>CM029652.1:14713929-15348929 GCA_017311315.1 Dendrocalamus latiflorus | reverse complement strand
CGAAGGCCTAACTACTATATGCCATTTGGTTCAACCAAAATTCTATTATATGCTATCGCCATCAGTTAGGTACATTTGCCCCTCGATTTTGCCCTCAGTTTAATCTGTCCCTATGATAAAAATTAAATATAGGGCAAATTCGCATACCCAAAATACTAAAATTTTTTGGTGGATCATTGGGCTAGTGTACAACTGAAATATAAAAATTCGTGAGCTGAACCTTCCATTTGTTCCATTTTTGAAATTCAAATCCAAAATCAGCATATTTGAGCTATTTTTAAACCGGGACAAATTTACTGTAGCAAAAAGGAAAATCATATATTTTTGGACCTATGTCACTTCTTAGGAGAACGTGAGAATTTCCCATAACTTTATACCTCATTTAGTCTCTATTTTAAATAGTAGTCTTTGTTAGCATTTAAATTAAAAATCTAAAAATTGTTTTCGAACATTGTCTTGAAATATTTTTTCCTAGCTCACTGACATGTTGAACAACACCACTATGAGTTTTATAATTTTTTGAGATTGTTTTGCTATTTTAATAAATCGGTCTTCGATCTTTTCGTAGGGCATTTTGGTCTTTTTCCCAAAGATAACGGACTCCTCTAACTGTTAACTAATGACAGTGTCATATAGTGAACTAATCTCAAGCAAAGTGGAATACAGTAGTTAGGCCTTTCACCGATGATAGTTTGTCCAACCGATCACTCTCCAGTGGCATAATTCTCTCAAAATACATAATGCACTGGCTCCAGTCGCCTAACTGTTGGGCGATAACACCTATCGTCCGACCGTTAGGTGACTACATCTCTGTCGCCCAATGGCACAGCTACTGCCTATGTGTCACTTGGCCGTTAGGCGGCAGGGTCCAACACCCAACGGTTGGACTACAGGGGGTTATTTTTTGTAAAAATAAAAACACAGGTATAATATTGTATTTTTGAATACAAAAGGATTATTTAAAGAATTCTAGAATGAAATTAGTTTACTAAAATGTTCCACCCATCGATATGCATACATATTGGATGATAATTTTGCCAAAATATATATGGTTTTGTGAAATTTATTAGAAACATATGTGCTTTTGCTATTGCCAAAATATATATGGTTTTGCGAAATTTATTAGAAACACATGTGCTTTTGCCATTGCTTAAAAGGAAGGCCAGAAACTTGTGCGTACGGATTCCTCCAGCTCGAATAGGCCAGCACTTGCAAAATGCTTTGCTTTATGTTCCAAGCCATTCGTGCAAACATTGACATTTTCAGTGAACTTAGCATAAAACAGCATGAGGTTCTTCAGGCAGACATGCATACAATAGACAGTTCTATTTCATGTACAACGGACTATATCAAGTTTTTGTATACTCTATGGTGTGCCTCTATTTCACCAACACTGTAGAAATGCAAATGTCTACATTTGTTAAAGAAAGAAAACATAGAGGAGTATAACAAACACAACCGACAGATTTGTACAGCACTACACGATGGTCACAAGATTCAAGGTTGGTATTGCTCTCTCATCGTAGATCACAGAATTTGCTTAGCGGCAGCTCCTCTCCTGCTAGTGAAACTGGGAAGGTTCAATATTGTTAGCGTTCTTGCATTTTAAAAAAATGGCACACGATATTTCCTATCTAAATCTATTTCTCACCCTCTTTAACATCTTCACTTGGTTACTCCTTTGGTAAAGATAATATAATTGTGAAAGTTACAGTATGATTTCCAGCCTTCATATTCTTAATTCAGAAGTATTCATAACTATGAAGTATACACAGCATGGCATTTCTTGGTTAGCTACTGAACCTGTACGATTGGAAGGCTGATAGGATAGTGACTCACCTAAGTCACCTTCAGTTATGCCTCTGCTGGTTCTGGGAGTGTAACCAACCGGGACGCAGAATCGTATACCAATGCAGTACCACAACTGATAAACAGACATAGCAGCAACACTACTTAGAATATAAGCTCAAAAGAATAGAGAAGCTAGAGATAGATTTGAATAACGACAATAACAATCAGAGGCATACTTTGCACATTTTAAACTATTTTTTGCACCACCACTAGGCACTGACAGTATAGTCCCAAAGAAGGAAAGATTTTCCTTGCCACAATTTGGACATGGTCCCTGAATATAAAAAAGATTCATCAGTATGCACTCCAGCTAACCTTTCCATAATGTATGATAGACAATAAAAAGAAAATACCTTCAGAATTAAAAAATCCTTCAGTATGGCATTAGTAATTGCCTGTGCTACCCAAAATATTAGAGGCAGTGCAGCAAACCATGTGAAGATGAAACTGAAAGGTTCAGGCAACTGCATCATTCATAAGAATGCAGTTAGTATATAATAACATTCCTTCTATGGCATTAAGGCCCACTATCCAAAATGACATGCATGACAACAGAAGTCTAGTTGAACACGGCGTATTTTTCTCTCAGCACTCTCAGATACAAGTCTGACCACAAATACTAGTAATTCGAAGTGTACATTACTTAGTACCAAGTTATTTGCAAATAAGTTGGTATAAGAAAGCACTGACATTATAAAAATACTACTGTACTACCTTTATTGAACAACTTCTAATTCTTTTTATGTTCTTTCTTATCTTCATTTTATGCATATAGTAAAGAATCAACGATTACAATGAAGTGGAATAAGTCACAGCTACTCCCTTTCTACATAAAGAATGATGCTATAAGAGGTAAGTTTTGCATATAGAAGAAAGAAGTACTACTATTTTGAGATAGGTTATTCTCATATTTTCCCAAAGTTACCCTTATTCGTCTGCTATACGAGGACATTCATCACCTGGATATGAGCAAGAAGACACTCCACTCCACCATATAACCCCACTACTACAGAAAGCCTAATATTAGACGCCAAATCACAGACGGTTTTCTGAAACCGTCTGTGATGTACACTATTACAGACGATTTTAATTTGAATGCCGTCTGTGATATTTGTGGTGGGAAAAAGGAGTATCACAGATGGTTCACAGACGGTTTTTTATTATAAAACCGTCTGTGATATGTTTCCCGCCTTGCAATCCCTCAAAATTTCATATTTCCCCGCTTAAGTCTGAGTATGATTCAGTTTTGAGACACCTTTAGTAAAACGGGCATAACTTTTGCATACGTGTCCGTTTTCGACGTTCTTGTACTCGTTGGAAAACTAACGACGAGCCCGATCCAAAAAACGACCAGCTTGTGCCTGTTGCCCTCCAAGACCCTGAAAATCGGCCATCTTTAGACTTAAACCTGCGTCGCAAGTTTTTGGTTTTCTGTTTTTTTCCCTTTTTCTTAGTCTTCCTTTTGGAATTTGGATTTTTGCTTCAACTGAAAAGTTGTAGATCTCATCGAAACCTTTCAAATGAGTATATATAAGCTATATAAAACTTTGCTATTTTATCTTTTCAGACTAGTTGTTTATATTGCAACGGTATATAAAATTTTGTGCTCTAATTCACAGACGATTCTATATATAGAACCGTCTGTGACTGTGATAATCTGACTGTTGGGCCCATCGATCCTCCTCAACCCAATCATAGCCAATAGAAATCCACCAATTCTCACCCCACGGATCGTAGCTCCGTTCCCGTGCCAAAATTTCGAACTCCCGCCTCTCCCTCCCCTATAAATATAACCAAAATCTAGCCTCCTTGCTGTTCTCCTCCTCTTTACTGTCCTCCTCCTTGCTGTTCTCCTCCTCCTTACTGTCCTCCTCCTTGCAGACGACGCACAAGTCTACGGGAGGCAAGACACCGCATAAGCAACTAGCTCGTGCCAACCGTGCAGACGCTCAATCAACGCCGACGGTGGTGGGCGTCAAAGACATCCAGCTCATGCGTTGCATCATGGGCGAGAAGGCATAGAGGATCTTTGCTTTTTCTCTGTTCTTGTTGTGTAACCTGCTCGTTGTTTTGGTATATTGTAATGGTAGGCTCTAATATTAATAAAAATGGATGTTTTATGTTTGAAATGAATTGAGATGTGACTTGGATGTATACATGTACATGTTGATCTGCTTGTTTCAGAGGGCATGACTAGCTTTTCCTAAGGCTAGCCAATAAACAGAATAGGTTTAGAGTAGAAGGGAATATCACAGACTGTTTTTAACTAAAACATAAATAGTTTTTAGTTAAAACCATCTGTGATTTATAAATATCACAGACGGTTTTTAGTTAAGAATCGTCTATGATAACTATATATCACAGACGTTTTTAACTAAAAATCGTCTGTGATTATAACTATCACAGACGGTTTTTAGTTAAAAACCATCTGTGATATTTGCACCACAGATGGTTCAAAAACCGTCGTGATGACCTCGTATTATTACTGACCTATAAATTCAGACGGTTCACAAAACCGTGTGTGATGATATTTTTGAACCGCCTGTGTGACTTTTTCTGTAGTAGTGCCCATTAATCACTTGGACCAAACTTATTGGGTAATACAAAGCAAATTTAACAGTGATAGATAAGTAATCCTAATATCTTATATTATGTTTTTAGTTATTGAGCACAAACCTAAATCACTGTTCTTTTACATAGTGGGGGAATAGAATCATTGCAGTTCAAAATTTTGTTTATGAAAATAAACATACTCTGATAATAATCGTCTTCAATTCACTCGATACTATTAACTAGTAAACAAATGGTAGGACTACAATGTCTTTGCACATGTTTAAGTTACTCTTTATCAGGGAAAACTTTCTCGGTTTAAACAAAATTTCTGACCACACAGAGATTTCCAAAACCTGGAAATTTTTGGAAAAATCTCAGAAGAAAACGGACAAAATTTTTTGAATTCAAATTTAAATTCCATGGAAACAAAAACCAAAAAATTGCCATTGTGGGACTCAAGCCCACGCCCCCCCACGCTGCAAGTCTAATGCCTTGCTACTAGGCCAGGCGTGCATTTCTACTTTTGGCTATGGTTAACACGTTTTTTTGTTCTTTTTTTAAGGAAAAACAGTAAGGGAGAGCCCTACTGCTAGAAGGAAAAATTGCAGATATAGCTACAAAATAGAAAAAGTAACTATCCCAGCTACTTTTTGTTTGTAAGTTTAAAATTCAAATTCAAAACCGGATGGGATTTTTTCCCTGCTGATCATAACCATTTTGGGCACTTTGACAGAATGCTAATTTCCTGTCTAAAAATGCAACACCAAATCTGATTATCTCATACTAGCTTATTGGTGGCTCTCAGCTATTAAGTCAGGTATCTCAGCTTGAATTTGTCAACACTAACCTCGAGAAGATATGTGATCTCAAAACCTGTCAAATCATCGAGGAAGAAGAATCTGTGATGAAGGAATCTACATTAGATATTCTAAAAATGATTTATTGGAGGAAACTATCACTGCCAAAAAAATAACAAGTTTTTTTATTGCAGTGTAATGTGACCCTTTAAACTTAGTGAAAATCCAAACACACAGTCATACGACCATTTCCATTGATGTGATGTCATATGACCATTTCCATATAACACTCACAGTGTCAGAGCCACAACAGCTGCTGGAACATTTAGCAGGAACATCTTGAAGTAGTCAACAGTCAAGTCACTGTACACCTGCGCAAAATTGCATTTTTGGTCAGTATATTTTGACTAAACAGCTTCATGTTAGTCCCCCAAAATAGTGATACTGTAAAAAAATCATGTCTCTACAAACTAGTTCTCTAAGCTGAAAAATATTGTACTATTGTGTCAATTTCAACATGACATAGTTGAGTTATATTGTTTCTTAAATTTCCTGGTAAGTTGACTTGAATCAGATGAAGAGATCTACAAGATAAAGTTTCACAACAATGACTTGAAACTAAGGACTTGTGATAGCGGTGACTCTGGATATTACAGTGGAAAAGGCCTAAATAGACAGACAGCTGATCCTTCAAATCACTAATGTTCAGTTTCAGCACACAGAATCTTGAAACTGATTCTTCGGAAAAAAATCTTGAAGCTGATCAAACTGTATGTCAGCTACTCAAGGAAGCATTGACAACCAGATTCTATAAGTTCATCGACAACCCTCACTATATAGGAAAACAAATACATCTTTATTTAATGATATAAGTATGCTTTTCCTTCCGAAGGAAGTATCAATGCCATAAAAGTGAATTAACTAAGAATTGCTAGTATAACATGTTACGGACTCCTTTTTGGGTCGCAGTATCAGGGTCGCAACATACGTGCGCCTGCTGCTAGTGCAAGCGCATGGGGCAAGGACTCGGAACTAGGGAATACATTTTCGGGCCAAAATTCACGATTTTCGGTTTTCTCGGCCCATCTGTAATACCACCAGAATGGAACAGGGAAGAAAAGCAAGAAATAAAACAATCTCAGGGAGAATAAAAGAAATAAAAAAAGTTTTGCTGTCAGACCTACTGGCTTTAGAATGCCAAATGAATTAAGCGCTCACTGAGGTTCCCAAACCGTCCGCGACCGGTCGGCACCATCTTGCGTTTGGATTCTCATCATCCGGTAGGAAACTTCCATTCTTACCTTTTATCGACTTACATGCCGCAGTAGAAAGCTCCAAACAGTGTAGAGCTGCCTTTGGACCAAAAGGTCCATGAGGCACATAACCAGCCAAAGCTAAAATGGGGAGGGCTTAAATGGCAAAGAAAAGAGAGAGTCTCACAGCCATGCCCCCATAAGCAAGCCAGTAGGCCCACATTTCCTCATTTGATCCCTCATTGCGTTCTCTCATAGCCAAGGCAAAAGCAAAGCAATAGAGCCACCCCTCATGTCTTCACTCCTGCCACAACCACAGAACCAAGCCAAGCACCATTTCACTTTCCTCCCTCAGTCGAGAGGAAGAGAGGAAGAAGAGGGGGCAAGGAGGAGAGATCCCAAGGAGCTCAGAAGGCCAAGGCATGAGGGCGGCGCTGACGACGACGGGGATGTCGATGGCCGCCGAATCTACGCCAAGCCAACCATTGAGTATGCCCACTTTCCCTTGACAACCCCATGACACACCACATTGGCACGTAAAAGTAGAATTGCAAGTAGAAAAGGGGATGGAGGGGAGAACCATCCTGGTAGTAGCTGGCCAATCGACTGCATGCCATCGCCGGCAAGTCGAAGAAGCCAACGCGCCGAGGGTAGCCGGAGGCGCAGGAGTTGGCACCGGGGGACTAGGGCCAGAGTCGGGCAGTAGCGCTTGAGGGCTCAGACCTGGTTGGTTGGCGCTAGGTGCCGGTGGTGGGAGACGGTGACCGTAGGGGCTAGTCGACGTGGGGGGCTGAGCCCAAGGGAGGTGGCGATGACGGTCTCGGCGGCTAGCGGTTATCATAGCGGCCGAGAGGCCCACACTGAGGGGGATGCGGCAAGGGATCGACGACCGATGGCCGGCGACCCATGGGATGGCCATGCCCCAGACCCAATCGGCAGAGAGGAGAGAAAGACGGGTGGAGAAGAGGTGCCGCCGGTGGTGAGCTTCAGTCCGACGGCAGTGGCCAGCGGTGAGCTCAGGGCCGGCATGCCCGAGCTTGACCATGCGTCGCTAGAGAGGGGCTGAGGCCATTTAGCCAAAACGAACGAAGAGAGGAAGAGTAATAGAGAGTGAGGGGGAGAGGGGGAAAGGTTGGGGGCGGTGGAGGAGCCGTCAGCAGCGAGCTTCGGGCCGGCGATGCCCGAGCTCGGCCGTGCACCGCCGCATCGCCTGGGAGAAGCCAGACCTTTCGGCCAAATGAAGGAGAGAGAGAAAAGAGAGGCCTTGGGTTGGGGGCAAGAAAAGAAAGAGAGAGAAAAAAGAAGAGGGACAAGAAAAGGGAAGGAAAAAAGGGGAGAAAAGAAAAGGGGAGAAAAAGAAACGAAAATGGGGATTTGGTACCTACATGACAGGTCCTTAACCCGGGCGTTTTATGACAGAGTCGGGTTTATGTGTGTTGAGTCGTCGTTGCTCGCTTAAGCACTGGTTTCGATATGATGTGTTGAGTCGAGTTGACGTTTTGTACAGGTGGAGGTCCCGGGTCGGAGCCATCCCACGCATCGTCCTCGAGGCTAACCAGGTAAGTGCATAGTAAAGCAGTAAATTCGGGTAATGTTTGCTGATAGATGAATGATGATGCATTGCTTACTATGTTTGGCAAGTTAACTACTTCTTGATGTATGATGAGGAATGATGAATGACGATTGTTGAGACATGACATGTTGATATGCATAAATAGAGAATTTGCATTACATGCATGTCATGAAAGGAGAGAGTTTTGTGGTATCATTGGTCCAGAGGTTGGGCGGGGTGTTTCACCATCCCAAAAGAAGCCATTCCGCCCAAAAAATTCGGCCTACTTCAAAATTTTTTGGCCACCGTTAATCCATCTCACATAAATCCTGGCCTGATGCCATCCCCCACAGAAAGCCGAGCGGCGCGGGCAGATGCGGGTGGGTGGTGGGAGGGGAGGCGTTGGCTGTAGGAGGGAAGGCGGCGCTAAGGAGGTGGTAGTGTTGGCTGCGGGAGGGGGAGGCGGTGCCAGCTACGAGAGGGGAGGCAGTGCCAAAATTGTATGTATTTCTTGAATTTTCTTTGAATTCGAAAGGTACGTTTGAATATTGTGACCGAAATTTACCAAAAATTATCTGAAATTTTTGAAATATCTGAATTTTGGATTTCTCGGAGGGGTTCGAAAATTTTTCTAAACTGAAAATGATTTCGCCAAGGAAGGCAAATTAGACATAAGATTTGTTAGTTAAGTTTGCTAGGACTCTTGTTAGAAGCAGATTCAGTTGTTAGCTGGTTGTATGGCCTTTAATCAAGGACACCATCTTCTGTAATCATCAAGCAATAACCAAACAAGCCTTCCTCTACCTCTCATGCGTGCTCTAAGCCTCGTCGCTGCTGGCTGGGAATCACACCCGCCACGCGCACAAGGGAGAGCACGACAGCTCCCCTTATCCCTTGCATTCTCGTTCCGAGACTCAATTCACTCCTTTGTCCTCCTCTTACCTCTCACCGAAAATGAAGCCGTACATAACCATAAATGTACATTACAATGAGCAGCAAGAAAATAAATTGCATGATTAATCTTTTACGATTCAAAGAATATAGTAATTATTGAAACTACATATATAAAACATGAAATTTATAATTAGTGGACTAGTAAAGTACAAAACAATGAGTCAATACCTACCTTTCGACTCCGTAAGCTGCATCTTGGACCTTCCTGTACAATTTCACTTCCTTCTTTCTAGACAAGACAAATTATCCAAAAAAAAAAAACTAAGTACAGTTTCAGAACAAAACATGACTTCTACAATGTGTATGTTTATATGTATGGTTCATCTTTAAATTTTCTCATTGTGTACCTGATATGGAACTGAAGACAAATAACAACTGAATGTTGCAATAGAAATTTAATAATGCACCATTCAACCCAATATGCTAAGCCAGATAACTCATATCTTGGTATATTGCATCAAATAATGCAACGTATAATTTCTCATGCTGCACCACTGGGCGATATAATTTATCAAATAGTTTTTTATACAATTTATTGTACCAGTAGAATTGTTATTGCTTTTACTGTTTTTTATAGGTATTTTAGAATTTAGACTAAGCTTCAGATCTTAGACAGGAGGCCAAATTCACGTCAATGATACGAAAAGCTCAATAAAAGAGGCAAATTGATCGGCAAGAACTGCGTTGAATCCTATTGAGTTTTCATGGCACTTAAAACTGCGATTGCACCAGTATAAGATTACTAGAGACAACAAGAACTAACCCTTAATCTCAGCTTTAGTTCATCGAATTCAGCATCCGTCATGATGGGGCTGCCAGCCACATAAGCCATGGAGGCTTCCAAAAGCCTTTGCTCATCTGGGCCTACCCCACCAAAAAAAAAAATGATTAGCATTAACCATGAGGTTCATGACAGCATGACCAAATCAAAATAGGGCTCAAACCAAATGAGAAACCGCTTACTTAGCATCACAACGCTACTTCCTTCCCACATAAGCTCCTCCTTGAGGTTATCAAACTCCTCGTTCGACATGATCGCTTTCTTGTCATAATAGAACGCCTAAGTAACCAGGAAAAACATATAATTCAATTCACCAGTTAAGTAAATGCGCAATTAATTAGTACTATCAGGGCATTCAAGAAGAAGCATGAGCGTGCCTGCAGCGCCTGAAGGAACTCCTGCTCCATCTCCCCGATGGTCTTCTTCTCCTTCCGGTTGATGCTGCAGTAGGGAAGCACGTTGCTGTCGACGACATCGTTTTCTTGTTGCACCCGTCCCTGCTGTTCGGCCCCGGCGGCGCGAGGCCGGCGCCAGCTCAAGCCCCGGCCGTCCAAACCGCCGCGGCCCAGCGAGGGTACCAACGGCCGCACCACCGTTACGATGCGGCACCTCGGTGAGGTGGACGCGGCAGCCCAGGGCACCCGGAGCATCGGGCGGGGGAGGAGCGAGGGAAGGCGGGACGGCAGGGAGAGCAACGCATCAGAGGCCATGGCACGCGCGCGGTTAGGCGAGGCCGCGAGGCGACGAGACGACAGGGCAATGGTTCGCGCGCGGGAAGATAGTTCTGTGTGGCGGGGAGGAGGTTAGGCGAATAGAAAGGGATAAGGTGGCGACGGCGGCGGTGTGTAGGGGGTATGTGTGGTCGGAGTAGCGGGAATCTTTAGCTGCGTGCATCTCTAAATTTTGGTTGTCAATTTTTGCGGAGCGCTCGATGCCGTCCGATCTCTTACTGTAGGGCGGACGGACGGCACGTGAGGACTGTCCCCACCAGATTCTGTCCTAATTTTGCTATACATACGTTGAATGATTTTTATCTTCTTTTTTTTTCAACACAAAACGTGTTTCGAGTTGAAAATTTTGAAATTCAAGTTGAAAGTTTTGGCTTTCGAGTTGAAATTTTGAAATGAATATTTGGAATTTCAAATTAGAAGTTGAAAGTTAAATTCTCCTAGTTGAAAGTCGATATTTTTAGATGAGAGGTGGAATATTTTCAAAATTTTAGTGGAGGCTGTCGTTGTGGAAACATGGAAAAATATTGTTCGGATGCAGTTTTTTTTTGAGATAAAGCGCAGCTGCTATTAATTCAAAAGGACCACCAACATTACAATCTGAATCCAAAATACTAGAAAGAAAAACCGGACGAAAACTAAACCAAATAACCACTAAATATTCCTTGCATCTAGCCTT
Source organism: Dendrocalamus latiflorus (assembly GCA_017311315.1). NCBI lineage: Eukaryota > Viridiplantae > Streptophyta > Magnoliopsida > Poales > Poaceae > Dendrocalamus > Dendrocalamus latiflorus. The sequence continues at coordinate 15,337,781 of CM029652.1, read as the reverse complement.
AGCTAACAAATGAGCATCTTCATTAGCAGTACGACGAATAATAGAAATCCGGTGCTCTTCAATGTGACAACTTTCTTTTGATCTGTGGACCATATAGCGATCGATCCAGACTATGCAGCTTCTTGCACTCGACCAGACTGTCCGTCTCTACCACAAGCCTACTAATGCCCACCTCCATAGCCAGCGGCACAACTCGTTTGCAGGCTAGGATTTCTGACAATTCCGGATCAGCAACAGTGCAAAAAATGGCATGCTCCGACAGTCCAACTTAGAACGCTCCATGGTGATCCATTGTGACCACACAACACCTCCATTGCTCTCCGCGAGTTTGAACGCGTCTGCATTGGCATTATACCACCAGCCCATAAATGGAGGGGTCCAGCGATCCCTCTGTTTCGGCAGGGGCGATAGTGTTGGCTGTCTGAGTTCCCCCATTCCTCGATGTTACATTTTGGGCCACAGGTTTAAATGGGTTGAACATAACTAAGCCCACGGAGCAACAGAGCAACAACCTTACAAGTGGTATTGGGCTTTCTCCGCCCAAAAGACTAGTCCCTCACACTTATAAGTTGTGTTTACTCCTCTCCCACAATCCATGTGGGACTATTCCTAACAATCTCCCCCTCACACATAGATGGGGCACTTCTTACTTTGGACCCTGGCCGCATGCCTAGGTCCAACCGGTGCCACAGGTTTAAATGGGCTGAACACAACTAAGCCCACGGAGCAACAACATTATAAGTGGTATTGGGCCTTCTCCCCCCAAAAGACTAGTCCAATGGGTGGAGGCTCACTCACACTTATAAGTTGTGCTTTCTCTTCTCCCACAATTCATATGGGACTATTCCTAACAATCTGCCCCTCACATATGGATTGGGCACTTCTGCAACCATGCGGTCCAAGGAGATGTTAGGCACCTGGGCTCTGATACCAATTGTTTCATTCTGGGCCACAGGTTTAAATGGGCTGAACACAACTAAACCCACGGAGCAACAGAGCAACAATCTTACAAGTGGTATTGGGCCTTCTTCCCCCAAAAGACTAGTCCAATGGGTGAGGACTCCCTCACACTTATAAGTTGTGCTTGCTCCTCTCTCACAATCCTACTATTCTTAACACTCGATAAGTCTTAGAACCAGGTTAACGATTGTGTACAGTTCATCCAACCGACTTGATTCTCTAGCATCATTCCTTGCCCGTCATAACTCATAAGTAGTTGTGAACAACAGACTCAGTTCATCTCTACCCAGTTTGACAATCCAGTCCAACATCCAGTCAGCCGAAAATTTTCCATCCATTGATCTTTCTTGCGGGACTTGCAACTTAATGGCCCTTGAATCTAAGATCAACTTCCAAACTGCCTGAGAGTGTGGGCATCGCCAGAGCCAGTGAAGAGCAATCTCTTCCCGTCCGCAAGCCAGGCACCAAACACTACACCTCCGGTGTAGCTCACTTCCTACTGCAATCCCATTCTTCAGGATCCTCCACACGTGTTCTTTAATCTTATTTGGAACATCGGTGTCCCAAAATGCTAGCCATCCTTGGTGCTCCTGAGTCCTGACACAAGGGAGAGAAGTGGCAGTAGATGAAAGCACTTCTTAAGATGAATCTTTAGATGGTAAGCCGATTTAACTGAGAAAGAGGGCATCCTTCGTATAGTTCCAAGCTGGAAAGTCAGGAACCTCTCCATTGCTCACTAGAATTTGGAGGATGTCATGTGCATCGCCAGGACCAACTATTCATTCCACCTACCGGTTCAGGCACAAGAAGATCATAAGCTTCAGAAACTCCAGCAGCAACATGTCGTCCCAGTGGACGCAGTATGCCTTCCCGAGGAATCCAATTTTGCTGCCAAATGTCAATGCTTAGACCATTACCAACATGCCAAATGAGGCCCTACTTTAGCAGCTCCCTACCATGGGTAGTACTGTGCCAAGTGAAGGAAGCATGCTTGGACACCTCGCTTAAAGGAAATTACAACGCCAGTAATGCGGAGCTTTGAGAACACGGGCACACAACGATTGAGGCTCAGTAACCAGCCGCCAAGGCGCCAACCCTGTTTTGCGGAAAGAGCCTAATTGAAAGCTTTCATATCCCGAAAACCAAGACCTCCTTTCTTTTTTGTTTGGCACTTTATGTTCCAACTTATCCAGTTACTTTCTTGATCCCTTCCTTGGCACCCCACCAGAAATTAGAAGAAAGAAATGAGCTTCGTACAGAGATTTTAGTGAATTTGAAGCAACTCATTGGGTAAGGAACCGCTTGGAGCACCGACTTGACCAACACTTCTTTCCCTGCCTTCAACAAGCCCTGGCATTTCCATCCTTGGACCTTCCCCCATGCCCGCTCTCTAATATGTTTGAAAGCACCTCCTTGAATGTCCAACCACCGTCGGAAGACCCAAATATCTTTCATTGAGCGCCTTATGCTGGATGCCCAAGCTTTGCTTGAGATTACTTCTTTCTTCTACTTCGTACCCATACACAAACAAGATGGAAGATTTCTGGAAATTAACACCTGGCCAGAGGACACTTCATACTCATGTAACACTATTCTTAATTCAGCCAATCCACTAGGAGTTGCCAAAAATGAACTCAACAATCGATCTTCTTGAGCCTTGCGCAACAGCGACGAGAAACCCTCTACACAGAGCAAAAACAAATATGGTGAGGTGGATCACCTTGCCGAAGGACCCTCGTTGGCATGAAAACACCAAACTCGCCTCCATTCAGCTTGATTGAAAACCTCACCGAGTTGACGCATCTCATAACCATATCCTCCCAGCTTGTCGAGAATCCCAGCTTGAGCAACACTTGCTCCAAGAAAGGCCACTCAACACGATGATATGCCTTCATCATGTCTAGTTTGACCGCACACAAAGCGGTATTTTCTTTTCTGATTCTTTATCGCCTTGATACACTCATAAGCAATGAAATATTATCAGTGATTAGCCATCCTAGAACAAAATCACTTTGCTCTTTAGATATCATAATTAGCAGTGTCGTAGGGGTGGCCCCCCACCTAAGCCCAGCAGGCCTGTTAGGAGGTTATAAGAACCAGAGTAACATGTGTAATGACATAAGTGCCCCTAATGAGGATGTATGGATGTAAGGGCATAACTGTAAAAGTATACCCCATGTGAATATATATATCAAGATGGGGAGGTGAGACAGAACACTCCCACCTCTCCACTACCATCTCTCTCTGTTTGGTCTGTAGCCACAACAGTTGGCGCCGTCCGTGGGGAGGACAGGAGCAAGCCTGAAGACCGAAGAAGAAGGATGGCACCGAAAAAAGCTTCGTCGGCGGCGGCGAAGGGAAAGAAGACGGCTGGATCGGAGCGGCGCGTGAATACCAGGGCTTCGGCACCGGCCGCCGAAGGAGCTGGCGGCGGCGTAGGCGCGGTGGTCGCGGGCGTCGACGCTCGCGCTACAACGACCGGCCCCGCCAGCGCCGCTACAACGACAGCCCCCGCCGCCCTCGCCGGCAGCGCGGATCCGACGGCCGGGGGTAGCCGCAACGAAGCATCCGGCGGATCCGGAGAATGTGCGGCGAGGGTCCCTGCACCGACCTGCCCGCTTGGGTGTTCCGGCGGCCCCGACAGCACCTGCAGTGGAAGGCGCCCTACTAGCAGCCCTCAACGCGTTCCAGCAGGAACTAGGGGACCTTCGCGGAGCCGTCCGAGATATACAAGAGGCTCGGAGCCAGCAGGCCGCGCCACTAATCGCGCCCGAGCCCACGCCGAAGGGAACGGACAGTTGCGAAGCCCCCGCGTCTAGCCGCGTGCCGCTGAGACGTGTAGATCCGGAGTCCCCACTTTCGGCGGAGCTGCAGCAGGCGGCATGGCCCGAAGACTTCAAGTTCCCTAGCGCCGTCGACTCATACAAAGGCGACACAGACCCCCGTGAGTTCGTGCGCGTGTACGAAACCGCGATCGAAGCCGCGGGCGGAGACGACACCACGAAGGCGAAGGGACTCCCCCTCGCGCTGCAAGGTGTGGCGCTCTCTTGGTTCTTTACCATAGAGCCGGCTCCATCTACGTGTGGGAGCAGCTTCGTGTCCGCCTTCACAACAATTTCCAAGGAAACTACGTCGAGCGAGTTGGTACGGACCAACTCTTCGCCGTGAAGCAAAGACCCTCGGAGAAGCTCCGAGACTACCTCAAGCGCTTCACCAGATCCGGTGCCAAGTAAAAAACATTAATGAAACCACCGTCGTTAATGCAGCCGTACAGGGCCTTTGTCCGGGCCCGATGGCCCAGTACAACGCGCAGAGGCCAATCAAGACAGTCGCCAAGCTCTTCGACAAAATGGACGAGTACGCACGGGCGGAGGAGGATGTGCGCAGACGCAGCATTACCGCCCTCGGCCTCGCCCATGAGGAGCGCCCCCCCGCGAAGTGGGGGCGGGTGGTCCCTCCTCGAAGCAGGGCCGCAGCCGAGAGCCCCGAGGAGGCTCTCCCCGAGGCAGCGATACCGGGGTACAGGAAGGCTCTTCAAAGAGCAGGCATAAACCTCGGCGCCGCCAGCGCAGGTCGCAGGCGGCCCATCGTGTCCTCGACACCGAGAGCGCCCGCCAAGGATCCGACCCCGCCTCATGGAGGGGAGACCGGGGATCGGAAGGCGGACTTGATTGCGGCGGCCAACCCCACGCAGAACAAGAGCTCCTACACTATGGCAAGTGGTGCGAGGTACACGGCTACGGTGATCATTACACAAGGGCATGCACCGCGGTTATGGAGCTGCGGAGGGTGATGGCCGGGTCTCAGGCTCTGCCTCCTCGGCCCCTCGCTGGAGCCCACGCGGGGCACCCAAGGGGTAGCCCCATACGAGCCACCGCAACGGAGGGCGCGCAGCATCGCACCATCGGCGTCATCACCGGAGGCTCCTCCTCAAAAGCCCCCGGGGAGCAGCCGCAACTGTGGATGCCGCCCTGCAACATCACCTTCGACTTCAACGACGCCAGGGGTGTGGAGTACCCTCACCAAGACCCTCTAGTCATCCAGGCCCACATAGCCCGCTGTGACGTCAGGCGCGTCCTTGTCGATGGGGGAGCTCCGCGAATATCTTGTTCGCAGAGGCCCTCGACCGTATGGGGATCCCCCGAAGCCAGCTAGAGCAGCCGGGAGCTCCACTTCAAGGCTTCGGGGGTCAACCGCTGCAGGCCTTGGGGCACGTGTCCCTTCCGGTCACTTTCCGTCAGGAGGGCAACAAGGGTAACATCCGGACCGAGCATGTCATCTTCGACGTCGTCGATATCCCACATCCCTACAACGCCATACTGGGTCGACCCGCCATCAACTCTTTCGAGGCGATCCCACACTACGCTTTTTTGTGTGTAAAGCTTCCGGGCCCGGAGGGTGTTATCACTGTCTTCGGCGATCAGGACCTGGCCAGACGCGCCGAGGTCGGCAGCCGCGTTCCGCATCGCCCGGTGCATGCCCTCTCCGGCACGCTCGGCGACGGGCCCGCCGCCCCCGGATGGACGCCCAAGCCTCGGCCCGAGGGCGGAGTCAAGAAGGTGCCGCTCCAGGCGGAGGGGCAGTTTGTGTCCATCGGCGAGGGGCTCCCACCGGGGGTCGAGCGGGATCTGCTCTGAGTGCTTCAGAACAACGTTGACATTTTCGCATGGTCCCCGGAGGACATCAAGGGTGTAGACCGAGCACTAATCGAGCATCGCTTGGCGGTCCGCCCCGACGCCAAGCCGGTCAAGCAAAGGCTTCGGTGTATGTCGATGGATCGGCAGCAGGCGGCCAAAACAGAGGTGGCGAAGCTTCTTCACGCCGGGGTCATCCGCGAGGTCCACCATCCAGAGTGGCTCGCTAACCCGGTGCTAGTCAAAAAGGCCAGCGGGGCCTGGCGTATGTGCATCGACTTCACGGCACTCAACAAGGCGTGCCCGAAGGATAATTACCCCTTGCCGCGCATCGATCAACTGGTCGAAGCCACCGCTGGGTGCGAACTCATGAGTTTCCTGGACGCCTATTCCGGCTACCACCAGGTATACATGGCCGAAGACGACGAGGAGAAGACCAGTTTCATCACACCACTTGGGACGTTCTGCTTCGTCAGAATGCCCTTTGGTTTGAAGAATGCAGGCGCTACCTTCACCCGTCTCGTCGCCATTGCCCTGGCCGCCCAGCTCGGGAGGAACGTCGAAGCTTACGTCGATGACGTGGTGGTCAAAACCCGGCAGCTTGCTCTGCATGGCCAGGACCTCCAGGAGACCTTCGACAATCTCCGGAAGGCGGGCATCAAGCTCAACCCCGACAAATGCGTCTTCGGGGTGCAGGCGGGCAAACTCCTAGGTTTCCTCGTGTCCGGACGGGGCATCCAGGCGAACCTCGACAAAGTAGACGCCATCCTGGGTATGGAGCCGCCCAAGACAACGAGGGAGGTCCAGAGGCTGGCGGGCCGCATGGCAGCATTAAGCCGCTTCCTATCCAGGGCGGCGGAGCGGGGCCTGCCGTTTTTGAAGACCTCCGCGGGTGCGATGGATTTCGTTGGGACGAAGATTGCGCGAAGGCCTTCAATGAGCTCAAGAAGCACCTGGCAAGCCTCCCCACTCTGGTCGCCCCAGCACCAGAGGCTCCCCTCCTGCTCTATCTGGCCGCGTCAGCCACCGCGGTCAGCGTCGTCCTCGTCTTAGAGGAAGGCGCCATGCAGCGGCTCGTCTACTTTGTCTCCGAAGCCCCAAGGCGCCAAGACAAGATACACGGAGCTTGAGAAGCTCGCGTACGCGCTGGTCATGGCCTCCAGGAAGCTTCGGCATTATTTTCTGGCCCACCCGATCACAGTGCCTTCCTCATTCCCCCTGGCAGACATGCTACACAACAAGGAGTCCACAGGGCGCATCGGCAAATGGGCTGCCGAGCTCGCTCCCTTCTCCTTGACGTATGCCTCGCGAACGGCAATCAAATCCCAAGTCCTGGCGGATTTTCTCGCCGAATGGACCCCGCCGGCCCAACCCGTCCAGACGCACGATGATCCCGTCTGGACGCTTACAATCGACGGAGCTTACAACGTCGCCGGCGCTGGGCGTAGGGGCAGTGATCGTCACGCCCGAAGGACAGTGTTTGCTATACTCGCGCGCCTTGCCTTCCCCGCCACCAACAACACGGCTGAATACGAGGCACTGCTCTTCGGCCTGGCGAAGCTCAAGGCAGTCGGCGCGAGACGGGTGTTGGTCCGCACCGACTCGCGCTTGGTGGCTGGCCATGTGGACAAGTCATATCAAGCCAAGGACCCTGAGTTGGCCAAGTACCTCGCGGCGGTGAGGGCGAGGGAAAGGCACTTTTTGGGTGTCACTGTCAAGGCCATCCCCCGCGTGGAGAATGAGCAGGCCGACGCCCTCGCAAAGGCGGCCAGCCAGCAACTGCCCCCCCTGAGGGGGCGTTTTACGAGATATTAGCGCAGGCGGCCATCGCGCAGGACAACCGGGACGCGGCCACTCGTCCCACCGCATTGATCGGCCAGGAGATTGGCGAGAGCCCATCTTCAATTTCTTGCAAGGCATCGCCGAGCCGGAGGACCCTGCCGAGCTTCGGCGCTTGCAGCACACCGCGCACGGTCCTTCCAGGTGTTCGAGGGATACTCTACAAGAGAGGGGTTTGCGCACCGCTCCTGCGCTGCCTCTCGACTGAGGGGGGAAAGGAGCTCCTGGCGGAGATCCACGCGGGCGTGTGCGGATCCCACCTGGCACCAAGGTCATTAGTCGGCAAGGCGTTCAGGCAAGGCTTCTACTGGCCAATTGCCATCCCCGACGTCCAGGACCTCGTCCGTCGGTGCCAAGGGTGCCAGTGGATGGCGCGCATCATCCGCAGGCCCCGACGAGCCTCAACCCCATTCCCCCGTGTGGCCACTGGCACGCTGGGGCCTTGATATAGTAGGACCACTTGCCCAGCTCTAGGGGACCTCCGGTTCGTGGTAGTTGCACTGGAGTATTTCTCCAGATGGCCGGAAGCGGTCGCCCTGGCCAAAGTAACTTCTGCGGCCATACAGCGCTTCCTATGGCAAAACATCATATGTCGCTTTGGTGTGCCCCGGGAGCTCACGGTTGACAATGGCCTGCAGTTCGACGCCACCCTCTTCAAAGACTATTGTGACAGCATGGGCATCACCCTCCGATTCGCCTCGGTAGGGCATCCCCAGTCCAACGGGGCGGTCGAACGGGCGAATGGCGCCATCTCCGCCGCCATCAAAAAGCGCCTGGTCGGATTACCGAAGGGCAAGTGGCCAAGCGAGCTTCACAGCGTTCTATGGTCGCTTCGCACAACGGTAACACGCCCGACGGGATTCACGCCGTTCAAGCTCCTTTTCGGTGACGAAGCGGTGACGCCCGAGGAAATCAAGGCCGGCTCGCGGAGGGTCCTCGTCCAAGCACCCGAAGAAGCAGGACAGCAAGCGTAGAGCCACCAGCCCTTTGTTATGCGATGCTCGCCCGCGCAAACGGGACTTCAATAAAGGTTGCTGTTCCCAAAGCATCCCCTGTCCGCGCGGAGCAGAACAAATCTACGGACTTTAAATAAGACGTAGCGTCGAGGTTTGCCTCCGCACGCGCGAGTCTCCGACTATAAAGTAAGACGTAGCGTCGAGGTCCGCCTCCGCACGCACTAGTCCACGGACTATAAATAAGACGTAGCGTCGAGCCTAGCTCCGCACGCACCAGTCTACGGACTTTAAATAAGACGTAGCGTCGAGCTTTGCATCCGCACGCGCGAGTCTCCGGACTATAAAGTAAGACGTAGCGTCGAGGTCCGCCTCCGCACGCACTAGTCCACGGACTATAAATAAGACGTAGCGTCGAGCCTAGCTCCGCACGCACTAGTCTACGGACTTTAAATAAGACGTAGCGTCGAGGTTTGCCTCCGCACGCGCGAGTCTCCGGACTATAAAGTAAGACGTAGCATCGAGGTCCGCCTCCGCACGCACTAGTCTACGGACTTTAAATAAGACTAGCGTCGAGCCTAGCTCCGCACGCGACAGTCTACGGACTATAAAGTAAGACGTAGCGTCGAGGTCCGCCTCCGCACGCACTAGTCCACGGACTATAAATAAGACGTAGCGTCGAGCCTAGCCGCACGCGACAGTCTACGGACTATAAATAAGACGTAGCGTCGAGCTTAGCTCCGCACGCACTAGTCTACGGACTTTAAATAAGACGTAGCGTCGAGCCTAGCTCCGCACGCACCAGTCCATGGACTTTAAATAAGATGTAGCGTCGAGGTCCACCTCCGCACGCACTCTACGAGTATAAATAAGACACAGCGGGGGGACGCCTCCGCGCGCACTCTACGGAGTATAAATAGGATGTAGCGTTGAGCTTAGCTTCCGCACGCACCAGTCCACGGACTTTAAATAAGACGTAGCGTCGAGCTCAGCTTCCGCACGCGCGAGTCTCCGGACTATAAAGGAAGTCGTAGCGTCGAGGTCCACCTCCGCACGCACCAGTCTACGGACTTTAAATAAGACGTAGCGTTGAGGTCCGCCTCCGCACGCGCGAGTCTCCGGACTATAAAGGAAGTCGTAGCGTCGAGGTCCGCCTCCGCACGCGCTAGTCTACGGACTTTAAACAAGACGTAGCGTTGAGGTCCGCCTCCGCACGCGCGAGTCTCTGGACTATAAAGAAAGTCCGTAGCGGCGGGGTTCGCCTCCGCACGCGCCAGTCCATACTTTGAATAAGACGCGGATGCCCTCCCAGCGCCTCTACGGAGTATAAACAAGGTGCGGAGGTCTTCTCCCTTCGCGTTCGGCGGGCAGGTAACACCAACATAAGGTACTACTTGGATTCATTGCAAAAAGCAAAGGGGGTTACAAGGTTACAAGCGTAAGAACCAGTGCATTATCCCCCTGCCCTACCCGACCAACCGCTCAGCCTTGGCGGCGGTGCGGACGAACCCGTGCCGTCGTCGCCGTGACGCTGAAGGACCCTTTCGAGCCACTGGAGGAGGTCCCACTCCCATGCAGCGTCTGCTGCACGGCGACCCTCGCTGCATCTTCCCCAAAGCGGCCCCAGATCCGTTGATGGAAGTTCTGCAGGCTAGGCCCGATGGAGCGGATGGCGTCCGACATGACCTCTGGTCGGTCGGGAAGATCCAGTTGAGGATTTGATAGCTCATGGGTATGTCTACACCACGAGTGTGAAGCAGGGCAGGGCGAAGCACGCACCAAGATAGCCGCAGTGCTCGCCAAACGTTCTGGCGCCACGAAGAGCAACGCCGGCCCCCTCCTCAATCAACCCGAGCGTCTCCGACAGGGCCTCCGGCCCGTGCGTAGTGTCCGGCACTCTGATGCACAGATCTCGGAGGGCTTGGTTCAGAGACTCCATGGCCCGCCACGCCGACGTGGACGCATTTTCCAGGACGAGGCTATTCTCGGCAGCAGACTCCGCCAGCTGGGCGTTCTCCCCCTCTAGGACTGCGATCTGCTGCACGAAGGCGGCGCGCTCCCAGCCGCGGCGCACTTGGCTCCCGTGGCCTCGAGTTCTGCGGCCGCCATGGCGCCCTCCAGCGCGCGAAGTTCTTCATTCTTCGCGGTGAGAGCATTGCTTGCTTCACGAAGGCTGGCTTCCAGAGCCCTCTGCTCCCGAACGCGGGCCTCGTCAAAGGACCGGCTGAGGGCAAGCGTCTGGCAAAAACAACAAATCAACAGGCGTCCAGCAGTACCTTACAAAGCTAAAGCGCACATATTTACCCTCATCTCGGAGGCCTGTAGCGCGAGCGCTAGAGTTCCCCCGCCATGATGACAACATCTCCCGGTCGAGGCCGTTGTCGGCACGCTCTGCGGCTGCGGTAAGGTCGCAAAATATCTCCGGGCGAGGGGAGGATGTCCGAGCGAGCGAGCCCCCGCCCCAACGCGCCAGGATTTACCGAGGCCACGGCCACGTCAACAACGGCGAACACCTGCGGGGCACCCTGCACAAGGCTTCCACTTCGCGCATACCTCCGCTGCTCGATCCTTCGCCACGTCCGGAGACTTCGTCTCGTCTGATGTTGGCAGAATGAGCGAGCAGATCGGAGAAAGTCTCGCGAAGTCAAGTGAAGAAAGGGACTCACGCCTACCTCCTGCGCCCCTCGTCGCGGTAGGAAGTGGCGCCGGTTCGACCACCCAGGGGGAGGCGGGCGCCTCGACGGTCGGGGAGAAGGTCTTCTCGGCCGCGCCAGACGTCGTAATCCCGCGGCAAGGCCCCGCAACGGCGTATCGACCCCTCGGCGGCGGGGACTGAGTCCGAGGGCGTTTCGCCTGCGGTGGCACAGGCGATTCTTCCGCGGCAGCACCAGCTCCGGTTACCGTCGCCCCCACGGCTTCCTCTGTAGGGGCGCGCCCTCGTCGGCCGCTGCGGTTGATAACGCACCTTCAACCGTGGTTTTCTCGCCAGGAACGACGCCACCCCCCGGGTTGACGAGTTCCAACTCAACGATGGCCGCGAGCTGAGCACGGGCTCGTGGGCGTCGGCAGAAGGTGCCGGGGGATCCGAGGCGGCGCACCCCTCCGAAGCAGTATGGCCAGGCCCACCACCGGTCGCACGCCCCGTCTCAGCTGTGCTAGCCGCCGGGGGGGCTGCTGGGTCGCATACGGCAGCCGGGGAACGGGCCCGGCGTCGCGAAGATAACACCCTCGTAGGGCTATCACCGTCCAGCGCCCGGATCCCGGCGGGAAGCTCTTCCGGCACCGCACGCTCGGGCACAGTAATGCCCACAGCCTCGCAGTGCGGTTTACCCGCCCCTGCTTAGCCGCCTTGACTGTGGCCTCGCGAGCCTGGTGCTCCTTAAGCGTGTACGGGCCGAGGAGCGCCGCAACCGCGCGCTCCGCATCTTCTAGCCGAGCCACTGCGCAGGAGATCACGTCAGTCAGGCGGAAGCCAAACAGATACAATGGCGCGCGTAAAGCGTGCTGGGCGACTTACAAGGAGCAAAGGGCGGAAGCAGGCGAGATACGGATGGATCGAACCCGTCCTCGCGGGGGCCGTTCTGTCCACATACTTCCCCCGGGAGGAGAGTGCGCCGCCCCATACATCGTGAACTCCTCGGCTAGGTCGCGCACAGCTCATTCGACGGGCGACACCGACAAGACTCTGTAGATTTCGCGTGTCGTCAATCTCCGCCTTCAGACTCGGCGTACTGTTAAACGAGATCGGCCCACCTCGGCACTGCATTCCGCTCTTGTCGGTCACGGTGTAATAGAACCACCGCCGAGTCCAGCCAGACGCCCATTGCCCCGACGAGACTGGCACAGGAACAACGTCGCGCATGACGCCCGGAGCACGAAGTCCACACCGCCGAAGTTGGACACCGCCCCGTCAACCTTTCTGGGTCGACAGTGTGCGTCGTGCAGTGTGGCGAATAAGCTCGCGCTGGGACGCCACCCCTCTGTCCGCATCGCCCATGTGAAGACAGCTAGGCGGAGTATCGCGTGGGGCGTCAACTGGGCTAGCTCCAACTTGTAGGCCCGCTGGACTTCGCCCCGAACAACGGGAGGGCATTCGAAGGCCGGCGTCGAAGAACGCGACAAAAACAATCGCCTCCATTGCCCCGGGCTTCGGCTCCGTCTCGTCCGGCGGGGTAGGCGAGCCCCATTGCGATCCACGATCTTCCCCTCATCCACGAGTCGCTGCATCGTCCCTTCCGTCATGCGACTCTTCCCCAGCACACGGGAGCAGCAGCCTCCCGAGTTGCTCCATGGCGTTCCACCACTTGTTGGCGCGCGAGTTCCCCCGCGGCACCAGCTTGTACTCCTTGGAAGGATGGGACGCCTCGCCCTGGCTAGGCAAGGAACCGCTGCGGGGATGGTGTCACATCCCAAAATTTAGCTTTTTGAAAAATTTAAATTCAAATTAATTATTTTAAGGTAATTGGATTTTAATTGGCTTTTATTTGCCTTTCTGGATTTTTCTGGAATTTAAAAACTATTTTTTTAATTTAAAAAGTAATTCAAAATATGAAAATTAAATATCAACAGTAGTTGGAAATAATTTTATTTAGTCCAAAATATGTCCAGGAGCTTCTGTGAATTTTTCTGGAATTTTTGGAGGTATTTTCATATTTTTCTGAGGCCTAAATAATTTTCTAGCCTTTTCTGAAAATCAAAATCAAATTCTGAAAATAAAATCTCTCCCTTTTCCTCCAGCCGACGCGTGGACGGCCCAGATCCGTCCACGTCGCCGCTCGGCCAATCCAGGCCACCCCTCCCCTTCCCTCGCTGTCCAGCGGGCGCGGCCCGTCAGCCGGCGGCCCCGCCTTCCCCTCCTCCTCGCCCAACGCGTGGACGACTCGGATGAGCCGAGTCTCCGCGCGGGCCATCCAGCCGCCCGCTCTCACTTCCTCCCTCACCTCGCTAACCCGCGGGCCCCGCCCGTCAGCCACCCCGCGCCCCGCTCTCGCTGCCGCCCGGCCCCGCCTGTCGGATCCGTCTCCCTCGCGGAGCCGGCGCTTTCCTTTCTCTCCCCCCCTCTTTCCTTTCTCGCCGGCCGACCGAATCCTCGGCGGACCCGGCCTTTCCTTCCCCGTTCCTCTCCGGTTTTGGAACCTCCGAGCTCCCCGCGTGACCAAATCCCGAACACCCGCGCCTCCCTTCCCTCTCCGGCCCCCTATTTCCTTTTTCCCCCAAACTTTCCCCACCGGCCATCGAGATCTCCGGCGAGGAATTAAGCGCCCGTGTTCCCTCCTCTGCCCCTATAAATACCCCCATCGCCCTCATCTCTCCCCACACCACCTCGCAGCGCTCTCCGCCTCCTTCCCCGAGCCCCGTAGAGCCCTGCCACCGTGCCACCTTCCCATCCGAGCTCCGCCCAACTCCGGCGAGCCATCCCCGCCGCCTTGGACCCTTCCAGAGCCCGCCGCCGCCACCCCGAGCATCCTCACGCCCGGGCGAACCTCCCCGTCACCTCGGCTGCCTCTCCCCGTCGCCGGAGCGCCGTCGCACCAGAGCTCCCGAGCTGCGCCGTCGCCTTCCCCGTCGCCGGCCTTCTCCGCTCGTCGCCGCACCTCGTCGACCCCTCCAACTGGACACCCTCCGCACCGGGACTTCATTTCACGCGTCACCCGAACCCCTCCAGCCTCCCCTCGCCGCCGGCGCCGTCGCCTCCGATCACCTCTGCCCGGGCCACCCGAAGGTACCCCTCAAGAGGGTTACCTACCCTTATTGGGTAGGCAACGCCTCCCCGCTCACTTGGCCAGCAGCGCTTGCTCGTAACTCCCTCGGCACGCGTTCGAGCCTCCGGCTCCGCGCGCGGAGGTTGAGTTTTTCGTTTATTTTCCGGGCTGACAAGTGGGTCCCACCCGTCAGCGACCGCCGGTCTGCGCTGGTACTGCCGCCTGGGCCCCACCAGTCTGCGTCAGCCTCTGACAAGTGGGTCCAGATGCCAGTGGGTCCCACCTGTCAGTGACCGAAGAAAATGAGGTCACTGACAGAGGGGTCCCACATGTCAGTGACCAGCAGAGAATACTGTTCCGTGGGTCCCACCTGTCAGTCTCCCGAGATAAAAAAATAAAAGAATAAAATTTAATTCTCCAGTGGGTCCCACCTGTCAGAAATTTCCGAATTTCTAGATTTATTCAAATCTGAGATTTTCAAATGAGCATAACTTTCTCATTTTAACTCCAAATCCAGCCATTCAAATTTCTAAATTCATCTAAAATCATAATCTATCCAACTATGGCCTCTGTTGAGTTTTTGGATTTTATTTGAATTTTATTTGTATTTATTTGCTTTGTTTGCCTCGTCTTTCCTCGCGTAGATTCCAACGTTGTCGACGATCCCTCTTCACAGCAACAAGAAGATCCAGAAACCCTGCAAGAAGGCAAGTCTCCTTTGATCATCTTGAACCTATGCTTTTGAAATGTTTTAAAATATTTTAAATTATGTGCATTGCTATTTACATAAAATCTCTAGTTCAAATCTTTAGGAATTAGTTATTCCAACTTTGTTATGCACTCATTTGACATTGATTGCCATGTACCTGTCACCCTAGAACTTCCTTTATCTCAATAATGAGATTACTATTAATCTTGTGAATAGTAGATGGGTAGTTTAATGCTTAGTCATGCTAAATAATACCTTTGGAATATTGAAAATGGGAAATTATGATTTATTGTAATACCCCTGTGTTTATGAAAATTAGTGGTAATTGGAGTTGCCACTGTTCTTTTAAAATAAACTAAAATGTGAAAATTGGTTTAGATTAGGGTGGATGGTTAGTTTGGATTGGTGCAGGAAGCACGAGATCTTGTAAACTGTATGTTCCACCCTAGTCAAGTAAGGACCGACGCTTGTGTTTGTCCAAACTGAGCATTAACCGTACAACCACAAGTCTATATGGGTACGACCTAGCTGACTAACTTACGATAGTCTAGTTTAGGTGCCACCAGTGGAAAGTGGATGCCAGGGATGGACTGGTTATTCACAGTGAGGGACAGGGATTTACTGTACTCATATGGCGCAAGAGGGGGCTTCGGTTCGGGCAGTTAGCCTACCTGCGGTGAAACCTCAGCGGGTGGTATCTAGCTAGATTAGAGTAAGGTAAAGGCTTTGTGATATTTTATCTGGGTCTCATGCCAAAGGAAGTGTGTTTACCTTTAGGATAATTTATCTCTTGTGGGTAAAGTTGTACAACCTCTGCAGAGTGTAAAACTATTCGAATAGCCGTGCCCACGGTCAAGGGCGGGCAAGGAATGCATTCACATGGTAGATTTCTGGTTTTGGTTTTAAAATGAAAATTTTGTATTCCGAGAGTGGAGGGAACTCTCGGAAGGGAATCCTGGCGGATGGAGCCAGAGAGGGTGGATGGAACCCGCAGTTGAAAATTTGACCAATGGTAATTGGTTAGCTAGTGTTGGTAGTTGGAACCTTCGCTAGAAAGATAATTCTGTTAAAACATTTACTTCATTAAATTAATGCCTTCGAAAATAATTAGTAGTAATTGAGATTTCAAATATTGCTTTGTGCAAAAGAACCCTATGGCCTTCCTTTGTTAAGCCTTGCATCTATGCATTTTTTCCAAGACTTGCGGAGTACTTTATGTACTCACATGCTACACTTAAAAATAAAATCTCAGAGGAAGTTGAAGCTCAAGAAGGTGACTACGACTACTGCTTCGCTTGTGGCTGCGATGGATTCTTCCCGGAGGACTAGGTCGCGCTTCCCCAGTCAACTGCCTGTGGCATCTTGATGGGTCTACTTTGATTTCACTTTGCTTCCGCTGTGTTTTGATTGTGCGAGGTCTTGAAACCTCCAATGTAATAAGGTGACCCGGTGGTCAGTACTCTTATCTATTGTAATAAATCGTTGATGGTGATGTTTCCCATTCTGTTTGCCTGTGTGCACTAGCTTTGATCTGGGACTAGTGCTGTAATACACAGAGGGTCCGGGTTTGGTAATCCGAGGGCCCGACAGAGATGGTATCAGAGCCAATTTGACTATAGGACGTGACCTAGATTAAGAATGGCAAACCATAAGGACTTATATTTATAAAAAGAATATATTAAAAATGTATAAGCTTCTTTGCTTCTACTCTCTTCCTACTTAGAATCTCGTTCTTGTCTCCAACTCCATTTGTTAAAACTTTTTACTAATCTTTTCTTTTACTCAACTTTGTAGATGGCTGGTTCATCCTCCGCTGCCCCGTGGGACTACTACTCACATGGAGAGGATGCTGGAGCATTCGCTAGCCTTCTCCGGCAGCTGATGTAGTGCTTGGAGTACCGTCAGCCGCCCATTTTCAGGGGTCGAAAGATGCGGATCCTGGATCGAGACTCTTGGACGATGGAGGTATTCTTGTATGCACGAGATGGGGAATTCAAATCCCAAACATACCCCATCAAGCACCCTCGGTCCCGCTGTTTTGACGCAGTTCAGGACGCAGCATGCCTCGCCATTGACGAGTTGTGCCATCTGCACAAGGATGCTGTGCACCAGTCCCCTTTTTGCTTCTTCATCAACCCCAGGGTAGGACAGAGGTATCCAGATCCCTTTGATATTCCAGTTGATGACCCTCGACTGTCGCACCAGATACAGCTCTCGCAGGCGATGGCAGTCACTTAGTCCAGAGCTTTGGAGGAGATTGGACAACTTCGGATGCTTCTCACTTCCAGCTACCAGCATTCCGACACGCTTCGCGCACAGCTTCTCCAGAGCCAGGCAGCTGAGTTTGAGTTGGGACGTCTCAGGGCCACAGCTGACTACACGCCGTCTTCACCCACAGCTGACTACACGCCGTCTTCTCCAGTGCCAGCTGTCATCCCCAACAACCCGGCACCGGCTCGACTTTCGGGACTTCGCATCAGGCTTACAGCACGCAAGAAGGTGCGACGCCCCAGTCCGCCACCTGTCATTACTCTCAAGAAGCGCAAGCCCTCTCGTTCTCGTTCTCGGTCGACTGCCTCCAGTCGTAACCGTGCCTCGGCCGAGTGTGACTGTTCACGTCACCACGTGAGAGAGCGTCAGGAAGATCCGGAGGAGGATCCAGAAGAGGACCCGGAAGAGGACCCTGAGGAGCGCGTTTTTGGAGAGGATTAGTAGTTTTGAGTCCGTAGTACCCAAATAAAATGTCCGCGTCCTTAGAACGCTTATTGTTATGTTTTGGTGTGCTAGATGGACTGTACCAGGCCTATGTGCACTTGTGGTACAGCCATCCTTGGAGTTATCTTGATTTTAATAAAAGTTTTTCCCTTAGTGGTTGCTAGTTCTTTCTTGTGTGTTAGCTTGGGATGTGATTTAGTTCCCCTAATCTCTTACCTTTGCTATTTCCCTCTTACCTTCTGCTAACCTAAACCGCTTCAGATGGTGAACACGAGGAGCAACCCTGGCAACAGCCGTGACGCCAACAATCATCCAGAGGACAACATTCCACCACCTCCCGCTCAGGCCCCCAACATGGAACAGATGATGGCCATGCAACTTCAGCTTCTTCAAGCTTTAGCACAAAACCAAGTGCAACCAGCCCAGCATGCACCCAATCAGGCACCCCAGTCTAAGTTGGGAGAATTCATGAGGACAAGGCCTCCCACTTTTGCTGGATCGGTGGATCCCCTGGAGGCAGATGATTGGATCAAGGATGTGGAAAGGAAATTGGTCCTAGCTCAGTGCAACGATAATGAGAAGGTGCTGTATGCTGCTCACCAGCTCAAGGGAATGGCTGCTAACTGGTGGGAAAACTACCGCGCCGCCCATCAAAATGCACAAGCCATCACTTGGGAGGAGTTTGTTGAAGCTTTCCGCACTGCCCATATTCCTACGGGAATAATGGAAATGAAGAAAAGAGAATTCTATCAACTACAGCAGGGAAACCTCAGTGTTTCCGAATACCTGAACAAGTTCACCCAACTGTCCAGGTATGCATCTGAAGAGGTCACATCGGATGCGACCAAGATTTGGAGGTTCACGCAGGGACTTGACCCCAACCTCAAGGTGCAGCTGGTATCCAATGATTTCCCTACCTTCCAGCACCTAGTGAACAAGGCCTTTGTCCAAGAAGATGCTCAGCGTCAGCTATACGAAACTCGGAAGAGGAAGTTTCAAGCCCAGCAAGGAGCAAGCAGCTCTCGATTCCGCCCCAACGCACCTCACTTTCACAAGCCTTCAGAGTCAAGCATACCAAGGACTCCCTTTTCAGGACCCCGCCCAAATCCACAAACTCCCCGGGCAAGCAATGGTGGCCAACCCCAGTAGAACAAGAATTCAGAAGCAGGAGTGCAGTGTTTTAACTGCAAGAACATGGGGCACTATGCCAGCAACTGTCCCCAGAAACGCCCAGCAATGACCCCAGTTCGTTTCAATCTAGGGACTACGCCAGCGCGAGCTCCAAATGCAGGACAAGGCCGTGGGACACCTCAGACTCCAAGGACTCCACAAGTGGTGAGCAGAGGACATCTCAACCATGTGACCGCGGAAGCAGCCCAGGATGCACCCGACGTAGTTCTGGGTAAGTTCCTTGTCAACTCAGTACCTGCATCAGCATTATTTGATTCTGGAGCTTCGCATTCTTTCGTGTCCAAAGTTTTTGCTGAAAGATATAATTGGGATGTGTGTAAGCTAAAGAACCCTATGTTAGTCCAATCCCCTGGAAAGGAAATGAGGACTAACACAGTTTGCCCTAGCGCAACTGTGGATATAAATGGAGTTAAGTTCCTAGCGAACCTTATTATAATAGACTCCAGGAGTTTAGATGTGATACTTGGAATGGATTGGTTAACCAAGTATAAAGGTCAGATAGATTGTGCTGATCGAGCTGTTACAATCACTAACTCTGATGGGATCCAAGTAAGGTATAAGTCAAACTCACCTACCCAGAGCAGGTGTGGTTTGAACAGTGTGAAGGGAGTGACTCTGGAAAAAGTACCTATAGTGAGTGAGTACCCAGATGTGTTTCCTGAAGATTTACCCGGAATGCCGCCAGACAGGGAAGTAGAGTTTGTCATCAACCTAGTACCTGGAACAGCTCCGATTTCAAAGAGACCTTATCGGATGTCTGCAAATGATTTGGCTGAAGTTAAGAAGCAAATTGAAGAATTGCAGAATAAAGGTTTTGTAAGACCAAGCTCGTCACCCTGGGGAGCACCAGTACTGCTAGTAAAGAAGAAAGATGGTAGTCTTCGCATGTGTGTGGACTATCGATCCTTGAATGATGTGACGATTAAGAACAAGTACCCTTTACCCAGAATAGATGATCTGTTTGATCAGTTGAAAGGATCATGTGTATTCTCTAAGATTGATCTTCGATCAGGTTATCACCAATTGAAGTTAAGACCAGAGGAAATACCCAAGACCGCATTTGCTACCCGTTATGGATTGTATGAGTATACAGTGATGTCTTTCGGTCTAACCAATGCCCCAGCATACTTCATGAATTTGATGAATAAGGTGTTCATGGAATATTTGGATAAGTTTGTGGTTGTATTCATCGATGATATTTTGATATATTCCAAGAATGAGGAAGAACATGCAGAACATTTGAGGATAGTTTTGGAAAAGCTCAGAGAAAATCAGTTGTATGCCAAGTTTAGTAAGTGTGAGTTTTGGTTAAAGAAAGTAGCTTTCTTGGGCCATGTGATTTCGGCAGGAGGAGTGTCCGTAGACCCTGAGAAAGTTAATGATGTGCTTAATTGGACACAACCAAAGTCAGTATCCGAGATCAGAAGTTTTCTTGGATTGGCTGGTTACTATCGTCGATTTATTGAAGGTTTCTCCAAGCTCGCAAGACCTCTCACCCAGTTGCTGAAGAAGGAAAAGAAGTTTGAATGGAGTAAACCATGTGAGGATAGTTTGCAAGAGTTGAAGAAGAGGTTAACTTCTGCACCAGTGTTGACGCTTCCGGACATTAGGAAGGATTTCGAAGTCTTCTGCGATGCGTCAAGGCAAGGACTAGGCTGTGTACTGATGCAAGAAAGAAAGGTAGTAGCATATGCCTCAAGGCAGCTGCGACCCCATGAAGGAAATTACCCAACTCATGATTTAGAGCTTGCTGCCGTAGTGCATGCACTAAAAATATGGAGGCATTACTTGATTGGTAACCGCTGCGAGATTTACACGGATCACAAAAGCCTGAAGTACATATTTACTCAACCCGATCTTAACATGAGGCAAAGGAGATGGCTTGAGCTAATAAAGGATTATGATATTGGAATACATTATCACCCAGGAAAGGCTAATGTGGTAGCGGATGCCTTAAGCAGAAAGAGTTACTGTAATAAGTTGTGGATAAAGGATAGTATGCCCGCACTTCAAGAAGAATTCCAACGGCTCAACTTAGAAGTAGTGGAGAAAGGATTCCTAGCCACTTTGGAAGTTCAACCAACCTTAGAAGATCAAATCAGGGCAGCTCAAAAGGAGGACAAGTATGTCCAGGAGATCAAGGATAATATGAAGAAAGGGAAAGCTTCGGGATTTTCAGAGGATGAAGAAGGTACCCTTTGGTTTGGGAAAAGGATTATTGTACCTGAAAAGAAAGAGGTAAAGGAGTTAATATTGAAGGAAGCCCATGAATCTGGATATTCGATTCACCCTGGGAGTACCAAGATGTACCAAGATCTCAAGGAAAGGTATTGGTGGTCAAGTATGAAACGAGAAATTACAGAATACGTAGCCTTGTGCGATGTATGCCAACGGATTAAAGCTGAACACCAGAGACCCGCTGGACTCCTACAACCTTTGCAGATACCTGAGTGGAAATGGGAAGAAATTGGTATGGATTTTATAACTGGATTGCCAAGAACCAAAATAGGGCATGATTCAATTTGGGTTATAGTGGATCGTTTGACAAAAGTCGCCCATTTCATTCCAGTAAAGACCACGTACTCCGGGGATAGACTTGCAGAGTTGTACATGTCAAGAATTGTATGTTTGCATGGAATCCCAAAGAAGATTGTGTCAGATCGAGGAACCCAATTCACTTCGAGATTTTGGCAAAAGCTACATGAACTTTTGGGCACAAACTTAAACTTCAGTACAGCTTATCATCCACAGACAGATGGACAAACAGAAAGAGTAAATCAAATTCTGGAAGACATGTTGAGGGCTTGTGTACTGGCAAACAAGAATAACTGGGATCAGAGTTTGCCCTATGCAGAGTTCTCCTACAACAATAGTTATCAATCTAGTTTGCAAATGTCTCCGTTCGAAGACCTATACGGCAGAAAGTGTAGGACTCCATTGTATTGGAAGGAGACAGGAGAAGGACAAGTATTTGGACCAGATGTGTTGAAGCAAGCAGAAGAACAGGTTCGTCTAATCCAGGACAGATTAAAAACAGCACAAACCAGACAGAAGAGCTATGCGGACAATCGACGTAGAAGCTTAGAATTTGTACCTGGGGATCATGTTTATTTGAAGGTGTCACCCCTCAAAGGAATGAGACGTTTTGGAGTCAGTGGAAAGCTAGCTCCCAGATTCATTGGACCCTTTCCCGTGGTGGCGAAACGAGGAGAAGTTGCTTACCAGTTGGAGCTTCCACCTCAACTGTCAAAGGTGCATGACGTTTTCCATGTATCTCAGCTAAGAAAGTGTCTCAGAGTTCCAGAAGAGCAGATGCCTCTAGATGAAATAAACGTGAAGGAGGACCTCACCTATCCAGAATATCCGGTCAAGATATTGGAGGAATCAGAACGTTGTACGCGCAGCAAGGTTATCAAGTTCTGTAAAGTGCAGTGGAGCAACCATTCAGAATCGGAAGCAACTTGGAAGCGTGAAGAGGATCTAAGAGAAGAGTTCCCCGACCTTTTTCCCAGTCCATCCGAATCTCAGGGTCGAGATTCTTTCTAAGGGGGGTAGGTTTGTCACATCCCAAAATTTGGCTTTTTGAAAAATTTAAATTCAAATTAATTATTTTAAGGTAATTGGATTTTAATTGGCTTTTATTTGCCTTTCTGGATTTTTCTGGAATTTAAAAACTATTTTTTTTTTAATTTAAAAAGTAATTCAAAATATGAAAATTAAATATCAACAGTAGTTGGAAATAATTTTATTTAGTCCAAAATACGTCCAGGAGCTTCTGTGAATTTTTCTGGAATTTTTGGAGGTATTTTCATATTTTTAGAGGCCTAAATAATTTTCTAGCCTTTTCTGAAAATCAAAATCAAATTCTGAAAATAAAATCTCTCCCTTTTCCTCCAGCCGACGCGTGGACGGCCCAGATCCGTCCACGTCGCCGCTCGGCCAATCCAGGCCACCCCTCCCCTTCCCTCGCTGTCCAGCGGGCGCGGCCCGTCAGCCGGCGGCCCCGCCTTCCCCTCCTCCTCGCCCGACGCGTGGACGGCTCGGATGAGCCGAGTCTCCGCGCGGGCCATCCAGCCGCCCGCTCTCACTTCCTCCCTCACCTCGCTGACCCGCGGGCCCCGCCCGTCAGCCACCCCGCGCCCCGCTCTCGCTGCCGCCTGGCCCCGCCTGTCGGATCTGTCTCCCTCGCGGAGCCGGCGCTTTCCTTTCTCTCCCCCCCCCTCTTTCCTTTCTCACCGGCCGACCGAATCCTCGGCAGACCCGGCCTTTCCTTCCCCGTTCCTCTCCGGTTTTGGAACCTCCGAGCTCCCCGCGCGACCAAATCCCGAACGCCCGCGCCTCCCTTCCCTCTCCGGCCCCCTATTTCCTTTTTCCCCCAAACTTTCCCCACCGGCCACCGAGATCTCCGGCGAGGAATTAAGCGCCCGTGTTCCCTCCTCTGCCCCTATAAATACCCCCATCGCCCTCATCTCTCCCCACACCACCTCGCAGCGCTCTCCGCCTCCTTCCCCGAGCCCCGTAGAGCCCTGCCACCGTGCCACCTTCCCCTCCGAGCTCCGCCCAACTCCGGCGAGCCTTCCCCGCCGCCGCCACCCCGAGCATCCTCACGCCCGGGCAAACCTCCCCGTCACCTCGGCTGCCTCTCCCCGTCGCCGGAGCGCCGTCGCACCAGAGCTCCCGAGCTGCGCCGTCGCCTTCCCCGTCGCCGGCCTTCTCCGCTCATCGCCGCACCTCGTCGACCCCTCCAACTGGACCCCCTCCGCACCGGGACTTCATTTCACGCGTCACCCGAACCCCTCCGGCCTCCCCTCGCCGCCGGCGCCGTCGCCTCCGATCACCTCTGCCCGGGCCACCCGAAGGTACCCCTCAAGAGGGTTACCTACCCTTATTGGGTAGGCAACGCCTCCCCGCTCACTTGGCCAGCAGCGCTTGCTCGTAACTCCCTCGGCGCGCGTTCGAGCCTCCGGCTCCGCGCGCGGAGGTTGAGTTTTTCGTTTATTTTCCGGGCTGACAAGTGGGTCCCACCCGTCAGCGACCGCCGGTCTGCGCTGGTACTGCCGCCTGGGCCCCACCAGTCTGCGTCAGCCTCTGACAAGTGGGTCCAGATGCCAGTGGGTCCCACCTGTCAGTGACCGAAGAAAATGAGGTCACTGACAGAGGGGTCCCACATGTCAGTGACCAGCAGAGAATACTGTTCCGTGGGTCCCACCTGTCAGTCTCCCGAGATAAAAAAATAAAAGAATAAAATTTAATTCTCCAGTGGGTCCCACCTGTCAGAAATTTCCGAATTTCTAGATTTATTCAAATCTGAGATTTTCAAATGAGCATAACTTTCTCATTTTAACTCCAAATCCAGCCATTCAAATTTCTAAATTCATCTAAAATCATAATCTATCCAACTATGGCCTCTGTTGAGTTTTTGGATTTTATTTGAATTTTATTTGTATTTATTTGCTTTGTTTGCCTCGTCTTTCCTCGCGTAGATTCCAACGTTGTCGACGATCCCTCTTCACAGCAACAAGAAGATCCAGAAACCCTGCAAGAAGGCAAGTCTCCTTTGATCATCTTGAACCTATGCTTTTGAAATGTTTTAAAATATTTTAAATTATGTGCATTGCTATTTACATAAAATCTCTAGTTCAAATCTTTAGGAATTAGTTATTCCAACTTTGTTATGCACTCATTTGACATTGATTGCCATGTACCTGTCACCCTAGAACTTCCTTTATCTCAATAATGAGATTACTATTAATCTTGTGAATAGTAGATGGGTAGTTTAATGCTTAGTCATGCTAAATAATACCTTTGGAATATTGAAAATGGGAAATTATGATTTATTGTAATACCCCTGTGTTTATGAAAATTAGTGGTAATTGGAGTTGCCACTGTTCTTTTAAAATAAACTAAAATGTGAAAATTGGTTTAGATTAGGGTGGATGGTTAGTTTGGATTGGTGCAGGAAGCACGAGATCTTGTAAACTGTATGTTCCACCCTAGTCAAGTAAGGACCGACGCTTGTGTTTGTCCAAACTGAGCATTAACCGTACAACCACAAGTCTATATGGGTACGACCTAGCTGACTAACTTACGATAGTCTAGTTTAGGTGCCACCAGTGGAAAGTGGATGCCAGGGATGGACTGGTTATTCACAGTGAGGGACAGGGATTTACTGTACTCATATGGCGCAAGAGGGGGCTTCGGTTCGGGCAGTTAGCCTACCTGCGGTGAAACCTCAGCGGGTGGTATCTAGCTAGATTAGAGTAAGGTAAAGGCTTTGTGATATTTTATCTGGGTCTCATGCCAAAGGAAGTGTGTTTACCTTTAGGATAATTTATCTCTTGTGGGTAAAGTTGTACAACCTCTGCAGAGTGTAAAACTATTCGAATAGCCGTGCCCACGGTCAAGGGCGGGCAAGGAATGCATTCACATGGTAGATTTCTGGTTTTGGTTTTAAAATGAAAATTTTGTATTCCGAGAGTGGAGGGAACTCTCGGAAGGGAATCCTGGCGGATGGAGCCAGAGAGGGTGGATGGAACCCGCAGTTGAAAATTTGACCAATGGTAATTGGTTAGCTAGTGTTGGTAGTTGGAACCTTCGCTAGAAAGATAATTCTGTTAAAACATTTACTTCATTAAATTAATGCCTTCGAAAATAATTAGTAGTAATTGAGATTTCAAATATTGCTTTGTGCAAAAGAACCCTATGGCCTTCCTTTGTTAAGCCTTGCATCTATGCATTTTTTCCAAGACTTGCGGAGTACTTTATGTACTCACATGCTACACTTAAAAATAAAATCTCAGAGGAAGTTGAAGCTCAAGAAGGTGACTACGACTACTGCTTCGCTTGTGGCTGCGATGGATTCTTCCCGGAGGACTAGGTCGCGCTTCCCCAGTCAACTGCCTGTGGCATCTTGATGGGTCTACTTTGATTTCACTTTGCTTCCGCTGTGTTTTGATTGTGCGAGGTCTTGAAACCTCCAATGTAATAAGGTGACCCGGTGGTCAGTACTCTTATCTATTGTAATAAATCGTTGATGGTGATGTTTCCCATTCTGTTTGCCTGTGTGCACTAGCTTTGATCTGGGACTAGTGCTGTAATACACAGAGGGTCCGGGTTTGGTAATCCGGGGGCCCGACAACGGCAGCGCTCCGGTGAAATTCCGGCGAGTTTAAGGGTAGCTTGAATTTCAATGGTTTATGGTGATGCTAATGGTGGTGGTGGCTTAGGCTACTTCGGCCCTGGGCATGGCTGTCCACGATGGTCGTGCATGGCAGGTGATGGTGCACAGTGCTGGCTTCTTAGGGGCAACGAGGGGGGTCAGCGTGGTCAAGGATGGTTTCATGGTGTCTAGGAGATGCTTAGGTCACAAGGAATTGGATTGGAATTGATGCTACTGGAAGAATCGTGTTTTGGGGCTCATCGGTGTGGACATGGCGGCAGTGGCGATTCTTGGCTGGAGTTGGAAGGAAATGGTTGTGGGGTTGTGATTGAGTGCTAATGCAAGCTAAGGGGTTGCTCGGTTCGGCTTTAAAGGCCATGGAAGACGGTGACGACAATGACTTGGCCACAGTGAAGATGGTGCGTGGACTGTGGTGCTGGCAGTTGAGGCATTTTGGCTGAGTGGTGGCAGCGCTGGCGGCAACGGTGGCGTCGTGAGGCGCGGTGCATCTCTCTGGCGCAGGCGCGCGCACTAGTGAGGTGATTTAAGGCGTCAGGCAGGTGTCGAGTAGGCAGCGGTTGAGGTGGCAGTGGCGAGGTCAGCGATGGTGTAGGCGCAGCGCGTGGCCTAGGAGTGGTGTGACGGCTATTGATGGCTCAATCAGCATGGTGGTAGGGCGCTGTGCGGGAGCAGCCAGGGAAATAGGGGGAAGGGCAAGGAGGAAAGCATAATTGCCAAAGAGGAAGGCGGAAAACACGAAGAATTTTTGGATTGGGCAAGATTTCCATATTCAAGAAAAACTCAAATAAATTCTAAAATTTTAAAATTTTGGTGTTGTTCCAAGGAGGCGCGGATCACGTCGGAGCGATGATAGATACCAAAAATACCACGAGATTCTCGCGTGCACCAATTTACTTGTGCTTTTCTGCCGTGTAGTTAAGAGCATCATGCCCGGTCAAATAACTTGGGTGTTTTAGATCACCGGCATGGGTTGTAACTAATGTGAGAATTTATCTCTACCACTCTATAATACACCAAAATTTTCTTTACTAAATCCACCCCCTCAACCACCCCCACAGTCATGCCTAATCTAAGTCCACCCAGATTTATGTACCAAAGTAATCCAACTTCATACAAATGAATGGCCTGGATCTCTCCTCAAGTCGTCTTCTCTTACTCATTGAAGATCCTAAGGCCAAAATTATCCGGATCATGCACATCATTGAACCCAGAGCCCCACCTTGCGCTGCCGCCGCCTCCTCCTCCTCCCCACCCCGCGCCGCGTCTCCCCACGTTCTCCACCACTCCTCCTCCCTCGCGTCCTCCCCCCACCCCGCACCGCCGCACGCTCGCCTCCTCCCCCCCAGCCCGCACCGCCGCCACCTCCTCCTCCCCCTACCACTCCGCTGCGCCGCCTCCTCCTCCTCCGTCGCTCCGCCCTCGCCTCCTCCTCCTCACCCCGCGCCGCCGCTGCCTCCTCCCCCCACTCCTCCGCTCCGTCACCACCTCCCCCTCCCCCCGTTCCTCCGCTCCGCCACCGCCTCCTACCACCCTCCGCTCCGCCCCTCGCCTCCTCGTCCCCACCCCGCGCCGCCGCCGCCACCTCCTCCCCCCACTCCTTCGCTCCACCGCCGCCTCCTCCCCCACTCCTCCTCCCCATTCCCCGTCGTCTCCCTGGCACCACCGCTCTCTTCCCGTATCATCGCTGAGAATCGTGCATGCGTGAATCGCCCACACCCCTAGGCCCCCACACGCTGTGCAAGCTGCTAGGGTTTTGAGGAGGCCGCCTCCGCGAGGGCGACGATGTCGCTGCGGCCGAGCAAGCAGGCGGAGGTGCGATGCAGCCGCTACAAGGTCGTGGTGGACGCGGAGGAAGGCCGCCGCCGGCGCGAGGACAACATGGTGGAGATTCGCAAGAGCCTTCGCGAGGAGAGCCTGCTGAAGAAGCGCGGTGGCGGGCCCCACTCCTCCATGCTGCAGCAGAAGGTTTGATCCCCTACTTACTCTCTCGCTCGTTCGTCCCCGATCTGATTGGTCTTCTAGGGTTTGTGGCTGGGGAGTCTCAATCTGATGGTTTTGGATCTGTTTTGTCTCTGTATGCGTGTGCAGTTGGGGGGCTTGCCGGCTATGGTGCAGGCGATGCTCTCTTGTGACAAAGGCCTAAGAAGTCTAATAACAGGGCAGCCTTTTGCCGCCACTATAAATTTTCTCTGTAAGCTCATTCAAGTTATTTGCCTAATGTAGCTTTGGTACATCCTGCTCCTTCTGCAACCATCCATGAGGAAAGCTTGACAAATGAGAAAAGCTTTCATCGTAATTCTTTTTTGTTTCCTAACTTCCCTGCAAGTAAAATTGTAAATGCCAGTGTGCTGTTTGGCGTTATGGAATGGTTAGTTTTATTTTCCTTTGTTTCTTTGCTACATCTGGTGTTTTATTGCTTAATGGGTTTTTTCATAGGCCGGCTCCTTTCAGGCAGTTATCTCCTCACAACTATCTATGTTAGCCAGGTAACTTACCTCCGGAACATAATATTGAGAAGGACATAGATAAGAGCCTAGATTTGTTAGTTTGTCTTAGGAAATATATAGGAATCAATTGCTATGTTTTCCTCAAGTAGCTTATTTTACATTGAGTGTATGGTTTATATAATGTGTGGATGCTTCCCTTCAAGAACATTGCAATCTCAAGACATGCGATGCAAGGGCAAATTCGCATGTAGTGTACCATGCCAATCAGAACCTCACACGAAACAATATCACTGGAGACAGTTATCGAAGGTAGGATTTTGATCTTTCTGTTGCTGTTAGTGCTATGGTGACAAGTATGATTATTTAATAATTTTGGTCAATGTAAACTTTGTCTAGAAAGTTAGGAAGTCATTATTGTTCTCTATTAGTGCTAGAGTGGTTACTTTGTGTTGTTATCATCAGTACTATTCTTTATTTCCTTGCTTTTTCAAACTGAAAGCTGTTGTTTCTTTCCAGGCAACAAGACAAGCAAAATAATAAGAAGTAACAGCATCTGAGGTTAGCTCTCCTCATTGTCAGGCTATGCCTTCTTCTGATTCTTTAAGTCTCAAACATATGATGAAACAAACTTTTGCTTAATACACTATATTCATGCTCTTTGACTTTTCATTTCAGATAACTGCAACCTGCCAGTGGAACACCATTATTCTGTAGTTGAATATTCCGTTCTATTCAGTCCAAGTTTCAAAATTATGTATCCAGTAACATAGTATAAGTAGAATATAAGCATGTTGTGCAGAGCGATGAATTCGTTAGTGATGGATATCTGTTTTTATGTGCTCTATCTTTTATCGATTGTTAATTTTGTGATGCCACAACTGACTATCATTTTTTTGTTCTTCTCTAAATATCAGCATTTGCCTACATTGTTTCTGATAATGGTTGTTTATTTATGTGTCTAGCATGTGCATTTCCAAACTCTACTTTAGACCATGGATTGCTTGTGGCAAATGGAACCTATGCACTTACTGCTGGCAACTGTGTGCAATGTAGTTGTGGCCCAGGCAATCTCAAGTAAATTTCAGCTCTTACCTTTTTCCGTTTAAAGCAGTATTACTGCTGGTATAATTCTTGGATCATAATCCCTGTTTTCTGTTTTGTAGCAGTTTATATTGCACAGCAGCTTCATTATCAGAATCGTGTCCAAGCATGCAGTGTCGTAATAGCAATGTGAGCACCCATCCCTCCAATGCAGGCTACATTGTTTCTTCTTGCAGCTATGGAGGTTTGTTAATGGAACTATTACCACTTCATAAGCAACATGCTGACCGATGTCTATAATTTTGTTCCTACTTTCTAGAATCTAAAACGTCACATCTTACTTTTTCTTTGCTGGATAAACACAGGTCTTCAACCCAGATGCCCAGGTAATTATTGTTGCTGCATCTCTCTCTTTGCATAATTGGCTTCGAAGGCAGTAATAGCATTTGTTTCCTTTGGTTTAGAAGCTGCATGAACTATAAGTGTTGTAGGAAAATCATACATTTTTCCATTTTGAACATAAGCACTCCATCAATCTGTCAATGCCTACAAATTGTATCATGAGAATCTTTAGTCAAAACTATACAAAGGAGAAAGTGTTTGTGCACTAAATTAAGCATTTGCATCTATGGACCCCTAATTTCTATTGAATGATCTGCTTACCAATGCATAGTTGATGTTAGAGTCATCTTCTCATTGAGATATGCTAATGTGCTAAGCCTCTGAAGAGCAGCAATTTTCTGCTAAAATCATCCCAAAATTTATCTGCATTCTTTTTTTTTCTTTTGGGATTATGAGATAGTGGTTATTAATGTATTGTCTTTAAGAATTTCAAATTCCTGAGCAAAGCAGCTGTGTGATTGACCAGGAAACAATGAATATATTGGCCAGGAAACAATGCTGGCAAAGAAACTGAATTTAAGAACAAAATTTATGAAAAGAACACAATAGTTTGTTCAGTTTCTTTGCCAGTTTTGTTCAGCAAACCGTTGCTGCTCCTGTGGACAAACTTGATTGGCATTAGAGGTCTAGATCTAGAAATGCTACACCAGGTTGCATTTTGTGTTCAAATGATGGCTAAACAATTTGCTCTTGATGGCAGCAGAAGGATCGAACCCATGTACTTCATCTCTGTTTATGCGCCAATGTGAAGGACTAAATTCTGCATTTGTCACCTGTTTATTCCTTTTCCAAGGTAAGAAAGCTTTGTCTCAAAATCAAATAGTCATGATCTGGTCCTGCATCAAGACCACATATGCCCCCATTGACTCATTGTATAGCAGCAGGCCTGGCAACTTCAAAAATTGATATACGAAAAGTGTTGTATGTGGTCGGGAAGGTGTTTAAATCACGCGATAAACCATCGTAGCTTCTGTTAACCGGTCGTATGGTCTCGCGAAGCGGTCGCAAGACCTGGGAATCGGTCGTAGGCTTTTGAGCATTGCGTGTTGGGTGGTTCCGACCGGTCACGTATTTATGTGACATTCATTATGTGACAAAACTATTTGGTTATACAATATATGAGACGTGAATCTTAATGAATCTGATTGTTCGTTTTATTTTTTTACAAATTTTATCTTGTTTTGTATTTTACCGTAGCGCTAGCACGGGCACACTACTAGTTTGCTATAGTAGAGCGATTTAGCAAGGCATAAGGCGTAGACAATACTATAGAGAATGGTGTGGGGCGGTGAACTATCATTGGATTTTGGAGAGCTCACCATCTTTGATTCATGTTAATAACTGGTCAGATT
The DNA here is from genome assembly GCA_017311315.1 of Dendrocalamus latiflorus. Classification (NCBI taxonomy): domain Eukaryota; kingdom Viridiplantae; phylum Streptophyta; class Magnoliopsida; order Poales; family Poaceae; genus Dendrocalamus; species Dendrocalamus latiflorus. Next base: position 15,306,656 of record CM029652.1, on the reverse strand, counting down.
TCGTGTGGTTCCTCTTGTTTGTGCAAATACATTAGCCTTATGAATACCCAGTATATTGGCAAAGGAATGTATCTTTCGACGCGCATATGCCGCTGCAGTCCGAAAACTGGTTGATTATTTATAGAATGTCGTGAATTGCGAGCACGAAATGGGAACGACAAGGAATAATCGTACAGACCAAATTCCTATCTCTACCCCTCTATAATACACCAAAATTTTCTTTACTAAATCCACCCCCTCAACCACCCCCACAGTCATGCCTAATCTAAGTCCACCCAGATTTGTGTACCAAAGTAATCCAACTTCATACAAATGAATGGCCTGGATCTCTCCTCAAGCCTTCTTCTCTTACTCATTGAAGATCCTAAGGCCAAAATCATCCGGATCATGCATTGAACCCAGAACCCCACCCCACGCCCACGCACACGCCCCTGATGCAGCCGTTGTGCTGGACGTCGCTGGGATGGCCTCCTCGACCCGCTAGACCAGAACCTCCGCCGTGAACTCGTCCGAGACGGTGACTTCGTGCAGGCCGCGTACACGGCGTTCCACTCCATGCCGTCGTCGGCCTCGCACAGCCAGCACCGCACGCTCGTGCTCCCGGACAGGTCGTACCGGCCGACGCGCAGCCTGTTCGCCACATCGTCCCTGTCCATCCCGTCGTGGGCGCAGCGGCGGTCGGCGCCCATGTGGCTCACGCAGCGATCCAGCTTCGTCGGGTACATCGCCATCTGCGACAACGAGCGCGAGATCCGGCGCATGGGCCGCCGCGACATCTCCATCGTCCTGCGCGGCACCGCCACGTGCCCCGAGTGGGCCGAGAACCTCCGCGCCGGCCTCGTGCTGGTATCGGACGACGACGCGTCAGTGCAACACGCGCCGAAGGTGGCCAAGGGGTTCTTGAGCTTGTACAAGATGGCCCGCGACCACGTGCCCAGCCTCTCGGACGCCACAGTGGAGGAGGTGAAGCGTCTGATGGAGGTGTACAAGGGGGAGGAGCTCAGCATCACGGTGGTGGGCCACAGCCTCGGCGCCTCGCTAGCCCTCCTCGCCGCCGACGAGCTCAGCGCGCGTCTGGCCGCGGAGACAGACAGTACTACCACGGATCATCAGCCGCCGCCCATCGCCGTGGTGTCCTTCGGCGGCCCAAAGACTGGCAACCGCGCGTTCGCGAACAGGCTGCAGCAGGAGCGCGGCGTCAACGTGCCTCGTGTGGTGAACGCTGGCGACGTGGTGACGCGCGTGCCTGGCTCGGCGCCGCCGCCGATCGCGCGCGACGGGTATGTACACGTGGGCGCAGAGCTGAGGCTGGACAGCTGCAACTCGCCGTGCCTGCGGCTGGACGCGGGACCAGCGTGCTGCCACGACCTGGAGGCGTACCTGCACCTACTGGACGGGTTCATCGGCTCCGGCCGGCCGTTCCGCGCGGACGCGAGCCGCAGCGTGGCACGGCTGCTGACGTACCAGCGCCCCAACGTGAAGCGCGCCTACGTGGAGCGCGCGAGGGTGCTCGGGTTCGAGCCGGCCACGCCGAGAACCACCACGGCCAACGGCACCGTCGCCGACGGTCAGTTCGGCCACTTGTCCAGCCCCACATGACCTTGATCACACACACTGTATAGCAGGCATCTGCATGCATTTTCTTGTATACTTTTGCTTGGTGATTCCAGAGTTAACACAAGTGTTAACTACCATGTATCTGCACATGTTTCTTGATGGGCTAAGCTTGTGTATTGATGAATCAGTCTACATATCTATTTCTGTTTGGCCATCATGCATGCAGCATGTACGATCGAGATGAGATCTCTTGCATGATCCTAGCTCGTTATGTCTTGTTAATTCGACCATGCATGGATCAATGGAGTCAGTCAACGTTGAGCTTTTTGATGCATGTAGTATTTTCTTTGGTGCACGTCACAATTCACATGCTTTCTCTTAACAAATTAAGGAGACAAAAATATCGAGCTTTTTAAGGGCTGGTTCTGGATCTCATGAATCGCGATCGCGCATTAAAAAAATCATTGAATGTACGGTGCGAGGAGCTGCATCATTCCAGAATAACACTCCTACGTATACATCGTTGTGCATCTCTACCCCTCTATAATACACCAAAATTTTCTTTACTAAATCCACCCCCCTCAACCACCCCTACAGTCATGCCTAATCTAAGTCCACCCAGATTTGTGTACCAAAGTAATCCAACTTCATACAAATGAATGGTCTGGATCTCTCCTCAAGCCTTCTTCTCTTACTCATTGAAGATCCTAAGGCCAAAATCATCCGGATCATGCATTGAACCCAGAACCCCACCCCGCGCCCACGCACACGCCCCTGATGCAACCGTTGTGCTCGACGTAGATGGCCTGGAAGATGCGGTAGAGCTCGAGCTCCTTGTCGTCCATGTACCTCCGGAAGTCCTCGTTGCCGCCGCCCCCCCCCCCCCCATCCGGCACGCGCAGCGCGGCGAGGTCGGCCTCGATCTGCGCGTGGTCGAGGTGGCCCCGCCCCGACGCGTCGAAGAAGCCAAACATGCCGCGGATCCGCGCCTCGCGCTCCGCCTCCGTCTCGTGCAGCGCCAGCAGTACGTGCTCCATCGTCGCCAGCCCAGGCTTCCGCACCGGGTTGCACCCTCCCCCTCCCTTCGCCACCGCCTGGGACGTGGTGGTAGCCGGGGATGCGGCGGCTGCATCTGCCGCTGCTGGGCGAGGCTCCACCGCCTGGGCCGCCGCGCTGGACATGGCACCGGCGGCGGCGGCGACGATGGCGACTGCGAGGGTTTGGGAGTGGGAGGAGGAGGAGAGGAGCAAGCGAAGAGGAGAGGTGGTGTTCTCCTGCGCTGTAGCGATGGCGTTGGGGTTGGTGGTCTCCACGGGGAAGCGAATATCCGAGAGGCTTTCATGATGGCAATGCGATGCTAATGAGCTGCTCAAACGCTAAGGTATTTTTTGCGATGGTTTTACTGGTGTCTAGGAAAGAGTTAGTTTCACATTTTTTTAATGTGTTTTTTCGGTAAAGCACGTAAAAAGTAATAATATAGTTCTCTTCTTTTTAACTTATAACTTATAATTCCTCTCGAACAGACAAATAGTATGATTTCTTTGCTATATTTTTAAAACAGCTTATCGGCATTAAGTTCGTTTGTATAAACGCTTACGCTAAAATCAAAAAGTATCAGCCACGACCACGTTGAAGAGCTACGACCACGGTAATCTTAATGAAACGTGAATCTTAATGAATCTGATTGTTCATTTTATTTTTTACAAATTTTATCTTGTTTTGTATTTTACCGTAGCGTTAGCACGGACACACTACTTTATAGTAATCCGTCATGGTCCACGCGGAGCCACTCTAGCTCAGCACATCAAACGTTTAGGATTGGTTGTCATCTGTGCTTTAGTACCGTACTGCTAATTTGAGAAACGAGTTGTTCACCAGGAGGTCTTACGAATACCTCCGAGGTGGCCATTCATGACAACGGCTGCGGTTTATAATTTTTGATTGAAATTTTTGAATTTTAGTTGTTTACAGTATATATTACAGAGAGAGATACGTATTTGTGATTTTGGCTGGTACAGATATTGAGCTTTTAACGTATACATCGTTTAACTTACCCCGTCTTGAGAAAATACTCCGTTTGAAAGTTAGATATTATGGTAAAGCTAAAAACTGTCAACTTCGGAGGAAAAGAACAGACCCTCAGCTACGTGGTGAGCACACAACAAACTATTCTTTCATCTTTTACTAAAGAATACCGTGCGCTCGCCACATCAAGCAGCATACTCTTTAAAAAGAGGGATCTCTTCTCCCTGTGAAAGGGACCCACAATCAAAGATAAATAACACTTATGTTATTTTGTTGTACAATTAGAGTCTTGAACTCTTTAACTCGGAAAAAAAGGAGAAAAAAGTGTCTTGAACTCCTGATAGATGTTATGGACTCGGGAAACTTCGGCCTGGTGAACTACTCAGGGCTTGGCCCAAGTGGCATAAGGCTCTTATGGAAAGGTACGGTCAATCCACCCGCGTTTGCCCGGCTCAAAAAGGGCCAGTTCAAAGAACGGGCTAGTAACAACTCATCGAGCTTTGCCCTACGTACAAACTAGATCTATGGCGCACACTGAAACATCCTCAAAATTTCAAAATATTGAATTTCTCATGAATTTTTCTTAAATTCCAATTCTTACCCAATTTATCACTCTTCCTTAAAAATCCGCTTTCCCTTCTTGGTTTTCCACCTCCTTCCTTTTGCTGGCACCGCCTCGAAATGCCGCTTTCTCCACCGCCTCCCTGTGCCAGCCATCCACGTGTCGCGCCGTCGTCGCCCTCGATTGCAGCCGCTCCTCCCAACGCATTCACACTTGCTCTGCTCTGTGGCCCCACCACCCAGTCGCCCAGCTCCCAACCGCCTCCTCGCTTGGTGCGCAGTCCGACTCGCACCCTCTCGCTGCAACTTGCAGCTCCTGGTCGACACACGCCCGGCTCCATACCTGTCGCGTCAATGCTCACTAACTCTCACAGAGTCCGCAAAGCCACCTCACCAGTGCCATCACTTCCTCAGCAAAGCCCCACCCTCTCTCCTCGGTCGCACGCAGAGACACCCGAACCGCCTCTTTCTTCCCACTGCCTTACCTCACTCTTATAACTCAATTGCCTTCATAGAGAGCTTCACACTACTCCCAAAAAACCACTAGAACCACTCAATCGGACTCTCACTCACCGCAGCGCCACCGCCGACCTCCCTGCGCCTGGTGAGCCCTAGACCCAATCTCTTTCATTACTCAATTAAAATTCAATTGCTTACACGGTTATGACCTTCTTTACTTCCTGAATACATTGGTGAACTCCCTTGAGCACAAGCAGTTTTGTAAAGCTCTAGTGGCGGAAGCCACCGCCGGCCAAAAGCCCACACACGTGGACAACCCAGCCAAGCATTCCCGACTCAAATCATCACCACCATCATGAATCCAACACCCCACAAATGGCTAAACCACCCTCAATCTCGTCGGAGAGTCGCCGAGAAACACCACTGCCGTCATGAAACTTCAAGTCTTCTCTCCTGGCACCAGTTGCCACTGCTTATGCTACCGCCTTCCAAAACACTAAAATGGAATCCCTATCCTCCAAGGAACCCTACTATACCACCCATTTCCACTAAGAAGCCTTGCTAGTGTCGCTCTGCTCGAGCTGCCACGCCTCTGTTTTTCGTCGGGGAGAGCGGCTGGAGGTTGAAGATGACAGTGGGCGCGACGTGGTTTTATCTTGGCCGTTTGCGCTCTGTTGTTATCTGATCCAGGCTGCTCGCACGCGTTGCATCGTAGCCATTCGTGTGTGCCATTGCTGTCTGATCCGGGCCACTCGTGCATGCTGCATCACAGCTGCCCATGCACCGCCCATCGGACACGTGTGCACGCGCTGGGCCTCCCAGCCGCGCACGGCGTGGGCCGAGGCTAGTCGGCCCATTCGGTCAAATGGGCGAAAAATCGTGGCTGGGGCGTACTATTCATGTGGGCCAACCCAACACTGTTTACCCAAAAAAATCCAAAAAAAATTAAAAAAAAATACACCGTTTCGATCGTTTCGACACCATGAATCCATTATTGACCTCCTTTCCACCAAATTGAGCTCCAAATAAATTCAAACCCCTCTATTTGAATTTTATTACATTTTGCTCCTTTTTAATTAGTTTATGTTTTCTAGCTTGATTAGATTCAAGTACAAACTTATGTTATCTTATGTGTTTGCACTAGCTCTCGAACTTTCCGAAGCGACGATGCAAGGACCAGAACCTGGCGACGAAGTCTTCGAGCTAGTAGAATTTTCAGTGCAGCAAGGCAAGTTACAAGTATTTGATCATATTTAATCCTATGAAATTTAAATTATTTAATTACTATATTTGCATTAATGTTACTTGTGAAATGCTATTTGATTAAAATAAATGTTTAGAATGACTTGTTAATTAGCTATGTCCTGCCACTAAAAATGCTCTGTTTAATTTGAGGCCAATTCATCTTGACAATCTTAGTAATATTTAATTACTGTATAAATAATTGTAGACTGGCCCATTCAAAATTTTGTACTATTAAGTGACTGGGCGATTGGCCGGTAGAATTTTTAAACTGGTTCTAGGGTAAGGAGGAATCGTGGAAAGCCACAAGATGGTTGGAGTCCACGACCTTACCCTAGAGTGGAGGCTTGAATAGAGGGGTGGTTGGGCCGTCGAGCATAAGGGGATGTGGTTGGTTACCTCAAGTAAAAAGTAAGGGCAAGAATCTTATGCCGAGTAAAGAACGTAGTGATCGCTCAACTACAGGTGCTGACTTGTCAACTCTGGTTTAGTTGCTGCTTAACTCGATTGAATCTCTACAGGAGACAGAAGTGTGGATATTGGGGAGTTAGGTATGTGGAACGGTAAAACCATACCCAACAATGGTAGAGGTCACCCAGGACGAAGAGAAGTGTTAGGTTTAGCCAGTTAAACGAGTCTGAGTGGATCTACCGGGTAGAGCCTACATAAAGAATTGAGCGGTAAAAAATATTGTTTTATCAACTCAGTCGCACGCTAGCTAAAGCGTGCCTATCGCGTGGTATTGAGAGTCTGAGAAATCTTGTGGGTAAAGTTGAGCAACTCTGCAGAGTGAAATAAATGGTATTCGAATATGTCGTGCTTTCGGTAAATGAAGCTGTGTTTAATGGGTGATTCCAACAGCAAGGCATAAGTAGATTTTATTATGCTTTAATTTGAGTGAGATGAGTATGCAACTACTGAAAGAAAGCCCCTTTAATCTTAAGAAGTTCTATTTTTGTTTTTCCTGTTTGCAAATAAAACAACATCCACTCAAGTTAATAGAATCAGTATATTCCCTTCCTTTGAATATCCTTGCAAGCAGTTAAGTTAAGATTTACCCTTATAACTTGCTGGGTATAGTTGTACTTATTATTTGTTAAACAATAAACAGAAGATCAGTGGAACTACGATGATCAAGCTGCTGATGAAGCACAAGAACCCTACTACACTGAAGACGACTGGCTTTAGGTCTTAGGCACGCTCAGATTTGCCTGGGAGTTTCTTTTGCAATGTAATATAATTTTGGGTAGCATGCCCGCTACGTCAAAACGAGGTTGCTAAACCATATTTCTATAATAAAATTTGGCTCTTTTATTGTAAGTATGTGTTGTTGTGGTGTACACTCGTGTATAGTACTCTACAACTGAATAGTATTGGACAGCTGTGGAGATTACTAGCGTCTCACCATCAAGTGTTGCCACGTACGTAGCAGGCTAGCACTAGCAGCCGCAGCGAACTTACGACCATCTGCGTCTGCGCGCGCGGGTGGAGAAACAACATCGCGTTACGGCTACGGGCGCGCCGGCCACCGGCTGTCCGACGCTGCCAACCTGCCTGCCTACGCGCAACGAGTTCCACGCGGGTGCGGCCTTCGCCGGCAGCGAGCAAACCCCCTACCGCTACGCGCGCGACCACTCGCACGGCGATTGGTGCTACTTGCATGGAGCGCGGGTTCGGGGTGCCCGGCGGCCGGCATGCGACCACGGTGTGTTGGGCGCCGAGCTAGCTGCTCGGGCCGGGGCCAATAAGTTGCGGCTGCGCTGGTTGTCTAAGCCAGGCTGAGCTTTTCCTGAGGAGTGAGGAGTTTGGCTCTTCGTTGGCCGGGTTGCGACGCAGGCAGGCTAGTAGAAGCCGTGGAGGCGGCGGACGGCGATGACGGCAGTTGGCTGAGGAGTTCACTTTGTTTGGCTGGCATGCTTGTTTAGTCTCTTGAGCGCTATGATACAGTTCAATTTGTTCATAAACAAATCGCCAGCACTTCTGAAATGTTCAGTTTGTTCCCGAACCTGGTGCTCTGTTCTACCCTTCCTGGTTAAGGAAGATGAGGAACTTTGTTTCTTATCTTTGTAGTTTTGTCAATTATACTACAGTAATGAGCACATCAAGGAGAGGCACGCATGCAAAACTGTACAAGATGACGACACCACGTGTGAAGAACCAAGCAAACATATAGCAGAATTAAGGAATGAACATTTTTTAGACAGAATTAAGGAAGGAACATGAGGACTAGCATTGGATAAAAGTATCCAAAATATCATATGTACCGAGAATGTTTCACAACTGAATAGTTTGGCAGCTGGAAACCAAAAGGGATTACAGCAGTGGTTAACATTTACCAAGAAGCCTGTCTGAATCGCAAAACAAATGGTACATTCAGGCAATCAAAGTCTCTCATCTTGCATTTTGCCGCAAACCTGCAATCAATGAACTAAAAAATCTCACCATGTGATATCCTATATCTGGCTGAGCCTTTCATGTAACCTAAACCGATGTAACTTTTGGTAAGGGCATCACGTCAATTGCCTTCTCCACACTGCAATCATCTCCTGAAAAAATAGACTGGAAGCTGGATGGCTACCATGGCCAGCCTATTGTCCTAGTTCCTCTGCCAAGAAATATAAGACAAACAGAATATCAGCGAATCGTGAGTCCTAAACAGATTACTTCTAACTGATAAAAGCAACGAATGAAATAACGAATAGCATATGCATCAACATGATAAACAGATTATTTCTTAACAGTACTTAATGTTCATGGGACATGAATCTTGCAATTGGTATTCTATTGGAAACAGATGCAACGAAACATGACAACAAAGCTAACTTTGCTCATGAGTAGTATTATTAGAAAGACCAGCTTAGCCTGTTAACATCTTATGAATGAATTCAAAAACTAATTTGAGACATACCTCCTTTCTAGAAACAGCCTGTCAACTAGAGGACGCCGCCGCCGACGGCGGGGGCGACGGTGTCGGTACCAGCAGAGGCGGAGATGGCGACGTCGACGAGAATCAGCATGCGCTCGATCTCGAGGTCGCGCATAGCCTCTAGGCGCCGCTCCTCCAGCCGCGCCGCCTCCCTCTGCTTTGCCGATTCCACCCGCTCGTACATCCCCGCCAGCCTATCCAGAGCCGCCGCCACCTCCGTGCACCCTCTTCCTCCTCCTTCCTGATGATGCCCCCGTGAGGAGCTCACCGGCGACAACGACACCGCCGTCCTCGGTCGCTTCGGCACTGGCGGCCAGTCGCGGGGCAGAGAGGCCGCGCTGCTCTCCTCCTCCTTCTCCTCCTTCACCTTGGGCATGGCGCCGCTGCGTTGCGCGAAGCCGGGGGGAACGGAGGAGGCGAGGTGGAGGAGCGCTCGGAGGCGGTCGAGCGAGCCCGAGACCGGCGGCGGCGGCGGCTCGGGCCCCCTGGACCTGGAGCGCTCGGCCCTGAGGCGCTTCTTGAGGTAATCCATGCGGTTCTTGCACTGCTCGACGGTGCGGGGCGCGCGGCCGGCGGCGGCGCGGAGGGCGGTGACGGCGGCGGCGCAGGCACGCCAGTCGACGGGGCGGAGGGGGCTGCCGGAGGCGCGGAGGTGGCGCGGGCCCCACGCGTCGAGCAGCGCGGACGTCTCGTCGTCGCTCCACGGCTCGGGGGTCCACGCCGGCGGCGGCGGGGGAGGGCGGCGGCTGGTGGACATCGGCGCGCGCGGCGGACGGAGTTTGGTTTGGGAGGTGCGGTGCGGCCGTGAGGGGCGTGCGGTACTCGTGCCCTGTTGATCAATTGCGCTGTCCTGGCCCCCGCGCCTCCTGTGTGGTGTGGTTGCTTGTTATATATAGGGGCGGGGGTTGGATGTTGAGTACGGGTACGGCGGCATGGACTTGAGTTACGATGCGTCCTTGCGTGTGTGCCTGGCTCGTCGACGAGTCCTAGCGAGGGAGTGGTGGAGTAGGCCCGAGTTACGGTGCGTCACACGAAAAGTTTAGTCGAGCCGGGTTGTCGTTCCGTTTTTCCCGTACGTCAGCCTCGCTCGGTGCCGGCCGGTTCATTCCGTGCTCGTACGCGCGGGTCAAATTGCCACTTTTCGCAGCGCCGGCCGCCGGGCGGGAGCGGAGTGGCGCCGCTACCCGAAGGGGCGTGGCCGCGGCAGACGCCTAGGACCAGGAGGTGGGGAGGTCGATCGTTGCCTGGCGTTGGTTGGATTGATGTTGGCCCTGTTTGGATACGTTTATCTGAGAATTGATTTTAATCTGATCAGGATTTTCTGATAAGTCGCGGTCTGAAGAATCTGCAATCTGAATAATCTAGGCGTTTGGCAATCCTGATTTTTTTCCCACAGATTATCTGTCCTGAGTGTAAAATGATCTGTATGCCCTTGAGGTTGAAGGAAGATTTCTATACCAGAAGTTGGGCGTCGGCGTCTGTACCAGAAGTTGGGCGTCGGCGTCAGATCTGGGCGTCGGTGTGGGAGACGGTGAGGAGCCGGTGCGGGCGTCGGGTCCTCGAGCGGGCGGCGCAGGGGAGGTGGGCGGCCTGGCGGAGGAGCGAGAGGGCGGCGGCGGACGGGCGGCCTGGCGAGAGGAAGCGTGCAGCGGCGCAGGGGAGGTGGGCGGCCTGGCGGAGGAGCGAGAGGGCGGCGGCGGACGGGCGGAGTCACGAGAGGCGTGCGGCGGAATCCCTAACGCTCGGTTTGAGGGGTATCCGGGGAAAAAAGGGCTCGCGTGGAAGAAACGCTCCATCGGCCTTGCGGTACAGGATTTTGCGGTACAGTGCAAATGTCGATGAATCCCACCGCGGCGGTTGAAATAATCGAAAAATAATCAAAGTGTTTAGGTGGGATTCTCGCTTAATTCTACCCAAAATCCGATTTTAAACGTATCCAAACAGGGCCGTTGGCGGCGGGGCAGTGGTTGTGTGGTGCGGCCGAGTTGTTCCGCCGGCGCCCAGGCGGAACGACGTGAGGTACCACCAGGCCGCCGGCTCGGCTGCGCGCCGCGCGCCTACGGGGTGGGATATTGCCATGTTCAGGCGGTGCTGTACGTTTTGGTTTGCGTACTGACTGCAGGGATTGTGTTTCATTAAAGTGGAAAGAGCAATCCTAGAGATTTCTTTACTATTATAAAAATATGGGTTGATGGTTAATCCATTCTTCCTCCTCTCTTCTTTGTCATCCGATTTGATCTGGATCATACGTCTCTCTCCTTCTCTCTCTCAGAATACAACCGCCCACCCCTTCACTTTCCTCATCTCATCGCGCATTCTGGTCACCATTCTATCTCTGTCGCTTGCTCTCCAATATTTGATGTGTAAAGTTGGCTAGGCGGTAAGTTCCGTCTCATTATTTTTATGATTCCGTTGTAACGTACGGGTCTCTAACTAGTAATAGTAATAGGGAAAAGAGAGGAAGAACACAACTAGGAGGAGCACAGCTACGGAAAGAATATCAAGACTCGCGGTGGGGCCTTAGAGGAAAAAAAACTACTTTTAAGGAAAGCTTGCTCTTAGTCTTAGAGAGGGGATTGTAGTTTAACAGCCAATTCATTCATGATTCACTTCCACACTTCCGGAGTACAACGTGAGGCCACCAATGTTACTGGCAACAAGTTTTGCCAGTTCAGCATGTTTTTTGTGTTCGTAGGTAAAGAACTGAATAACTGTTCTTACTAACTACTGATGGTACATATTGAATATTATATTACTACGCTGCTGTTGTGGGTCGCCGCAGTAAAATTAACTGTAAATTCAGATAGCGCAACACTACTCTTTTAGCTATTTTCAGCACTCATCTACGCATTCTGTTCATCGTCATTGGCAGCATTCCTCAAGTTGAACATTCCTGCCCAACAAAAAAAGAAATCAATGATCTCACAAGGAACTAGGAAAACATGTCGTCGCTAGTGGTGCTCGCAGATTTCCTAAGTATGGCTAGGACCTAGAACTAGGAACCTTATGTGCACTTTTTAGTTTTATCGTGTATCCGTGGTAAAATTTCCACCGTGTTCGTTAGTCTGTGAAATAGTTTCGTTCTTTCGCATAGCTCTGCTCGCAGGAACAGAGCAGGAAAACTAACCGCATGCATGTTTTGCTCAACCCAAAGAGTTACTTACCATGGGTTAGTTCTCGGCGGTTTCTTCAAATTTCTACTCCGTCTCCATCTTCACAGCTTCTGACATGCTCTTCCTCACGATCCCCATCTTCTCCTTCTCGACGTCGAGCCTCGCCAGCTCCACGCGCTCGTACACCTCCGCCAGCTTCGTCACCACCGCCGCCGGACAGCACCCCGCGGGCCCATTTCTTGGCCTCGTTGGGACCGTCCAACTCGCCACCAGCCCACTCCCACTGCCGACCACCTCCTGATCCTCCTCCTCCTTGACGGACGCCGGCACCTTGGCGGGGAAACCGAGAGGCGGGCCGTCCGGGCTGGTCAGGAACGCGTGGAGGCGGGGGAAGTGGCGCCACCCCGACGGCGGCGGCTTGGAGAGCTCCTTCTTGTACCGAGCCTTGAGGGTGTGGACGCGCCGCTGGCACTGGGCGCGGGTGCGGTTGAAGCGGCTGCCGGCGGCGGCGCGCTGGGCGTTGACGGCGCTGGCCACGAGGCGCCACTCCTCGACGAGGAGGGGGCCTCGGTTGCGGCGGAGGTAGAGAGGGCCCCACGCGTCGATGAGGGCCGACGTCTCGCCGTCGCTCCAACGCCCGTCGGCCCGCTGCGGCGGCGGTTTGCCGGTTTGCGGCTGGTCATGGTGGCCGGCCGGTCGGCGCGGGAACAAAACCGAGGGGAGAGGCTGCTGCTTGCACCGCAGATTCTCTGACGTTACGAAGCAAAGTCACAGCGTGATTCGTAAAGTTCGTCCATCCGGCAATGAATGGTCCAGATTCATCTAGGTTTTTTATTTTTGTATTTTTAGTTTTATCTTTTTCTAGTTTTTTCTTATATTTTTTTATATTATCTGTGTTAAAATAACTTATTTTTTAAAAAATAAAAAATATGTTATCTTAACACAGATAATATAAAGAAATATAAGAAAAAAGAAAAAACTAGAAAAAGATAAAAATAAAAAACTAAAAACTAGAAATACAAAAATTAAAAAAAGTTAGATGAATCTGAACCATTCATTGCCGGATGGACGAATGTTAACGTTAGAGAAGTTGCGCCGTGCTGCTTGGGCGTTTACTACGGAATCAGATCGCCTGACGTTGGCGATTTGGACTGCCCTCTGCAGTCCATCATCTGAGCCATCTATTTTAGATCCAATGACTTATATTCAATCTTCTAGTATTTAAAAAATATGTCATAAAAAGTTCTAAATAAATTTTATTAAAATTAGGATTTTTATTTTTAAGTATAAAAATCCTAATTTTAATAAAAATTTATTTAGAACTTTTTATAATATATTTTTTAAATACTAAAAGATTGAATATAAGTCATTGGATCTAAAATAGATGGCTTAGATGATCGACTGCAGAGGGCAGTCCAGATCGCCAACGTCAGGCGATCCGATTCCGTTTACTACTACTTGTTTAGTGAAGGGTGGTTGCACTCGAACAAGATGGTTTGCGACTTCTCGTTATGACTGGGAAGTGCAACCACGGCTGATATTATAAGCAACTACTCGTCAACTCCTACTAACCAGCGGCCACTCAATTACAAGAGTTAATTTCATGAGCAGAAGATAACAAATCATTTGTGGATGCAATGGCCGATCATTCTCCGTGTCTGTGACGTGAAAAATGTTTTGTGGGTAAGCTAGCGTCAGTCTACTGAACTGTAGACTGCTGCACTGTTCCTCTCAGCATTCTGTACATTCTCTGGGGTAGAGATGGGACTTGGGCTGTGCCGTGCCGGCACGGCCCAGGCCCATTGTGCTTCATGCCGTTTCGTGCCGTGCCGGCTCGGTCCAGTCATCTCGCCGTGCCGTGCCGTGCCGTGCCGTGCCGACCCACGTCGTCTCCGGTCAGGCCCAAGCCCGGCCCAAAGTCCACCGTGCCAGCGTTCGTGCCGTGCCAGCCCAAACCCAGCCCGAAATTACTATACGCGAACGCGGTGGCGACGGTCGTCATCTTTCTTTCTCTCGTACCCGCCTCGTTTAAAACTAGTTGAAATTAAATTAATTGCATAAAAACATAGGCACGCAACAACATAAATATTTCGGGAAAAAGTAAAATTTCTTTAATATTTTAGAAATACAATGTTACTGCCTCGTTAAAAACCTTACGCCCCAGAGTGGGGTTTCCCGAGTAAGGAAAAGAGTACAGTAACAATATATGTATATACAAAATATTACAACATGCGTAGATAATATCTACTCGGCAATGTCTAGGTCAGCATACGCTTGTACGATTTCGGGATCCTCCAGTTGATGTTGTTCCCGCTTTTTGGCTAATTCTCAGTCTTTCGCACATGTGATTGCCTCCACCATCCTGGGCGTAAGGGATGATCTTCTCTCTTCTATTATTCTCCCTACCGTACTGAACGTCGCTTCTCAAGAGACAGTGGACACTGACACCAGGAGAACATCCCGTGCGAAATGTGACAGCACATGAAAGATCCTCTTGTTGTTCTTCCACCACTCGAGCAAGTCTATCTTGCGTCCATCAGTAAGATCAGGATCAATGTTTGCAAAATCATGCTCCAAATAGTGGTTCAACTCCGAGGTAGAATTCCACTTGGAGGATGCCTGAGACTGAGAGGACGAAGAAGTAGACTTGCCCTTTAGTTTTTTCCACAAGTGTCCGAAGCTTGTCTTCCCCTGTTGCGTCTGCTGTGAGGCCTCCGATCTTCCGCTGCTGGCAAACTTATCATGATACAAACGAAAAACACGAAAAAGCTTCTGTTTGACATGTTCGAAAGCTTATGAAAAATCTAAGCTCCTGTTTAGCATGATATATGTTGAGTTCCACCTAACCTTCATGTCAAGGCCAAATTTTCTTGGCTCTTTCCCATTAGCTGCACAGTACTCCGCGAATCTAGCTACCACTTGTGGAGAACTTGCGAGGTAACGAATAGCATCACGGATACTGTTCAGATATGGACCAATTACTTGCAAGCCATCTTGAACAACAAGATTCAAGATGTGGCATACACATCTCTGGTGGAGGACATAACCACCAATATATGTTTGTAATCTTGGGGGTGAGGATATTCATTGCTGTTGTGTTTGCCGATGCGTTATCTAGAGTTATAGAAGTAATTTTATTATCTATCTTAAAATCATCAAGTACATATAATATACGCTCCGCAATTGCCTCTCCCGTGTGCGATTCATTTATTAGTTTAAATCCTATGACTCTTTTGTTTAGTTTATAATTATCATCTAAATAATGAGCTACAACACTAAGGTATGCACTTCTTTGATGGGATGATGTCCAAATATCGGAGGTTATGGCAAAAGAATATTGAACTTGTTGGAATTGTTGTTTTAACTCTACCAGTTCTTTTTGATACATCCTAAAATATCGGATGTAGTAGTCCTCCTACTAACATGTTGGTACTGTGGGCAAAAGCCGCGTTGGATCATTCTTTCGAACGCGCGGCTTTCACCCATCCTAATCGGCTGGTCTTCTAAAACTATATATCTAGCAATTTCCTCACGTGCATTAAGCGGGTTGTATACCCAAGTACTTACAGAGCCATCGGCCTCGAAGTTTAGTTGTGTTTGTACTCCTCCCCCTGGGCCCTGTGCCGCCATCTTGCGTAAGCATGCTTTGTAGTGGCGGTTCAAGTGTCCTGTCCGTACAGCTGAACGAGCACTTAATTTAGCATTACAATAATTACAGGTTGCGATATCTACCGTTTCACCGTCTTGGATTTCCTGGCTCCAGGTCATGTGCTTCCAGCATTCCGCCCTTCGTGTAGACCCGCCAATGTTGGCGTCCGTGGACGGGGGAGAGAATTCTGGTGTCCCCGTTGCTCCGTGGTACTCCTCATAGCCCTCTGTACCGTCCATATGACGGTCATCCATGTCGTAGTCTCCCATGCTTGGCGAGAGCCGACGAGCATCAATGGGGGTCGGAGGAGGACTAGGGGAGCGACGGCGAGAGCTTACACTAAGTCGTCCCGCTGTCCTTTTCGAGCTTCGATTTCTCTGCATACTGTTTGATTGCTCCCTGGAACTGCGGCTTCTTGGTAACATGGTGATTAATTAATAAATAAGAAATATAAATATAATAAATGTGCTTGCAAAATTAGAAGTAATAAATAAATAAAGAGTATAAATGCAGAAAATATAGGAGCTCTGATGCGGAGTGAAGAAATGAAATAAATATGTGATTCTGGGAAGCCGAACGGAGGGAGTGAAGAAATGAAATGAATCTGTGATTCTGGGAAGCCGAACGGAGGAAGTGAAGAAATGAAATGAATCTGTGATTCTGGAAAACACAGCGGAGGGAATGAATTTATATACGTGAATTCCGAACGTTATATCAACGTTGCGTGCCTGCCAATATTCCCCTCTTTTTCAGCTTTTTCATATTTGACCGTTCTCTCTTTTCTTTCCTGCCAACGTTCCTCTCTTTTTTTCAGCTTTTTTTTCCTGTAGATATCGGACCGTTCTCTCTTTTCTTCCCAGTCTCCCAGACAATATTCTTTTTTTCCACCGTCCAGCCATTCCGGCTTTGCCACGTCACCTGGCCACTGCTCCCTCTGTCCTCCCCGCGTCAAATCTTCTTTTTCTCTCGGTCTCCGGCTCCCCGACAGGCCCACACGGCAACGGGCGGCAGCGGCAGTGCGGCACACCGCGCCCGACGCCCTCCCTCTCCCTCACTCGGTCACTCCGCCAGCGGCCTCCCTCTCTGGCTCTCTGCCGCCTCCCCGGCTCCCCCTCCGGCCCCTCCCTACCTCGGCCCCCCACCCCCTCGGCCCCCCGCCGCTTCCCCCGCCGCCCCCTCCCCCTCCCCGGCTCCGCCTCCCCCGCTCCCCCTCCCCCGCCGCTCCCCCCTCCGCTCCCTCCCCGCCGCCCCCTCCCTCGGCGCCTCCCCCGCCGCTCCCCGCCGGCTCCCCCTCCCACGCCGCCCCCCGCCCTCTCCCCCTCCGCCCCTCCCCCTCCCGGCTCCTTCGGCGCCCGACGCCCGGCTCCTTCGGCGTCCGAACTCCGACGCCCCGGGCCGGCTTCATCGCCTGGCCGCAGCTGCGCAGCACCACGGCCCACGGGGTGATGCCGCCGCCGGCGGGGGCGGAGCTGTCGCGCTACGGCTCCGCGCCGGGCACGCTTCTGTCGGCCATCGCCGCGCCGACTACATCACCCGCTGCGGCGAGGCGGCGGCGCTTGCATCGCCCGGGGCGTCCGGGCTCCCACGGTGGCCACCTTCGGTGAGTTCGGTCCTTCCCCTCTCTTTGCTCCCTCCCTCTGCCTGCTCTGTGTGACTGTGTGTGCGCTTGTAGTTGTGGGAATGGCCGAATGGGATTGGGGAGAATGGGGAACGGTGGGACTTGGGAGGGCGATGGGAGGCCGTGGCTGCCACGGCGCCACCGGCGCTGGCCGTGCCCCCGGGCAGGTGTGCTCACCGTGTCGGGCGTGACCCCGTGCTCACACCGGGCCAGGCCGGCCCAAGCACGCCACGCCACGCCAGGCCGTGCCGCCCATCGTGCCGAATACGCAGGCCCAGCACGGCCCACTATTCATGCCGGGCCGGCACGGCCCGCCACGTGTCGGGCCGGGCCGTGCTTGGGCCGGGCCGGCCGTGCTTCGGGCTGGCCCAAAGAAGCCCGGCCCAAGTCCCACCTCTACTCTGGGCATGAAGCGGAGAAGCTAGGCTGGTAGTACGCAAGCGTACGGAATTTGCAAGGAGTTAGTACCCGCATGCGAGCGTACGGAATTTGCAAAAAACTGAAACAACGACTTCTAGAAAATCCACAAGTATATATGCCCCCTTGCTGTTTAGGTCCTATTTAGAACACAAGAATTTTTCTTGATTCCTGCAAGAATTAAACTTTTCATGTAAAATTTATGCAAAATCTGTGTAAAATTACTGCGTGCCAAATGGTGCCTTAGTAGCAGAACTACCGTAAGGCCTCAGAGAGCATCAGTGTTACACAGGATGTACTAAAACAATATATACTGAAGTCAAGGGCCTCAAGTGCAATTAATCTTTGCCTAAACAAATAAAAGCATACATTTAAAGTAACAAGGTTACAAGCTAACAAGCCCCTCACTCTTGGACTGATCGCCTTTGCAACCTAACCATTGCAATTTGGAGCACTTGATTCGGACATAAGTACCAATCCATAGATTACACAACAAATATACGGTAATGCATCACAAGTCCACACATGATATCAGTTATCACAGCATCGAAAATAAGGCACGTACTAAAGAAGATAAGAGTATATGAATGATTTTAAAATTCATTTACCAGTTTGCAGGAGTGTTCAGTAGAAACAAAGTACATCAAGTTTCAATGCAGCTCAATACAGCTGACTACGTACCGCCATGCTACAAATCCTTGGCACGTCTTCCAGAAGACCAGAATACGTAAGGATACATAACCTAAGTTTGTGAAGCAGCCACTAAGTGGAAAGAATACATAATGGATACACCCGTTTGACAGGGAAGAGAGGTGATCACGCACGGTATTTTTGAAAGTAATACTCATTTCACTATAAACTGAAGCTGGGGCGCTACATGGATACATGGAAATCCTAAATAAACAAATTCAGAACTATTCTGAACGCATTAGTGAGCAGGAGCGAACCTTGAGTAGATAGCCAGCAAAAATTTGAAAGTCAAATCATCTATGAGCTTAACCTGACAAGGTAATAGTCCACTTTGCACTATAGCTTTACTTTTGGTCAATGACATAGTAATACATTGGAAGATCTGCAAATTTCATTAGAAGAAAATATCATCAAAAAATTTATTTGTGCAGTTTGCTTTTAAAAGCCAAGCTCCATGCCCCATGTCTTAGATCCCTGCGGTGGGGTTCACCGCATCCATTAGTTTGTATCTTTTCTCTTGAACACCAGCAACGCCCATTTGTATCTCAATTATTGTATGAAGAGGTATCTAGAGGAGCAAATAATTTCAGTCACTATAGGCAACAGAAGCAATGATACTATAATATGTTGCGCATTGGCTTACTTCAATGTTAGGAACTTCCTCCAGTGGTCTGTCCGCAAAATACGCATATAGTGCTCTTAACACAGCCTACAAGAGTTTCCCTCACATCCACAATAGTGAAGTAAAAAATGTTTAGAATAACTGAATAACTGGGCTTGCTTACCTGGTGAGATATGACTACAACTGGAGCACGCTGCCTTTCAAGCTCAATTATTACAGGTTCTAATCTGAACAGAGAAAACTGTCAAGATTAAATGGCAAGAAAGAGAATTACACCAGCTGAATTATGTAAAGACTAAAGAGGCATGTGGTAATACTAAATAATCCGGATTAACCTTTGGATGACATCGAGGTAGGATTCTCCTCTAGGATAACGATACCTTAGCTTGTCTTTGCTACGTGATCTGTAAAAGGAAGCCACATAGATGAAAATAAAATTCTCATTAAGAAAATGGTGGGAATTTTCGTTTTAAAATGGTAAGATATCCGAAGAGGGTTGGCAAGAACAAATGTGCAGAGACACCTGCACTGCTGATTGTATAGCACACACCATGTCCATATATTATAGTACTTCACTCGAAAAGTAGAGAATTTCATTACAAGATCATAAAAGACTTATGTGCAATATTGCAGGCCAAAATACTGAAGAGAACAATCCATGAACGAGTAAAAATGTGATTGTCAAACAAATAGAGTGATAAAAAGAACAAAAATGAACTTTTAGATGCAGAACTAGCTCCAATTGTGGTGGAAATGGAACTGGTATTAATATCATTGAACTATGACTCCTCAATATAAAATTGCTCACTGCGACTAGAGATCTCACTGAGCCTCTTGATTAGCTCATCAAAGGCATATTTTGTGTAGTTCACCAGTTACATTACTAGGGTACATTCCGTAGTTGTGCAAGCTTAACATGGTAGGCTCTAATTTACTTGGCAGGACATGGAGTTGCAAAAAGAACAGGTGCACCAATCAACAACTTATGGCATATGTCTTGTTTCCAAGGAAGAAAAAGTGCAAGGAAATCAATGAATTTGCGTACTCATATTCTTCAGGCTTATTTTTCTTTATTTCATCATATGTCATCCCATCACAGACGCCAGCATTTATCTCATCAAGAGCACGCCATTGTATCTAGAAGAAATGTGGGAAAGCCTTTTAGTTTTACTAATTAGATGTAGACGTAGATAAATCTTGCTGGACTTTGTTGATTACCTAGAAACTGACCTTTGGAAACCCGATAATTGGATGTGCTGTTAATATTGACCTCTGGAGTGTGCTAGTCCATATCTGCATCGAATGTTGCACATAAATACAACCAATAGGTTTCTTTCTCAATGCTAAGTATAAGTAACAAAAGGCATACTTACGGAGGCAGTTCTCTCAGACTTCAGTCGCTTCTCTACAAAGCTTGCAAGTTTCCTTGAATAAAGCAACCCGGCCTCACTGCACACCATTTATTCCATCAGGTGAAAGCCAAAGCACAAGGTTTCAAATGTAGTATACATAGAAAATTGAAAAAAAAGATATATATTAACATGTAACTACCAAGACCAAAAAACGAAAGACCTCAAACTAAATAGAACTACCAACAAACATTTAGAATTTCTCATTAATTGTTCCTTAGTGTAGCACCACAAACTAGATAGAACTTAGTATAGCAGCAAATGCTAAATGACAGAATTGCAGAACAAAGAAATTAAAGACCTCAAAGATGAATCTCCACCGATTCTTCCTCTGACATTATCTAAACTTTCACCATGTCTAGTTAGCAGGATAGGACGAGGTGTCAGATGACAGTTCACCTGTAATAACGTGACAGTTAACAAAACAAGTATATTAGAACCAAAACATAAATTAACACTTATTTAAAGTACACATGCACTATTTTATCAGAAATAAATGGAACTCATCCAATATAGTAAAAACATAAGAATGGTATTGAGAACCAGTATTATTATATACTTTCTATATCAACATGAAAAATAAGTAAAGATGGGAAGCAGGAAGTTGATATTGATCCCTAAGAGACAGTAATCAATTGCTCAAAAGATACCCAAACCGTAACCGTAATGGTTCCATGGAAGTCCCCTGATGTTTCATCCAACATTAAATGTAAAATATTAAGCAGAGTGAGGGAAAATATAGTTAAAAATATTCAGAAAACCGTGCAACAACCAATTAGAGAGACCCCAACTAATTATATGCTTGCATCATTGAATCACTGAAAACAACTCATATTACTATTTGGCCAGCATTTAGATTCATGGGAAATTGTATTTGTAATGAACTTCAGAGATAGCCATTAATCTTAACGTGCGGACAACAAAAAGTTCAGATATTCTGGATATATACCAAGAAGAAAACAATCCGTCCAGGCAAGTAACCACTTATATCATTGATCTGCATGAAAACCAAAGTAGGAGATGAGTTTAGGATCTTTGGCACTAGCGGCAACAACTGCAAATTAATATCGTGTTCATCTCAAAATAGCATATTTGCCTGATTGCCTCTAGTCCACACATTAGTATTTATATTCCAAACACAAAAAGAACAAATTCTAGATTGTATAATTAAGTGACTATGCAGTTGTTACAAAAGAAAAAGAAAAGGAAAATAGAAAATAGAATGTTCACAATAATATAAAAGGGGAACCAAACATTTGGTTCTATTTAACATATACGGGATTGACTGTTCACACTTACCTGTAATTGGCCCCCATTCCCACTGACCATATCGATCATTTTTATGTAAGAGCCTTCTTCCACCGGTTCATACACCTGCAGAGGTTTCAATTTGTTTGCATATAACCTTTCCAGCATCTAGACAAGAGAGAGAGAGAGAGAGAGACAATTGAGTTCCTACAGAACACAATTCAGCAACTATGGACCTTTTCATAATAGGTCAATCGCTCTTTGAAATCTCGTACACCAGCTTCAAAATCTGTCCTGTAACACAAACAACAGAAATTACATCCAAAATGTATTGATGGTAATGAGATACAGACAATCAAGTAAGCAAGATATTTCTCACTGCTCTGCATAATCAGGACTTTGTTGAACTTTCAAGCGTATATTCCTCTCGAGAACATCCTGATCATTACATATTGTTTCCAAAAAGATGATCTGGAAAGTAAAGGGAAAGGCCAATATGTTAAAGAGCAGTCAATTAAATCCCAAACTGTGGAATAACTTAATATAGTGTCCCATAATGTACATATATGGTGAACAATCTTTTTATCTGCAAATTTGGAATATGTCCTCACAAGATAAAGCATATTTACACATGCACTACAGAAGCCTAATTTCACAAATGCCATCACAAAACGCGCCAAACTTTATTCCACAGCATTGAAGTAACACTTCCCTTATTTTATAATGCTTGCACTGGAAAAACATAAATGCTGTCAGATTTTCAAAAAAAAAAATGACAAAATGCCCCTCTTAAGGTTGTACAGTTTCCTCCATATCTTCCCCAAACAAATTAAATTATCAGATGGCAGTCTTGAGCATTTTCTTCCAACTCCTCCACACAAACAAAATGCTCAGATGACAGATTCACCAGTCTAGGGTTCCATTGTGCTGGCACCAACAATGACAAAAAGCTCCTTGTTTTCATAATTGGTCTCTGCCAACCATTGGCATTTCTTGAATTGTCTCATGTTCTCTTAATCTGCAATAACCTGGTGAGAACCGAAGAGAGCTCTGGTAACTCTTGATTCATTACATTTTGGTGGTAGGATGAGAAGGTTGATGTTTATCATGGTTCTGGCCATGGAAGATAGTGGAGGTTTGAATTGCTTTGGATGATTGCTCAAGTGCTTCTACATAGTGATAGGAAAGGATACACCTTTGTTTGCGATCCAGATAATATCAAACTACTTGCCAATATACTTGTTCATGGGGTGGTTTCTAGTTTTCTACATGCACGCGTTCCAAAGAAGCAAGTAAGCAGGAACTCTAATCTTGACATCATAATACCGAATGCACAGACCATCGAAAGTTGGTTTTGTTGTCACTTAAATTAATTGTGGGAATGTACAAAAAATGATTATTCTAGGCTTCTAGATAATAAACTGTTCATTATGTGTAAGAACTCTTGAGTAATTTTTCTTAGTTTCTCCTGAATGAATTTACAAGAGAAAGCTTTTAGAAATTCACCATTTTCTATTTAGATTACATTTACTAGGTGTGCATGATTATGACTTTAGAAGCCTACCACAAGAACAAAGGTGTTAACAAGGAATGACAGAACAACATTCGTGCTAGTTTACCTGGAATGTACTACTGTTATGAA
Organism: Dendrocalamus latiflorus; assembly: GCA_017311315.1. Lineage (NCBI taxonomy): Eukaryota > Viridiplantae > Streptophyta > Magnoliopsida > Poales > Poaceae > Dendrocalamus > Dendrocalamus latiflorus. The sequence goes on along the minus strand of CM029652.1, from coordinate 15,283,478 downwards.
TCTTAGTTCATAACGGGTAAACACCACCAAGAAGATGGCCGGATGGAGTCGGTGTAGGGAGAGAGAGGAGACTTTAGACGGGGAAGACTTTATTATTACTCTGCTTGATTACAATAGCATGCGGTAGCCCCTTTATATAGATGGCTCCCCCTAACAGATCGAATCTAATTCCAATCATATCTCTAACTCTATCTCTAATACAAGGAAACCAATCTCTTATTCAAATAGAACCCAATCTCTAATTCCTAATAATAACCCAACTGGCCCAAGGCCCATGTCTATAACATTACACCCCTCCCGGACAAGCAGCTTGTCCTCGAGCTGCTAAACGGCGGTCAATGGAAGACCTTTGATGCCGATGTAAAAGACGAACGGTGGCGGAGTGCTGCAGCGGATGGACCTTTGATTTTTTTTTTTGAACTTAAGTAACCGGTCGGTTTAGAAACCGACCGCTATCCACACCGCCTCAGACCCAAAGGTCGTCGGCCAGAGCGACCGAAGGAGCGGCGGCGCACGGGGTGGAGGTCCCCCCGGTCGGCATCGACGGCGGCGGCCGGCGGAAGCAGGACGACTCCGGCAGATCCGGCGGCGGCGGCGGCTCCGGGCGGCGGCTCTCGGGCTCGAGCTCGGATGCCGAGCGGCGGCGTCTGCGACGCGGCGGAGGTGGCCCGGCGGAGTCGGCGGCGCCGACGGATTTGAAGCGGTGGCCGTTGGGTGGTGGCAGGCGGAGCGGCCAGCCGGCGGAGCGGCTGCGGCGGATGCGGACCCGGCGGCGGCGCAGAGGCGCGGCTTCGGGCGCCTGGGAGCCTCGCGGCGGCTGCAGCGGCGTGGTGGAGGAGGCCCGACGGAGGCGGCGACTCGGATGGAGACAGCCCAGGCGGCGGCGGCACGGATGGCGGTGGCCCGAGCAGACGGCGAGGCGGCGCGGGGAGCGACGCATCGGCGGCGTAGAACGCCAGATCCGGTGGCGGCGGTGGCGATTCCGGGCGAACCCCGGCAGGTGGCGGCGGCCGGTGTGGACCGGCGACGGCGGCGGCTTCGGGAAGCGGCGGCCGGCGGAACCGCAGCCAACGGAGCGGCGGCGGCTCGGGCGGAGGCGACCCCAGCGGCGGCGTCGGATGCGACGAGGCGGAGCCGGCGGCTCGGACGGAGCAGCGCGGCGGCGGCTCGGACGGAGGCGGCTGTGACACGGCCGGAGGGGACGTAGGCTGCGGCGGCGATACGGGCGGAGACGGCCCGGGCGGGTGGCGACGACGCAGGCGGAGGAGGCTCGGGCTGCGGCGGCCACGGCTCGGCGTCGACGGACCGCGCGGCGGCGGCTGGAGACGGCTCGGCCGGCGGCGGCAAAGAACGGCGGCGTTCCCGACGGCGGTTGGAGCGGCAAGGGTCGGAACGAGCACGGCGGTGGAGATCCATGTCCGGGACGCCCGGATCTGGAGCGGTGGGCCTCGGCGGCGGCAGGCGGAGCGGCTACGGCGGATGTGGTTCCGCGTGGAGACAGCCCGCCGAAGGCACCTGGTTTGGCCGTGATGGGGATGGATCTTCTGCGCCGGACGGAGACGCAGGAGGCCGTGATGGGAACTGGCAGTAGCGATGGCTGTTGTTTTTGTTTTTGTTGGAGATCGGGTGATGTTGGATGAGGTGTCTTGCTCTTTGTTTCTTGTTGCTCCTTCATCCGATTCTCTATCCTCTCCAGGATGGCATGTATGTTGAGAAAGCTGTCCGTCATCTTCTTGTTGATGCTGGCCATCTCGTTGATGCTAGCTTTTATCGTGGCTAACGACTCGGCAGTAGGGCGAATCGCAGAAACCATGGTAGCAGAAGTCGTGGGAAGGGATCGACTGCTCTGATACCAATCTGTTATGAATCTTAGTTCATAACGGGTAAACACCACCAAGAAGATGGCCGGATGGAGTCGGTGTAGGGAGAGAGAGGAGACTTTAGACGGGGAAGACTTTATTATTACTCTGCTTGATTACAATAGCATGCGGTAGCCCCTTTATATAGATGGCTCCCCCTAACAGATCGAATCTAATTCCAATCATATCTCTAACTCTATCTCTAATACAAGGAAACCAATCTCTTATTCAAATAGAACCCAATCTCTAATTCCTAATAATAACCCAACTGGCCCAAGGCCCATGTCTATAACAACTACCCATCATAAATGGTTTGAAATGCCATATTTTTCTAAATATAGGGGATGTGGCCGGTGATACTGGAAAGTGTAGGGGTGACAAGTATAACCAATTATCAAAAACAGCTATTACTGTATGGCAGACAACTGCCAAACAACATTACTAGCAGGAATCGAATAGTTCAAATAACCAAGAAGATACCCAAGAGCTACACGCTGATTCAATTATACCTTACATTTTCCTTCAGCCATTTTCATCAGCATGTTTCTCCGTCTTCTTGTGCTGTTTGTGGCATCAAAAATACCAACCTGCAGGTCAGCAAAAATAATCAATTATCCCAAAACAATAACAGAATGTTGCAAAAAAACTTTCGCCCTACCTGGCCACCTTCCTGCATCCAGGATAGCATATCTTCCATTGCTAATGCTGCCACCTAAAAAACGCAGGACAGAATTTACCAGAAAAAAGAAGAAAGCAGTACATGTTTCATGGAAAGCATACAAGCATGTTATGTTTGAAAATGCATAAAAACTGTATATTTTCACAGAAAGTAAGTACTCCCTCTGGTCAAAGAACAAGATATAAACATATGAAATTAGTATGTAGAATTCTAGATTGGCCACATGAAATTGGTATTAACTATTTCATCGTGAAACATACTTTCATAATATATAATTTTTGTGATTTGTACCACCATATTGTGATAGAATTTAGTTGTCAAAGTAGTACATTAGACCGTGTCATTCTCCAAAATGATTCACATTTGGAATCAGAGGTTGTAGCATCATTCTGGCTCTACATAAACTTGGAGCTAATTCATCATAAATGGTTGTAATTTTATTTATTTATTACTTCTGTGATAGCAGCAGTAGCAACGCACTGACCTCATTACGTGCCTCCACACCCTCCTTGTTATCTCCACGAAAGAAATCAGCAGTCTGCTCAAAAGAACAAGACACAATTAGAGAATTGTTCTTGAACAAAGCTCATAAATAGGATCATAACTTCAGAGTTCATTGTGATTCAACATACTGCATGTGTCAACAAGATCCTATGCTGGACTCAATGAAAATTGAATTAGAAGTTCCTCATTTATCATGAAAATTATAAGAAATTAAGTAGCCACTTGAGAGTAGCAGCTGAGTACTGTTACTGTGTAATATACTACAAAATCAGTACCACTAATCAGTCACATAAAAATTGTAATTACCTGATTAGTACCATGCTTCAGCCGGCGATACTAAATTTGAAATGTCAAAAAAGGACACAGGATTAGTGACTATTACCATGAATATGTGCAATTCTCTGCAAAATCAGCTTAAGCTAAATCTTCACCTTTCCAACATTGAAGTGTTTTGTTTCATGACCTAACCATCGAAGATATCTTGTAAGCTTAGCTGCCGTAAAGGTCTTACCACGAGCTGGCAGCCCAACCTAGAATGTCAGCATAGATTACGAAAGGACTGCAAAGGTACTTGAAACAAAAGAAAGTGCTTCAATGAATTAATAGGAATGTGTACAACCACATTAACTATATTCATATATCTTTATATATGATATATAAGTGAGACATGCACACACACAAAAATTATTTTGTGAGGTAGTGCTGCTGCTGCTGCACATTCTTTCGTCGTTACTCATAAGAATATTTGTCGAAAACAAAAGTGGCCAGGACTGCATGACATGAACTTGTGAAGATTAGAATAAATAAAGTGCATAAGTCATCTAAAATTACCAGCACAATAAGTTCACAGCTTCAAGTATAAGTCATCTAAAAAAGTAATAAACACGCCAAAAAAGTGCGGTGGATGTACTAGGCAAAGTGTTTCATTCTAACTGTATGAAAATTACCAGCACAATGGCCAACTTGCGGTCCTCTTTTGGCCCGTACATCTGATCAGCTACAGCTGCTGCTGCAACAGCTCCTTCTGCTGCTGGCATGCCCTGATAGTTACAGCTGTCAGAACTTCAGATGACAGAATTTAAACAACATATTTTTTGACAGGTTCAGAAACTATTACCAAGTACAAAAATTATTGCAGGAGATGGTCTTTTTATAATAAAAAAAAGTATCACAGATTCACAGGAGACGAGTTTCTATAAATATATGTAATAGCTTGAAACAAAAGAAAGAATGAAAATTATTTCTAAGAATGAAAATTATTTCTAAGCATTTAATGTAGTTAAAGATTCAAGGAAATTAACTGTAGTGTATCCTCTGCATATGCTGCAACAGTTAAGAACTTATGGAAGTTCCCCTTTGGCAGTTAAAGCTTAATACCTATCTAGCGCATATCAAATAGCTCAATGATACATATATCACACTTGCCAAAAGCCCATAATCACTAAGAATTCACAATTCAAGCATAGCATAGAGCTTTGCCATGCATATTTTAGTAAATTTTACAGTGTGCAGTGCTGTGTGGTACAACCTTTGCTTCAGAATCCAACTTGATGTTGCTCATTGAAATAGTTTCATTCGTTGGTCTAGCAAACTTTGGTGAGCCAACACCTCTATCAACAAAGATCGCCCTTTGTTCTTCCTGTGATGGTGCATGTCTCACATCTGCATCCTGAGGCATAAATTATAAATCATCTATTGGTTATTTTGTTTATAACTGCTAAATTTAGATATCGACAGGAGCTTCTCTATACAAAATGCAAGAAAAGATAAAAAAGAAATGTTTTAGTGTTTATGCCATCTCAATAGGATGTGACAGCCAGCTTGAGTTATATTTCTTCCAGCTCATACTCTCATTGAAGTCAATTCAACCTAATTTTTATTTCCGAATGAAAGGAAGACCTAACAGAAAGTAACTAACTTATTAGTGCATGCCTGAGAGTGTTATGATGACACTACTGAGGAAGTAACTTTTATTACAAGCGGCCTAAATTATCACATACTTCAGTAACAAGGACAACTACTATAGTACTGTTTATATAATGGAATGCCTAAATTAGGAAATGTCAATGATACATGATTTTAAGCTAACATTAGCAAATGTCGATGATACACGATTTTAAGGTAGCATTCAATTGAATAAGAAAACTAAGTTATACCTTCTTGATATTAGCATAGTGATTCAGGGATGCATCGCCTTTGATCAAGTTGTGCAAAATGCCCTTTGTGGTAGCATTGATTGTGGAAGTCCCGGTGTGCAATAATGAGCGTGGGTTTTCAGTCAAGTTAGCTGCATAAACAACACCTGAGCCCATGTTTGGTGTTGGAACCACATACTTCTCTAAATCAAGCTCCAAACCAGAAGCGAAGCCATTCTGCTTCAAGGAACAAGAGAAAATTGGCAGAATAGAAAAGGAAGCAGCATGTGTTGTGCAAATAGAAACACAGGCAGCAGCTATGTGAGAAGACAATTCTTTTGAAAGTATGAATGAACCTGCACAGCTCTTGCCTTCAAAACGGACCCTTAAAATCACTTCTTTACACTTGGATGTATTTTGCCAAATGTGGGTGTCACACTGCACAGAAAGACAGCTTTCGGCATGGGACTGGAGCTGTTTTTATTAGTTAGGTACGCTGGTTTAACTTTTGGTCATATATGTGCTTTTCATACTCATTAGATATTTTTACCTTAAATGTCTTTAGTGTTTGCCTGTAGTCCTATACGTAAGAAAACTTGTGGTTTCTCTCTTCCCATTATAATTGCTGCTTGGCTTAACATAACATAAATGCTTGTACCATTCTGACTTTTAATGGGATTACTCCAATACTCCCCCTGGTCACAAATTCTTGTCACCATGGGAAGCATGCTGTCAAACTTCTTGACATTTGACCACGAGAACAGTATAGGCATACTCTTCACAATATTATACTTGATAAACTTTTGCAAATATTGTGATGGAAACTAATGGTAAAGCATCTCACAGACCGCAAAAAGTCATCATTTCACTGTATCAATTAATAATGGAAAAAATGAGAATTTGTTGAAATAAACAATTTTTGCTAGGAATCAGACATAATGTCCAGTTCCTCAACCAAGTAGCAAGCTGCCTCAAGCTGTCAACCTCTGCCAGACTGCCACAGCACTCTCTGTGGTATTGGACTGTTAACAACAAAGTCCTGGCTGGAAGCCAGATGCTACGAACCTAGCCGTGACTGGTAAAACATTGGTTTTCAAAATCCCAGTTTTTGCAACATAAAGTATCTATACTGTTCATTTAAAGGTTGTTAGAGCATTAGGTTTACAATGTCCTAATTTCTTGCGGTAACACCATAATATAACAAAGATAATATAAAAGCAGTGAAACAAATTCAAACCTCGGCCCTGGAATCAGATTCATCATTCATAACGACATCATGGGTCCCTCGCACTCTTGAAGGCTGAAGGTACTCCTGATGAGCCCTCCAGCTAGCAGCCAGGTCTAACGGGGACAGCATTTCTGTCTCGACCCAAACCTTACACTCAAGCACATCCTTCTCCTCACTGAGTTTAAACACCGCATCCCTCATTTCCACTTCATTACTCCCACAGCCTAGTGATCGGTTCGGCCCCTCCTCAACAATGCACTGTGAGCTATCTTCCTTTGGCTTCAGTGCGAACTTGAAATCCAGTGCTCCTAATAAAAAATAACAAATAAAGGGCATAAAAGCTAATTAGAATGATCACAAAATTGAACAAAATCCAACTCGCTGCATATACAAACAGAGCAAATGATCAGTTAACGAATCATTTCATTTCATTTCGAAAGTATAAATCCACATACTGCATTGTTGTCTTCAGAAATGAGGAATCACTGGTTCATGACATACTATCAACACATTACAACAGACAACCCCAATAAAAAAAATTCCCAACCCAATCACTCAAACCAGCGCACCCCAACGGCACGCCAAAGCAATTCAGCTCGTCCCACCCCAAGTCTCACCATGACCGAACCAGAGGAGTCATCAAACAGCACGATCAAATCAGCCAACTCACCGTGGTGGGAAGGGAGGACGCAGCTGAACTCCCACACGGAGGCCGCCGCCCGCTCCATCGGCAGCTGCGGAAAAAAAAACCCCCCGTCACTATCCGCACGGGAAACATACACGCGAACTAGAGGGGATTCGACGCTTACGGCTTTGTACGGGTCCCACGAGCCGGAGACGGGGTGGGAGCCGAAGAGGTGAGGGGCGAGGCCGAGCACCGGTAGACGGGGGCTCTCCAGCTTGACAGAGACGAAAATATGGTCGGATATTCCGCCGGAGCTCGCCGCCGTCGCCATCGCCGGGGAGGAGAGGGGGGGTGGGGGGGAGAAGTCGGAAGGTGCCGGAAGGAATCGCGCGCGTCGGTACCGTGGGTTCCGCGGTGCGGCTGTCAAGTGGGGCCGCGAGGGTAGCGTGACGGTTCAAAGCAGAATACGCTGCTGCTGACACAGCAGGTGGGGCCGGAAGCATTTCTGGCCCACTAGTCCGTGACGAATGTTTTGATGGGAGCAGTACCGCAGGCCCGGAGCGCCGTGGGAGGCCAGGTGGTTCGGTTTGGAGAGTGGCGGCGACGGCGACGGCGCGGGACTGGAGCGTCTCCCTGGCCTGTGGGCCCGCTCGGAGGAGGTGGCGAGCCGTCTCCACGAAGCCTACGGGGAAGCAAACGTCGGGGACTGGCGACTGCGCGTTGCCGCACGGCAACAAGACGCTGTGATTTGGACCGACCAACAGGTTGTTTCTGCCGCAAGTTTGCGTCTCCTCGCAGCAGGAAGGGCTGCGCGATCCAGGTATTTGGGGGGGGGGGGGGGGGTAGTTCCTTGCCCTCGCTTCTGTGCGAAATTCTTGTAGATTTTACAAGCAACTAGTGACTATATTCATGCCTGCCTGCTTGGTTTGCTAATGGCTCGCGCATGTCTGTCGGGTTGCTCTTCGCTCGATCGGGACTTGGCCACCAATTGTGGATTGCGCAAAAGATTGGGTGTATGGTGTTTAGGTGGGTGCTTGTGTTGCCTACAGATAGCCCTATAGAAGACATTGCTGATTCTATAGCCCGTTGATGACTTCAATATGCAGCAATTAACACTAGAAAATTGTAGGCACTGCGTAGTTGATAGGTGCCCGTGTTTTTTTCCATGAAAGCAACCTTCTATATTTTCTGTAAAAGTTTCTGATTTGCAGATGTTTGTCAACTGGAGCACTTGCACATTTTATCAGAATTTGAGGTGATAGTAATTCTTAACTGCTATCTGTTGTCACATGAGGGCTGCATCAATTAAAATACTGGGGGAAACGATCCAATATTGAAAAATTTGAAACTAATCTGCCTTATTTTCAAGGGGAAAAAACTAATCTGCCTGTTTTGTCTTAACAACCCTAAAAAATCTTCGGGGACAGGGAAAAATGTATTCAGTGTGCCCCAACAATTGTGATTCTATACTCTTTAGGAATAATAAAGGGCACCTACTGTCTTCATGTACCCATAATAGGGTGATTCATATATCATGCTGTTTTCCACATTGTTACTTCATGGTAAAATTTCCACCTAATAATCACAGGAAACTCTTTTTTATCTATGCAAAACAAAGTAGCAAATAAGTTGAAAATTAGTCCCTCTAATGACATTTTAGAAATGATCCTGAAAGGTTTACTTAAATTAAGGGGTGTGTGTAGATGAACTTAGAATTTCAGAGCTTAAACTTGTATCCAAGAGATCAACAACTTGGGTGCAGAATAAATTAATTTTAATAGAATTGTTTACAAAATTATCTTGATGACTTGTGGAGTCGACTTGGAGCCAACCTCAGCAAAACTTAATCTTGTATTTTGATCCCACTGACTTTTATTTGAACCCATATAAACTCCATCAGATCACTCCGACTTGCTTGCATATGTCTTCAGTTCTTGAAACGCTTTCCGACAACCTTCATTAAAGCCACCCGCAAGCTGCGAATTTAGTTTGTTGCAATTAGTTAATTAGTTTGTAGGTAGCGATTCGCAATACTATTTCAAAGTAATTCATGATTGGGACAAAACTACCTGATGTATGCGGAAGGCAAAGCGGACGCCTTGCAGAAGCAGCTCCTCATCATTTGCAAATGGATCTGACTTCAGTGCATTCACAATGCGGTTCATGTATTCTTTTGCAAGCTTCAATGAAGCCGTCTTTAGCTGCTTAAGGTAGCAAGAGGATACATCATCTATGATATATCAGGGGGAAAGGGGTAATGGGATAGTTCCACTGTGTACCGCCTAAGAGTTGGTTTGCTCGAGTTGAAGACGAGTTTGTAAAATGCAGTTAATTATCTCTTCGTTATTATCGTATATCTACTGTGAAAAGCTGGGAATTAGAAGTTTGGAACTACATACTTGGCTTATGATTCCTGAGTCAAGCATCCATTCCCACGGGATCTTAAGATCCCTGTATCTTCCACTTGCACTGTCCCTTATTTTTTCACCACTGTGAATACCCTGTTCAATTCTACAAAAAGAGAAAGTATGAATCATGTCATAATCTTCAAAATTTAGGAATGCAACCATTCTTTCTTTTTGTTAAATGCATTCTACTCATTTACTCACTTATCCTGTAGAGCTTGCATGCGCTTGAGAGCCATAGGTGTAGCAACTCTCCTGTCATCGTGGAATGAGGATGCTTCTGATTCCAGGTTCTTCAGATCCCGATAGGTGAATGCTGCTTCTCTCATTGCATCTGCTTTTTTCTCAGGCCAGTTAGGGAAGTGCTTGAGCACTGCCCTTTCGTCTACCAGGTATGATAATTCCCCATCAAGCCACTTCACAAACTCTTCAACATCGGCTATTTCCTTGTATGCTGCATTCTGAACTTCCCTTGCCAGGAAGTTGATGAATTCACCCTGATTTTCTACGTCTGATTTAATCTGTTGGAACCAAAATTATAAGGGGATATTTTTGGCTTGGTTTTGAAAAGCAGTTACGAGAGCAAGTCACTGATCTGTAGAAAATAATGTAAGAATAAAGGATGACTCTGATGTTATAAATGAAAAAGATTGTTTGTAGAAAGGAATTATCCACCATTACATAATTTACTAGCACTGGTGCCACTAAAGAGTTATGTACTATTATCAACTGTAGGAGGAACGGGACAAAATTTGTCAGAAGAAAATGTGGTATGCTTTCAAACTAACACATGGGAGTCATTTTTGAGATGTAAAGAGAAGATACAATATGTTTTGATGGATCCATAAGTTTTGAATGATGTGGGAATATGTTATGAAATAAACTGATTTTCCTTATGTATGAAGTGGAAGAAATATTTAGAAAGTAATTTCTCTGTTTCAGTGAAAAACGTGAGTCTAATCCTATACAGAATTGGTAACTACATGTATGAGGAAATATTGTGCAATTGTCAGGCTCATGTTTGCAAATGTCGATTTAAAAATAAAGATAAATGGAATTAGCAGCTAAGTAAACAAAGTTTTATATGTATATCTTTTGAAGAAGATATAAAATATATGCACTTACAGCTAAAACATAAGCTGATCTGTTCTCTATCTCACCGATCATCTCTCGGCTGTTAGTAGCTACTGGAATTCCCATAGATCCAGACTTCGCATCGTTTTTGCCTTCTCTTCTTACTAACAACCGGTATAACTCGACTACCTCTGGCACCCTTTGCACTGTCTTAGTGCTCTTCAGCAATCTGGAAGGTAGGGGAGGTGGCGGAGGAGGAGGGGGAGCCATGTATCCTTCCTTTCTTGCATTTACCATCGGTTGGATGCATGTCGGGCTTGGTGGTGGATTTGGAACCCTTGGTGCTCTTGATCTCACTAGCGGTGTCCTGGAGAACTGCTGCCTACTGTAACATGCCGAGTTGTTCAGATCCATGGCTTCCTTTGGATCATCATTGTTGTGAACAAACTGCTTTTCCTTGGAGTAGTTGTTGCTGGTGGCAGAATTCTCCAGCTTCTTCCACAGCATCTTTCTATCAGTATCCTGCCCTTCGAGTGAGGAGACTTGGCCTTTTAGACGGCTGACTTGATGTCTCAGTTGCTTGTTCTCCTCTTCCAGAGTGCGGTTCCTCTCGAGCAGGCCATGGAGCTTGCTTCTCAGAAGCGCAACACATGCATCTCCCTCCCTCATCATCTCTTCTTCATCGGAGGAGATGATCTTTCGGTATGGTGGTACTGATTTCTCTCTTATAGTCTATATATGTCTCCTACTTCCTCACTCATATAATTCTACGGAGCATTAAAGGAGATGTTTTAAAGTGAGGTTCTGTACAATTGTGTTGAGCCTAGGCAAGAGAAACTTACAAATGTGCAAGCAAGAACTGGTGGAGCATTAAGTTAGGTAGGAGGTGTTGCTAGGCTAATTGCTTGTCCTTAAAGTGATTGCTATGGGGTTGCTGTCTTGTCAGTGGAACTTCACTAAAAAAATCCAGTCATACAAGCTTACGTGTTTTTTCTCCTTTTTTTACTATGTGCCAATTCTATCATTGAACTAAATTGCCGCTACCTGTTTTCCTGGATCAAGTTGGATTTCAGTTCTCTGGGCAGGTATTTTTGAGATTTTACCTTAACTGGTCGGTGTGCTATTCTATTCTAACCAAGAGGCAAAATTGGTTTGGTCGCTCCTTTTCTTTCTGAAAATATGTTGCTTTCCTGTTTCATGGTTGATTTCTTCTGTGTGCAAAGCTTGATTATAAGCTTTCTTCTGGCTCAAGATGTGTAAAAGGAACTCAGATGGAACTCCTTTACCAGCGAGGACGACATCTTTGTCTAATAAGACCAAGTGAAAAAATTAAAAGTAGAGGAAGAAAAAGAAATAAAGGGAAAGCCAACCAAAGAAAAGAAAAAAAAGAAAAAGGAAATATGAATGTGCTTACCTTCTAAAACACACAAAGATGTTCCATTCCTTCGAATTGTAGCTCTTATTGCAGTACCTTCTAAAACACACAAAGATGTTCCATTCCTTCGAATTGTAGCTCTTATTGCAGTGACCGCAAGCCGTGTGGAAGTAATGTTTCTGATTTCTGAAATATAATTGTTATTGCAGTAAGTGCAAGCCTTGTGGAAATAATGTTCTAGTTTCTGAATTGTAATTGTAATTGCAGTAAGTGCAAATCTTGTGGAAGTAATGCTTCTGATTTCTGAAGATTTCAAATGAAGTTTTTTTTACATGTATCTGAACACGTTGGACGTCTGTTTATGTCACCTAATATAAGCGATAGCAGAACGCCGTCGTTGACATACCAATAGGTTTAGAAAAAGGAGTCCCGAAGTATTATTCTGAAACTGTTATCAAAGATGACAACACAGCGAGAATATAGTAGTATAGTGTAAAGATAGAAAATAGTAAGCTGACATCAAGAAGTAGCCCTCTGTAATGTGAGGTACAGGTTATAATTTGAAGTTGCCTGATGCGTGGGGAATTGCTGCCACATTGAAGGAGTTCTTGATTTCATCGTCTCAACTTCCACGCTTGGATTGCATGTGATTTTTATAGAACGCCAAATGTAGCAGCAGGAATTCCATATGTTTTCACCAAAAAATTTCCAGCACTTGATTGATGGAACTACTTCATTTTTGCAGTGTGGTTCATGAACTGTGAAAGATGCTTCATCAGGATCTGTGGATGGGCCCCCTGATGGCCTGATTGCATGTTCCCCTGTGCTTAGAGCAAGTATAATAAGAGGCTGTTAGTAGGCTGTATGCTGAGGTGGAGGAGAGAGAGGAGGAGAGAGAAGAGAGGTGGGCTGTAAGTTTACAGCCAGCTGAAGCACAAGAACCAAGAAATTTTGTGAGAGAAAGGGGTGGGTCATACAGCATTCAGCTGGCTGTAAACTACTATATGAATGGGCTGATAAGTGGGTTGTAAGTGTCTATACAACCAGCTGAAGGCTGTATTATTAGCCTTGCTCTTAATGGTATACCGACAGCGGCATTCATAAATGTGAGGAGCTAAAGTCGTCCAATTGGAGGTATTGCACATCTGTACCTGGGAGGAGTGATCATTTCCAATTATTCCCAATGCAAGCTACAGAAAAACTTGGCACATTGATGATTAATCCAAGGCCAATTTCAACCAGGGTAAGCATCATTTTCTCTCGACTTTTCAGCTATGAAATGCCGACAAAAAAAATGGTCCTACTCAAGGTTCAAAAACCTGGTACCAGAAGGAATCCTAGCCGTCGGATGGTACCGGTAACTGGCCAATTACTGAAAAACCCGAAAAACCATTTAAAATTCGTGAATCAAAATTTGAATTTTAGGTGATTTAAAAAATTGGTAACCATTTCGGTAACTAGAAAACCCTCTTTAAAAACTGGAAAAACTACTAACAAACCGGGAAAACCGCTAAAAATAAAAAATCAAGTTGGGAGTACAATAATTAAAGCATATTTAGCTTATATAATAGGTAATTTAGCACCAAAAAAACTTAAAAGATCTTAAACCAACATAGGAAATACATTAGATCTAAAAGTAACCCGGTCGGGGTTTATTTTACCAGTTCTCACGAGTAAATCTAGTTACTGGCCGATAACCATCAGTTTTTTGAACCCTCATCCCACTTAATGCTTTCATCCCTGTATTTAATTCATCTGAAATCGACAGTTAATAATTACCGACACGTTTTGAAGGTGTTTTGCACGCTAAGATGGAGTATATTCATTCGTCCAGAGATGATTCAGCCTCTCCATCATCCATATAAAGTGACAGGTTTTCCTTCCTTTAACAAACGTTTTACCAAAACATAATTACATCATTGAAGGCAACTTGATACTTTCCTCGGTGAAAGTGAGTTTTACTCTAGCAATTGGCATTGCTGCATTGTACTTAGGATGGCAACCCGTGTAGAAATCTTGGCAATGTGCGCACCAGCATCAAGCTTTTCTGGTGAAGTTTGGGCGGTGCTTGATCCGACGTTTGTACTGGACTACTGGTGCATCGTTGTCAGCGGTACAAAAATAGACCAGATTTCTTCACGAAAACTGACACCCTTGAGTGGCATATGCACACCTGCTTATTGATTTTTTAAAATAATTCTTTTTTATTTAGAAATACAAAATTATACCTATGTTTTTATTTTTTTTTACAGAAGTAACCCTTGTCGTCTAACGGCCGAGCGGCACACAGACAGTCACCTAATCATTGAGCCACATAAATGTCGTAGCCTAGCGTTGGACAATAAGTGTTGTCGCCCAACCGTTTGGTGACAGTACCCTCCAGTCGTCCAACCGTTCGGCGATAGCACCCTCCAGTTGCCCAACCATTTGGCGACTGGATGAGCTATATAAGCCGCGCGCTTGAGCGACTGCCGGCCGAGCACAAGAACAGAAAGAGAGGGAGAAGGAGAAGGGGGTCAGCTATTTTCTGCGATGAGCGATTCATCCATAAGGTAAAAAAATTATCTTTTAGTCTATATTTTTGCAGTAAGTAAATAGTTTGTTTAGTGTAAAAAATATTATAACTAGCATCCGTAGAAAATTATGGTTAGAGAAAAAATAGTATAATTTCGATTAGATGGTTGGAAAGAAAAGTAAGAAGAGAGGAGAAAGAAAATAAAAGAGCGGATAAGCGTGTATATAATTAATTTATTTTATTGCGAATATTTAACTGTAAGGATCCCGTGACATGTTAGAGTACTGTGAAAAATTTTGGTAGTAACGTTAAAATGCAAAAGGTTAGTAGACAACATTTATAATTAATTAGGAATGTCGTAAGTACATTGAAAATTCACGCGTACCATTAAAACTGGTATGTTGCAATTTAAATCAGTATGCCGCATACTTAATTACTTAATTAATTTTGTTAGTGTCATTTAAATTCTCCAAACCTATTAAGAATTATTTAGCATAGGATAGAGGTTGAGTAGAGAGAGAAGAGCGGCGTCGGTTTGTGTAGGAGCAGATAGGGAGTCGATGCGTATTGGAGCAAAGGAAAGAGAGCGATATTGGTGCAATGAGGAGAGGCTGAGATAGGTAAAGGGGAAGAGAGAGTGGGCCGGTAGTGGGCTAAGACTAATGGGTCGGGCGGGGGATGAAATCAATATGTTATATATTTATAAATATATGCACACACACACACATGAAATTATATGAGGTATATGTAAATATATTGACATAAATACATGTATATAGATGCATGCATAAACAGTACCTGGCCAAGAACAACAAAATATGCAATACACTCAATTGATAAGCCCACATCAGTAAAAAAATAATAAACGATGGGTACAATAGAAAATCCAAATTTAAATGCAGTAACTAGCTTTAATCGACGGGAGGTTTGTCAGTAAGCCACCCTAACGTAGCATATTATATGTCCCCGTAAATTAAAACGAAATCTTTTAATTTGAAGAAATGAAAGAAAAAACAATATAAGAATGTTTCCATGGGCAATGGAAGGGTTACACTATGAGGGAAATTAACCGATATGAAGAGGCATGCACGTTCATTGTGGCCTCTACCTTAGGGAATGAACAACGCCTTAACCATACGGTAGTGTAGTTGTCCACGATCGGCGAACGACCATGAAAATGTAAATTACAATACATCAATACTTCCATAACGTGTGATACGATTTGACTAGTTGCAATATTAAAAATATTTATAGGCAGACATCACCATGCTGGTACCCACTAGATTGAAAGTATATTACGGTGTTGGCACCATTCGTGAAGGTCTGTACGGTGTTGACTTGAGCAGTTTTTTGCAGGTCGCTCTAGTACACCCGAACAGCGAGAATGCACGAATTGCAGATGTGATGTACTGGCTCACCCACAGCTTCTCCTTGGACCTTGAGGTGTGTAGCATCGTCATACAAGGGCTTTAGAGCTGGTCTCCCATGCATATTAGATGAGAGTTGAGAAGGCTGATGTGCACGCTTGTGTAGAAGGGATTTCTAGAAGGCTGCCGGTGCCGTGGATACGAGTGTGTGCTTCTTGTGCAACCATGCCCAAAAGAAGTTGTACAAAGCCCTACCGGCGGATATCATCCGGGTGGTGGGAGCAGCTCAGACGCCCAGCATATTGATGAAGAAGAGGACCCAGAGGCCGATGTTACGGAGGGTGCGGAAGATGTTGCTCGTGATGAGGCCGACGCGGTAGATGTAGAAGAGGATGATCAGTCACTGCATGCTGAGCCTACAGGACAAGCTGATAAAGGGGAGCATATGGAGTACATAATGTATCTAATGCAGAGCGATGACTAGATGGCCTAGGCTAAAGAGGAAGCTGTACAAGAAGACGACGAAGACAGTTCCAATGAGGGCGAAGCTCCTATCCCTAGGAATAGAACATGTTTGACGTCGAGGGTGTTGTTGCGCATGACTAGCACGAATCACCGTGGGAGTACTATGGCACAGAGATTTGGTTGCACTCAATGTTTGCTAACAAGGCATCCTTGCAGTATGCTAGTAAGCTGTGGGCCCTGTCCATGCAACGAATGTTTTGGGTCGTCAAATCTAGCTAGGAGTAGTACACCATCAAGTACGAGTAGGTCGGTTGTCCTTGGCGGGTGCATGCACATAGACCAAAGTATGAGATTCACTGGATTATCTCGAAGGTGGAGCTGCACTCCTATGTACTCAGTAGTGTTTTGCTGAGACATCGTAACCTAACGTCCACCTTCATAGTCAATTTGATGTATGGAGAGATAGTAGAGAAGAAGGACATGGAGGCCAATCACATCATGGTGGCTATTGAGAAGAAATTCAAGTACAAAATTAGCTACGCGAAGGTGTGACGTGCGAAGTAGAAGGTTTTGGAAAAATTGTTCAGGTCTTTCAAGGTGGCGAGTGACAACCTTCCTCATATACTCTAGGTGTTGTAGGACAGAAAACCGGACATGTACACTGCTGTGAAGGACAAGCCATCTACAACGCCACCAGGTTTTACAGTATTGCAGAGGGCCTTCTTAATCTTTGGTGCCTGCATCAAGGCTTTTAGGCATATGCTGCCCGTCGTCTCAATTAATGGGAACTTTTTGACCAAGAAATACAAGGGTCAGATCCTTATGCTCATTGGCGTTGATGGCAATAATCAAATTCTGCCATTGGCCATCGCATTCATCGAAAGTGAAAATTACGATAACTGGTTGTGGTTCCTTCGACATTTGAGGGAGTGAGTTGTTGGAGCTTGTCCTAGTGTGTGAATAATCCATGATCATCATGTTGGGATGTTGAAGGCCATAAGAAAACTTTAGCAAGACCCCCATTGAGTCGTTCCCTTAGCCAGAAATGAGGAACAGATGGTGCATTTGCCACCAAGGAGCCAACTTCTTCAAGTAGTTCCTGAAGCAACTGTTAACGAAGCTATTCAAGAGGTTGGCTATGCAGAACCAGCAACACAAATTTGACGCTCTATGGACGCTGTTGGATGAGCACAATAGGAAGCACGTCGATGAGAGGAACAAGGGACCACCCCATTCCTAGGGCAGCACAACCCGAACGCCTCACACCACTGGTAGAGCCTAAACCTGCTAGTCCGAAGAGGAGGAGGACCTCGAGGAACATCAAGTGCTTCTCCCACTGGATCGAGGCAGAGCCATTGGAGAAGTGGTCCCTGCTGCATGACACGGACAGCGTAAGGTACGGTATAATAACCACTAACCTTGAGGACGTGTACAACTGGGTTCTTAGGGGCCTTCATTCTTAGCCCTTGTTGCCATCGTGAAAGATGTTCTGCACAGCACAATTGGTTATTTCAGAAAGAGGCGTGCAAATGACGCACTTCATACCGCCAACCCACAAACACTGTACTGCTCAAAAATTACAGTGTATATGCAGGCGAAGACAGAGAAGGGCCAGTCGCACACGGTATATGTGATGGGCCCGAGGGGGAGATGTGTTCCTTTGTTGGTGCACAAACGGATACAAGTTCTTCAAGTCGAAGCAATGACTCAGCCTTGGCATGCTCTACTAGAGTTGTGCAAACTATGCATAGGAATATCCCAATCACCGTTGGGACATGAGCCGCTACTGACAAACGATAAGGACCTGCTACAACTTATTCCTGTAACATTTCTCTCCACAACTACGCACTAATATCCTTTCTCATATACTCGTAGTCTCTGGATCCGCTATATGCCTACCGCAATTGGATCGATCGAGAGATCCACCCGCACAACCAGTGGCATTTTGACTGCGAGGAGTGGGATGTCAAGACCCACAGCGAGAGAATGGAGGAGCACCGCCGCAACGAAAAGCATAGCGACCATATCCGACGGAAGATGTAGGTTCATCTCGAGACAAGCAGGAATAGGGAGCATGAGGCTCGCGAGGAGGAGCGCGAGAGAAAGCACGAACTGGCGACCAAGGCGAGGGCGACAGGTGAGGAGTACAACGTCGAGCTCGCAAGGAAGGGTAAATAGCCGCGATTCACACAATAGTTCGAGGCATTCCGTAGCAACCCCTGTTGGCCATATTGTTCCTGTATGCACATAAATGTATTTTAGCATTAGTCTGATGCTTCCGTCACAGTGTACCATAGTAGTATCAATTTTTACTTAAGCAATTACTGGAATCACTATGCCATTTAACCACATCGTATGCACGTCGCTTCAGGGACTCCAATATATTACACGTTCCTTGTCTCCCAACTAATCTTTGGTCGGAACATCACTCTTATACCTTCTAGTGTATTCACACTGTACAGGACGATTTGTATGCATTATATTTTTTCTCATCCAAGAATTCCGAACTGTGACAATGAAATTGATATTCAAACTCTACTATATTTATTTACAAATTAAGACCTCAAACGCTAACTTCTTTGCCATATGACATATAACGGACTACCTAAAATATTCTTAACTATCATATAGCACTACTTTATAGTTTAATAACACCATCAACAGACGTTGTCCAATCTCATATCCAAATAAAAAACATAGATTATTTACTCTGGGCTGCAATCGCCAAACCGTTGGGCGACAAGAGGTGCTGTCACCAAACGGTTGGGAGACATCACCTGTCATCCAACCGTTGGACGACTACATCTCTGTCGCCCAATAGTAGAGCTATTGTCTGCGTGTCGCTCGGCCATTGAGCGACAGGGTCCAGTCGCCCGACGGCTGGGCTATAGGATTTTCTTTTGTAAAAAAATGCGGATAAAATTTTATATTTTTGAATAAAAAAGAATTATTTTAAAAAAAATCCTGCTTCTTTCGGTGAGTTATCTATCACACGATTTAGAGCACAAAAAGATCTTGTTTTACAGTTGCTATCGTGCTATTTAGGTGGTATAGAAATTGTTTTACTATACTATGCCTGGAAACTAGAGTCTTATGTTTTCAAAGGGCTTGTTAAGAATAAGATACTTTTGTAAAACCAATTTGTTGAACAAACCTACTTTGCTTCGCAAATACTCAAATGCTGAATGATGAATGTTAAATGGAGCCTACACAACCATGGCCTTTAAAAGAACCCCAGATACACCGTTGGACCCAAGCAGTTTATTTTGCTCGCCAGTTATGCATCCTACCTACTGTTCTTCGATTCTAAATTAATGTTTTATCCTGTCATTTTTTCTTCTTGATCCAGCTTTTCCCCTTTGTCGCAGGTTGTTTGGCCGCTCCTACGGCGACCAAGACTTTTGTTTGACCAAACAAACAAAAAAAAAACCCAACAAGTACCCCTCAAACAGAAAATCAATTGCACAACCTTCATTACTAAAATTCAGACGGCATATAATTCCAAAATTTCGAACTCTGGTTTCGAGTCTCAACAAGAGCAATCCAGACGGATGCCTTGCCATTCTAACTAGACGGTCTGTCCAAACAAAATGAAAATTTAGACTCGAGAGGAGTAGGTCTGATTGGACTGCTAGCGTGTGTCGATTTTGTTAATGTTGGACAAGTGTGTGTAGGTGTTGTTGACCTTAATGAAGGCGAGGCCGGTTTGGTGACCTCCGCTGGCGGGCTGGCGGCTGGGCCTAGCGACAAATATAATGGGAGTAATATCGCTCGCCGAACAGGACCTGTCGCCGGCCGGCCATTACCTGACGCACCCACCGCCCGAGCCCCCTGCACTGCCGTTTCCTCCGCGCCGCCGTGGTCAGTGGCATGGCTGTTAGTACTTACTGACAGCTGCCGTCTCTAGGAGCGAAACGTCTCCATGGTTCGAAGTTCTAACGTTTGTTTCAGCTGATCCAAACGTGGCTAAGGAAAAATTCTATTGTATCAGCACAATCTAGTTTATATAACAAGCCAACCGGAGATTGACTCGTGGCACGTAGGGAAAATTGAATATATAGGACCAAGTTGAGATGGCTTTAGTAAAATAGGACTAAGTTATTTGCACTTGTAAATATAGAACTGAGTTGAGCACCCCTTTGAAAATATGGTATTTTTCCCATTTTAATTTCATTTTCATTTTCCAACCCTTTTTCTCTACGCGAAATGATCATTTTGCCCCTCCTCCCTCTCCCTCGCCTGGCTCGCTCCCGCGCCGCGCCGCCGCTCCCCCGCGCCTCCCCGCGCCGCTCCAGGCGAGGGATGAACAAAACTCGCCTGGAGCGGCGCGGGGAGGCGCGGGGGAGCGGCGGCGCGGCGCGGGAGCGAGCCAGGCGAGGGAGAGGGAGGAGGGGCAAAATGGTCATTTCGCGTAGAGAAAAAGGGCTGGAAAATGAAAATGAAATTAAAATGGGAAAAATACCATATTTTCAAAGGGGTGCTCAACTCAGTCCTATATTTACAAGTGCAAATAACTTAGTCCTATTTTACTAAAGCCATCTCAACTTGGTCCTATATATTCAATTTTCCCTGGCACGTAAGTATTATAGCAGCAATGTAGTGCCCGTGTTTTTACGTGGTGCAGTATGCGCTACATTATTGCTACAGTACCAGCTACCGCTCTATGTCAGCTTCTAATTGGCTCGTTACATGAATCATCCTATGTCACTATGATACAATAGAATTTTTTGTGGCTAAGGTCCTGTTCAAAATGGAATTTGTTGATAGTTTTTAACTGTGGTTTTTGTAGCTTTATGACTAAGGGATTTAATTAAAGAAAAAAGAAAAATTAAAAAAGTTGTTATACCTTGTAG
Source organism: Dendrocalamus latiflorus (assembly GCA_017311315.1). NCBI lineage: Eukaryota > Viridiplantae > Streptophyta > Magnoliopsida > Poales > Poaceae > Dendrocalamus > Dendrocalamus latiflorus. The sequence continues at coordinate 15,262,394 of CM029652.1, read as the reverse complement.
ACAATACAAAGAAAAAGAAAAAGAAGCAAATGATCAAAACGGCTTCTAGAGGCTAGAAAATAGAAACCAAAAGTCATTGTAAACAAGCCTAGATTCGTACCGGTTTTTAAGCAAACCAGAAGAATATATATATCGATGTTGAAAAAACGTGTAGCAAAATAGAGAGATTCCAATCTCAGAGAGAGAGAGAGAGAGAGAGAGAGAGAGAGAGAGAGAGAGAGAGAGAGAGAGAGAGAGAATTCACTACTACGATGAAGCCCGTCCATGACTGCAACTTCGTCCCCAACCAAGATTCGGTGGATAGGAGCGGGGATCGTGGCTGGGCCGAAACGTTCGGGACCGCGGAGTTTTGCCGTTTTGGGCCTCCCTTTTAAGCACCCCATCCGCCGTCTCAGTGCCTGGATTTTGGCCCTGAGAAGTTCGCGGTTTGCACTTTGCCGCATGGCCCGACGAGAACATTGCCTAGGGCTGAGTGAGTGATTGACGAGAAAATCCGGGTTAGGATTCCATATGATTCCACAGCAGCATCCATCTTGGGTCAAAAAAATCATGGGTGTTGTTATTATTCCCATCAAATACTCTGATACAACATTCTTAAGCAATATGTATAGCAATTTTAATCACCACCAATGTTGTACACATAAAATTAAAATATTGTAACAAAAATAACAACCAACTTTCATGACAGACAGCGACGAGGCCTCGGTGGCGGCGGATGATAGGAAGGTGATGTGCGTGGCGTGAATTCCACGCCGAGAGGAGAAGGTCGAAATTTGGACACTGTTGGACCCCTAAACAATTTAATTTCCATTTTTGGCCCCCTTTTGAAATAAATTCCAAATCTATACCCCTCCTCACCGCGCGTCTCTCCGCTGCCGCCACGTCGCCCGGTCGTGCGGTCGGGGACCGCACGACCGCCCTGGCGCGGCGCTGGAGCACGCGAGCTCCCGCCCAGCGCGCGACCGCCTCGCGTGACTGCGTGTCCCCCGCTCCGACCGCGCGTCCCTCGCCCGAGCGCGCGTCCCACCCCGCCGAGCGCGCGTCCAGCCCCGCCCAGCGCGTGTCTTGACGCCGACCGCGCGAATCTTTGAATGGCGTCCCGTCCTTTCGGCCAAAATGAAAAAAAAGCAGCAGCACGCTGGGAAGGCTTTTTCTTGTATCCAACCGCACACGCGTCAGAAGCCCAAAAACGGCCCCCCTCAGGAGCACACGCGCATGCAGACTTAAAAGCGCAAGGAGAGGGAAGAAATGCTTGGCCAGCCAGGAAGCTCAAGCACAGCTGAAACGAAGCCAGAGCGAGAGAGTGAGGAAGCGAAGGAAAGTGATGAGTGAAAACCCGTAGATTTGAGTTGTGTTTGTTCGGAATCTGCGGTTTTTGCAAATACAAAAGTTGTAGATCGTCTCGTGTGCTTCAAGAAGAGGTAAGTCTTGTGCCCGCGAAACTAAAATTTTATGTATGTGATTAGTCCATAATTAGTCGATTAGCACAAACCATCGTTTGGTAATGTTATTTTATGTGAATGTGTGATACGCGATGTCAATATTTGGTACGTTATGTATTTGTAGGTAATCTTTATGTGAATATATGTATTATAAGTCAATGTGTCATACAGTGTGTATGTGTAGGTAAAAATCAACATATGATGCATGCTTTATTGTAGTGTAGATAATGTTGTATTTTATGTTGAAGTTACGTGTTGTAATGTAGTTAGTTTGTGCTGAAGAAAAGAGAGGAGCAAAAGCCGGAAGAGTTGAATTGTTTTCGTTTGGAATCAGTGGACTTGGCAAGTAGAAAAGTTGTAGATCGTCTCGTGAGCATCAACAAGAGGTAAGTTTTGTGCCCATGCAACTATAATTTTATGTATGTCATTAGGCCTGAATTAACGAAACCATCATGTGTTACTGTTATTTTATGTCAATATTTTATACGCTATGTATGTATAGGAAATCTTGCATATGTTTAGCATGATGTATTGTAGTGTATATAGGGTTTCATTTTTTTTTTGTGAACATATGTACTGTAAAGTAGTTTCAGTTAGGTGGAAAATATACGTTGAGAAAACACATATTTATGTTAGAGCAATTGTAGGTGATAACAATAGTACTAGGATTAAAATAAATTAGAAATAAATTTGATAGATTAGAAATAATGGAGGGTGAAAGGTACAGAAGTGGTAACTGAGCAAAGTAACAGGTATGGTGTGGGGAGGAGCAGGTGAGGACTGTGCAGTAAGTTTGCAAGTGGGGAAGATCTTGGTCTGCGTGCTAGTACGCTTGTTGGCTGTACTGTATCGTATAGAATCGAGGTGGTGGAAGGAGAAAGAAATCAGAAATGGCATGGCACCCGCCACCACCTCTACTCTACTCTAGCCCAGCATCTTTTCGCTTTGAACTTATCCCAAAATCAAAATAAACGGATACCTTTTGAAGTGAATTTTTCGAATGGTTTACACACTTCAAATCTATATACGCTGTTTATGTCGTTTGCTGCGTCTCGAAAAATGTTGACCGTAGTTATTTGTAGTGTTTATGTCGTTTTCTATGTATATACCACTAGAAATTTACATAGACATTTACTTTTTAGAAATATTTGCTGCGTCCAAATGTCGTTTGCTACATAGACTGTTTATGTCCATAGTTAGAAAAGATTGTAGTTTAAATAATTTGTATGTGTTGAAAAAGTAAATATTTATGTTGGAGCATTTGTAGGTGGTAAATTTGTAGTAGTTAGATTAGAGACAATTTGTATAATTAGTACGCTTAGTGAATGACCGTAGTATGAAGGTCATTTGATGAAAAAAAATGATATGTATATTTAATTTGATGTATGGTACAATTAGAAAGTGAAATAGTTACAAATAAATCGTAGATTTAGAAATACAAAACATATACTAATCGAAACTGTTAATTAGATGGTACGATTGTTACATGCTGTGTACTAAAATGGTTGATTATGCACTTATGTTAGGTACGCAATGGCTGGCATTGAACAATTGATGGTGTTTTATGGGAGTGGTCTCGTACGTGATGGGCCGTATGGGGCGGACCTGTCAAATTGCGAGCGGACCGTGATCCGGGCACCCGGTCTGAGCGCCATGAGCTTGTCTGAGCTACGGAGGTGTGTCCGTTCAGCGTTCGATCGACAGACCGCAAAGAAGAAGTTACGGATCGAGGCAGTCTATGCCTCAATGGTGGATGACGGAAGGGGGAGCATATGGCAACTTCTGAAGGTGACCAATGACGCCTCATGGGCGAACTACATGGAGGTCGTGTGCAACCCTGATGCTGCGATATATGGCAGGCCAATGGTGTATGTTGAGTTCGTGGAGAGGGCAGAATCATCAGCCATGGTTGGTTGTGATGCCGCTGGTGGAGATGTAGTGGCCGACGGTCATGAAGACGCTTCTGCGGGAGAACATGTGGGCGAGGAAGTGGGTGATGAAGACAATACGAGGCGTGCGGAGAATTTCCAGCCCAACGAAGGTGTGCACGAGAGGTGGTGGGCCGCCCGTATTGACTGTCATGAGTATCTGGGGGACCAGGTGAAAGAAGAGGACAGCGAGAAGGAGGAGGAGGTGGAAACAGGCAGTTCTGGAGAGGACGAGGATGGCGAAGGTGCACCTGGAGGGGTGGTAGGTCGTGTTGTTACGACGGACGGTGCATATGTGTCGTCCAGACTGGACGACATCGCAGCGGCAGCCCTAGTTCTGCCACAGGCGGAGGAGGGAGAATGGGGGTTCAGCGAGGGCGCACTCTTTCTGGGGCAGTGCTTCCGTAATAAGAGTGTTGTCCAGCAGGCTATTGCTAGGCATACCGTCAACATAAGCCGGACGTATCGGGTCCACAAGTCAAAGCCGGACACGTACGTTGTGAAGTGTGTGGACGGGTCATGTGGTGGCAAAGTCCGTGCACAACGGTACAAGGGCGTTGGCACGGAGTTCCGGATAACGGTGCTGCAAGATCACAGTTGCGAGCTTGCGGGGCCAGTACATAGACACCGCAACATGACATCACGTTATGTTGCGGAGGTGGTCACGCACCTCGTCCAGGCGGATGTGTCAATTACCCCGAAGGTTCTGATGGCAGCAGTAGCGAACGAGGCGGGCTACAAAGTGAGCTACAAGAAGGTGTGGCGGGCGAAGCGAAAGGTGCTGCACGGAATGTATGGGACGTACGAGGAGGCGTACGACCTGGTCCCAAGAATGCTGAATCAAATTGCACAATCAAACCCAGGCACTTACATAAACAGGCAGGAGAGGGTCCATCCTACGGAGGGCCCGAACTGTTTCATTCTTAACAGAGTGTTCTGGGCCTTCCATCAGGCGATACAAGGGTTCAGGTGGTGCCGTCCAGTGCTAACCGTAGATGGGACGTTCCTATCCGGCAAGTACAAGGGCACTATCCTTACCGCAGTTGCAGCCGATGCAAATGACCAGTTACTCCCAGTGGCATTTGCAATTGTGGAGAACGAGAATACAGATAGCTGGCTTTGGTTTCTTTGCAATTTGAAGAATGCCGTAGTGCAAGACAGGCCTGAAGTGTGCCTTATCTCCGACCGTAATGCAGGCTTGCTGTCTGCGTTGGGAACGTTGCAGAATGGGATGCAGGCCCCCGTCCAGTGGACTGATGTGAAAAACCGCTGGTGCATGAGGCATATTGTAGCGAACTTCCACAGAAGGTTCCGTAGCAAGGACCTCATGAAGATGTTCAAGAAGCTATGCATGCAGAACCAGAAGCGGAAGTTCGACGCCCTGCGGAAGCAGCTCGATCAAGAGGCTACGAAGCATGTGCATGCAGAAGCAGGGGCCGTGGAGGGAGGCTCGACAAGAGTCGGGGTATTCTCACAATGAGTTCAGTCCAATGCACCTGACTTGGAAATGTGGTCTTTGTTGCACGACACCGGTGGGGCGAGGTATGGGATCATGACAACCAACATGTCCGAGGTTTACAATGGTGTATTGAAGGGCGTCAGATCCCTGCCGATCACGGCAATTGTGGCCGAGACCTGGAACCGTACCGTCGGGTACTTTGTGAATAGAGCCAGGATGGCGCAGAAGCACGTTGAGGAAAACAAGCAATACTCTGAGGTCATGCAGGCCTTCATGGACAGGAAGATGGAGAAGGCTCGAACCCACATTGCTCAGCCCATTGATGGCTTAAGGATGAAGTTTGAGGTCCGCCTAAGGCAGAAGTATGTCATGGGTCACATTAGAGGGGAGCGCAAGCAGGTATGCACGATTGGTGATGAAGCATCTTGCACCTGCAACAAGCCCCAGCTTCTGCACAAGCCATGCTCCCATGTGTACGCGACCTGCGCTGTATGGAACCAGGCGTCGACACAGTACATCTCCAAGTACTACGACATGCAGCACTTGTATGCAACCTGGAGTGCAGAGTTCCATTCCTACGGGGTAGACATGCACTACAGGGAATTATGGCCGGGGGAGATAAAGTGGGTGCCCAACGATGCACTGAAGCATGTCGGGCGTGGAAGACGACAAAGCCGTTGCATCCGCAACGACATGGATGAGAGCCAGCGAGGGGATCGTGTTCGGCGCACGAAGTGTAGGCTATGCAAGACCTTTGGCCACTCCCTCAGTCAGTGCCCAAACAGGCCGGCATCAAGCAACGCTCCGTAGTACCAACCACAATCCATGTGTAATGTATTATTCAGGAGGTGTACGCTTAATTGTTGGCTCGATGGTGTAGCTATGTATTGCACATTACCATGTTATGTATATTTTCGCACATTCCATATGTTTCCTTGTCGTGTGGGTCATATTCGTGTGCACATTTTATGTATGTTTTTGTACATTCCGTACGTTTCCCTGTCATAACATTTGTTGTTAATTATGTTGTTATTTGTTGCACATTTTGTTGTAATGTATACTAACTTGTTATCCTTCTTTGGCAGGACATGGCGTTCGAGCTGCTAGAGCCCCGTTGGGACGAGCACCACCGATGCCATGTGTGGTTGTCGGCACCCGCACAGGGGCCTCCTTGCTTCGTCCTTAGGGGCCCCCGAGAGAACTGGCGTCTCGACCCTCGGTACATCCCACTACTGCGGGACACCGGTCTGCTGCCCATTGCCCGCATGTTGGATCTACCGCATGGGTTCCAGTACGATGCGCCACTGTTGTCAGCTCTCGTTGATCGATGGAGGCCGGAGACTCACACCTTCCACTTCCGGTGGGGGGAGATGACGGTTACGCTGCAGGACGTCACGATGATTATAGGTCTACCCCTCCGTGGTGCTGCTTTGGTGCCACCCCCGAAGGCAGCAGATTGGAAGGTCCGTCTGGGTCACCGGTTCGGTCATGCGATCCGAGACAACGCAGCTGGGGTGCCACATGGATGGCTTCGTCGCTTCATGACCTGTCCTGCAGACGCAGATGAGGTCGCGGTGCGGACGCACTTCGTTGCATACCTGCTATATCTGTTCGGGTACGTCTTGTTCCCTAGCACGACTGGAGACTCCGTGCAGCCTAGCTACATACCGCTAGCGGAGTCCTTAGCGGATGGCTGGCCTGGTCAGCAGCCACAGTATAGCTGGGGATCAGCAGTCCTTAGCTCCACATACCGAGGCTTGTGTGACGCCTCGCAGCGTACCGCGGCCAGCGAGCCGATCCTAGCCGCCTGCTACCTTCTTCTTCAGTTGTGGTCATGGGAACACTTCCCCGTTGGCAGGCCTGACTTTGGTCGTCGTGTGCACCCTTATGACCTCATCCCGCAGTTGTATGGTGGTGATGACCCCGTTGATGCGCCCACAATGGGTACACGTTGGACACATGGTCAGTTGAGGTGGGCCAGGGAGAGACCGAGACGTGCGTACTCGGATTTCCACCAGAGGTTCGAGGTTCTGGCGTTTGGCGACGTAGACTGGTGGCCATGGTCTCCACAGTTAATTGCGAACACGGCCCCCCACGGGTTGTCATACCAGTGCGAGCGAGATCAGAGGTACTGGATGACGACCTGCCACTTGGTGTTCGCGCACTGCGTCGAGCCGTACAGCCCACACCGAGTCATGAGACAGTTCAAGCTGTACCAGCATGTCCCTCCCATGGCAGGACGCCCTCTTGCGGAGGAGTTCCACCGGTATGTCAGTACACCCCAAATTTAATTACTGCATTAGTGTCAATGTCAGTACCGTACTGATTGTGTAATGTCTCAATGGACTTGCAGGCAATCGAGGAGAGGGCGAGCGACCGAAGACTGGAGAGCCACACAGCGGACGTGGACAGACATGTGGTCTGACCATGCGCATACGATGCTTGTGGATGAGACACGGCCGTACGACCCGGACGACCCCGCGCCGTACAGGGCGTACCTTGACTGGTACGCTCCACGCACCCGCTGTAGGCTTATTGCAGGGGAGCCGCCACAACCTCCACTTCATGCTGTTCACGAGGCGGCTATACAGGAAGGTCCAGACCGTCATCTAGCGGCACGGGTCGACGAGGCGGTATGAGAGTACTGTGTCATTACGCAATGCAGGATTACATTTGAAGTGACTGTTTGTTTCACTGCAGGTGGACCGTCTACATCGTATCGACATCGAGGCTAATGAGGCTATACGACATAGGAAGTCAAATACCGAATCTCGGTGGGTAAGTTATATGCGCAGCATCAGCGAAAGGGCAAGGGGTGCGATACGGGGCTTGAGTTGCGGTCACCACCGAGATGACGTTGTTGCTACACGCGGTGGCGGATGTGGCCAGGGACCACCACCTCCCTCCGCGCCTCCGTCAGCACCAGGATCAGCACGGCCATCCTCGGCCTCCACGCGCTTCGGCCCGGCGGTTCGACAATTGTCAACTATTTGTTTATGCACTCATTTACCATTTATGTCTAACCACATGTTCGTCTTGCAGCAATTGCGACAGGATAGCACGCTGCTACGGAGGGCGACGTCATCACGGAGGTCGACATCGCCGCACGAACCAGAAGGGCCGTCCGAGAGTCGGCAAAGCTACGGTCGCTCGGCCTCCACGCGCTTCGGCCCGGCGGTTCGACAATTCGCAACTATTTGTTCATGCACTCATTTACCATTTATGTCTACGCACATGTTCGACTTGCAGCAATTGCAACAGGATAGCACACAGCTACGGAGGGCGACATCATCACGGAGGTCGTCATCGCCGCACGAACCAGAGGGGCTGTCCGAGAGTCGGCCAAGCTACGGTCGCTCGGCCTCCACGCGCTTCGGCCCGGCGGTTCGACAATTGGCAACTATTTGTTCATGCACTCATTTACCATTTATGTCTAACCACATGTTCGTCTTGCAGCAATTGCGACGGGATAGCACGTCGCAACGGGCATCGTCATCACGGAGGGCGACGGACGAGCGACCGCGCTCTCCAGGACGACGGGGGCCCACTCCAGACAGCGCCCCTGACTCGCCCGACCAACCAGAGGGGCAGATGCCCTCGTATCTCCCGGGACAGGTGCAGACCAACCTATATGACCGGGACAGGTGGGTTGTGCCGACCTATCAAGGCATGACATCGCACGAGTACATGGGGGACTTCCCGTCGACATCCTCATTTCACCAGCCACATACCCCGGTATGCACTAAACATGTGTATTTCATTATGAACAATTTTCGTACTTTTCATTGTCTAATTCAGTTGTACCATCTAAGCAGGACGTAGGCACCTCCTCCGATTGGGTGAGCTCTATGCTTTATGACCAGCCGTCGTAACTGTCCACAGAGTTGTACCCACCGCCGCCTCGGCCACACCCCTCGCACTACGATCTTCGCGATGCACCCCGCTCCCCTAGTAGGTTCACCTTCTCAGAGGATCATATGCGCCGTACGAGGTGGCGACGACGAGATGATGAATGAATTTTTTAAATTGTGCTTTTGTAATATTTGTGATGTTTTTCAAGTGCTTGATGGTTTGATGTTCAAAGATGGTTTCCAGTATAAAAGAGTTGCTCTAAGTTCTTTGATTTAGTACGGCATACAACCAACTGAGAGATGACAACACAGGGTAGCGGGAGTGGCATGTACCATTTGTAAACCTTGTATGTTACATCCCTTTTCTGTAATGCACTTATTTACAATGTCATTTAAGTATGTACCATTTAAGTATTGCAAATTTTTTTGCCTTGTGATAACAACTCCACGTACATAACAACCAATTCATCACATGCTTAACAACGTTGCACATTACATCGTTATGGAAAGAGGGCACAGAATATGAAGGTCACAGAAAATGAAGGCATCATGCACTTACAACACGAAACAACACATACATTGCACATACAGACAGAATTTATGGAAAGTTCTACACCCAAAACATCAACACAACAGTCCTACTGGCACAGCATCAACACATTCGGTACCCTCGTGGCCTACATGCCAAACGAGCCTCGTGGCACCCACATGGAGAACTGCTGAGGGGGCCGCCTCGGACGGGGCTGGCCATCGTGGTAGTGGCACGCACATATGCAGCTCGGGTTCGCGCAGCAACATGTGGGATCATAAGAGCTTCCTATGTTGACAACCTCCTCGTTTCCCCTCTCGCGTTGCATCTGTTGGCGGAGCTCATTGTTCTCCTCATTGAGAGTCTCCATTCGGTACTCCAAGTCCATTATTCGGTCCCATAAAGTACCCACATAACGGTCAATATACCGTTCATGAGGAGGGTCGATCCAGCGGGAGAAGTCGCATTTCGCCATCTGCGAAAAATGACAGTAAACATGGAGGGTCCATAAGCAATAAAAAAATGTACTATTAGTAATTTGTACCCCGGAGCGTGGGCATCGGAAGAAACGGCGCCCGCCATCGTTCGGCCCTTCCAGGACCTGCACGACCACGTACTCATTATGTCTGCATTTCGGCCACGCTGGTTGCGCACGCCGGCTTGGTACCAAGCGGTACTGTGGTCCGAACATCTCCCTCCTTTCCAAGGGAAGGTCTTCCTTCGGTGACCCATATCCGACTGGCCCCTTATCTTCCGCCATGGTATGTTCTTTGTTCGATTTACAGGGTTTTCTGGTTACAACTTCATGGGATCTCTACCGTGCTATTTATATCGAATGGCGGGACAAAAGATGGCTGCTTTGCCCAGAGACATGACAAAAGCGCTCAGCTTTACTCGGTGAGATGACAACACATGCCAGCTTTACGCAGTGATATGACAAATCGGGGCAGCTTTGCTCAGTCAGATGACAACACATGCCAGCTAAACTGCCTACATAAAGACTACGATCTGAAAAGCCTTCATACGAACATTTATTGCTACTCTGAAAAGCCTACATAGGAACATTTATTGCTACTCTGAAAAGCCTATCGCTACAGAAACCAACAAAATAGGGGCGTAGGCTGTAGCCTTTACAGTGAGTGTTCACGTCATAGGCATGTATCCTTTCCAGTGAGTTTTCATGTCACCTTTCCTTGTTGTTTCATAAATACAGGATACAGACTCTGAAAAGCCTACATAGGGACATTTCCATGGACTATGCCCACTGCACCAGTTAACCTGCCTACATAAAGGCCTCCTATGTCTTCCATACCACATCTCCTCCTCAAGCCTTCACAATACTACTACACAACAATGTCTTCCTGGAGGTCCGACCCATTTGGAGTGCCGGAGTGGCATGAGCGCCCGAAGTGCCGCTGCGGCTTTAGGACGATGTTGGGAGTCTGGACGGATCAAGAAGAGCGAGCCAAATACGGCCGTAGGTTCTTCAAGTGTCCAAATCTGGATGACGATTTCATGGTAACGACGACAACTAAATCATTTGTTTCTCGTTGTCGTTTTTCAACTTGATCCATGACATCTACCATGCCACACATAGGCTTGCAGGTTCATCGAATGGGTAGATCGGGTGTCGCCGACATGGCCACATAACCAGGCAGTGGAGGTGGAAAACAAAGGACAATACTTTGTCAAGATGACTCAAGCTCGCGAGGTGGAACGACAGATGCGGCGTGAGCAAGAGCGCCGCGTGAGGGTGGACCAAATCCGTCTGAAGGGCAACGAGGATGAGCTGCAAAGGAGGCGGGAGCAGCTAAGTCTGCGTGAAGCAGCCATCAAGCGTCAGGAGGAAGATCTTCAAGCTCGGGAGGCAGCTCTCAAGTCCAACAATGACAGGAAAAAGGATGCAGCGGAGCCATCTTCAAGGCGCGATAAAAAGGGGAAACAACCACGCTACACCCAGTAGACAAAATGTTACGAGCAGTTGGGTGGGTTAGTCGCATATCATGCTATATGTTATGCATGTAATAAAATTGTACGCGGCATGTTATGAAGTTTATTTCTATTCACATAAGGTTATTATCTCGTGTGTTCGCATTCAATGATTCAGATAGCAAGTCATTTAACAATATTAACATACTCTTGGTACACTAATTCTTAGTAACATAAAAATATCACTTACCAATGTATATATCAAATAAAAAAGGGATTATCCGTACAAAAAATTCCATAAAAAATTACCAACATATACGAGGAGAAGGCATCAGGCAAAGACAACACGAACAACTCATACATTTCACGTACATGACATGTAGCAAGTAGTACAACCACCAACACACCAACGAACACAAGAACTAAAATACAACACAACCGTACATAAAACATTACCAAAAGAGCTTGACGACAAGATAGCATAAAACATTGCGAACACACACGAGGATAACCTCCAGCACTACAACTTGAGGATAACAATAAACACAAGAAACAAAATAGCACACAACATTAAATTTATCTTCCACTCTAGTCTGTCGAAACGATGCTGCATCCCGACGGGGTCGCAACCCCCCACGACAACTCTCTCACGGCGAACACTGTCATTCCTATTTCCCATTTCATCCTCCCACACCCAGAATCGGCAACCACCATGAGCTTCCTGCGATTCCATGACAAGAAGATTTTTAAACATACCACCACGATTTGAATGAACCCGAAACAATATGACTCACCGAGTGATTGGGGCACTTGTAGTAGTGTCGCCCGGGATTCTTGGCCGTCTGTGATGTTCTACGTCTAACCACCAAGTTGCAATTTGGGCACATCACCGTGGGTGCCCATGAAGACGTGCTGAGCTGACTCATTGCCTAGTCTGGGGGAGTGAGCACGAAATAAAACTACACAGATTGTGAACAACTTACTCAGGAGGTGACTGATAACATGGCCAGGGAGTATGTGAGGGATGGCTCCGTTTTATAGGCTGTGTGGGGGGTAGCCTCACGCACAAAGACCACAGACAACACAAATCTGGACCCCACACCATGCTCAGTGAGGAGACAAAACATGCCAGCTTTTGAGGTGACCTCACAAAAAGGGGCAGCTTTGCTCAGTGATATGACAAAAGAGGTCAGCTTTTGCTCAGTGACTAGACAAAACAGGTCAGCTTTTGCTCAGTGACTAGACAAAACGGGCTGCTGTTGAGCTACCGCCTACCGAGCTGCTTGATGACTCTGGCTAGGCCATTACGACATATACATATTAGGCTAATACTTTAACTTGGCAGAATGACGTGTGGTACAATTTTCTACGTACACGTAAGAGAGTGAATGCACAAATTCCTGCAGGTCTTCAGGGGAGGAGCCTATCTCATCAATTATCCATTTTCAGTCCCTGAGCTAGTGTCAAAGTCAATAAGTCATTCCCTGAAAGTCCCAAGTGCAATGATACACATCACATTCAAAAGGCATTACATAAGAAAGCATAAAATGCATACCGGGACAGATGTACATAATATTGACAATGAAATAAATTTTAATATTGGATCAAATAACACCTCTTACCGAATGAGGCCATCATCTTCGGTTCCCCGTGGCTTGAATAAGGAGGACATCATTTCTAGCTTGGGTGACTGAGTGTGCACTGATGCTCTGTATTTAGAGATAAGAGGCCATTGGCGAGAGCTAAACACCTAAACAATGCCAAAAGACATTAGTATAGCCAATTCGTGATTACTAAAGAGAGCAGTTGTCCTCAGTGGGATGCCAAAAGATGCCAGCTTTGGGCAGTGACATTACTAAAGAGAGCAGTTGTCCTCAGTCAAATGACAAAAAGAGGCCAGCTTTGCTCAGTGAGATGACAAAACATGGCAGCTGTGCTCAGAGACATGACAAAACGGGGCAGTTTTGCTCAGTGAGATGACAACACATGCCAGCTTTGTGCAGTGACATGATAAAACGGGGCAGATTTGCTCAGAGACATGACAAAACGAGGCAGCTTTGCTCAGTGAGATGACAACAGATGCCAGCTTTGCGCAGTGACATGATAAAACGGGGCAGCTTTGCTCAGTGATATGACAAAAGAGGTCAGCTTTGCTCAGTGGGATGACAAAAGATGCCAGCTTTGGGCAGGGACAGTACTAAAGAGGGCAGCTGTGCTCAGTGACATGACAACAAGAGGTCAGCTTTGCTCAGTGAGATGACAAAAGATGCCAGCTTTGGGCAGTGACATGACAAAACGGGGGCCTTTTTTCAGTGATATCGCAGCACTCCCATCTTTACTCACTGCTACGACCACGCGGACCATCTTTACACGTACGAGTAGAGACAAAACGGCCCCTATAAATTGGTATGCATTCCATTTCCCAGCGAACATTGCACATCCAAACCCCATACTACATCGCGCTTCCCTCACCCAACCGGGATGGACAAAGGCAAGAAGAAGCAATGGGACAAGATGGTGAAGGATTGGGAGGAGACCCGTGACATAGCACGGTCAGCTGCAGCCCGCGATGCCGCCCGCGATGAGAAAATAAGGGCGATACAGGCCCGGGTAGAACAAGCCCATCGTGCTACGATGAAAGGTCCCCCCCAGAGCGCCCGCGTAGCAACAACCCCATCCCAGACGTCCCCACCGAGCGTTCGCCACAACTACCACCTAAGGGGGAGACACCTCCCCTTTGTTGGTGCGGGGATGTGTGCAAGTTCTTCAAGTCTAAGCACCGCATCAGTCTAGGTATGCGGTACTGGGGTTGCGCAAACTACTCCAGTGACTACCCCAACCGCCGTTTTGACACCGCAACCTATCGGCAGCCGGTAACGACCACATGCACCATTTTCCCCTACCTTTTCTCCTTCACAACACGCACTAACAATATCTCTCTTTTATTTACAGTCTCCGGAGCCCCTATGTGCCTACCGCAAATGGATCGATCTTGAGATCCACCCTGAGGACCAATGGACCATCGACTTCGAGGAGTGGAATGTCACAAAGGAGAAGGAGTTGCTGGAGGAGGAGCGCCGCAAGCACGAGCACACCCTGCGTATACAGCGCGAGACGCAAGCTCATCTTGAAGCGTGCACGCGTAGGGAGCGGGAGGCTCGCGAGATGGAGCGCGAGAGAAAGAGGGAAATTGCGGCTAAGGCAAAAGAGGCCGCGGAGGAGTTCAACGCCGAGCGGGCAAGGAAGGGAAAGTGGCCCCGGTCCACACAGTAGGTCGTACAAGCAGTTGGGTGGGTTAGTCGCATATCATGCTATATGTTATGCATGTAATAAAAATCTACGCGGCATGTTACTCCCAACTGTATTATGAAATTTAATATCTAGTATTTTCGCATTCCATGATTCACGTAGCACCTCATTTAACAATATTAAATGTACCAAAATTTATGTATCGCATTCCATGTTACTCACCTTCACAATATCACTTACCACTTTATGTATCGACCGTTCTACGGTCAATCTTTCCTAAAAAAAATTTACCAAAATTTTTTACGCATCTACAACTTACAATGAACATAATCTTTTATTACAACTTTATCTGATTTTTATCCAGTTTATAACTACAAAATTGCCAAAACTGAAAACAATACCGGAGATTGCAAACCCTAAAAACACAGCAAACCTTAAAAGTCACTTACCACTATTTGTATCGATCATTCTACGGTCAATTGTTCCTAAAAAAAATTTACCAAAATTTTATTGGCATCTACAAGTTATAATGAATATAAACTTTTATTACTACTTGGTCAGATTCTTTCCGAGTTTACATTTACAAAATTGACAAAACATACAAATAACATGGTGATTGCAAACCTAAAAACCATACGAAACCCTAAATATCACTTACCACTTTACGAAACGATCGTTCTATGATTAATCGTTTTTAAAAAAAATTTATCCAAATTTTTTTTACATCTGCAACTAACAATGAACATAAATTATTATTGCAATTTTATCTATTTTTTCTCAGTTTATAACTACAAAATTGCGAAACCATACAAATATTCACGAGTATTGCAGTCGGGGACATGCGGTCGGGGGAGCAAACGCGCGCTCGTGCGACCGCGGGACCGGGGACGCGCGCTGGGCGGGGCGGTCGCGCGCTGGCGCGAGGCGGTCGCGCGGTCGGCGGGGAGTCGCGCGCCCGGGCGCGCCGCCAGCTCGGTCGTGCGGCCAGCTTCCGCACGACCCGCCCACGTGTCGCCTTCCCGTGATTTCGCGCTCAACAGGGGTCCAGAAGTGGAATAAATTTCCATAGGGGGCCAAAACCGGAATTTGTGGTGTCCAGGGGTCCAAATAGGTCCAAATTTCGAGAAGGTCACCCGCGTCCTGATGGCGTATGTACGAGCCGGGGCAACGTGATCTCTGATTGGTGGTGGGTGCCGGAGCTTGTGATACTGGGGCACGGTGAACGGTAGATGTAGGCGTACGAACGAAACTCTCGTATCTTGCGTCCTAACCGTATCATTATCCAAAACCATTATCAAAAACCATGGGAGCCACGGAACTGCGTGACGCAGCTACGCTTCAGTTTAATTTGACTCCTTTAGGCTCCCGCCTGCATTGCCCAGCTGCAACCAGCCTATCCAGATCGAGCTGGAAAAGGTCGGTCAAAAGAATGCGACCATGTATATTAGTAATTTTGTATATCGATGCGTTATACATGTAGCCGTACGAGCCGACTCCGGTTTACGCCCAACGATCGAGCCGAGCCCACTGGGTTTGACGTTTGACTCGTTTCAGTCGCACGACGGCGACGCGAGGGGGCAACTGGGCACAGGCACACAGCCGGTTGGCTGATCATTTGATTTGTTTGTGGCGGACCAGACCACACCCTTCATTGATTGATCACTTTGCTGCCAAAAAGCTTGAGCGATCAGCTCATACATGACGGAACACGGAGCACTGACTGAAAACTTTATAAATCACGCTGTATTTTATTTCTGCATCGTGGATCATGTTTGTAAAAGGGGATTTTTAAAAAGTAGTCTATGGGTCTGTTCTTTTCCTCTGAAACTGGTGACTTTTGATTTTTGCTATAGTACCTAACTTTCAAACGAAGTATTTTCTCAAGACGGGGTCTACAAGTTAAACGATGTACACGTTAAAAGCCCAACATTTGTACCATCCAAAATTGCAAGTGAGTTTCTCTCTCTCCGTAATCTGTACCGTAAACAACCAAAATTCAAAATTTTCTCTCTCCGTAATCTGTACCGTAAACAGCCAAAATTCAAAAATTTCAGCCAAAAGCCATAAGCCGTAGCTATTGCCAAACAGGCCCATAACACTTTAAATTTTGCTCAAAAGTCCATTCAGTATCCTAAACTATGAAACTAGATATTTGATCTCCCGAACTTTGCAATCTGATTCAAATAACATCATGATCCGATTTCATATGGTGGTATTACCCACGTGACGTGATAAGTAAACGATTTTTGCCATATAAGATGGTATGATGGCTAAGTTTAGGTGAATGGCAGGTGGAACCCGCTGAGGCTTCTCTCTCAATCCAAATAGAGAGAGAGAGCTATAAAGGGCGGTGGCTATGGAACCGCATGGAAGCTTGGTAGGGGGAAAACTCAAGTGAGTCTTATCTATCATTCAGCTAAATGGTCAGCATGTCATCTTATGTGTGAAAACTGTTTACTCATCATGCCACGCAGTCAATACTACTATGTGAAAACCAGATTAAATTGTTATTTAAACCATATTGTAAAGCTTGAAAGGCCAAACATCTGATTTCATAGTTACTGGACGGACTTTTAATCGAAGTTCCTGATGTTATATGGATTTTTTCCTAAAAAGAATTAAGCAAAGTGCCATTTTCATACGTAAATAGAATATGCAGCGATTGGTCACACATATAACGACGCCGACCTACGTACAGATCGTGACAACGCCCGAGTCGTTTTCTGGCAGGCGGCTTGCGCGCTGCTGGTGCGACTCCGCTCTCGGAGCGAAGCATGCGAGGCTTCAAGCTAAAGGCAAAACCGGTGAGAGGTTTCGGCTTTTACATAGGGCGACGCTGTTTCGCGCTAGCTACTGCTTTCTCCGTGCAGTCGGTGGGTAATCGTGTTCCCACCCACCCCTCTTACGCACGCTTGGCCACTTAGGGGGGGCGCGCATGCGATCATCATACTAGTAGTGGACGCGTTTATTTATTATTACTAGATGGCAAGGCCCGCGCAATGGTGCGGGTACAACAGAGAGCCTCGTTTAGGGTGTCATCGGTTGGTTTCAGCTTTTACCTTTCGTTTATTTTTCATTATTTATAAATTTTATTTTTTAAAAAATTTTGATTTTTTTGTTGAGCTTTTTTATCGGTTCTTTTTTCCCTATATTTATTTGTATTATATGTAATAGGCTAATATATTTTTATATTTAATTATGCTAAATAAGTCTCTGTCAGTTACAGTATTTTTTCAGATAGCTACAATACTTTTCAGCCATAAATCACCAAAAATAAGCCCAAATGATCACCAAAACATTAGAGATTAAAAGAAAAGATGATGAACAGTAAGAATGTACAATACTGCCACATCTCAACAAAGCCAAATTACGTGATACAAAGAACTCATGTCACGTGGATGACCTCTTGTTCAAAAGAGCTTTTTTTAATGGCTTATGGCTGAAAAGCACTGTAACTGACTGAAAAAACACGGTAACTGATAGAGGGTTATTTAGCACAATTAAATTTAAAAATTTAAAAATAGAAAAAACATATTAACCCATCAAGTATAATACCAACAAACATGAGAAAAAAAGGACTGACAAAAAAGCTCAAAAAAATAAAAAATATAAAAAAGATGAAATTTATGAATAGTACAAAATAAACCAGAAGTCAGAAGCTAAACCAGACGAGCTCCGTCCCAATTTTACTATAGAACTAAAACCAAAACACACAGCCCTCATTGATATTATAAATTCTCAGAATAGTAGTACTCATTCAGATCATACAGTTAACACAATTCATAAACGAAAAACTGGCATTTTGGTATCTCCTTCGAAGATGAGCAGGGATCAGCATCTACTATTTTCAGCAGCGGTCATAATAAGCACCTTGTCTTCTTGCAGACATATATATACATCACTTCAGAATAGTACCTGGCTTCTTCCCAGTTTCCAGCTCCAATCGCACAACAGAAATTATTCATCCATAAACACATCTTGATCTAGCAAGCACCCTGAAATCAATTTCCATTTGTTGGTTTCCAAAGATCCCAGCAGGAATACAGGATGCAACACAAAATTGCAAAGCCTACATGGCTACATTCCAGAAGTCCAGAGAAATGAGCACATTTAGAGACCACTACAAAATTGCAAAGCCTATAGTTAGATACTCTCATTTATGCGTTTGGCATCAACAATGCATCAAAGTTGAATCCCATCCTGATTAATATTTGCATTATAGCCATAATCAACAGAACCATTCAAAACTGAGCTAACAATTTATGTTATTGCAGGGCATGGCATTGAGCAAGATGAATCATTTTTCTCACACAGAATAATGTATGAGCGTGGCACTGACCAACTAAATAAACGAAGAAGGAAAGAGACAATGCAACAAAATTAAATTAATACATGGAAAGAGTGAAGCAGCACATAAAATTTAAGCACAACAAAATTATTAAGAACACTAACGACAGAATGGATAATACATACGCAAAACTTCTCTAGTACAAAAGAGCAATAAAAAAGTAAGTTACAAGGGAATATGAAGGCATACAAAAAAAATCAACTAAGATAAATAGCTTGCATAGAAGGCGGTGTAATCTAAGGCCAACTCCAATTTCCACACACAGATCGGGATGGGGAATTGGGATGGGAAGGTAGATGGGGGAATGGGAAAAAAGATGTAGAAGAGGGAGAGTGGTAGGAGAGCTCAAAGATGGGGAGAGATGTGATAAGAGTATGTGGAGGAGGAAAGGGATGTCTCACCAGCTGCAGAATCACTCACAACCGGGGACGTCGACGTGAGCAGGGGCGCAGCCGCCCGCGGCCGGATCAGGTAACGACGAGCATGGAGGTTCATGATTCTGTAGGAATGAGCTGAGGGGAAAGTGCAGGGTAGAGCTGTTCAATGGGCCGGGCCTTGACGTGTCGACCCATGGCCCATCACTGTTGACCGGCCGAAGCACAGCACAACCCGTCTAACTCGTGGGCCATACCAGCACGGTCCGGTGAACCGTGCCATGCCTGAGCCGAGGGGCTGACTGTAACATCCCATTTTCATATTTGTTACTTTGCTTGGTAAGATGATGTTATTTGCTAAAATTGATTCCAGACTTAAATTTTGAGTTTAAGTGTTCGGTTCAAAAATATCTTTTGCATTGCTATTTTCTTTTTTTTTCTCCTCTAGCTAAGCCCAAGAAAAATTCATTTTTACCTCTCTTTCCCTGGTGGGCCAGCCTCCTCTCCACTTTCTTTTCTTTCTCTCCGGCCCGGCCTGCCTTTCTTTTCTTTCCCCCACCCATTTCTTTCTTCTTTCCTCCCCGCCTCCTGGGCCTTTGGCCAGCCCAGCCCGACGCTCCCTCCGTCATCTTCCTCCTCGCGCTCTCTCTCTTGCTTGCTCCGCTCGCTCTCTGTCCCTGACCGAAGCAACGACGCAGCCCCGGTTTTCCCCGTCCTTGCGAGCGCCGTACCTCCCCGTGGCAGCTCCGCCGCACTTGCCAGCGCCTCCGCCAGGCCTAGGCCCCCGCGCCGTAGACTCCCCGCGCGTCGACCTCTCATTCGCCGTCGTGGTCAACTGCCAATGCCGCCCCCGGTTTCGATGTCCTCTCCGCGTTCCTGCTCACCAACTCCGACATGGCCTCCTCGCCGCATTCATTGGCTGCAGTGAAGCCGTGTACTTTCTCACCTATCCGGTGGCGTCGCCATGCGTAAGCGCCGCCCCGTGTCCTCGCCGCCGCGTCGCCGTACCCAAGCTGCCAGCGCCAAGCAGCATCGCTCCATCCCGTGCGCCATTCCTCCTCATAGAGCCCATCCCAGCGCCCATTCCCTCCGTCCGCCCTAGCCAGCGCTAGCCCAGCCACGTCCGCCTCTCCTCAGTCAGCCACAGGAGGATGTACCGCCACTCCATACCTCGCCCATCCCCTTCTCGCTCCTTCTGCGTCTATAAAATCTAGTCGAGCGCCAGACTTACCTCACCCTCCTCCCCACTCCAATCCCCGAGTTAAAAATCGTCGCCACTAGCAGCTCTTTGGGCCGCCACCGCCGCTAGCACCTCCCGGCGAACCCCGCTTGGCATTGCCTCTTTCCCCAAGCTCCTCATATCCCCAGAAAGCTCGTAGCCAGTCTAATCGGTCTCTCTCCCCTTGCAGCTCGACGACGATTGTTTCTTCCCCATCGACGGCGCGTGCGGGGCGACGCCGGCGGCAAGCGGGCGGCCAGCGAGCGAGGAGAGGCCATCGGCTAGATTCACGCACGGCGGCCGTACGGGGCCGGCTGTGCGTAATTTCCCCTTTTCTCTTCTTTTTTGTTTTCAATCTACAGCTCATTCATCATCTACTCTTTCATGTAATATACCGATTGACATTGTGCCGGCGACTTCAAGTCTTCTCGCGGTAGATTAAAGCGGATTTGCACCGTAGAAAAATAATCTAGAAAGTGAAATCTGTAAATTTATAGCGATCTAGATACAGGCAATTCAATCTACTAATGCTTCGATGATTACCTTTTAATTCACCGGAGCGGTTCGTGCTGATAACGTTTTGAGGAACTATCGATGGCGATCAGTCCAATCGATTCTTCTGCTTATGCAAAAACCAGATCAATCGCAGAACTAGTAGATTGAAACACAGAAAGATTGAGAGAACTCCTGGTCTTTCTTTATTGCTTTCTTTCTGATTTCGTATACAAAATAACCAAGGGGATCTTCATCATATACCCTCCCTTGAATTGGGGATTTCAGGATTTACCCTCCCATCTTAATGACATGTGGGGTCATTATAAGTCACTGACACGTGGGTCAGGAGGGTAAATCCTGAATTTCCATCTATGAAGAGGGTATATGATGAATAAATCCGATTCCCTATAAGCGCCTGTCACAAATTCACAAAAGCCAGGTAGGTTCTCATCCCCTGCTGAACCGAGTACAACCCACGTCCACGTCGCGCAGCAAACAAAAACCAAAACCGCGACTTGCGCTCCAAACCAAAAAACCACCCACCGCACACGCGCCCCTCCCACGATGAAACCATCCTTGTATACCAGAATCTAAGGTGCAATTGGTTAATGGAATAGGATGGTCCTATATTAAAGGTGTCCGGAACGTGGTTTTATTTTTTTACAAATAAAATAGTTTTATTTAAATAACCAAACATATTAAAAAAAATTCTTAAACCATCTCGTGCCTGTACCAGCACAAACCACCGAACACACCCATACTGACCGGCCGCAAACCCGTCCGTCCTGAGAGATACCGGCTTGTGCAGCTGACATGTGGATCTGGTTGGCCTTACCACCGCGGCCCGTGGTTTTGAGCGAAAGGATCAAGTTTGGCACGAACACCCCCCGTCTTATACGGAAGTCTCAAGTCGTGTGCCACCGCTATATAAAGGGTCACCTCACCTGCCTCGGATCGTCGAATCCACCCAAGACCAGCACACGTCAAAGCAAAAACTACCAAAAAAGAAAAAACTCTAGGAAGGTGTATTATATTCGCTCTTCGCTACTCCCCCCAGCCTCGCACTCCACTAGCGCTGCTTGGGCTTCGCCTGCGGCTTATCGGATCTTGATGGACACCCATGTCGGATCCGTGGACGGGCCGTCGCGGGCGGCGGACAACGGCGCGATGGGCTGCCCGGCGTCGGCGCCGGGGTGCCCGATGACGTCGTCGTGCCCCGATCCGGCGGCCGTGTCCGCCGGCGAGGCGTCGCTGGGGCGGCACCTGGCGCGGCGGCTGGTGCAGGTGGGCGTCAGCGACGTGTTCGCCGTCCCCGGGGACTTCAATCTGACGCTGCTCGACCACCTGATCGCCGAGCCCGGCCTGCGCCTCGTCGGCTGCTGCAACGAGCTCAACGCCGGGTACGCGGCCGACGGGTACGCCCGCGCGCGCGGCGTGGGCGCCTGCGCTGTCACGTTCACCGTCGGCGGCCTCAGCGTGCTAAACGCCATCGCCGGCGCCTACAGCGAGAACCTGCCAGTCATCTGCATCGCCGGCGGGCCCAACTCCAACGACTACGGCACCAACCGCATCCTCCACCATACCATCGGCCTCCCGGACTTCTCCCAGGAGCTCCGCTGTTTCCAGACCGTCACTTGCCACCAGGTACGTGCCCCATTGCGTCTTCTTGGCTTTCTTTAATTTCTTGGGTTCCATCGGGCGATTCTTGGTCTGATTGGCTGATTTGCTTGTTGGTGGATTCAGGCGGTGGTGACCAATCTGGACGATGCGCACGAGCAGATCGACACGGCCATCGCGACGGCGCTGAGGGAGAGCAAGCCGGTGTACCTCAGCATCAGCTGCAACCTCCCCGGGCTACCTCACCCCACCTTTAGCCGCGACCCCGTCCCCTTCTTCCTCGCCCCCAGGTGCCCTTCTCTCCTTTTGGTTCACAGGATTTTCTTGGATCATGAAACCTTTCCCCCAAAATCTCCAGCAATTGCTACGCTATTATGTCTTGATTCAAGTGCTATCTGTCGTGATCATAAGATTTCTTCACCCACCAAAAAGTGCTTGGTTAGATCAGTAGTATTGAGATAGTGTAAATTGATACTATTTGAAGTCATCTGATGAATTGAGTCCGTTGTAATATTGCACTGCAATTTGATGCTATAGCCATCTGATGAATTAAATTGAGTGGTGTCATATTGCACTGCAATTTTATTCCATTTGAAGTCATCTGATGAATTGAGCTGTTGTGACAATGCAGACTGAGCAACAAGATGGGGCTAGAGGCTGCAGTGGAGGCAGCCGTTGAGTTTCTAAACAAGGCGGTGAAGCCCGTGCTCGTGGGCGGCCCCAAATTGCGCGTGGCGAAAGCTGGAAAGGCCTTTGTCGATCTTGTAGATGCCAGTGGCTACGCCTACGCAGTAATGCCGTCGGCCAAGGGCCTTGTGCCAGAGACGCACCCCCACTTCATTGGCACTTACTGGGGCGCCGTCAGCACTGCCTTCTGCGCCGAGATAGTGGAGTCGGCCGACGCCTACCTCTTTGCAGGCCCCATTTTCAATGACTACAGCTCTGTTGGCTACTCTTTCCTCCTCAAGAAGGACAAGGCCATCATCGTGCAGCCTGAACGTGTAATTGTCGGGAATGGCCCAGCATTTGGATGTGTCATGATGAAGGAATTCTTGACTGAATTGGCTAAGCGGCTTAATAAGAACACCACCGCCTACGAGAACTACAAGAGGATCTTTGTGCCTGAGGGTCAGCCGCTGGAGAGTGAGCCAAACGAGCCGCTGCGTGTCAATGTGCTCTTCAAGCACATCCAGAAGATGCTGACAGGTAACAGTGCGGTGATCGCTGAGACTGGTGACTCCTGGTTCAACTGCCAGAAGTTGAAGCTGCCCGAGGGCTGCGGGTGAGCATTCTGACTCTACACTGTTGTAATAGTGTTTCTTTGTTCTTTGCCTTGTACTGAGCAGGGCTGTGTGCACACTGCAGGTATGAATTCCAAATGCAGTATGGTTCAATTGGATGGTCAGTGGGGGCATTGCTCGGATATGCCCAGGGGGCTAACGACAAGCGTGTGATTGCCTGCATTGGTGATGGGAGCTTCCAGGTGAAGTACTGTGTTGCTTGATCAAATATGTTGCGATCTGCTGCAATTTGGTGGTTGATGGTGCGTTTCTAATGCCATCTTGGGGTAACTTTCTGCAGGTGACAGCACAGGATGTGTCAACGATGCTGCGGTGCGCTCAGAACAGCATAATATTCCTGATCAACAATGGTGGGTACACCATCGAGGTGGAGATCCACGACGGACCTTACAATGTCATCAAGAACTGGAACTACACTGGCTTTGTGGATGCCATCCACAACGGGGAGGGCAAATGCTGGACCGCCAAGGTAAGCAATTGTTCGGTGTTCCTATGCCAATGTTGATCAGAACAAGCTGAACCTGCTGATGCTCCTACATCTGATGAATTTCTGCTGATGGATGCTGTGTGATACGTTGCGCAGGTGAAGTGCGAGGAGGAGCTGACGGCGGCGATAGAGACGGCATTGGGGGAGAGGAAGGATTGCTTGTGCTTCATCGAGGTGATCGCTCACAAGGACGACACCAGCAAAGAGCTGTTGGAATGGGGCTCCAGGGTTTCTTCGGCCAACTCCAGGCCACCAAATCCTCAGTAGACCAATCTTTCCTGTCTTGGTAGTGGTAGTAGCACGTTGGGCGCAATCAAATAATGTGAACTATTTGCCCTCCTATGTTCTGCTTGTATAGCTAGCTTCTTGGTCTTTGTTCTGTTCTGTGGCTCTGATCTACTTGTGACCATCTCCTTTGTCTTGCGTGTCAATGCTACGAAGATCATGACAAATTTGCAGCTTGCATCTTGCCGTTTGCGTAAGTGTCTGCTATCCTGTGCTGTGAATGATCAATGAACATAGTTACCAGCGGCTGCTGGAGGCTGGTCTGCACTCTGCAGTTACAGGCAACATCCAATTCGTTAACATGGTTGGCCAAGGATACATCAAATCATTCACTCTCGAATTGTCAAGTGACCCAGAAGTACTAGATCCGTGTCGCTTTGTGACTTCCATCCTGGATCAGCATTTGTGAGCTACTTGCACTTTTGGAGCAAGAGGATGCATCTGCACACTGATGCAGCATTTCTTGATGATGTGCCTGGAGTTGTCTGTTTGTTCGTGGTTTTGATATTGCTATCTTCTGGTGATTTTGCCGGCTGTGCCTATGTGATGTCACCGAAGCATATTCGTGTCTGTCGGAATAAGTGATGTGCTTCTGTGATTTTTTTAATAGTAATTTATATAATTTTTAAAGCATAATGAATGATAAATAGATATTACTTATCTTTTATTTATTTTAAAATTAATATCACTTCTATTACAGAGAAAAGTATAGAAGCACTGCTCTCGAAATAATCTTGCCATCTTGGTTTTATTAAGATCTCCGATGGGCTTACGTGGAGACTACAAAGTAAAGGTTACTTTGTGTAGAAAGAGTTGAAAGGGAAAACACGCCTTTTGATCTTTCCACAGAAAAAGCGGGCGCACATGTGAAGATGATATTATATGATACAAAGTATCTTCCACTACGTGGTGTGATTGACGTTGAACTGCTGCACTGTTGTTAGAATACAGGGTAGGCTACGTTAGCGTAAATTAAAAATTTTATTATGTAAATTAAGAAACTATACGAGTAAGAGATCATAAATTGTTATGTAGATGTGCAGTGCAGCGGAAAAATAATTGAAGTAGTCTAGTTCAATGTAACGAACATTGATGTAGTGAAAGTAGTCGATCATCCAACATCTCAATCAGCATCCTTGGAAAGGCGATAGCCCCCGAGCAGTAGTTGATCCCCACAAGCCAATTATTCTCATATTTTCCCGAACAATGTCTCTACCGAACTCCACACGTCTGGGATGGAACACCATGCACCGGTGTGTTAACACCAGCGCACACAATAGTGCATGTAAGAGGTGGCGGCAAGGGTTTCAGTGGATGTGCATTTCTCTCTATTTTGCCACTTTAACCATAGCCTAAGGCACCCCTTTACATAGAGCTTCTAATCGAATCTTTATCCAAAATGAGTATAGATCATATCTGACTTGGAGAGCCTCCAGCCAAAATCTCACCTGGCAGACGCGGGCCCAGGGGCGGTCAGCGGAGAAGCCGCCTAGGACGGCCTCGGCGAAGGTGGACTTGCCGCTACCCGGGGGGCCCACGAGGAGCACCACCACCACCCGCATGCTGCCGCCGCCGCCCTCATCCCCCTCCGTCGCCTCCGCGCCTGCACCCAATGATTCGGGACAGCAGGCGCTAGGGTTTTAGCGGCGAGGGGCGGCACCGGTCTGATTACACGAACAAAATAGGGGGGAATGCAGAAAAAATGTAGTTTCGAGCGCACCTGGGATTGAAGCGGGAGGCGACGGAGCGGAGGTGAAACCACCGGCGTCGGGATCCATCCGGCGAAATGGAGGGATTCGTGGGGAGTTCTTGTCCCACGGCTATTATTGGATTGGCGCGGAGAAGGCAAGGAGGTGAATGCTGAAGGGTGGGGGCGACGTGGAAACCGATGGATTCTGGCCGTCCGTGTCTCAGCATGATCTAATCTCAGCCGTTATTTTGTCATCGTGATCTGATAGTCCTGTCGGAAGCGTTAGTAAAGGGGGAAATTAATTAGGAATTACCAGCGACCCGCGTCTGATTTTCCATTATACGCTCTGGCACAATATATCTGACAATATATACAACAAAAAAATTCTAACATATACTATAGATCTTAAAATTTGGGGAGAAGGGATCTAGTTTTTTTTTATCGAAACTCACTTAAAAATTATAGATCTCAAAAAAAAGATCTAGTTTCTTGTCGAAACTCAGTTAAAAATTATAGATCACATTCGTATAAATATATATACTTGCTAAACTAGCACGAAAGTTTAAACAGAAATTAATCAAAAATGTTATAACCTCTGCAATTTTTTGAAAATACATGTGCAACAATTTTGAGGACACTTGCAATAAAAATAAATCAGAGAAGACACATTACATCCTAAGGAGAGTGCAACAAAAACGACATGCAAAACCAACATAAAAGTTTGAACAAAAATTAATCGAAGATGTTATATCCTCTACAATATTTTTTAAAAATACGTGTGTAACAATTTTGAGGACACTTGCAACAAAAATAAATCAGAGAAGACACATCATATCTAATGAGAGTGCAACAAAACCATTGATTTACAACAAAAAAAATCTTGATGTTGCAACGATTGGTGTTGATTCTTATACACGTGAAATCAATATGTCGCACAACAACTCAGAAATAAGTCCACAACAAATTTGGGAAGGCCCCGCAATAAACTAGAACATATCCTACAACAAAATAACCAGATCCTGCCAACTTCAGTCATGGTGGTGATGGATCTGGCCAACTTCGGCCATGGCAACAACGAATACAACGTGCAAAAGCCACCATTGGGTAGGGGATTGAGTCTAGGCACGATTGATGGCCTCCATTAAGCTTGATTAATGGGATGGTGAAAGAGGAGGAAATCGCTGAGGGGAAGCGAACAAGTGGGGGGCGACTGAGGTCCATGACCACCTCCACCAGCACGAGGAGCTTTGGGTGACCCTCCACGCGATGTTGCAGCTCCCTAGAAGCAGCTCTAACAACTGTTGCAGCTCCTCCTCGAACTCTTTCAATCATACATCCCCACCCCTATGTGGTGCACAGGGGAGCACGAAACCACGCGGCCACGGTGGAGGGTGAGGAGGCAAACGGTGAGTGAGTAAGATGTGGTGGAGGGAAAACGAGAAGCTGATCGTCGGGAGGTAGGGACAAGGAGAGGGTGGGGTGGGAGGAGGGAGACACGGAGGTGGAGGTAAAGCGGTGGCATGGGTGCGACCAGCCGACCAGGTCTTAAGAGAAAGAAGTCGATAAAAAAAAGTGACCGAGAGGAGTAAGGGCAGTCCCAATGGGTGGTTTCTATAGCATTAAATAAGGTGCCAAGTAGGCAAAATGCTGATCTGTCATTGGAGTTAAGGAGGAGAGATAAGGAAATGATTTCTTATACAAGAAATTATGTCTACACGGTAACCAAGATAGAAAGAGCTGTGATAGGTAGATAATAAAAGAGAGAAGATAGATGATTGGATGAAAATTTTATTTGTAGAAACTATCCATTGGGAGTATAGTTTCCATGAGTAGTGTCTATATTAATTGGCAAGTATAGAAACTACCTCATAGTTTCTGTATTGGGAGTGCCCTAAGCGTTTAGAGAGTGGACGAGGCGTACGGTGCATTGAACATTTGTGTCGTATCAATTCCCAATTAATTACACGTCACTCTTCAGATTGGTGCTTCATGATATGGCATTTTGCCAACGTAATAAGCTATACGCCACTCCTTAAATTAGATAGTTGATAATTTACCACTTTTCCATTATATTTCACTCAGCCCCTTCTTTCTATCTCTGGCCTCAAACGAAAGGTCCAAAATGCCCCTGCCCTCACCGTTTTGGTTGGTTCCTGCTTCCCCTTCCTCCCGTCCAACCGCACGCCCGCCGGCGATAGTGCCGAGTTGGTCGGAGCTGGCGATCTTGAAGATGAACTCGGTAAACACGACTAAGTAGGTGTCGTTGGTGAAGAGGCGAGCGCGGAGACGGCGCAGGTGCGGACGAGCAGGTCCTTGCTGCCCTGGCTCCGCCACGATAGCAGCCGGCCTAGGTGCTTGAGCGTGTCGGCGCGCTCCAGGTAGATGGTCACAACCATCATGCCGAAAAGCAGGCACAGGATGGGGAGGTCCACCGCCCACGTACGCCTCGTCGGCGGAGATCACGCCGAATAGCACCACCAGCATCGCGCCCAGAGCGAGCACTGTCCGCTCGATTGGGAGGAACGACACCGTGGGGAACACCGCCAGAACCCAGAATATGGCAACGCCGTCGTGCCCCGCGCAACCTTCAACGTCGGCTCCATCGCCATTATTGATTGCTCCTGCTCTGCTCTCCTTGATTTGAGCTCAATAGAAATGGAATAGCGAGCCTAAAGATTTGATCCCCCCCCCCTCCTCCCTGGGCAATCCAAGGCCCCAAGAATCTTGGCAGGAACAGGACAGTGGAGCGGAGGCTGGATGGATCTAGCTATCAGGAATTCTTCGTAAGAAATCTGGTAAAATTGTATCTACAATCTGCGGCCTATTAGATAATCTAGTTAATTTTGCATCTCAGTTACTAGTCTGCATGACTGCTGTCTTTATTGCATCTTTAAACAGTTTAGTGGCATGGAGGTCAGTTTTCTACTTTAAACAGTTTAGTGGAGGTCAGTTTTTTCTTGGCAATTAGTTTTTCAGTTTTGTAGTATTTACTAGTGCAGTTTCTCTTGTATATTGGCTATATAATGGGAGGAAATAAACCAGAAAAGGTGTGACGTTCAGCACCACCAAAACATCATTTGTGCTCTTGTGTTCTGTGATCAAGTTCTGTGTCTTTCTTTGTTTGCACGTACATGTGTGCGTACTGTTGCTTGCAGAAAACAGAAAGACCAGGGCGGTACTAGCGGACGTTTGGCCAACATTTGGTATCAGAGCTCCGTTCAGGGTTCAGGATCCTGGTGGCCATGTCAGCTCCGGTGGGACGAGGGTCGATCACTCCTCCGCGGCGGGATCGCCTTCGGTCGCCATCACGTGGTCCTCGCCGTCCGCGACAACAGCATGGTCGGGAACGCGAGGTCGTTATCGAGCGCGTGGTCAAAGAAGCGTCGGCGTCGGTACAATATCCGATGCTGACCAAGACCAACTACCCGGAGTGGGCGATGCTCATGCGCATCAACCTGCAGGCGCAAGGCTTGTGGGGAGCCATCGAACCCGGCAACGCAGAGTACAGCGTGGATCGGCTGGCGTTAGCAACGATTGCACGAGCTGTCCCGCCGGAGATGCTGGCCTCGATCGGCAATAAGGACTCCGCGCAGGAGGCGTGGGATGCTGTCAAGGTCATGCAGATGGGCGTCGAGCGCGTACGTGAGGCGAACGCGCAGAAACTCCGACGCGACTTCAACAATATAGCATTCAAGGAAGGGGAGGCCATCGACGACTTCTCGATGCGCATCACGGGCCTCGCCAATAATCTGCGGCTTCTCGGCGACCACATCACCGAAGGCGAGGTCGTGCGCAAGATGCTGCAGGTGGTCCCTGATAAGTTCATGCAGGTCGCAATCTCCATTGAGACGCTGCTCAACATCAACGACTTGTCCATCGAGGAGGTCACGGGCCGTCTTCGGTCCGTGGAGCAGCGGCTCGACGCGCGGGCAGCGGCTGCAGAACTGGGCTCCCGGCTGCTTCTCTCGTCAAAGGAGGAGGACCTCATACGTCGCCTACGCAAGCGCGACAAGGAGGGTGCGCGCTTCGGCAGCGCTGGCGCCAGCGGAAGTGGTACGAGCGGCGGCTCGGTTTTGCCACGGCGCGGCGCGCAGCCACCCAAGCGCGGCATCGACGACGCACGCAAGGGTGGTGGCGGCAAGGTCATCGACAAGGATACGTGCAAGTACTGCGGGAAAACTGGGCATTGGGCCCGGGAGTGCCGCAAGAAGAAAAGAGACGAGGCGGCGGCCGCAGCGCTGCTGGTGGAGGAGGGCGACGACGATGAGCCGTCCCTGTTGATGACCCAGGTGGCCTCTCTTTCACCGGTGCCCGCGTGCCTCCCAGAGCGCGCCGCACCTGTGCACGTCGGCGGTCGGGTCTTCCTCAATGAAGAACGCGCGACGGTGCAATTGGGTGACACCAACAATCACACCGGCGGCCAGGATGACGGCGTGTGGTACCTCGACACGGGCACGTCGAACCATATGACGGGAAACGACGCGGCCTTCTCCGAGATGAACCGCGACATCACGGGCACGGTAAAGTTCGGCGATGGATCAATGGTGGACATCCTCGGGCGCGGCACGATCATGTTCGCGGCTCGGGGTGGACGCCATCGTATGTTGTCGGACGTGTACTTCATCCCATGTCTGCGCAGCAACATCATCAGCTTGGGACAACTCGACGAGGTCGGGTGCCAAGTGTTGATCGAGGATGGCGTACTGCGGGTGCGCGATCCGAGGAGGGAGCTTCTCGCCAAGGTACGGCGATCGGCGAATCGACTGTACAAGATCCCCCTCACGCTCGCTCGACCGATCTCGCTCCTGGCGCACGCCAACGACGATGCGTGGCGCTGGCATGAGCGGCTCGGCCACCTGAGCTTCGAGGGGTTGAAGAAACTTGGGCGTGGCGACATGGTGCGTGGGCTTCCACTGCTGGATCATGTCGACCAGCTGTGTGACGCGTGCCTTGTCGGCAAGCAACGGCGCTCGCCATTCCCTCTGGAGGCCAAGTACCGCGCAAAGGGTCGGCTTGATCTCGTACATGGAGATCTATGCGGGCCTGTCACGCCAGCGACGCACGGTGGCAAACGCTACTTCCTCCTCCTCGTTGACGATGCTAGTCGCTATATGTGGCTAGTGCTGTTGTCAAGCAAGGACGAGGCGGCCGGTGCGATCAAGAAGTTTCAAGCCGGCGTCGAGGTCGAGACCGGGCGGAAGCTGCGCGCGCTACGTACTGATCGTGGTGGCGAGTTCACGTCCGTGACCTTCGGTGAGTACTGCGCGGAGAAAGGTGTGCACCGGCAACTCACGGCGCCGTACTCCCCGCAACAGAACGGCGTCGTGGAGCGCCGAAACCAGACTGTCATGGCTATGGCGCGGTGCCTGCTCAAGGCAAAGAAGGTGCCCAGTACATTCTGGGGGGAGGCGGTGAGCACGGCTGTGTTCATTTTGAACAGGTCTCCAACAAAGAGCGTCACCGGGATGACGCCTTATGAAGCTTGGCATGGCAAGAAACCGGCTGTGCATTTCATGCGCACGTTCGGTTGCCTCGCTCACGTCAAGGTTACACGCCCGCACGCCGCGAAGCTTGACGACCGAAGCGTGAAGATGGTTTTCGTCGGGTACGAGCCGGGCTCCAAAGGCTACCGGGTGTACGATCCGGTGGGCGGCCGACTCCATGTGACCCGCGACGTGGTGTTCGACGAGACCAAAGGGTGGAATTGGGAGGCGAACGGAGACGCCAGCCCTGAGACGTTCACCGTGGAGTACACGGTCAGCGGCGTCTTGGGCGGCGGCGAGCCGAGCGCTCCTGTATCCCCTGCGGTCCCGTCCCTGGAGGAAGGTGAGGAAGCTGTGGCGTCACCCCGAACGCCCATGAACGCCACTCACGACATCGGTGGTGCTCAAGTCGAGCACTGCACTCCACCGTCGCACATCCCGTCGGGGCTCGACCATAGTGACAATGGCGCGCCACGGCGTTTCCGCACGGTGGACAATTGCATCAACACTGCCGAGCCACGCGTACTGGACCCCGACGAGTGGCTCCTCGTTGCGACCGAGGAGCCCACCTCCTACGACGAGGCAGCCACCGATCCGGCGTGGCGCGCCGCGATGGAAGAGGAGATGGCGGCCATTGAGGACAACGACACATGGGAGGCAGTGGACCTTCCGGTCGGACACCGCCCGATTGGCCTCAAATGGGTGTTCAAGCTCAAGAAGGATGCGCAGGGGGCAGTGGTTCGGCACAAGGCGCGGCTGGTGGCTAAGGGGTACGTACAACGCGCTGGCGTGGACTTCGATGAGGTGTTTGCACCAGTGGCGCGGCTCGACTCTGTACGCGCACTGACAGCAGTGGCAGCACACGAGGGCTGGGCGCTCCACCATCTCGACGTCAAGTCTGCGTTTCTGAATGGCGACCTCATGGAGGAGGTTTACGTCGCTCAACCACCGGGATTCATGATCGCCGGGCGAGAGCGGCAAGTACTGCGGCTGCGCAAAGCACTCTACGGCCTACGACAAGCTCCTCGGGCGTGGAACGCCAAGCTTGACCGCACGCTGGTGGCGCTCGGGTTCACGCGTTGCGAGGAAGAACACGGGGTGTACACACGCGGCAAGGGGCGAGGACGTGTGCTCCTGGGCGTGTATGTTGACGATTTGATCCTCACTGGCGCCGACCAAGCTGAGATCGAATCGTTCAAGGAGGAAATGAAGCGCTCATTCAAGATGAGCGACCTCGGGCAGTTGAGCTACTATCTCGGTATTGATGTCAAACAGCTGCCCGGGAAGATCACCATGAGCCAAGCTGCGTATGCGGCAAAGCTCTTGGACAAGGCTGGCATGGCCGGCTGCAATGCCGTGCAAGTGCCCATGGAGGCACGTCTTAAACTGAGTAAGGAGAGCTCCAATCCACCTGTTGATCCTACGTTCTACCGTAGTGTGGTTGGCAGCCTCCGGTACTTGGTCCACACCCGGCCGGATATCAGCTTCGCGGTCGGGTATGTGAGCAGGTTCATGGCGAACCCAACGACGGAACACCTGAGCGCCGTCAAGCATCTACTTCGTTATGTCGCTGGTACGCTCCACTTTGGCCTTTGCTACACCAAGGGGCACAACGACATCGAACTCAAGGGGTACAGCGACGCGGACATGGCCGGCGACGTGGATGATCGCAAGAGCACCTCCGGCATTTTGTTCTGCCTCGGCAACGCGCCTGTGTCGTGGCAATCACAAAAGCAGCCGGTGGTGGCGCTATCGTCGTGCGAGGCCGAGTACATCGCGGCCTCAGCGGCGGCATGCCAGGGAATCTGGCTCAGGCGGCTGATCGACAACTTCTACGGGCGAGACGTCGGCGCCGCGACAATCTACATCGACAATCAGTCGGCGATTCAATTGTGCAAAAATCCGGTCTTCCATGGCCGGAGCAAGCACATTGAGACGCGCTTTCACTTCATCCGGGAGTGCGTCGAGGGTGGCCAAGTCGCCATCCGCAAAATCCACACCGACGATCAGCTGGCGGACATATTGACCAAATCACTTGGCCGGGTGCGTTTTCTACACCTGCGCTCGAAGCTCGGCGTCGTCGACATCAACCACAACTAGATTAGGGGGAGTAATATTAGATAATCTAGTTAATTTTGCATCTCAGTTACTAGTCTGCATGACTGCTGTCCTTATTGCATCTTTAAACAGTTTAGTGGCATGGAGGTCAGTTTTCTACTTTAAACAGTTTAGTGGAGGTCAGTTTTTTCTTGGCAATTAGTTTTTCAGTTTTGTAGTATTTACTAGTGCAGTTTCTCTTGTATATTGGCTATATAATGGGAGGAAATAAACCAGAAAAGGTGTGACGTTCAGCACCACCAAAACATCATTTGTGCTCTTGTGTTCTGTGATCAAGTTCTGTGTCTTTCTTTGTTTGCACGTACATGTGTGCGTACTGTTGCTTGCAGAAAACAGAAAGACCAGGGCGGTACTAGCGGACGTTTGGCCAACACGGCCTAAGGACAAGCAAATCTACAATCTGCGGCCTAAGGACAAGCAAAAGATCTGTCTTGCTCACTGAGCTAGCTAATTGGCTGCACGGTTCACACACACTGATGTACAAGAATTAAAGAAATAAACTTAGATAGGGAAGAACAATTTTGATATGGGATTGGATGTGCTTGAGCTTGGGCAGAATGGCCAGGTACGAGCTCGACTGGGAGTTTTGTTTCGAACCGAATAGGTCTGGTCGAACCAAATGGAGCTCAGGTGAGGGGAGGCGTATTTTGGGTATTTTGGGTCTTTCGCTTGGGGCTATAGATAGAAAGTGGGGGTTAATAAGTGCAAACATAATAAAAAAAGTTGATAAATTATGAAGCAAAAGCCGAGTTCTTTTTAGGTTTATCACTTTTCTCAAACAAATAAATAGAACAGTTTTTACGTAGCCGTTTTGAAAGTACTTATCAAAACAATCTTTTTAAAATAGCTTATGATATTTTATTCATTCATATAAATATTTATACTAGAGAAAAAAATTATAAACCACAGCTGAGAAGAATCTACCTAAACAATTAAAGAGTGGCATATATGTATACCCGTTGGGAGCGATGGCATATTACAAAGTGTCAATCTAAAGATGCGTGTATAATGAATTCCCCCTTTGTAAAAAGATTTAAGAAAAACTGAAAAAAAGGGCTTACGCGGATGTGTCTATTAATTCCTCCTTTGATAATGATTTTAAGAAAAACTGGTAAAAAGAGCTTACACGACTGTGGCTGCTGGGATTCGAGCCCAGGTCTCCACGGCCACAACGTGGAATTCTCACCACTAAACTACAGCCACTTTGTTGCTATGAGTCGAAAACACAGTTTAATCATGATTATTGTTGTGCATTTTGTGGTTCAAGAAAGCACTGGTACTCACCGACTGTACCAACTACAGATTTAATTCGTATAATCGCGGCGTATTTGTGTGCTCAAAATCTGCCTGAAAAACATATGCCGGCAGTATAGTACAGAACCACTCATCATCATCAAGCTAAGCGCTGCACCTATACGCACCAATTATGGTCCATCACCATTTACCCAAGCTAAGGTAGAGACGCTAGTACTCGTTGAAATGTATGGCGCCGAGCTTCCACACGAGGTAGGTGGTGCCGAACATGAGGATGGTGATGAGCGCGAAGGAGGCCACAATGACGAGCACGTCGGTGCCGAACGGCAGCGCCTCGAAAGTCCACCCCCCCTTGGGCAGGCCGCGCCTGCTATCGTCGAACATGTTGCTCGGCGCCTCGGGCAACCCCGACCGCTTCCTGTCGGCCCTCTTGCCGCCGCCGTCCGTCTCCCGCAGCGCGTCCAGCACCCGCCTCCCGAACTCCGGCTTCTTGGGCGAGCTACCCTTGCCCGACGGCGGCCCGCCCCCCGGCTCCGCGTACTTGCCCAGCACGCGAGCCGCGCGCAGCCGCTCCCGCGCCGTCAGGGGCGTCCGGTTCGGCGGCTCGCTCGGCGCCTGGGGCGGGCTGCCGTTCGCGCTCGGCTGCTGCGGCTGGGCGTTGTTGCCGGACGTCACCGGGGTTTTATCGGGCGTGGTGGTTGTTTCTTGTGCCGCCGGCGGCGGCGCTGCTTGGTCGTTGTCCGTGGCCGGGCAGGTTCTTGCATGCTTATTCCTCGCTGGCGAGTGCAGGAGGAGCTTGGGCTGAGCCTTGTGGAAGGCCGTACTAGTTGTTGCTTTCTGGAATGGATGCCTTGAGCAGAAGGTGAGCTGGGCGTAGGGCGAGGAAGATCTGGAAATGCCTCCTAGCTGTGCATAGATCCAGTTGCATCAAGAACCAAGACTTAACTAGCAATTTAATCAGTATGCATCGAATCGTGCAACAAGGCACCTGCTAAGATGAATTCATGCCTAAATTGCAAAATAGCGTCAATATTCAAGCTGCGGATGCGGAACTGAATTGAGAATCGGATTTAATTTCCTCATGAAACTCGCTACATATCAACAGGCCTAGCTAGTTCCCGTTCTAATTCAAGACACAGGGTTCCTAGCAACAAATAGCAACAAGCGTCGACCTGGTCCTAAAGAAGCACTGAATTGGGAAGGAAGAAACACGAGTGGAGAAGAGAGTGGGAGGAAGAAGATGAACTGGAAGCTTACTTCTGCAGTGGTAACCTTGGAGGGGGAGGAGCTGAGGCTGGCGGTAGCCATCTTCATCTGCTTGGCCACAGCATTTTGTGCCCGAGGACAGTGGAGATAAGCTTCGTGAGGCCATCCACAATCGGATCCGGTAGGGTGATTGCCTGGATCCGACAACTCGTTGGGCTGGGCCGGCTTTATGGCGCTAATCATGACCCGTATAAGTTCCAACCCGAAGGCTAGGTGTTCAACGAAGTCCTCTAAAAGAAGGTAGTAGTAAGAGCAATTCCAAGAGGTTAGCTAAAAATAAATGCTAAATCTCTTAATTTAGCCATCATGTAAAATAGAAAACTCCCCAAAAAAGAAGAGTGCTACAACAGCCTAGCTAAAAAAATTTTCTTGTCTATATTTAAATGGGCCACATCATCAAAACGGGAACAGAGTGGTGCATTTTATTTCCGAAAGAGTAGACAATTTTTTCATGTTGCCGTTTTCGGCATAGAATTGTACACGGAGAAAGCGTTTGGGAGTTTTGTTGATTTTCCTGTTTCCGATTCCGTTCAGTAGTTTGGTCTCCGATTCCGATTCCTATTCCCGTTCGTATAGAACATTGATACTATAAATTGAAGAGATCCCAGTGCACCAAATCGCCCCAACCAAAAAAAGCATTGCTTTGCATCTTGTGTACAGTTTTCTGACTGCCGGCGTTCTTCCGGTCCGACCGCCGGTGAGCTTCAGGCTTCAGGCTTCAGCGCTCTCGGTTGCACTCTCGGTGTGTAATGGATTCTGAAGATGAGTTCAACCTATTGAATGAAGTGATGGATTCATCGTCTTCGGACGATGATGATGAATTATATATTGCTGCTGCCCACATAGTAGCAACGGACATTGGCAATGAACCATATCATTGTGGTTCTGTTGAGGGACATCGCGTATTGAATCGTGATAGGCAGTCAGGGCACTTGAGACTTTATCAAGACTATTTTTCGGATGATCCTACGTACGGGCCAAACTATTTCAGGCGCAGGTTTGTACGTACCCCATATTCTTTTCACTTATATTTTGTATATGCGGTCAATTTTGCCTAATTAATTTGTCTTCTGGCACAGATTTCGAATGAGGCATCACATGTTTGTCCGCATAATGAATGCTGTTGAGGAGCATGAAGACTATTTTGTGCAGAAGAGAAATGCAGCTGGTACCCTAGGACTATCTTGTTTGCAGAAGGTTGTGGCGGCGTTTCGGATGATAGCTTATGGAGTAGCGACTGATGCTACGGATGACTATGTTCGTATTGGTGAGAGTACTGCTCTAGAAAGTTTGAGAAGGTTTGTCAGAGCGGTTGTTCAGGTATTTGGACCTGAGTACATGAGAATGCCTAATGAACATGATACAGCTAGATTACTTACAATTGGTGAGAGCAGAGGTTTTCCAGGTATGCTTGGTTCCATAGATTGCATGCATTGGACCTGAAAAAATTGCCCTATTCAATGGCAGGGCATGTATGTAGGGCACAAAAAGGATCCTACAATTATACTAGAAGCGGTTGCTTCTAAAGATCTTTGGATTTGGCATGCTTTCTTTGGGATGCCAGGCTCGCACAATGATATCAATGTTCTCCAAAGATCTCCTATTTTTGCAAGGCTTGCTGAAGGTGAAGGTCCACAAGTTAATTATAGCATTAATGGAAACAATTATACAATGGGTTATTATCTCGCAGATGGCATATATCCATCTTGGGCCACTTTCGTGAAGACCATACCAGAACCACAAGGTAACAAGAAGAAATATTTTGCTAAGGCACAAGAAGCATGTAGAAAGGATGTTGAACGAGCATTTGGGGTTCTACAAGCTCGCTTTGCTATCGTTCGAGGGCCAGCTCGTTTGTGGGATGAGGACACGCTTGGAGAAATCATGAAAGCTTGTATCATTATGCACAACATGATTGTTGAGGATGAGGGGGGCGACGAAGATGATTTCAATTACGACGACGTGGGAGAAAAGGTGAAAATATCCCACGATGGTATACCTGAACTAGATGCTTTTATTCAAAATTACAAGAACATCAAGGACAAGGAAACGCACACACAACTTCAAGCCGACCTTATTGAGCACCTGTGGCAAAATTATCCAGATTTATACAATAATATTATTAATGATTGATTTCATTTGTTGTTGGCATTAAGTTCATGATTAGCTTGATACCGATCATGATTTATGAATAAAACAAGTATACTATTCATTCGCTAATATATTATGATGATAAAAGTAAAAACCCTGTACATGATGACAATAGAAGTAAAACTTACTTGTCCTTCAGGTGTTTCAGCGGGACATATCATTCCCCAATGAGAATTATGCAATTGGCGAACACAGATTAGAACATTTGTTTGCTGAACCAAGTTGGAAGCAGTGAAGCATACACATTAAGTGATAAAGAAAAGGGTGCAAACCTGAGACACACCAGCTCTGGTACCAGCTTGGTTAGCCTGTCCCCACTAGTAATGGTTTTGGCTTTGATAGAAATTGCAAATTAACTTCCTTTCCATTATCCACACATATGACCTCACATTCCTTGTCAATTTCCTGAAAGCTGTATTGGCAACGGAGAATAATAGAGTTATGCTCCCAACCCAGAAAGAGGGAGTAACACCATCTTAATTTTCTGATATATTGAGACAAACCATTCTGAATAATCCTCCAAGCAAGGGACCTGCAAGGTCCAGCCTTTTGTAGCCGTAATGATCTATGTCATCTTCAGCTCTTCGACCAAGAGCACACATCAATAGACGGTGAATAATGTACCTGCACAATGAGTGTACAGGAAATTAGCCGATCTGCTTTCAACCAAACTATGTCATATTAGCATGCATACTTGTTGATTGATAATGAACTGAACAGGCAATTTGGAACACATACCCAAAGTAGTACGCTTTTTTGGAATACATACGTAGCTTAATGAAAGAGAACCAGGATATTAATGGAATACATACGTAGCTTAATGAAAGAGAACAGGGGCTGCAAGATGGAGGGAGGCATGTGAGTTGGAGGTAGAAGCTGGAAAAGCTTCCATCAGAGAACTCAACCTGGACTCAGAGCAGCCAAAGAAATAGCAAGTAGAGATTAATATATGTACTCAGAGCAGCCAAAGAAATAGCAAGTAGAGTTCATGGAAGTATTGTTTAATCAAACCAAAGTCTGTAACATGCATAGTAGGTGACTCAGGTAGTGAGAGTTTAGATTGCAACAGCCTTAAATTCATCATAATCAGTCAACAACTCAACATTTACCCAAGTAATTGAATTGGAACTTTTCTTTGTTTAGTCAGTTTCTGTTTCCTGTTTGACTATCTCCTAAAATCTGTTTTATCATTTCAATCCAACAACATGCTTTCAGGGCTTACCTTTTTCTCATGACCAGCACTAGAGAAGTGACAGCAGACAACCTTGTTGTTGCTTGTACGGTTATTACCGACCTCACTCAAGGAGAGACCTGCTCCGAGGGCCCTTTCTTCAAAGTAACAAATATGTTAAGCCCATCTCCATCATCATTCGACAAAAATGAATCAACATTTTCATCAAAATTCAGAAACAGAAATTACTCGAGCACAATTCAGAACAATTCAGAATCATCTCCCTATTGAATAGTTCATATATATGCTTAACTAACCTCAAGGAAAACATCAGGCTTTTCTATATCAACAAAGACCCTCCTGGATCTCTGCTTCACTGTGTCTGGTATTCATGATGGTGACGAGTGCTTCATTGACAGAAATCCGAAGAGAAATAGAGGACGCCATGCATTGAATGACCTGCCACTTGAAATTGAATGCTAGCTATATGTCCAAGTATGAATGTATAAATATCCAGTTACTGTAGGACATTGAATAATGGTTGGAAATAAAAATGCCAAATACAATACAGGATTGATGAAAACACAAATTTCAATTCATGAATGAAAACTAACATTTTCAGGAGAGTTGAAGCAAAGCAAACAAACTAGCCTACCATTACTTTCAGATGCATCCAAATGTTGTACCTAAAATCCAAATGTTCCCATGAAAATAAATAAAATCGATATTGTATCTAATTTTTGAGACGCCTTGCAAGTATGTCATTCTGGAGCTGGTCATAGAACAGCTGCTGTTTGGTGGACATGGTACTCGTATCGACATTCATAATTCTCTCTTCTTCGAGGTTCCTCTTGAACTCAAATTTTTCTTTCTCAATTCTGATCCTTTCTTCCTCAATTCTAATCCTTTCTTCCTGCAATGCGAAGGCTTTTTTGCACCTCTCCTCTTTCTTCAAATCCTTCTCCGTGTCGGCCTCTTTCTTCTTTGCCAACAGATAATCCAATGCTTCGATGCTGGAACGTTGTCGTAATTTGTCTTTCTCCTTCTTCTTCCCTGTAGGTCTGTCCAGTGTAGGCATTGCAGCCTGACTATCATCACCATTAGTAGTGACAACTAATTGTGCAGCCGTTGCAGGACTTGAATTCGCCGTGGTCTTTTGCTTTTTGCTTGCTAGTTTCTGAGTTCCACTCTGATTGCTCCTATTCATCCACTTGGGCTGGTCTTTCAATATTTTCCAGCAATGGATGTACGGGAAATTCCGGTGGTGCTTGTCCTCAGCCTTGAACATTCTTAATGCGTTTGCTTGCTGCAAATTGAAAAAACATAGAGACTGTATGAGATAGACAAACATCATATACAATTGGAAGGCAAGGTATGTTATCTAACCTTATCATCGATAGATAAGCCACTTTGATTTCTAGCCTCTATCTTTGAAACACAACCAGCAAATATGTTCACATCATGTTGAATACCGGACCATCGGCTCATTAGGGAGCTTTGCGTTCGATCAGAATCAAATGTCTTGTTGCCATGAAAATAATCATATATTCTTTTCCAATATGTCGAACGTGATTGATCAACTCCGTGCACCAGATCCAGACTCACATTTAGCCATGCTGAGACCAACATTTCATCCTCCTCGACGCTGAAATTCTTGGTCCTTTTCTGATTCCCTTTCACACTTGCTGGAGCATCATCACTTGCTGGTTTTTCATTAGGAGGTGGGACATTATCAGACAAAGCAGCAGGATTACAACCCCTTGTAATCATGTCAATAAAAGATCTTTCTGAATCCATGGCGCCTGTGAAAACATAACACATGGACAATCAAGATCATACACTGAAATCTACAATTCAGTCCAATGTGCAGTTCAATGTGCAGTGCAGCGTTTCAGCAACATTCTTTCAGCAAACTCAAACTGAAAACATCTTCAATTTTGCATTGATAGAAGGCAATCAACTACCGAGAGCACTCAACAGGAAGAACAAAGCAGAGGAGGAGGAAACAACACAATACGCAAGGGGCAAATTTTCAGATTCTCCTGTTCACCGTAAAACTAAATACCGAACAGCTACAACGACTAACTAGATCCACATATCCCGGACTCTACTAACCAACAATTCTGACTGACTCAACACGGACGTGCCGAACTGCACGCTTACAGAATCTGCTAACGTGCAGTACTGAAAATACACTGAAAAAGACTTCAGACTTTAACTGAGCTTCAAGCCTTTCGGCTGAAACCTCCAAAACACCTTCAGACTTAACCCAACTCGTCAGAGGCTGGCTTATTTTCCCAACATGCCCACATATCAGGATATGCAAAAACTCTAGAATCAGTTTAGATATATACATGTGGTATGCAGGACTTAATCTTACATGAATAGATGCAGTTAATAAATAGAATGCATTCGTAAAAAACAGTAAAAGATAGTTAAAGTGTACCAATATTCAGAATGCATAATTAAAGAAAAATGATAGCATCAACCTACTATCCACTGGCATATCATATCATCTTGTTTTGACAACAACAAACTATTGACTCACAATAGGTACATATATGTGCAGAAAGATGCTAATACAGTAATACTTCACAAATTTTTGCTCTTCTTGGATCAGTCGGATGCATGGCTCTTAAGAATCTAAAATAAGTTCAGATCTGAATAACTCCCCAAATATAGCAAAAAGAAATGAATTATATAGATGCACTCTGTCTCTGTACAAAGAAAATCAAGTGCATATATGGCATTGATTCACCGTTTCGATCGAGAATCTGAAAGGATTGATTCACCATATGATTTGATTCAAGAGTACACAACAATATAGTTTTAGCTTACAAGCTAGTTTCCTGCTGCTACTGGCTGCACAAGATGATGTACACAGACAGATCAAGCCAACCTCAGATTCTACACCAACAACCCTCGATTCCTCGTCAACCAAGAACCCGCTACTCAGTGGCAGTTGTTTACACAAGAACTTGTTTGCTTTCATGATTCAGAGCTCACCAAAACTGAGTTATTTACATAACATATTGCCAAGAATGCTTTCATTCACAAATTGCTCGCAATAGATAGCTATTCACAAATTGCATCTGGGTATTTGGAACTCACCGGAGTACATGCCAGACAAGGGGGCCGATGCAGCGGCTGCAGCATTGGGAGGAAGGACTCGACGCCGCAGCCCAGGTACCCCCACATTTTCTAACCAAGGCAACGACGCCAACTGTTGTTGCTCCCACCCGCCGGCCGCCGGGAAGATGGGCAACGAGTACAGCGCAGAAGAATTGGGGTCCCCGTCGCCGTGGCTCGAGGACAGCGGATCCCCTTCTGATGGCACCTGCGACATGGTCCCTCGGCACGATTCCGAGGACCTCGAAGGGATTTGCGTGGTGGGAAGAGGAAGACCCAGGTGTCGACGGGGAACTGCCGGTGGCAGGGCGGCGCGAGCGCCGGAAGAGAGCGCCCGTGGAGCACCGGAAGGGGTCACCCGCTAGGCCGCGAGAAGAAGCTGCGCCGGATGGAAGGAAAAGGGGAGCATAGGAAGGGGGCGCACGCGGGAGCAGTGGCAGAGGACGGGAAAAAAAGAGGTGGGGCGGATCTATACCTGCGCGCCGGTCGCCGGTGGCTGCCGCCCGCCCGCTGCCGGCTACGCCCAGGCTGGTGGCTGCCCCTTCCTCTTCCTGCTGGTTCGGCTCCGGTGGGTCGGTCTCCTCGGCGGCGGTTGGGTCGGCGAAGTCGAGGGCGGCGACGGGTGGAGCGGAGGCGGCGAGAGGGGCGAGGCCGCGAGGGGGAGGCACAAGACCAAACTAAGCCATGCAGAGATGCCAATAAAGGCCATGCAGTGAGAGCTTATAGTCAAAAGCTCACTACCCAGAACTTCCCACACTGCACAACACCTCAACCATCAAAGACAAACAATGCCACACCCTGCATTCACCACCCCCAAACACCAGTGAACACTTGAGCTCACTACCCAAAAGAAATAAAACCCATATAGCGACACTATAGACCATCAAGACGCAGCACAAACCACCAACATCACTATTCAATCCCATACAACCACTGCAATGACCAAGAAGCTGCACCATCCAATATAAACCCTAGCATTCCGTTAGCATCACCATAGCTAGAAGACAAAGGCAAGGATACCACAAGACAGGAAGCAAACGACAAGTACCCCAGCCAGGAAGTAATTCCAGAAGTCAGCCACATCACAGAGCCAAGGGCGAGATAGAGTAGCCAAGCAAGCACAGACATTCCCACCATTTTTGAACCGACAACACGAGTGAGGCAAAGTTACAAAACCTGCATCCATTCTGCTTGCTAATACTAAAGCTAGTCAGTAGAGCCAAGATAAGAAACCCAATATTTTCACCACACTAGAATAACAAATTAGTGGTGGCCATCCAGTGTGCCCTTGGGGCCATGGATCGGTATTACCCAGTGCATGTCCACATCCCAAGCAACCCACAGTTGCTCACCACAAAACCCATAAAACAAAGGCCTCAGTGGCCGTCCATGAGCTCTTGAACATCGACATTTGCTCCCCTGGCACAATGTCCATGTCCAGCCCCCACATGGTTGCTCACCAAACCCCTAACACCCTTATGAGTAATCATCAAGGCATGCACTACACATAGCCTACGCTAACAACAAATAAGAATGCATAAGAGTAGGAGTGGGGAGGGGAGAAGAAATTTGGTAAAGCCGAGGAAATAGCGTACTGCATCGGTGGTTCATGGCCTCCCTGGCACAGGAGACTAGCGAAGGGCAATCGGAAGGCGAGCCGATGAGGACCGAGGCACGGTGTCAGAGTTGTGCACTGGCAGCGTGCCGCTG
This sequence comes from Dendrocalamus latiflorus, assembly GCA_017311315.1. Classification (NCBI taxonomy): domain Eukaryota; kingdom Viridiplantae; phylum Streptophyta; class Magnoliopsida; order Poales; family Poaceae; genus Dendrocalamus; species Dendrocalamus latiflorus. The sequence goes on along the minus strand of CM029652.1, from coordinate 15,217,909 downwards.
CCGGGGCCCACACGCCGTAAAGAAGAAGAACCAGCTAAGCCTTTACGCATCGGCGGAGGTTCATCTCTGCCAAGGCGTGTGTAGGTAGCATCGGCCGGGCGCATAGCACCGACTGGCCGGAGCCCCTCATAAAACTCCACCAATCCACAACAAGAACACTGTAGCAAAGGGAAAAATCAAATCCAATAAACTAAAACTCATCCACAGTACCAGATCCATAGAACCAACACCATGAATCGGCAAAAGAGACTGGCCGACTTTAGATCGGCGGCGGAAACCGAGAGGGGGTGGGCATCTAGGGCAAGGTTGGAACACCGGCGGCGCCAAGAAAGAGGAAAGTCAAGGGGAGGCGAGACCCAGCTAGGGGCGACGCGAAGAGGCCTGCCAACGGCGGTGTCATGACCAGCGAGACCAGGAGGGTAGAGGGTGCTCTGGTTGTGCGTTCAGAGGCAGGTGAGACCTCTACATATGGTTATTATATAAGGACTAGAAACAATCTTCATTCTGAAATGAACCATAAAACAACATTAACCATATTCCCGTGCTGAAGGGGCAGAACATATTACTCTCTTTTATTACTACTATCTCCATGCTAGGTAAGTAACAAATTAGGAGAGGGGCTCGGACCGTTAGGAAAAACCAGTAGTCCCAAGTCGCTTATATTAGTGTATGTGGAGTGTCGAGTATTCAGAACCACTCAACCAATGACTTTATAGTCAGATGGAGATATAGTAATAAGAGTCGAGAAAACATTCTGTATTCTGAATTTGGGGTCGCATCAAAGGAAATGTGAATGACCAGTGTCCATAAGAATTCAGAATAATTATGGATAAAGTGATACAAGTCTGCACAGTACTAAAATCATGAATTCATGCCAGTCTCTTGGATAAGAGTCTACAGGGAAAACACTAGATTTTCTCTTATTCCAAAATGATTGATAGAACTTATATTGTGTCTTTTTGGAAGTTGGATCAGGTATAACTTGGACAAAAGTATGGATAAAATTGCATCATTATTTATAAACATGCTGGGTATGTTGTACTCACTCTTGCTATTAAATCTCCCCTTTCAGAGCCATACTCAGTAGGGGACTATCTGGGTTTTGAAGGGGGTGGGCTTGGTAATGAGGACACCCTGGGATATGCGATCACGGATGATGACAAGGTGGAGGCCGTATCAGACAGCTGGGAGGAGTAGACAGTCTCTAGATTGTCGTAGTAGGACAGATGGGTACCATATCATAATTAAATATATATCTTCCCCTAATGTAGCACTTTGTTTTGTACTGGACAAAAAGTATGGTAATAGTGCGGAACAACTAGTGGTTTGTAATAAATATTATACTTTAGTATCTAATTATTATTCTACTGCAACTACTCTGATTGGCTTGTTACTTGTTAAATGCGGTGTTCTACCAACATGACGAGTAACAATCCGTGGATTAGTGTTATTACCCCATGGTAATGACACGGGTCGCCACACCGATTGAAGAGAGTGTCAATATACATTTTACTCTCTCCATTCTTAGTAGATTCAGCTATGTACAAGCCTTCCGGATAACGCATACTACATTGTAAAATACTCACAATCATTTCTCAAAAAACAATGCTTGCAATCGTAGCCTCTACCTAAGGGTTGTTTGTCTGGTTGCTGACAACTAGACATCTCCATTCAGAACAGAAGCCACGAACCTTTCAAGCTTCTTCCATCGTTACCTCGTTGTTGTCACAGACAGCAAACCTCCCCCGGCGGGGCTTGTAGGCAAGGAGAAGCTTATCAGGCGACTTGTATCCTGACTCTTGTAAAATGAGGAATGCAATGCAGACTGTTTGTTCCCGTCCAACAAGGCATAGGTCATTGCGGTTCCAAAGTTGTAGTTCTATCCTCTGATCAGGGTCTTCTAAGATATCTGGATACAGAATTACAAGCAAGAAGACATATATTAATCACTGGCTAGGCAGGAACAACACACTGAGTTACACATATCTACCATCAAATGACTCTTATGGAGCATTCGTATTGGCTGTGGCTGATAGCTTTTGGTTACGATTATGTATTTTAATTGAAAATGAATAGTGGTTGCTGAAAGAAATGACTTTTAGAAGGAGGAGGCGAGCGGTTGGGAAGGTGAGGGAGAGATACGCGTATAAGATGGGAGCGAGAGGAGTGGATCCTCTGCCTTATCTCCAGAGCGAGACGAGAGTAAGAGAAGTAGAGAAATCACTTTAAGTTAAACATTCATATTAGCTTTTAGTTTCTCCAACTAGAAGTTTGAAACAGAAACTATTATGAACGGAGCCTTAAGACAAGAATTGTCTTCTGAGATATCTGGATACAGTATTGCAAGCAAGAAGACATGTGTTAAACAGTGGCTAGGCAGGAACAACACACTTACACGTATCTACCATCAAATGATTCTTAAGACAGGAAACACAAACCTCGGATAGGACGGCTTCAATGTTTTTCTTAGCTTTGTTTGATTTAAAAACATCAATGATGCATATTGAGGTCTTCTCTCCACAGATTTCCTCGAAGTTGGAAGCTGTGAGGAGATGAATGTTTTGTTTTCCTTCGGTTGACTAGTCTGGGAAGGTTTCTTATTAACTTGGTTTGTTGCTAGCTTCTTATTCTTCTTCTTGAAACTTCAATTCCTTGATGCCAAATCTGAGATCTTTCGTATGAAATACCATCCTTCATAAGGTGTTCCTCACCATTGACAGTTCTACCTGTTGATTTGTGATCCAAATTCTACACATCAATAAGGCCAGCTTCTGGACGGAGCGTAGCGGAGGCCCGTCGCCGGAGGCTTAGGGCCGGATAGTCGAATTAGGGTTTCCCTGTTATATATATATCTCCTGTAAGCCGCCGTTTGGGATATGAGATTAGAGTTGTAAATCCCCGGCATTGTAACCTCACCCCGATATAGTGAAGATTGTTGCTGGCTGGCGCCCGTGGTTTTTTCCCTCTCGCATTGAGAGGGTTTTCCACGTTAAAATCTCGTGTCTCTCTGCGATTGATCTTGTTTACTTCGTCGTTCCTCCGCCGTCGCGTGTAACACTACCAATAAGAGTTGGAACATTCTTCACGCCAAGACGTTTGAGCAGTGGAAGAGATACATCATGAATCTCAAAAATTATTAGCTTAGACAGATCAAAACACACATTCTCAGCAGACGCAATATACATGAATACTTTTGAGCAACTTAAGACACACGGAATTCTTGCGATCAACTCAGACACACAGAGTTTTTTCGCTGCGTAATGTCGTACATCTTTTCTATTTTCTCTTCTTTATATACTATTCAACACAATAAGCGGTTACAAGATCTTGATGGTGTACTAACTACACCACTAATACTTCCGTTACATACATGCATCCACTAATACTTCTGTTACATGCACACAGTCACTAACTACACCACGACTCATTGACTCAGCCGTTACTTAGACGTCTAGTGACGACTTACGACCACTGCGCCTGCTTGACCACGACTGTTACGACTACGGTGTCTTCGACCACGGCTACTACTCAACTTAGGAGTACTTCGACCATGACTTCTCTACCACAGTGTTTTTGACCACGTTGTCTTTAACCATGGCTGCTACTTGACTTACGAGTACTTCGGCCATGGCTTCTGGACCACGAATTCTTCAACCGGGTACTGCAGCTATGATTGCTGACCTACGATTACTGTAACTACGACTACTGTAGCTACGACCACTATAACTACGAGCATTGCAACTACGACCACTATAGCTATGACCACTGCAGCTATGATCATTGCAGTTACGATCACTGCGCAGATCGACACACGACTGCGACTATGGAGTATTCGACACACGAGTACTTGACTCTGGCTTCCTAGTACTCAACACACGAGTACTTGATACATGACTATCTAGTACTCGACACATGAGTATTCTACTCCAGAGTCTCCAACTGCTCTCCGACTCTGGTATCTTCGACTACACAGTACTCGACACAAGTACTCTGCTCATGACTACCCAATACTCGAGCACCGACCACACAGTACTCGAACACTGACTACATACGACTTGAACACCAATCACTATCAACAACAAGATTAGTTTCAACAAAAAGCAGCATGGTTTATTGCATTAAGTCGGTATATACTCCACAAAGTTCTATAATAGCACAGAAAGTATCTTTGTCTCTCTTGATTGTTCGCAAACATGCCCAATCTACATAATTTTACTGGATGATCGAACATACAGCACAATTATCAGTACTTTTTTTTTGTTTTTGTAAAAGCACATTTCACAAGGCTTACGACGTACAAGTAAATTACCCCCTACAACCATTTGTTGTTTTTCAAAAATACCCCTATAACACAGCATAGTACATTATGCACAAAGTTTCCCCATAAAAACAGATTGCTCAGTGATGACCAAAATTCATAAACCTGATAAGCAATTGAAGTAGTGATAACAGCGAGATGAAGTTCTAACCTCTGCGTCATAGAAAATTAACCGATTGCGGAACATCCCACTGACAGCACGCCACATCACTGCTGTGTCCTTCTTAGTTGACAGTAAGAGCACATGAGGAAGGTTTGGTAAGGCATTTGAAGGGAAGCTGAATTGGCTAATGTCTACCCTTTTGGAGAATTTTGGCAGGTGTTCTTGACAAAATGTCTTCAGGCTCCTAGAACCATAATCTCCAAAGTACTCATGCAAAGACCCTTATTCTGTAGTGGTGTGCGAATAAACGAAGAGACGAGCCGATTTTCCTTCTGAGACACCAGCCTTTTTGCACAGAGCATTTTCATTATAACAGTTTACCTTACCGGCCTGCATCAATAGATAGTTACTAAATAAATGTGTTCTTGCTATATGTTAACTTTTAATTAGCAAAATTAGCAATATTATATATAAAGTAAATTGAACTTTCCACCGGGTAACTTATCGCTTGTTTTACTTTGCGTCAGGGTTAATCAATAATTTCACTTTGTACCAAGGTGAACTAAATAAAATTTCACTTTATACTAGTCAATCAATTACAACCCCAAACAAGGCAATCAAAATGAAGGAATATAGTAATTTAAATTATGTATACCGACTTATCATTATGTAGAATCGGTTTAAGCCAAACAAGATTGGGCTAGTACAAAATGAACTTTTATTTGATCCACACTGATGCAAAGTGAAAGTATGCGTTAACTCTAATGCAAAATGAAATAAACAACAAATTATCCAATGCAAAATGCAATTTACTCTTATATATATTTGATCGGCTTACCCTTAGTGCACCATCCAATGAACAGGCCACATCCTCCACAGCACTTTCTAGCACAAATTGACCTTTTGTGCGCGGTGTATAAAATAACAGAAGCCAAGTAATTCCTTGATCAACTATGTCTTTATTGAAAATTTGTGTCGTCATCTACTGAATGTTGACCAGAAGTTCTTGCACTGGATCTAGCCGAGCCAGTTGATCCACAATGTTGGCTACCTCCCATTCAAGCTTGTCAAGGCGTCACCTATGTGTCTTGGCAGCTGGAGGGTGACATCGAGGCCATTCGCCTACGCCAGGGGAGTTAGACGAGTGCATGGGATCGCTGGGTTACCATGAGTTGAAGATTCCATTGCTAAAGAAGGAAATGATGGAAGTTAGCCAGTTGAGGGCTAAGCATGAGTTGTCTTGGAAAAATTATGGCTGCTCACTCATGTCAGATGCATCGTCAAATAAAAGGGGAAGGCATTTGATCAATTTCCTTGTTAATAGTCCAAATGGGACTTTCTTCTTAGAGTCAGTTGATGCATCAAGTATGAAATCTCATCTCAATATTTTAAATATTTAATTTTCTTAGCGCACACAGCCTCTCGTAACATTATGTTATTTTTATTAGCTTTCAAGTGAACAATAATCGTAAGAATATGATGCACAATTAAAGGAGATGTTGGATAGTATACTTCAGATAAAAGCAACAACAGTGGTTTCGTAAAAGAGTTTCAAAAATACTAGTAACTTCTCAGCAACATACCAGTACTGCTCAATAAGTAGCGTGTTGCCGATATGACCATGATAGTGCGTGTGGATAAAAAAAAAGAAAACATAGGCTCATAGGGTAAAATGTTATGTAGCATGAGATAAGTTGAGTTCCACCTTACCATCATGTCAACACCGAACTTTTGTGGACGAACATCCATCACAATGCAATAGGTCTTATATACTGCAATTCGTTGGTTAAAATTATTTACAAAAGAAGTTGCATCGTAAAAAGCTTGAAACTATGGACCTAACATCTTCAAACCATATTTAACTATAAGATTAATAATATGGCAGGCACATCACTGATGTAGCAAGAAGAATGCTGCATATGTACTAAATAAAGAAGTGAGACTATCTGTTACCCTAGAGTTTGCTACAGCATTGTCCAGGGTAGTTACAAAAAAATGTATTTGTAAAACCAAAATTTTCTATGACTTTGATAATATATTCTACTATATTCTCACCCGTATGTACTGTTGGAATAACGTGTGTATTCATCATGTGGCCAAAGGGCCAATATATATACATGTACAGGTGGCATATATGCAAGAAACCCCTTATACAATGGGGTAAATATATAGATATATAATACACATCTAACACCCCCCTCAAACTTATGATGGATCAACAACATGAAGTTTGGAGAAATGAAAACTGTGCTGAGCCCTGGTTTGTGCCTTTGTGAAGAAATCTGCCAACTGAAGCTCGGAAGGCACATACTGAAGAGCAATCTGATCTTGCACCTGTGTCCGCATGTAGGAAGCATCAACACCAATATGCTTTGTGAGCTCATGCTTCACCGGATCTTTAGCAATGCTAATAGCACCTGTAATGTCAGACAAAAGAGGAGTCGGTGCAGAAACAGAAACACCAAAGTCCTCAAGTAACCACCGTAGCCAAGTAACCTCCGTAGTCAATAAAGCCATAGCTCGCAACTCAGCCTCAGCACTCGAACGAGAAACTGTTGTCTGCTTCTTAATCTTCCAAGCAATGAGAGAACCACCAAGAAAAACGCAATAAGCAGAGAGAGACCAGCGATCAGAGGGATCACTAGCCCAGGTAGCATCAGAATATGCCTGGAGCTGTAAAGAGCTGGAGTGAGGGAAAAAGAGATGACAAGAGATAGTTCCACGAAGATATCGTAGAACACGAAGAAGATGACTATAGTGGAGCTGAGTGGAAGCGGAAACAAACTAACTCAAGATATGGACAGGGTACAAAATGTCAGGGTGAGTGACACTAAGATAAACAAGGCTCCCAACAAGATGACGATAGCGAGTAGGAACGGTGGTCATGTGAGCGATAGGAGCAAAAGTTTCATCATAGTCACGGCCATGCTCCTACTGAAAACCACGCGCTACAAGACGAGCCTTGTAACGCTCAAGAGAACCATCAGAGCGAGTCTTAACCTTATAGACCTACTTGCACGTGATAGGAGGAACACGCGCAGGAAGAGGAACAAGATCCCACGCGCCAGTACACTCAAGGGCAGCGATTTCCTCCGCCATCGCATGCTGCCACTCCTGATGAACAACAGCATCACGATAAGAAGTCGGTTCGGCAAGAGCAGCGGCAGCAAAACCAAAACGCTCAGGAGGCCGAATAGACTGACGATCGCGAAGAACATAACGAGGAGTGGCCGAAGGGGATGACCCGTCAGAAGGGGAGGGCATATCAAAAGGATCCTCAACTCGCGGACGACGAGTATAGTAGAAAGGATAAGAAGGAACAAGATCAGGAGCAACCTCGGGAGAGGATGCCGGTGGTGAAGAAGGGGCTGACTGAGAAGGAGGCACCGAAGAGACCAAAGACTGTGGTGGAGTGGTGACTATAGGACTAGAAGGAAAAGTCAGGAATGAAAGCGGCTCAACAACAGATGCTGAAGTGGAGGAAGGAGAAGGACGAGGATAGAAGGGACGAGACTCATCAAAAGTAACATCCCGAGAAATCCGCATCCGTCTGCCAACGGGATCCCAACAACAATATCCCTTGTGCTCAGTATTGTAGCCCAGAAAAACGCACTTAACTGACTGAGCAGTCAGTTTAGTGCGCTCACGAGGTGCAAGAAGAACATAGCACACACACCCAAAGAGGCGAAGTCTGGAATAATCAGGAGTCTGGCCACAGAGACGCTCAACTGGATCCCTCCCTGAAGAGCAGAGGAGGGCTGAATGTTGATCAAGAAAGTGGCAGTAGAAACAACCTCAGCCCAGAAATGTGGTGGAATAGCAGAAGCAATCATGAGAGCACGAGCTGTCTCAAGAAGATGACGATGCTTGCACTCAGCTACACCATTCTGAGCATGGGCACCTGGACAAGAAAACTGAGAGAGAGAGAGAGTACCCTGCTCAGCAAGAAAATTACGAAGGACTCCCGACAAGTACTCTCCAACGGAATCAGCGCGAAAAACACGAATAGGAGAGTCAAACTGAGTGCGAATCATGGTGGCAAAGGTCTTGTAGATAGATAAAACCTCACTACGAGATGACATAAAGTATATCCATGTATGTCGAGAAAAATCATCAATAAAAATGATATAATAACGATGACCTCCTTTCGAAACAAAAGGAGCTGGTCCCCATACATCAGAACGAACAAGATCAAAAGGACGCTGAGACACCGACTCACTAGAAGAATAAGGGAGTTGAAGCTGTTTACCAAGCTTACAACCCTGACAATGTAGAGAAACATCACCAGAAATAGACCCTAAAAGACCTCGACGAAGTAGGGAAGACATACGAGAACCACAAAGATGTCCTAAGCGATGATGCCACTGAGCAAACGATGCGGTGGAGGCTGCAGCAACTGCAGAGGCAGTGGTGGAGGCGAGAAGACTGGCTGGGGCAGCAGAAGGAAGGCGAAGCCAGTCAAGCTCCCAAAGCCGTTGGGAGTCACGGCGGCGAGGGCCAGTACCAACCAGAGTCCCCGTGCGACGATCCTGAACACAACAAGAGTCAGAATCAAAAATAACATGATAACCATGATCAGTGAGCTGGCCAGCAGATATGAGCTGCATGGTTAGTTTTGGAACATGAGAAACAGCAGGAATATGAAAAGAGGAATTTGAAAGAGTGCCTCGTCCTGTGATAGAAAGAGAGGTACCATTTGCTGTGTGGACAGGAGCAGCTAAAGGACTAATGAAGTAAGACAGGTGGAATCAGATGTCATATGAAAAGAAGCACCAGAATCAAGAATCCAAGGAGATGTACCTGAGGAAGGAGAAGTAGAAGGTGGTCTCTCACCGGAAGACTGAGCAGCAGACCCAGCAGAACCAGATGATGCAGAAGCAACCATGCGGCCTAGCAATGTGAGAAGCTGCTGAGTGTCAGGGGTACCAGAACTCTGCTGAGAGAAGGAACCTCCAGTGCCCCTCGGAGGACGAGCACCACGACGAAGATCCTTCTTCTTCTTGTAGCAAAACTGTTCCACATGTCCATCCTTGTTGCAATAGGTGCAGTGAAGGCCCTTACCAACAGCAGCTGTCACTGGTGGATACACAGCTGGTGGAGGCAAAGGCACAGCGGGTGTAAAAGCCGAAGAAGCCACCAAAACTGAAGGAAGTGATGATGATGATAGCAGACCCACTCCACGAAGTCGAATCTCCTCAGTACGAACAGCTGCAAGGGCCTTCAACAAAGTCACACGAGGATTACGAGCCAGCAACTGAGCACGAGTCTGCTCAAACTCAGACCGGAGACGTGTCAAAAAGTCATAGATGCGGCGAAGCTCCATGTGAGACTACTGACAACACTGACATGTGCGGCAAACATCTGGCCCCAAAGAGTCGATCTGACGCCATATCGTAGACAACTGAGCATAGAACTCATCCGCAGTGGTATCTCCCTGCTGTATCGACTGCTCCTGTCGCACAACAGTAAGGTACAAGGAATCACCAGACGGCTCGTAGCGGCTGCGTAGATGCGTCCACATCGCATGTGCGGAAGCCAGTCCAACAATATCACCAGTGAGATGCACCTCCATGCTAGCAACCAAAATAGCAGAGGCACGAGCATCTTCATCAATCCATGTCTTGTAAGCAGCATATTGAGTCTGAAAAGTCTCCATGGCATCCTCAAAAGCCTCAGAAGCCTTTGTACGAGCATCTTCGGAAGCATCCTTCGGGAGTACAGGCTCAACAGGTGGAGTAGGACGAGACGAGTAAGGCAACTCGCCCGTAAGAAACTCCCAAAGGCGCTGACCACGCATGTGGATGCGCATATGCTGAAACTAGTCCCGATAATTGAGACCATCGAAGATCACTGGCCAACAAGGAACATTTTTTTGCCTTTTTTTGGCTTTTCTTTTCTTTTTTTTCTTTTTTTAATACGGTCAGTTTATAACACCGACTGACCGCACCAGGCCGACCAAAACCGATACCAGGCCGGCTAAAATATCAGCCGACCAAAACACAGAGAGGCAAGTCGGGCGCGTGAGGCGACTCCGGCGACGGCGCAACAACCTCGGGCGGCGGCACGATCTGGATCTGGACGACGGCGGCGGCCCGATCTGACCCTGATGAAGAACTGCGGATGGGAAAGGCAAGTGGCGGCGGTGGAAGAACGAGCCAGGCAAAACCCTAGGTGTGACAAAACCCTAGGTATGATGAGACCTTAGGCTCTGATACCATGTTGGAATTAGACGTGTATTCATCATGTGGCCAAAGGGCCAATATATATACATGTACAGGTGGCATATATGCAAGAAACCCTTTATACAATGGGGTAAATACATAGATATATAATACACATCTAACATGTACTACGTTAATTAGTTTGAAGTCTATAATTCTCTTTTTCAATACCTAGTCATCATTTACATAATAATCGACTACACTAAGATAATCCTTCCTGGACCGACCAATCCGTATGTTCGAGGTCAAGGCCACCGAAAATGTACAGGTTCGAAAGAGTTCTTTAATTTTATTATGACTATTATTGTAGTTTTAACTAAATCTCTAATCTTTATTTGTCTAGAAACATGAGTAAATTTAGGATTATGAGCAGTTCTAATATACTTTTTGCACGCTTTTGACTCGCCAAAGTTTTAAAAAAGATCTTGTGCGGCAATTAAATAGGCTAAAGATTCTTGAGTTACCTCAGAATTATAATCCCAGTTATGTACAACACTGTCGAGATTGTACTGCAACTGCGTCTGTCTTATAGCTATGCTTTGTTTTTCTTTATATTTTTGGGCATGTCTATGCAAGTGTCCGATTCTACCTGAAGACTTTGCAGACATTTATGACAACATATTTTGCAAGCAGCAACTCTTACCTGAGCTTCAGTCATGCCTCACTTCACTATGTTGTCAAAAAATGTTCACACCTCCGATGTGATAGGTTTGGATCTCTTTACTCCAGTGCTTACTAACGCAGAGACACTCATAGAGCGTGACGATTGTACAACTAGAGTCTGCTTTGCCATTTGAGATGGAGGCAGAGATGTTTCATTCTTGAAGGATGAAAATCTTTCGGATCAATTCCGTATGCACTTGCAGAAAATTGTCAAAAAATTTCATGGAGAAATGTAAAAAACTGCAAAATACAAATAAAAAAATTACACTATTACCTATTTTACATCACAACAAAGAAAATTAATAATAACATAAGTATATAAAAATTAGTATTATTATCTCTTTTCTTGACTATATGCTGGATTTTGAATTTTTCTATTTTTTTTTTGCAAAATTATTTGGAATTTTGCCAAATTGTCACAAAGTATATCAAAATTTTCACAAGAGATATTGGAGAAGAGATTGTTGGTTTGAGTGTGGTTGAATGAGAGAGGTATACTACCTATTTATAGAAAAAATAAATTTTTTTAATTTTTGCATTTTTAAACTTCCAAATGCCATAAAATAGCTAAAAAATTAAAATTTTGACTATTAACCATGCTAAACAGGCTAAATGAGTCGTATCCACCGTATCTCCATGCCTAATAAACCGTACGCACCGCGCTACACGTGTCGACAGGCCAACCGTGCCCACCGGGCCGTGTGGATTGTGCAGTTCTGAACCGTGCAAATATTGTGCCGTGCCCAGCCCTACCCTATACATACCGAACCATATCGGTATGCTGGGCCAGGACGACGTCTCAAATTCGATCCAGCTCATCATGTCGTGCCATACCTTAGGGCATCTCCAATGGTTATAGCTAGCAACTAACTATAAGACTTCCACATCATCTATATAGCACACACTAAAGTTAGCATTCTAAAGAACTATCTATAAGGATAGCTATTTGATGCTTACATGCACACACAGAATTTATGGAGGCTGCCTCGTTTGGCGCTATAGACTATCTCTAGAACTGTAGAGAGCTGCATTCTCTTTCTTCATTTAATATCTTCCACGTAGGACAGTTGATGACATGGACTCTCTTGTAGATAGCTGCTATAGACCCATTGGAGATGCCCTTAAGCTGTGTCTATAGTGGCAACCTGTAGGCCGGTCCGATAGACACGGCCTATTGGGCCACCCGTGCTCGCAACTTTCCGAAAAGCCGAATCCTTTCGGCTGCGCACGCCCCCACCCCCACTCAGCTTTAATAACGCACTCTCTCTCTCCCTCCCTCCTCCCCACCGCCTCCGCCGCAACGCGCAGCAGCCGGTAGTAGCAGAGCAAGCAAGCGCAGCCCCCCAAGCCCTACCGCTACCACTACTGCCATGGCCGACCCGGCGGAGCACCGCGAGGAGGAGGAGCAGGCCGCGGCGGCCGGCGAGGACGAGGACACCGGCGCCCAGGTCGCCCCCATCGTCAAGCTCGACGAGGTCGCCGTCACCACCGGCGAGGAGGACGAGGACGTGCTCCTCGACATGTAAGCCGCTTCGCTCTCGCTCGATCCGGCCCGATCCGATCTGTCTCCGCTTTGATCTGACGTTGCGTTGGGCTCGGTGCTTGTGCCCGCAGGAAGGCGAAGCTGTACCGCTTCGACAAGGAGGGGAACCAGTGGAAGGAGCGGGGCACGGGCACCGTCAAGTTGCTCAAGCACAAGGAGACCGCCAAGGTCCGCCTCGTCATGCGCCAGGCCAAGACGCTCAAGATCTGCGCCAATCACCTTGGTACCCTCATCCTCTTATATTTTTTTCTCGCGAATTTTTGGGTGGTTGTTTCGATCTGGAGGGCTAGATGGGTTTTGACATTTGAGGGTCCCCCCCCCCCCCCCCCCCCGCGGGTGTGCAGTGGTGGCGACTACGAAGATGCAGGAGCACGCGGGGAGCGACAAGTCGTGCGTGTGGCACGCACTGGACTTCGCCGACGGCGAGCTGAAGGAGGAGATGTTCGCCATCCGCTTCGGATCCGTCGAGAGTGAGCACTGAGCACCCTATCCTGCCTCCCTTACCCTCTGTGCAGCTTGCGTGTTTTAGTTCTGTCGCGCATTATTGATCGACTATCGGGCTATGGATATTTGAATTGGGTGATCACAAGCAAAGTTTGTTGTGGACCTTGGGTTTTATTCACTATGTTGTATTTCAGGTTGATATAGTGTGGTATTGACCACCTTTAGACCTTAAACCGTTAAACGCCATAGCCATTATCAGTTGTCATTGGCGTAGCACTGCCTTTGTACCAAAGAACATTAACATAGTTTGATGGCATTGTTGTGCATTTGCTTATCATCAGTCTTGTATAGCACTGTTGCGTCTTGATGTTTGCACATCCTTAGAAATTAATTTTGTTATTCTGTCTTATTATTTTTTGGAACAATTACAAGCTGTATGCTGTATTTCAAGTGTTTTCATAGCATAACATTTTGGGAAAACATAACTATTTCAAAACAAATTTTGCTTCCACACAATACAGTACCAGTGGAAATCCACTTGATGGATTGAGAGAGCACTAGAGGAACTTGTAGCTAAGTGCTACTTAGGTCTGAAAACTTGAAAATTAAGTTTGTGGGTCCCTAAAACATGTAAATTGTGTGATGTAGGTCATTTCAGCCTTTTCAAATAGCAAAAGTGCCAAGGCAATAGCAGACTAAAGATACGGCGCTGATGTCGATCAACATGTAACCCTTATACTGCCGCATGCAAATAATTAGCATTCATTTCACACCTCCATTCAGCTGCCACACCAAGTATTTTTAGCTAATTGAAGTCACAATATCCCCAGATTGCTGCGTGTGTCATCCATCCGAACGATCTGCCTTAGTTTCGCAACTCCATTCTATTTTCACATCAGCATTTTAGATAATCAAGTTGCAATAATCGAAGTGACACAGCCTGCAAGTTTATGAACCTATAAGTGGCAGGATACTACAAGTTTAGGTCCCAATAAGATAATTATCAAGAGAAAGGACCTAATTGGCACTACTGTAAAAGCTTAGGGACCTCTAATGCAAGTTTCTAGTGATACTATGCATGTTAGCATTGTAGGTTTTTTTTATTGATATCTGAAAATCTTTAACAGTATCCATTAGGGACCTCTGATGCAAACTTTGACTGATGCCAATTAGTTTGGAGCTTGTGAGTTTACAAGTTTCCTCTGTCCATTTGGTTTGAAAGCTTTATGTAAATTGCATTTAACTGTGTTTTGTTGGGTTTACTGCTGCACCTATTAGAAATATCAATTGCTGCGATTGATGCTGTTTTAGTCATAGCCTAGCAAATCTCCGTCGACAGCCTCCTCATTTCTTCTGGGTTTGTTGCCTTATTACTGTTTTCATGATTCTGTTTCAGACTGCAAGAAATTCAAGGATACTGTAGAAGAGATTGCTGAGCAACAAGGAAAGAATGAGGAGAAAGAAAACGAGGAAGTCTCCTCTACTGCTGGGTTGGTAGAGAAGTTAACGGTGACTGAGGCCAAAAAGGAGGAAAAAGCAGAGAAAGATGAGACGCCTGCAGCAGACGATACGAAAGATGAGACCCCTGCTGCAGATGATAAGAAGGATGTCAAAGAGTGAAAGCATCCGCCGTTGCATCTTTTGCTCTAGGGAGCATTGATATACTCGAACGAGCTAGTGTCAAACGAGTGTCATTCCATTCATTTTGTGGTCAAGGTTCTGACTTCCTTTCACAAATTTTCATTGTGTTTCTTTGGGGGTGAATGTTTGTGTTAGGCAAAGTTTGAGTTGTGTCTGTCATCTATTTGGGGTTCTCAGTTAATAGACAGCTATTTAAGCCTTTGTTTATCTGGGTTGGAGTGGCTGGGGCCAGCATGTTTGTACAATTATTTGGAGTTGCTTTTGGAATGGGCACACATGGTTCGAATTGTCCAAAATCCGGGATGGGGATGTCCTCTCACTCGCTCACACATCTTCCCCATGGCTTGCAATAATATGATATTCTAAACTTTTTGGTGATGCATCATTTGCGTATCTTTGTTGCTGTTAGGCGATGTACTCCCATGTGTACTGATGGGAAAATGTATCATGGTAGTAGCACTAGACGACCAGTATGGAACACAAAGGGTATGTTCTTTTCGGCTACGGCTTATGGTTTTAGGCTGAATTTTTTAAATTTTAGCTATTTACGGTACAAGTTACGGAGAGACAGATACTCACTTGCGATTTTGGCTGGTACGGATGTTGGGCTTTTAACGTGTAAACTTGTAGATCATGTTTTGAGAAAATACTCCGTTTGAAAGTTAGGTACTGTAACAAAAATTAAAAGCCGCCAGCTTTTGACCTAAAAGAACAGGCCCAAACGCATGATGTCTCGTTAGTTCGTACTCTGTTTTTACTTTACTTTCTAAACCCTGTGTCATCGAAACCCTCTAGATTGTCTATATGTAAATTATATCACTAGATTTATTGTTAAAAGTATTTTTATAATATTATAATTTTATTATTATATTTTAGAGTAAAATTAAAAAAATAGCGGTTAAAATTATATCTTAAACATCATAAAAGTTAAAATAGAACAAAGAAAGTAATTTACAGCAATGAATGCTGATGCCAAGTCCTTGTTGCCGAAATGTTTGTACCACGTGTGGCCGTGCATGCTTGTCATGGCGGATCGGTATGAAGCATTGAAGCCTTTCTCATGGGCGTGTGGTGTGTACCGGTGTACCCCGATTGTTTGATCAGCTGCAGTAAAATGCGATGTTTAGTCTATCTTGACGCACAACTTACATCTGTTCCTTGTCATACTACTTTTGATACGGCTGCAATACCACGCTGCAGGGTTTCGAAAATCGGCCGAAAATCACCTGATTTTTTAGAACTATCGGTCCCCGTCAAGTTTGGTAATGCTAAAAAAATCGTTTTTGAGTGTTTTTTTATCAAATATAAGAGGAATTTGAAACCACTTTGAAACACGTGTGTGTATAGCGTGGTGGTAAGGCGTCTGGCCTGGGATTCAAACACCGGGAAACTGCTCTTTTTTTCTTTTTTCCGTTTCAACTTCAAAAAATTCAAATTTTGATTTGAAAAACTCAGTCAAAATTGGCCGAAATTTTCCAAAAGCCCTGATGATATTGATTGATACGGCGAATTTATTATCATGGTAGGCAGGGCATGATATGCCCCCATTCATTTGCAATAAAAACTGACGCTTTAATTCTTCTTGATCCACAGTAACTTGCCTGTCTTCCTGATGCGAACCGGAATGTGCTGTAAGCACGGATCCTTGTGTGGTAGTGCGCTACGGGTGTGTGATCCCAAGGATCCCGGTGCAGATTGATGTGCACTACAGCTTCTGTGCATGTTCAGCGGGGAGCGTGTGATACTTTGTGCTTGCGAGTATTCAGAATGGTACGGGCCACGGAGATATCGATGTCTCCCTCTTGCTGCGACAAGAGAGTATCGCGAAGATTTTTGTTCCAGGGATTCTTCTGTAGTTTTGAGCACGACCGTTTCGCTCTTTCAGCCATTTCCCGTATCCGGATTTCTGAACCTGGCCCAATTTTGTAGGCTAGAACCCTTAGCTATCAGATCAACACTAGTCTGCTGCTAGTTTTGAGCAGATATGGCTACATACAAGTTGGGCTAACACAATTATGACAACACAATGGAGTCGCATACTGCAAAAAGATACTCGTCCGTATTTTTTTTTAAATGGTGTTTTCGACTTCTTTACGATTTGTATATAACTTTGACTATTACTTCCTTTTTTAAAATTTATAAGACATATTTTTTGGCACATAGATCAAAGAGATTGTGAAAATAGCTAGATTACCCTTAATTATTATCTCTAATCACTATATTTAATATATGCATAGAGATAATAGCAAATAAATTTGAGAAATTTCGATATTTGACACTGAATACATGCGCCTCTCAATTTTTAACCCCCAATTCGCACACCTTTGAAAATTTAACCCTGTCACTGCGAATTCTTTTGATTCAAAGGATTCTCTTCATTTTCGCAGTAACAAGTGTCAAAATATAAAAGGAGAGAAAATGAGGAGAATCCCTTGAATCAAAAGAATTCGCAGTGACAAGGTTAAATTTCCAAAGGAGTGCGAATTGGGGGTTAAAAGTTAAGAGGCGCACGTATTCAGTGTCAAATATCGAAATTTCTCAATAAATTTATATGTTTATTAGGAGTGAGTATAAAGGAAATATTATACTAATATTGCATTAGAACATGAAATATGTCATATATTTATGCATAAGACCACTTAAAAATACGCTCTATAAACTTGTACAAAGGTAATACTTTTATAACTGTATCTTATTATATAATAATATTACTATAAAAGTAATTTACTAATAAATCTAATGATATAATTTTCATGTAACTAATCCAAAAAGTTTTAAACATATTTTGATTGCACATATTCTATAGCGTCACTTTAAAAATAGGCAAAATTTGATATATGCCACTCAGAAAGATGCCGCTTCGAGATATGACGTTCAGTTTCCTGAAATTCGAAATTTGCCACTCCAGTTTCTTCCTCTTTTGAAATATACGATTATTACTCATTTTTTTCCTATTTTCTTTTCTATTCTCTGATTTTTCATATATTCCAAAGATAAACCACGGGTTTTGCCGCTTGTCTATTCCTTGCATCCCTTTGTTCTTCCCGTCAGAGCTCCTCCCTCCTTCCCGGCGTCGACCCCCAGGCTCCCTCCCCAACTTCCCCCGGCACCACCCTCCCCAGCCGCATCGCTCCCCTCCTCGCCGCCCCCTCCGCTCTGCGATTGTGCTCGAAGGCAACTGTTGTCGTGGTCCAAGGTTGCTATGGTCGTGGTCAAAGGCTGCCATGGTAGTGGTCGAAGGCGGCTATGGATTGAATGTATTGCATCTAGAGGTGAATTGCGTATCCATTTGAGCTTGTGCATTCATTGCACGTGATGAAAGTTAAATAAGGGGCTTGACTTATTATTCTTGGAGTTTGCCAACTTCTAGACGACGTTGGAGGCGCTATGTGCGGTGATCTTCTCAAAAAATGTTATGAGTAGACTTGACAAAGTCGTGAAGGTTAGAGCTCACCTACCTGGAGCAGTAAAGAGCTACCATTAGTGGATTGAAATGTTTCAACTTAATTCATGGAGCCGGTCCAATTTGTTTGGGCTAACCATAACGTGGATTAGGGTGGACCGGCAAGTCTCCGAACACCACAGTAAAAGGCAACCGTGTCAATTGTGGTTTGTTTTCTTGTGTTCAATTTACATTCATAGAATTAAATTAATTGCTTATTTTTCTGGAATTGCAAACCTTGACGTAGACTTATCTTGTTGGTGCACTTAGATGAACCCCGATTGTTTTAGACGTTTTTTGTGCTAAACCATTTTGAGTTAAGTTTTCGCATATTATACTTGGTTTAGCCAAATAGAAATTGATAATTAATTAGAGAAGAAGTTTTTAGACCGCCTATTCACCCCCGTTCCAGTCGGCCTCCTTGATCTAACAGGCGAGAGGGAGGAGCTCAGGGGCAAGTGGGGTGGAGCTCGGGGCTCCGAGGGGATGGCACTAGGGAGAAGGGAGGAGCTCCAACAGGGAGAATGAAGGGACGAGAGGAATAGATAAAGGGCAAAATCAGCTATTTATCTGGGAATATATGGAAAATCGAAGAATAGAAAAGAAAATAGGAGAAAATAAGTGATAATAGCATATGTCTAAAGAGGAATAAACTGGAGTGTCAAATTTTGAATTTCAGGAAACTGAGTGGCATATCTCGAAGTAGCAACTTTTTGAGTGGTATATATTAAATTTGGACTTAAAAACAGAGCTAAGTAAAAAAAAGACCTAGCAGATGAACGGAGGGGACCAATTCATTTCATGATCGCTTCATGTTAACTCGATTTTATTTTCCGTTTTGCAGCTGCAAGGCCTGTCTGGCTGTCTGAACCTAAATACCCCAGACGACCACAAATGCCTTCCCTACTTCCGGGAAAAGCACATTGTTTTTTTCCAAAAATTGGAGTAGGTCAACTCGGAAGTAGTACTATTTCTAGGAAACCATGAAATCGCCTCGGGGGGCGAACCATAATTAGGATTCGCTCTCAAGTCTCACACCGATGGATTCACATTGCACGGTAATGGCACGGGAGCACAATGCGAGCTGTGAGGGGGGTGGCAGGACTGTAGCTTACAGGAGAAATCACTGCATGAAGTGCTGCGTATTGTTTACGTGGCTTTACGCTGTAGCACGCGCAGTGGTGATCGATTTAGGCCGTTCTTTTTGGATCAGACGGTTCAGATTCATGCGATGTTACAGCACCGTAGCGCTCTGCCATTGCGTGTGCAATTTCAGAAGGATGCGGTTCCCACGCGGATATGCCAAAGCATCAATACTGGCTCCCACCGTCTCACACACGGATTCCCACACGGTCGGATAAGCGATGGGTTGCACTCACCGCCTCGCGGTCGCCGGGACGCGGCACGGCGAAACTGGCACACAAGGAGAGCGAGCAACCAGCCAACCGCACCACACGCCGCGCTGGCCGACTAATCTCGGCCGGCTCACCCAATCAGCAGCAGCATCACAAGTCAAAACCAACGAAGGAAACATCAACCAAAACCGTACACAAATCAATTCACCGGCCGCTTGCTTAAACACAAACTTTGATTGAATCAAATATGAGAAAAGAACACACGACACCAGCACGGACACAACGGACAGCGGCGGCCAACCGAGCCCTACTACTGCAAGCCCACATTTGTAGTACGCACGGTGACCGTTACAGCAAGAACGGCCGTGCACACGGCAGAAGCCGGCGCCGGCGTCGACGACGAGGACGCCGTCGCTTACGTCGGGCCCACCCGCGTTGCCATTTCCCGCGGAAGCGTTGGATGGGGGTGGTGCATTGGTTGGCATCTCGGGACTGGACCGTGGGGCCCACGTGTCGGCCGCCCAGGCGGGGCCGCCCTCCCACTCGCGCCCCCAGTTTGCGCGCGGGCCGTTTGACGCCAATTCGGCGACCCTCCCCTTGGCGCGCGCCATCACCTCGTGCTCGCTGTCGGCCTCCGGGCCATCCGACGACGCCTCGGAGTCCGAGTCCAACGCGGACGCCCAATCGAGAACCGCTCGAGGGGACGGCGACGGCGACGGCTCCGGCTCGCAGGCCTCGAAGGGGTCCGCGGAGAGGAACGGGTGCCGCAGCAGCTGCTCGCAGCTCCACCGCTCGCCGGCGTCCAGGCGGAGGCACTTGTCGAGGAAGTCCCGGCAGGAGTCGGACAGGCACGCGGGGAGCTCGGGGCGCTTCCCGCCGAACCCGATGAGGAGCAGCAGCTCGCCGACTCCGAAGGCGCCGCCGAGCTCCGACCACGGCCGCTTCCCTGTGAGCAGCTCCACCGCCGTGCACCCGAGCGACCAGACGTCTGACGCTGGCGTCGGCGCGCCGCCGCGGGCTACCTCTGGCGCCATCCACGCCGGCGTCCCGCGCGGCCCGCGGGGCGCCGCCGCGTCGGAGACCAGCCTCGCCGCGCCGAAATCAGCGAGCTTCGCGCCGCCGTACTCGCCATCGTCGCCGCCGACGAGCACGTTCCTCCCCTTGACGTCCCCGTGCACCACGCCGGCGACAGCGTGCAGGTAGTGCAGCGCGGCGGCCACCCGACGCAAGACGCCCCGTGCCGCGCGCTCGCCGAGTCCCCCGGCCGCTGCCGCCGCCTCCGCGGCGCTCCCGCCGGGGACCAGCTCCATGTGCAGGTTCCGGGACGCCCCCGTCGCGTCATCCCCGAGGTACGCCACGACGTACGGCGAGCTGAGCCGCTTCAAGATCCTTATCTCGCTCTCCAGGCACGCCGCCGCCGCCGCCGCCGCCGGCGCGCCCTTGGCGTCCACCGACTTCACCGCGAAGGCGCGGCCGGTCGTCCTGTCGATGGCCACGTGCACCGTGCCGAAGGACCCCTTCCCGATGCATTTCCCGCGCAGCCACTCCATATCTACGAGTTCGAGCCTTCGAAGCGAAGAGCACCGCACGACGAGTGAGAGGCGAAACAGAGAGAGAGAGAGAGAGGTGGGTGTCAGCGTGTGGAGTCAAGTAGTCAACGAGAGGAAAGGAGCAGACGGTGTGAAGAGTGCAAGGAACGGGGAGGCGTGCTGATGGCGTATATATAGGTGCCGCGATTTTTGTGGGCAAGGAATTCGGGCTCCGAATTTCTTTATTGAATGTGACTATGGTACAACTGTGCGTCCTAGGATGATTCGTCCGTATATCTAAATAACTAGACGTCTATATACCTAAATAACCAGACGATAAAATATATGTTCTCATAATTGTTCCTTTTCTGTCTAATGTCTCCTGTGCTAAAGAAAAAACATCTTTCTTTCGTGCTATGTCACTCAATTAGATCGTAGGCAAGATAATTTGAAAACAAAATCAATATTATCTTGAGAGCAAATAAATATAAATTTTAGATCAAATTCAGAACAATGTTTAGAGCAAATCAGCATAAGTTTGAGAACAAATGAGAATAATTCATGGAGCAAATTCCAGACAAGTCTTACATCAAATCAACATAATTCTAAAAGCAAATTCAACGTAATTTCGAAAGTAAATTTGGTATAATTCTAAGAGCAAATCAATATAAAATTCAAAACCAATTTCAAGATAAGTTTGAGAGTAAATCAGCATAATTCTAAAAATAAAATCAAGATAATTTCGAAAAGCAAAAAGGCAATGTAAATATCTTACGAAGAAAAAATCCCGAAAAGAATCCTCAACTCATGATTGAGAAAATCCGTCATCATTTCCCACGACACGTCGATCCCCTACCGCTGGCAACTTCTCCTCTCACTCTCCCTCTCAACTTCAATCCCCAAAAAGTAACCAACACATTCACATAGAGAAAACTATCATGAGATTCCACGAAAATCCCCAATAAAACCACTACACAACCCCAAAATGCAGGGCTTATCGACGTGAATCTCTCATCGCTCACCATGGCATGCTGATCCGTACCGCCACCACCTGCCTACCGCTCTACTACCCTTTAGATTGCACAACCAAAAGTGCGCCCCTTCTTTAGAAATCCAATGTGATGAGCAGAGAAAGAGAAGAAGATTCTTCGGGATAGTAACGAGCAGAGAAAGAGCAGAAGATGCTTCAGGATAACGAGAACGAGCGAGAGAGTATTAACAGGAGAGAGAGAGAGAGAGTGTTTTTAATTTTGTTTGTGAAGGGTGAGACCCCTAAGATTCAAAATATAGTATTGAGTGTTCTCATCTCCCTCGTCTTACAATAGGGTCCAGCATACCCATTAGGCCCCACATGTCATCACTGCAAC
Organism: Dendrocalamus latiflorus; assembly: GCA_017311315.1. Taxonomy (NCBI): domain Eukaryota; kingdom Viridiplantae; phylum Streptophyta; class Magnoliopsida; order Poales; family Poaceae; genus Dendrocalamus; species Dendrocalamus latiflorus. The sequence continues at coordinate 15,195,283 of CM029652.1, read as the reverse complement.
CAAGTGCATGCGCTACATGAAAAAAAAACAATCACGCCGCTTCTCCTGCCTTGCTACGTGTCGATGGCTCGCGATGATGTTGCTTCAATCGGATAGCTCCTACAGGTGTGTGCACGCGTTCATCCATTGTGGAATCAGAATTTTTCGTTCTTTTTTTCCTAGGGTTTCCTCTTGATTCACATGTAGGCCAAATGGGATATTAAATCGCCAGAGTATTTGTGGGATATATCTAAGCATGTACAATAGTTTGTCTTTTAATATTATCTCTAAGGATTCCGTCTCATCTAAAGACAGTACTAGAGAGAATCTCTCCAACAGTAAATCATTCCTCTAACTATTTTTACCAAAACTTTCTCTCACACCCTCTCACTATTTGCGTTGATGTACAGGCTCAAATAATCTCTTATATAAGAAGCAGCATATTATCTCTTCATCTCCTCTCTCTTTCACATAGAATTTTACTTATTTGATATAGCTAAGAAATAACTAATATGATACTATTAAATATACCTTATGGAATATAAAGGGTACTACTTATTGGTTTTGCGATGGAGGGAGGGACAGGGGGAGTGCTGCGCAACTTGTGCTGTTATCTTCGGGGTGCCGCCCCCTTGAGGCCACACGGGCGAAGATTTGGGTGAGTTGGATGGATAGGGGTTCGATTTGGATATGTGGATGGATGACAATTACCTGCAAGGTTTGGTTTCCCTCACCGTTTTGAGTATGATTCACCACAAATTCAATCCTCTGTTGCGAGGCCTAGCATTTCTTCATCGAAGTTTTTAGTTCGATCCATTAGACTAGCTCCTTAGCTGTAGTCCAAGGCTCCAAGCAAAACTAAACTCAAAAACATTTTAAACATGCCAATTGCATCATAGATTAATACAATGAACTGCATTATCATTTGTTTTTGTTTTCCCTCCTGCTATTACATACTAGAAGCAAACAATTGTGACGCAGATTCGAAGTCTTGTTAAAGGTAGAGATAGGAATTATCTTTTGAGTTAGACGTCAATATCACACCACAAGATGCAGAAAAGCTTTATTAGGCACTGGTATCTCCACAGACATCAAAAAATATATATAGGATTCAGCTGTCCACACATTACATAACTGCACTAGCATCCAAGAACCCAATCGACCATTTCATTTGCCCCCAAATATCTCCTTGTCTGCTGAGATGCCTCCAAATTTTACCAAATGGATAAGCAATTGGCCAAAAAAAAAAAGGTAGAGCACGCCACACTGCCAACACCCTACACATCTGGATGCTGACATGGCACCCGAGAAGTCGCCGGCCCACAAAGCCGCGGTGACATGGCAGGACACTAGTGGCCCAGGTGGTTTGGGCGCGGCACAAGGGCAGCCAAAAGGAATAGGCGAATTGAAAAAAAAACACACAGTGACACAAAGCGTTGGGAGATGGAAAGTAGTGGCCTGGGATACGAGGCGTGTGGGATCAGTGGTGGCTCGTGGGATCGCGTCGCGGCATTTATCGCGCGGATCGCCATCCCCCGGCCCGGCTCTTCCCGCCCATTGGCGCTGCCGCGGCGGACGTGCGCGCGGCCGAGCCACACAGACGCAAAGCGAAGCACTCAGCGCGAAGGCCACGGGAGCCTACCGGTCTCGGTAGCAGTGCGGATTATCGCCGGAAATGTGTGACTCACATCCCGGCTCTCTCTCACACACACACGGCAAATTTTGGCCGTACGGCGCTTGTGTCTGCTGGAGGTTGTTAAATTCGTACTTATTAATGTTACAAACCAGAAAGTAACTAATGTGCGGTTACACAATGTACAGATGTCTGTTCCAAATAGACACCTTTCTTACCACCTCATCATCATCTATAAAGCAATGTACATAATCAGAATGATTAATGATAAGCAACAGTTTTATTCTCAAACACTTGTGTCATCCTCTTGCAATAATTAATAAGCGTAAAAGTATCTAGATCCTTCACATGGAAATGATACCACTAGTTCATTTGGACGTTTTTTTGGCTTATGGCTTAAATTTACCATTTGGCATTGTAGCTGGCTTATTTTGCACCATAGCTGCTGGTGCCTTTTGATGTAATTAAATTTAAAAAATTTTAAAATAGAAAAAATAGGTTAGCCCATTACGGACAATGTAAAGGAATATAGAAAAAAACCAAAAGGATGAAATTAAAAAACTAGAAATTAGAAGCCAAAAACCCAACGGAGAAACCGAAATGAGCATGGTCTTAAAAATACTTTCATATCATTATATTTTTAACAATTTTTACTAACATATAATTAAAAAGAGATATATATTGGAGACCGTGTGTGTCAATTAGGGGTGCAATCGGTTCGGATAGTTCCCGACCGACCGCCCGACCGAGTCAGTTCGGATGGTATTTCGGAAAAATAGTCGGTAACCGGATGGTTTTGCCGGATATGGTATCGGAATCGGATAGTCATTGTCGGAATCGGATTCGGATTCGGGAGAGTAGTTTCCGTCGGATAGGAGAATATCCGGATATCTAATCGGTAATATCCGATGCTAGTTATTCGGTAATATCCGAATTGGATAATTATTTAAATTTTTATTTTAGGTTTTGATTTTCAGAAAATCCCAGAAATTAAAATAAAAGCTAAAAATAGTAGGAAAATCCAAATAAATCCCAAAAAATTCCCATAAATTCAGAAAAATGTAAGGAATCTAAATAAAATAAGTTCAACTTGTTTTAGGCACAATTACTCAACTAAATTAATAACTTACTCTCTAGGCTTTAATTAAAGGATTTGAGAAAAAGGAAATTAGTTTCTAGAGAAAATCCAATCAAACCAATTAAATAAATAAGTAAGAAAGAAAACCAAAATTTTGGGATGCCATAGTAATACTCCTCAGGAAGTGGTTCTAGATAACTATTCTGTTCATTATTGTTGGTATGTATACGAGTTGCTCATTGTATTTAACTTTCAAGTACATGATATTTCTATATTATATTTAATTATTTATCCTAATATGCATGATCTATATTTAATTATTTAGGATCTTTGTTTTTGCGTGTTATCCGATGAAATATAGTTACCGTATCGAATCCGCTCCGTATTCGTTCTGTATTCGTGACCGATACTATCCGCGTTCGTATTCGTATCTGACACTATCCGTGTCTGACTCCGATTCCGAGAAAAAATATGGTATAGGATACAGGATGAGCAATTACCGACCGTATCCGCTCCGATTGCATCCCTAGTGTCAATGTCTAAAATAACATGTAAAAAACAGAGGTAATAATAGATAATTGCAGTTGTTTTGCCCCAACTGAAAAATGCTTGGGTGGATAGGAGTAAGCAGTTTGCCTTTACCTCCTAATTCCTGTTTCGCCGTCGATCATATGAAGTTGGACTGAACTTCAATTGTGATTTACGTATGGCAAGTTGGCCATCATTTGCAGCCGGTATCTCCTAATCCAGACCAACAATGTGGAGTGATTAACAATGATTGGAAGGAACATTCTCTGCGTGCCCCAACCGATGGAGCACAATCTCATGCGCCCCATTTGCAAAGTTGGGAGGCAACATTGCAAGCTTATACTAAATTCCTTGTGTCGAGCTTAACGCTGGGGAGTACATACACATTGGCACGATGCCGAGGCATGTGCGGATTATGAGGTCGGCGTTCGTGTATATCCCCTTATCTACGGATCTGGAAGATTCGGGCTGTGCGAGATAACGATTTAGTTATTACGGGCGTATATATCCAACCGATGGACTCAAAACATTGGGGCTAAGATGCCTAGGAAAGAAGGCACTCATTCGCTCCTGATCTTGACTTTTCATGTGTTGCAGGCTTAACCTCCCCATGCTCGCCGTATATGTAGGATAAGATCTGCTTTTGATTCTTGTTGCACGGTGAGAATGACCAGCAAAGGCAACACTCAGATCGGCCAAAATTCAGGGCACCCCCCCCCCCCCGGGGCAAAATGCGGGAAGAATATCGCTGTTCCAAAGTTCACTTCTCTCAAAACCTTTATTGTTTCCTCCAAAAAATAAAATCTTTATTGCGCTTGTACGCTACATATTCTGATGCTAGATACTATCCCATTTTGGATGGTGCTAGACCCGCTTATTTCAGTTTCAACTTCTAGATTTTAATTCACTATTTCTTAATTTCCACCTTTTATGCATTTTTGATTTTTTAGGCTTTTTGTCTTTTCTTTTTTTCTCTCCGTATTTCTTCGCATTGTCCGTAATAGGATAATATGTTTTTTTTATTTTTTTAATTTATTCACGTCAAATAATCTACCAATAACTATAACAAAAAAAAAATCATAAACTATCGCTAAACTTAGCATCACCTTAGTCAAGTTATCAATCTAGCTAGAAAGTGGGAAGGCTGGCCCACAACTTGCGGCTCTCACAGAGTCATACAACACCTCTTTCCTGGTCAAAATCTTTTTCGCATCACTTTCTGGAGAAGCTGCCTCCATTCCAGGACAAACCAAAGCCGCTAACAGGTACATAATTAATTAGATAATCCAGGGAAAGAACAGCTGTTTTCTCATTAAACAATCCGCGTGCTCGTGTAACTTGAAGTCCTTGAAGCGTTGCACGCCAGCCAGATTCTCAGCACCAGCACAGGCCAAGGATACGGTACACTGGACCGGGCAAAGCGACCGGGGCAGACCGCGTGACCTGTCAATCAAGCCAATACCCTCCCACAAGTCGGCACGACGCGAGCATCCACCGCACCCGCACGTCCGTACCGACCGATCGGGCTCGGCCCGGCCGACACGGGGCCGACGGGCCAAAAACCCGGCGATCCCACCGGAAACGCCAAAAACGTGTGGGTGTGGCCGTGCCCACGGCCCGGCGTGAGGGCGCCGACCGCCGAGGCAGCGGGCGAGAGGCCGCATGGATGCGCTGCCCAAGATAGCCGCCCGCGGCGCGGTGTCTTGGGATGGCGCGACACCGGCGGTGCAGGGGAACGTGGGGTGGGAGGCGGGCCAGAGCCGACAGCCCGGGACCAGGGTGCCGGCCGCGCGGACGAAACCACCGGACGGTGCCGCGGCGCGATCGTGCCCGCCTGCATGCCCAGACGGCCCAGCGCGTGCCGTCTTTCGGGCTCACCGTCCGGCCGTTTTCGTGCCAGTTTTTTGGCGCGGGCGTGACCTGTGAGGGTCCTGATGTTGATGCCGATACGGCATGCGCGGCCGGGACAGCGCGGCGTGTGTGGATCGTGGCGAACCGGGGCGTCACGACGCAGGCCACAACATTTTTTTCTGCGGACGCAGCACCCGATCTGTGAGCGTTTAAGAACGGCGTGAGGTAGTAAAGCGCAGCAGAAAAAATGGCCATGTTGCCGTCACGTGCACAGCTTGTTGGTGAAAGCAAGATCTCTCGTGCCGTGTTTGGGATTTTGGCCCCCTGCGGCTCTGCCTCCAGCCATGTTCTGATAACGATGTGTAAACTGTCCCTGTCAATGCGATAAAAAAAACATCAGCTTGTGGGTTAATATACCAACTGACCCTTCGAGGAGCGAGAAATGGTCCTGCGATTAGTTGATTACATGCTTCTACTCGCCGGTAAGGTCACATGGCTCCCCAATTTAAACCTTAGGACCGTAACAAGGGCACCTACAATTACACAGTGTCACCGGGTAACAACTCACTGATCTCAAAACGATTGGGGTGCTTGGTTCGTGAGCGAGCTTGGTAGCAAGGCGTGCCTGAAAGTTGTCCAACATCACGAGAATTTCGCTTGCGAGGCGTGCTTCAAAAGCAGTACAAGTAAAGGCGAGGTTTGATCCTATTTGGGACCAGCAGGCATGCTCAGTGCAAGGTGCGTCTGGGCATGTCGGTCCAGAACACCCCCGGCCGGCTCCAGACAGGGGCAGTTTTATACCACCAACAGACTACCAGGGCAGAGCAAAACCAGCCCTCGCATACCGGCGACAACCATATCATGCAATCCGTGGCCGTTTGGAAAGAGCGCGTGCGACATCCATCCATCCGCGGCGCAAGCTGCCGTCGGAGGCACGGCCCGCGAACCGTGAGACGGCTGCTGATCTTCCCGGGGGACGGCGGTCACGGGGCTACGCGCCTACGATGCATCGTACGCTGGGAGCCAAAAGGCAGGGAGGCAACTTGGCAGACCGAAGCTGTTGCGAGTGCAAGGTGAGATGCACGGCACCGGTCAGCCGCAAAGCCGCTGTCCAGAGCTGCCTCCCTCGCCGTCATGCATCATCCATCCATTCGACAATTCCACGACGATCTTTTTAGGACTAGCCTGTGGCATCTGAGTCGTCACTTTGCCGGATATATCAAAGCTCGTGTCAAGATATTGCAGCAATTAGGTTAGGGTAGTGGCCGTGGGGCCCCCGGCGGGGGATTTTTTTTTGAAAGATCCCGGCGGCGGTATGGATTGCTCGGCATGGGCATCGGACGTATCACGCCAGGCCTGAATGCCCAGATCATTCGCTAAATAAAGCCGGAAGTCGGCGCCTTCGTAATCGTCACTGTCACTGTCACACTCGAGATATTTGGTACTCCTATCCCATGAGATGTATAGATAGATATCCTGTTAGTGATGATGCAGAGATTAAATCAGCCATGTTGTAAATATCAGTTCGATCATTTTGCAGTATACTATTCCATAGTTGAAGTTTGCTCATCTATCTAGTACTACTACATAATTATGGATTGAAAGACTTTCAACTGCTCCAAGTTGACGAATTGAATTCTACTCAGTAAAGAAAAGGGGAAAGGTTGAGGAGCCGTTGCGCTCGCTCTCCAACGCACTTCCCAACGGAATAACGAACATGAGATGAATACACTGAATTTATGGGGGGCATCTGGAAACAGGAGCAGCCAATGAGAAGTTGGTTTTTCTAGAACACCTCTGTTGAGCGTTGACGAGAGCTGTTAGGTTATCAAAAACTAGTCGAGCTTGAGCGCAATGATTCCGGTCAACTTTGAGCCAACCAAGTTTGGTACTCCTATAATGCAAGCTGTTGGGCATGGAATTTCAGAACTTGCATAGTTGTATCAAGCCGAATTAAGTAGCATAGCATAACTAGCTCGATTATGACATCTGCTAAAACGCACAAGTCAACTCAGCCTAATTTGCTGTGTAAGACCTGGGCCGGGCACATCCGGATACGCACCAGAAGTAGGCTTAATCTTTCATGAACTCATGCAAGGATGTGTTTCCGCATTAAGAAAAAACTAAAACCTGTCAGGACAAACTGCATTATATCTCTCTCTCTCGCGCGCATGGTAGTGTAGGTAAAGTAGCGGACGATATGTCACTTTTGCTATATGACTCGTAAACTTTAGTCTCTCTTTTCCGGTGACAAACTGACAACGCAATTTGATCTTTTTTACCGTGTAAAGTGCGGAGGCGACATATACGCAAGCAACTTCGTAAGCTTCTTTTTTTCACTTCAAAAGTTGTGGGGCAACTTTGGGAAAACAATTGCTTAACGAGCAGTCAATGCACACCTAATGACGCCGCACAAACTCTCAACAAGCCCATATCCAATTCCTGGAGAGGAGATATCAAAGGCCTTCAAATTTACACGAGTCATGTGTGATTTTACATAGATATATAGTAGTAGAAACCCTTGTGGGACATTTGGCTTCGGTTTCTCTAAAAACCAAAATAAACGGGATAACTTCTTCAAATTGCTTATCCAAATGGTTTACTGAGTCCAAAACTATATGCGCCTTCTACATCGACGTCTCTACCGTCTCGAAAAACATGAATCGTCATCTAAAAAAACATGAATAAAAATCATCAACCTTGATCAAAATTCATTAGCCATGTACCAAAGAATAGAGCCTATTATTCAAGTGGGCACACATGAATGGATAAAGGTTGCCTGTGGCCATGAAGTTCTCTACCTGAGATGTAGTGTGTGGAGTGAATCACTCGCCCCACTGGCATGTATGACGAATGTATGATCTGTTGGTCATGTGCATCAGTGTATGTGACTGTTAGAACATTACTACTTTGAAGGTTACGATTACACTGTTGGTTACGATCACTCTGTAGATTTCAACTGACCTGTAGTCTTTAACTGCTTCTGCGTACTTTTGACTGCTTGCTCGTGGACGACTTTGCTCGTTTTGCGCACGTACTCAAAAGACTTCGACTGGATAGCATGTACTCATACTCCGACCGCTCTGCACTCGAGCGCTTCGACTTCTTCACTATAGTACTCGTAGGCTTCGACTACTCCAATTACTCGAGATCTTCCAAGTACTCTTGGTACTCGTTAACTTCGAGTACGCCTAGCACTCGATACCCTGAGTACTCGTATTTCCAATGCGCAGCTCCTGTGGTCCTCATGCAGCTTCTTTGCTCCTGGAATATACGTTAGATAAAACACGCGAACACAGATTGTTTTCCCGGGAGCCAAAAACACTCCGTTTTTCTACTCTTATTTCTCTCCCTCAACTCATATACGGCAACAAACCAAATACTGTTATAGACTTAGATACGACTAAGCAACAAAAATAAGATTAATTACAACAGTGACCAGGTGAGGTGTTCAGTATTGAACAATCAAGTAGCTGGCAGGACAACAAAAAAATCTAAGTTCGGTTGCATACTTGCATGAAACGAGCACGCAAATCCACTACAGTCATGTACTCCTGTCTACAGAGCCGCTCAACGTTTGAGATGAAGTAATAGGCCTGATGATAAATACAACCCCTATTTCTTCATCTAGCTCGATCCAGACAGTCGATTCTTGATCAGATAGCTTCAGTGTCCATGGAGATCCATCAGAGCCAATTGGGCAGCCATCTCCACAGCCCCGCATTCATGCTTCTACTCACCTGTCATCCCCTTCCCTCTGGGAAAAAAGGCCAGGGCGCAGATGAGGACAGCAGCAGCATCTGGCAGGCCACGCTAGGGCTAGAGATGATGTGCTAGCTGCTGGGTCCCTTGGGTGTGCTCCGTTGCCGGCATCAGGACTTACGAGGCATTCAGTTTGACCCTTGCCTGGTTGAGTGGATGCAAAGAAGGCTTCTTAGTTGTCTTTGTTGGGCTATGTTGAGGAGGGAGGTTGTTTGGTTGCCTGTCTTAGGAGAGAGAGAGGGATGCATGGATACAAGAGATGAACGGATGAATTTTTTTGACTGTGACTTATAATTTTTGGTTTAAAATTTTAGAGTATATAGATAGATCCTCACGAGCGGTTTTAGCTAATATAGATGAAGTCATGATAATATCTACTATAATCAACTTATAGACCTTATTTAAAAAAATATTTCGTTTCAAAGGTAGGTGGTATAAAAGGCTAAGCTTTAAACAAAAAAAAAACCAGCTACATGTTTGGGCGGCGCGGATGCACCCGAGGCGCTCGCATGCCTGCATCCCGTGGGCCTGACTCGCGAGCCACGAACAGTTCTCTTGGGCCAGCCCTAGTGGGAATCTTGCACGAGCTTAGCTTGGCCCAGAGCTTTGCGTAGGCAACTAAGCAGGTGAAAAATTACATGCGCTGATACGAGCCACTCTATATGCAGGCAACAAACCACACCCTTCCTTATTGGCTTCTAGGACGGCCTCGTCCGTAGTCTCCAGCCACACGACCAGAGTCCGTCCACTCCTCGTCACCGAAGCCAAGAGTTTCGAATACAGCAAACTTCAGAAAACATCGCAGCTCGCACAAAGATCCTGTAAAAATTCCGTAGTCCAGACGGAGCCCTAGTCCTTTCTGGCAGAAACGGAAACTGAAGGTGTTGCGGCTAAGCAAATGTAACGATCGGCCAGAAAAGAACGTACACGGTACGAATACATGGATGGATCGGCGTCTCAGAAACAGAATTGCACGGATCGGAGACAGCGACCGGCTGCAGAAAGCGTGCAGCAACTTGGGCGATCCGTAGTCAAAGCACACCAGAGCTTTTTCACGGGTGTGTTTTTGTGGCGAGGAGGGCTGATACTTGCTCGGCAGTAGTAGAAGAACCAGATCCCCTGAGCATTTTACCGGAGAATGTGGGTGTGTTTGGTTGCCTGAATCTCCTTCGTCCTGACTGAGTGGATCCGTATAATCTGAGAAAGAGCATGCTTGGTTGCCTGTATGAGTGGATGCAGCCTGCATGAGCGGATACAAAAATACGCCCTTATCCTGGATGGGTGGATACGCTCAAAATGAGCTTCACTGGCCATCCTGGATGGGTTGATGCAGTGTATCTTATGCGGTCCCACGTGTCAGCCTTTCAAGTTTGGTAGACTGCATCCGCTCATACAGGCAACCAAACAGCATCTCAGTTTTTTTGCATCCGCTCATGCAACCTAACCAAACATCTTCTTTTTTTGAAATACGATTCCACTCAGCCTGCATCTACTTAGTCAGGATATACGATACAACATCCATCTACGAACCAAACACACCCTATGAGTACAAGATGGTCACAGCGCAACAGGTCGGAATTGGATGCCCCCTCCTGACGCGGGTAGCCATGAGATGGAGGAGGATTTGAGCTCAGGTAGTGCGCAAGATAAGCGGCACAGTGCTTCAATGCTAGGCTAGCCGTGTGATTGTCACGCCACAGGCAGCATCATGTCTCGGATTTGGAGGTCAGTCAGGGACCCCCTGTTCCAAGTGAGAACCCTAGCAAGGAAACAACGATTTATGTGTAGGGAGTACCTTTTAGTAGTAGTCAATTGGTGGCATGTCATGTTGCTGGATCAACTGTAGTAGCTCAGCCTTTTGCCGTCAACTAGCACTTGAAAGTGCCTTCTCTGCAGTAACTTGGTGGGTAGCATCTAGCATGTTTGCTGAATCAACTGTAGCAGATGCCTTTTGCAGTGAACTAGCAATTCAAAGTTGAAACCTGTCGTCTGCGCTACAGCTCCCAAAAGGCAGGAATCACGCAGAGTGTTTTTTTTTCAGTTTTACCAAGCTGAAACAATGCACAAGAAAGCCCAAATTTGCTCGTGGATTACATATCACTTCTAGTAACTGGACCAGGGCCCAGCTATGAACTTTCCGCACATGTGCAGAAGAGGCAGATCTAGGTTATTGCAGTTCACATCCATAACAGAGTCATCAGAACACTTGTATTAAAATCTAAACACTGGTCTCATGATTATTAATTAGTACTAAACAGTACAATGAGTTCATTGCTCCCACCAATACCCAACTCTTAGCGATGAACCAATGAATTTCCAGGCACTGGATCAGTTTACACTTCTGGTCGACGATTTCGACACCTCACCACCAATCCAAAAGGACGGAAGACTAACCAAACAATTTCGCTGCAACATTGAAGTGTGGGATTACATATGAGCTGGCTGCAAATATGTTCGCTCATAGAGGCCCATCACCTGATCAGCCACTGCCCACATTATAGCCTGACCAGGTGGAATCCTCATGAGCCTGGGAAGCAAGCCTTTCCACAGGGCTCGGAGACCCTCTTCAGCGTATATTGTCCGTATTGCATGGGCCATGCCATTGTACTTGATGTCGCCAGTTCTGCCCTGGGCCATCAACCTAGTCTTCACGACATCGAAGGGTCCAGTGCAGATTGGCCCTGCAGTTCCTGCAAGGAACCCCGAGACCATCGACTGCCATGGCTGGAGAACCTTCCCGTCTCCTTCGTGCTTCTTCCAGAGAACAATGTCGAATGTGTTCTTGGCTGTGAACATTACAGCTTGGTTTGTGCCATTACGCATGACAGTTGGTAATGCTCCAGCCCAAAGACCAAAGAGGCCTTCCTCCCGAACGATTGTCTTTGCACAGTGTATGGGCCCTTTATATCTGAGCAGGTCTGGGCTTAGTCCTTTCTGTTGCTGTAATCTGATCTTTACCACCTGCATCCACCGTAAAGAAACATTAAAGCAATTCCCTCCATAGTACAAGCTTTAAATAAACAAAATTCCAGTGACAAAATGTAAATTAGTTTCCCCCATAAATATGATGAACAAATTACAGCAACAAATGTCAAGTTTTATATAAATTTTAAGGGTGTTATTTGCTCCATTTCACATACTGTTGTAGGAGTGGCCTAACCCTCCATGATTGAACCTTGCAACTGGCCCAATATATAATAAGTCCAATAATATAAAAAAATATAGTAATGTACTCCTACCTTATGTGATTATTAAAGGATAAGATAGGAATTTCCCATCATACCCCGCACATGTATATAAACCCCCAAAAGAAGCATGAGGAGAGGTCCACTCATTTTCCCACATACCGTCTCTTTGTTAACTCTCCACCTCTTATAGTCTCCCTCTTTACTGTTTGGTCTGTTAACAGTTTGACACCGTCTGTGGGGAGTGCGCAAAAAGCTGCGGAAGGAAAAAAGCTGAAGAACCACCACAAGAGGGGTCGCTTGGTGTTAGCAATAGCCACTGAAACGAGTGAGCAACTCCGGCCTCCGCGCCATCGCCCCGCCGCTGGGCCTCCGCGCGCAGTGACCAAGACTGGCCACGTCGGCTACATCCTGACCGCATTGGCTCCGCCAGACTCCATGGGCCCCACGTCCATCCCACATCAGTCTCTGCTCACTAGTGCATATGCATGCATGCCTGCATGCCTGCTTGCGGGTATGTATACACGCACGTATACACTAGTATGGCGGAGGCTGCTCCGAGCCGGTCAAGCCTCCACACCGGTCTCCGCGCCATCGAAGACTGGTGTTGATGTCGACAGCCTCCACGGAGCTCCGCGCCATTGACTCCGTCGAACTCCGTGTCGACTTCGCCGGATTCCTCATCAACGTCGACGGCCTCCGCCGAGCTCCGTGCCGACTCCGACGGCTGCGGTAGGCCTCTGCATCGACAATGCCAGACTCCATTTCAACTTCGCCAGATTCCTCGTCGACGTTGATGGCCTCCGCAAAGCTCCGCGCTGTGGACTTCACCGGATTCCTCATTGACGGCCTCTGACGAGCTCTGCGCCGTCGACTCCGCGTTGACCTTGTCAGATTCCTCATCGACGTCGACAGCCTTTACCGAGCTCCGCGCCATTGACTCCGTCGGACTCCATGTCGACTCCGCCTGACTCCGCATCGACTTCGTCGGATTCCTCGTCGACGTTGACGGCCTCCGTCGAGCTCCGCGCCGACTCCGACAGCCGCGGCAGGCCTCTGTATCGACTCCACTGGACTTCATGTTGACAGCCACGGCCTCCGCGCGTGTCCACTCTACGTGGCCTCCGCGCCAGACCTCGTCGCGTGAATGCCTACACGGTAGACCCCGTCTCCTAGTGGCCTTTTTGTGTGAATGACTCCATGCCGGATCCACCTCTGAACAGCCTCCATGTGAATGTCTCCGCACCAGAGTCATTGTCACTTAGGTCCCCAAGAAACCAAGAATAGGAGGCAGCTTGGGCTAATCAATGGGTACACCGTACACGCATGGTTGCTTTTCAACACCATTTCATGCCATTATGCGGTTGCTTTTGACACTTTTCGTATCAGTGGCATGCCGTGTTCTCTGACGTTTTCATTGGCGTCAGCTTTCCTTTTATGCCATCGTTTTGGTCACAATTCTACAACTGTGGAGTGTAAAGCGCCTGGAACTTAGCCGTCCAAAACAACTCTACGAAGTATAAAAAAATCGCACGGTGGCCTCGCGCCCTGGCGTACTCTGCAGAGTATAAAACACCTGGAACTTAGCCGTTCAGGGCAACTCCAAGGAGTATAAAAAAACACACGGTGGCCTTGCACCCCGGCGTACTCTGCGGAGTATAAAGCGCTTGGAACTTAGCCGTCTAGAGCCTCTACGGAGTATAAAAAAATCGCACGGTAGCCTCACGTCTCGGCGTATTCTGCGGAGTATAAAGCGCCTGTAACTTAGCTGTCCAAGGCAACTCTACGGAGTATCAAAAACATCGAATGGTGGCCTCGCGCCCCGACGTACTCTGCAGAGTATAAAGCGCCTGGAACCTAGTTGTCCAGGGCAACTCTACGGAGTATAAAAAAATTGCACGATGGCCTCACGCCCCGACGTATTCTGCGGAGTATAAAGCGCCTGAAACTTAGCCGTCCCAGAACACTCTACGGAGTATAAAAAATCGCATGGTGGCCTCACGCTCCGATGTACTCTACGGAGTATAAAGTGCCTGGAATTTAGCCGTCCATGGCAACTATACGGGCCTCACGCCCGATGTACTTTGGGGAGTATAAAGCGCCTGAAAGTTAGCCGTCCAGAGCAACTCTACGGAGTATAAAAAAATCGCACGATGACCTCATGCCCCGGCGTACTCTACGGAGCATAAATCGCCTGGAACTTAGCCGTCCAGGGCAACTCTACGGAGTATAAAAAAAATCGCACGATGACCTCGCGCTTCGGCGTACTCTGCAGAGTATAAAGCACCTGGAACTAAGCCATCCAGAGCAACTATATAGAGTATAAAAAAATTGCACGGTGGGCTCGTGCCCCGACGTACTCTGCGGAGTATAAAGCGTCGGGAATTTAGCTGTCCCGAAACACTCTATGGAGTATAAAAAATCGCACGGTGGCCCGTCGTACTCACCAGGGAGTGCCCCACTCTAGTAGTATGCTTGGTGTGTATCACGCATTCGGGCATGTCCCACCAGGAAGTGCCCTACTCTAGTGACATAACTAGTGAATATCACACCTTTGCACGTGTCCTACCAGGGAGTGCCCCCGCTCTAGCGGCATACTTGATGAATAGCGCGCCTTCACGTGAGTCCCACCAGGGAGTGCCCCGCTCTAGTGGCACCCTGGTGAACACTTGCAGGGCAACGGGCTCCGCCTCCCTGCATTCGCATCTCCTTATCCCCTCTTGCTAAGACCGACAGGTGGGCCCCAACCACCCCCTCTCTCTCTGATATTTTAATCCGAAAAACCAAATGGGAAAATACCAAAATGCCCTCAGCGGCAACAATAACTTCCAGCAACTTCTACAATTAGTATTACTTCCTTAATACGCCCAGCTAGCATGAAAAAGAAATATCAATACCGTTGTTCTACAGAAGCTGCCGGTCCTCTTAAAGGGACAGGTTGTCAGGTTGGGCTAGAAAACTTCCACTTTGGCCAGGACTCTGTAGGTGTGACATCAGATGAACCTCCAAACCAATATTCACCAATATTCACAATTCACTGCTGATGTCACATAGTTCACCAAATCAAGCTCCCATCCCTTCTTTACAATACCAGAAAAGTTGTGAACGAGGCATTTGTTCCAAATTAGGCCTATATGAGTTTGATCGTACTACCTTATCATTGCCCTTTTGGTTATGCGCATTTCTTCTTCTTTTTTATGGTCGTCTAATCTTTGCTATGTAGGTAACAACATGATGCTTACAAGAACACGATACTACTTTAAAAATGTTGGTGTATACGGCAGCGTGTTGGGACAAAGCATAATTTTTAGAGACGAAAAGAAATTGCCAATGAATACAACATTGAAAAAGGAAATGAGCAGGTGATGGGCAGCCAAATGCTTGATTATTGGGCATGGTACTAGCAAAGTACAGAGATGTCGTTTCTTTAATCCCAAAGCTGCCAAAGATTAAGCAACTGCTGCACCTGTCTTATACTACTAGCTGCATATAAGCGCGGCGCACGCCGCGCTAGCTACCGTGTAGACAAAAGCAAAAGAGACGATAATTCGCAGGGGTTTAATAAAAAAAATCGAGGACGAATGCGAAATTTAGGGAAAACCAAAGGTCTTTTCCGTAAAAAACCGAGAACCTGTAAGGACTTGTACGTAAGTAAATAAGGGTCTATACGTAATTTTGGAAACCCGCAGGGCGCTACCAAAAAATTTTTTAGGAAAAAAACCTGCAGGGACTTTTTTGAAAAATCCAGGACCTTTTCGCGAAGAAAAAGGACCTTTACGTAATTTCGGAAAACCAGGAGGGAATGGCCTCCCCCGGCCGTACGCAAATCCGGCCGGACACGCGCCGGCCGAGGGAGGCAAAGGGGCGACGTGGACACCGCGCGGGGGCCGGAACCCCCCGGCTATTGAGGGAATCGGATTCTCTACAGTCGCGTACAGTAGAGAGCAGTCGAATCCGAGCCGTTCGATCAGAAAAAAACGGTCCAGATCATTTTTGCTACAGTTCGATCAGAAAAAAAGCCGTTCGAGCCGTTCTTTTTTCCGATCTGACGGCTCAGATTCCCGACTGCTCTCTCCAGTCACCGTAGCGACTTCAGAGAATCCAAAATCGCTATTGAGGGGTTGGGATTACTCCGTTCTTTTTCTATACAGTAACGATGCCACTTTTACATCGGTAACCTACACGTAAGATGTCGCAAGTTTTTTTTTCGGTTAGAATCACCTAGAGTTGTTCCAAATTTAAAATAAATAAATATTTATGCGATCAGTATAAGCTATAACATATCAAGAACGATTTGGGAACTCATAGAAAAAGTAACAAGCAAGAGGAACAGAGGTAGGCAATCTTGCCTCGAATGGGGTGACTATGACGAGGGCCTCGAGGACGCCGGCGCCGAACCCGGAGACGATTCGGCCGTGCGCGGAGATCTTGCCGGTGCCGGGGTCCTTGAACGCCGACTGCAGCACGGCGTTGGAGCCGAGGCGGAGCGCGTACTTGAGCGTGAGGTGGGTGGCGAAGGGCGTGAGGCCCTTCCAGAGCGCGCGCACGCCCTCGGAGCGCGCGACCGTGGCGCCGCAGTGCGCGATGCCGCGGTAGGCCCCCGCGCGGTCGAGCTGCAGCCGCGTCTTGACCACGTCGATCGGCTGCAGGCAGCACGCCTCCATCACGCCGCCGAGCGACCCCGCCGCCGCCTTCACGTACGGAGGGATCGGCAGCCTGCCACCGCGGGGCTCCCGCCGCTCATTTGCCGGCGATGGCGCCTGGGGGGACGATAGTGGCGGCGGCGGCGGCGCGGAAGAGGAGGCCATTGGAGTCTCGGAAAAGCAGAAGCGGCGAGCTTAGCGGGTGGCGGGTGCGGCGGAAAAGCGGGTTTTGGATTCTATTGCTTGTTGCCTTTCCCCACTTTTCTGCGGCGTCAGCAAGGGAGTGGTGGTGCTTATATATAGGATCGAAAGGAGCGGAGCGTGTTGTAAGCTTCGTTGTGGCCGTCAGGGTTTGGTGTATGACAAGTGGGGCCAACCAGGGTGCTGTTGTTGCGCAGCCTCGGACCCACACGTCAGTTGGGGAAATTGGCGGATGACTGGGAGATGCCCTCGTGGTGGTGGGGGCTCGGCCGATTCGCGGGTCCCGCTTGCAGTGCTAGGGTAGCGCAAGGAACCGTGTGCTACGCACCCCATCTCTGCGGGATACGTGTAGTGCTCACGTGGCTTCGTTGGGTACTTGTCATAGATCGATGTAGAAGCAACGCCCCGAGAGACCACTCACTGCTGTTGGATGAAGTTGGCCACATGTTGAGCGTATTCTTCTCAGCTTATTTCACTTCATGGCTCGTAATTTTATAGCCTGTAATTTCTCTTGAGCAAATAAATATGAGGATTTTTTGAAACACCCTAAAAATTTGCAAGTTTGGAAGTTTTTGAATTTTGTTTGATTTTTTTCTTTCCCAATTTGGCAAATTACTCGAAAATCCGCTTTCCTGTTTTGGGCATGTCGCTTCTTCTCTTCTCTGGCGCCCACGCGTGCGCCGCTTCCCCCTCTCCATCCCGAAGCTTCAGTTGTCGCTCGCATTCACCTCCCCTAGCCGCAGTTCTTGCATTCGCCTCCCCTAGCCGCAGTCCTTGCATTCGCCTCCCCTGGCCGCAACTCCTTCGCGTTCATTCCCCCTCCGCGCCGCCCCAGTGCACCTCCCCTCTCCATTTGCGCGTGCAAGAAAAGCCTCCCGAACCACCTCTACGTGGCTAGCTCATCTCGCGAAGTATAAAACCTTTCGGCCGCCGTAGAACAACTCCTAGCACACACATGCTCCTGCTCAAGCAACCGATTGACCTCCCATTGCTCCTGTAGCCGCCGATCGCCTCCCCTGGGCTCGGTAAGCCTCTCGCCCTATCTTCCTCAATCAACCGCTAAATCTCAATTAATTGTAACCCTAGCATCTCCTGAGCATGAAAAACACCGACGTAATCTCAATTGAGCATGAGCATTTCCGTAGAGCTATGTCCACGAAGTCTACCGCCGGCCGTATCACCTCTTGCGTGGCCAGCTCATTTGATCTATTCTTGAGCTGTGCCATCACTTCCTTTAGGTTCCTACGATCCCCTATATGGTGAAAAGCCCGTACATTTGGCTAGAGAGCCTCTAAATATTAATGGCACCGCCATGGAGGCCGCCGCCTTCCTTCCTGCCGCCAGTCGCTACCGCCCATTGCCTTGCTCTCCAAAACCCGAAAAATGGAACCGCCACCGTTCCTTGGAGCCACCCGCACTACCCACCCTCGCCGGAGATCTCGGTCGGTGCCGAATTGCAGCAGGGCCGCCGCCCCTGTTTTCTCCCGAAGAAGATGGCCCGAGGTTGAAGACGACTGGGAGGAAGCGACGTGGTTAAATCCCCGCCCTCGGCGCCTGTTAATACCAGCCATCCGAACGTCCGCCTGCTTCGCATCCGAGCCATCCGCGCAGATGGCGTGTCGCCCATCTGCCGGCTCTCCGTGCGGCGCGCGCTTGGGCCATCGGCCGTCGGCCCAATTGGCTGAGTGGGCGCGGGAGGAGGCCGTGGGCCTCGAGTGTGGTTGGGCTAAACCTGCCACTGTTCATCCGACCGGGCCACATCATTTATTAGCCGGCCCAGTGTTATTTATCCCATTTAAAAATCCTAAAAATTCATTAAGAATCATAGAAAAATCCATAAACCCCAAAAATACCAAAATAAACCATTTTGACCAGTTTAACATCTCAAATTTAAATTTGGCATCCATTCTTCCAAATTTAAATTCTAAATTTTACCATTTCACAATTTTAGCTCAGTAAATTTAAAATTCCAATGTTCTACCCACTTCGAATCTTGTAAATTCAAATTTCCTCCATTTAACCAAATTAAATCTTGATAAACTCCAAATCCACTCAATTTAAAGGTTGACCATCCAATTTCAAATGTTTACCTTTTATTTTTCCAAAATCCGTCCAAACACATATACCTCTTTTAACCACTCCGATCTTATCCAAATTTAACCGTGTCGACCATCTAAGCATCGTTGAATTTCAACCTCCCCAACCCAACCCATTTCTTTTTGTACTGTTTCTTATTTTATATTTGCATTGTGTTCCCAGCTTGCATCTCGCAAAACAGGAACTTAGTTGATTTCGTTTTCTACGCTAGTAAACGGACCAGGCGAGCTGGTCAACTGAAGGACAGCAAAAGCAGATAAGGTAAATTTGAAGTTGGTCGAGAAGATCAAGAGCAACAGGAAGAAGGCAAGTCACATGTTTTTGATCATATTGAATCCCATTAGATTTACATTATTTATTTAATGTATTTTCATTATTGATAGTTGCAAAACGATAATTGCTTAAAATAAATGTTTAGAATGACATGCTAATTAGATAAATCCCACCACTGTTAAAAGCCATGTTCACTCTGATGGGCACATTCACCTTGACAATCTTAGTAAGAATTAAAATATTGTACAAGCATATATATATATATATATATATATATATATATATATATATATATATATATATATATATATATATATATATATATATATAAAAGACCATCTCATTCAACATTTTACACTACTAAGTGACCTTGGCCGTTGGCCAGTAGGTTTGAAAAACCCGGAGAGGGTAGGGTGGAATGGGACACCGTACCCTAGGCCGGTGATGCTAAAGTACAGAGTAGGGTAAGGGTGTTGTGGGGATCCGTGCGGCGGACTTCACCCACCGCTTTACCCTGGAGTGAGGCTGGTTGGTTTGGTGGTGTTGAGTGCTGTTGAGCACAGTGGAAGTTTGTGGTTGAGTGCCTCAGGTGAAAAATATAAGGACAAGAACCTTGTGCCAAGTAACAGACATAGTGACCGCTCAATCCACAGGAGTTGACTTGTCAACACTGGTTTAGTAGCTGCTCAATTTGATTGAAACTCTACAGGAGGAGATGACAGGATGCCGGGGAGTTAGGTATGCTGCGGGTACCTAACAACGGTAGTAGACACTTAAAACGACAGGGAGAAGTTTTTTTATTTGGCCGTGACTGAGTGATGCTACCGGGTAGAGCCTATATAGAGAATTGAGCAGTGAAACGACCTGGCTTTCTTAACTCAGTCATGAGGGTTAAGGAATCGTGTGGGTAAAGTTGAGCAACTCTGCAGAGTGAAATAAATAGTATTCGAATACGCCGTGCTTCCGGTTAATAAAGCTGTGTTAATTGGGTGATTCCAACAACGAGGTATAAGTAGTGTTTCTGATGTTGTTAATCTGAGTAATGAGGAAACTTTGTCTGATAATAAAACCCCCTGATCTTAAGGAGCAAATGTTTTAATTTTATTTGTTTGCAAATAAAACTGCATCCACCCACTGTAATAAAACCAATATATTCCCACCCTTGATTAATCCTGACAAGTAGTTAAATAGTATTTTCCACATGTGATTTGCTGAGTATGGGGTTGGAGTACTCAGGCTTGCAAAATTTTCCCCCAACAGATATCAGAAGAAAAAAAAGCAAATCAAGATTTCGTGTTAGGGTTACGACTGCACTCAAGTGTTCCTGTGGAGTTTTCTTCGGCTCTTCTGTATGTAAGTTAAGTTTTGGGCTTGGACGCCCGTATTGTCATTGCAATTGGCCATTAGGTCTTATTTCAATTAAATTAACTTCTTTTAATTGTTCGTAAGCAGGCATGATACACTGTTAAGCCGCAACAGAACTCCTGGGCTGTTGCGGGCCGTACGACGTCTCTGTTCCCAAAAATGGGGGCGTTACATTTTTTTTGCTATTTTAAATCAGTTTATCATAATAACTTTTTAGAAGTAGCTTATTGACTTCCGTTTTATTCACATAAATGCTCGTATTGTGATAAAAAAATTCATAGTTTTAAGCCATAGTCCAAAACAAATATACCCATTATTAACATGATTGACGGGTGGATGCAACGATTGAAGGATGAATGCTGATTTCTTACTTCTTTCCTTATTTTAAAATTTATGTAACTTGTATTGGGCGGTGATGCACGGAGGCACCGCTCCGCTTGGCAACGTTGTTTTCCTTGTATTTTGCCTTTCCATTTTTCTACGTTAGTGTGGTTCCACCGTCTCGATCTGGGCTGCACACCTCAGTTTCGATCTGGCTTTTACACCAATTGCTTTTTTAGACTAGATATGTAGCCACAGGGGCGGAGCCAGGATCCAGACAAAGGGGGGGCCGACCCGCCAAGGCGCCGGCGTCATAGGTCCTAGGCGCCGTGTGTCGGCAAAATTAGACATACACTTATATAATTAAACATATGCATATATATTGTCATATAAATTCAATCATAACACATATGGCAAAATAATGTAGCATACGTCTAGCATACTGAAAAGACTCTCTCAGTGGTCGCTGTTGATACTGGAAGAGTTATGACTAATCTTAGCAATCTATCGACCATTGGATAAATAGAATTTTTACCTAATCTCACTAGTCCCTTTGTTAGATCAGCAAGTGATGGCAATGTACTTAGATCTAGATGGTTGCATACATCAAGCTGAAAATGTGGTAGTTGACACTCCAATTGAGCTTGATCTTGACTTGAAAAATCAGCGGGATAGTACTTTTCCACCAAAGTACTTATCTTTGAAATGTCAAAACCATCTTTTCTTGGATCTAGTGAGGCACAAAGTGATAGAAGCTCTGTTGCTTGAGAACTGAATCGATCTTCTAACTCAATCAATTGTTGGTCGACTGCAACATTAAACACGTCTATTTTATAATGGTGAAGAGTGGTGGTATTATCATTTTTGTTCCGAGATTTGGTCACATCCACACACCTACAAATTGCGACATGTAGTTAAACAAGTTAGATATGTACCATAAGAATAAAAAAATATGTATTTGTGCTCATATTAAAAAACTGAAGGTAAGATAATAACTTACTTGCGATTTAAATCCGAAATCTCAATCTCGTGCTTGTCACAAAAGGCTTTCACCTCCTTAAGAAGTGGTTCCCAGCCATCATTTCTCAAGTCACTAAGCAATGATTTTGTGTTAGAAATGCAGGGGCCTAATTGACTAATTGACTATGATGAAGAGTGATTAAGGGGTCCTATTAATGCATTTGGTGGACCATTGGGGGGGCCAGGCCCTGCCCGCCCCCTTCTCTCCGCCCCTGTGTAGCCATGTATAATACCCGCATTTGCATCCATGTTCGTTCGGAAGCATGGAACATGGGAGCACCTAGGCTCCACATGTGCAGGTTGACATCTGGAACGGAGTATAGTGGTCCGCTCGTGCGCTGATATACAGAGTTGTAGGGGTGCTAGTCAAAGAACACAATTTTTTAAAAAAACGACGCTGTTTAAGTAGATAACATTTTTTCTGCCTCGTGATTTGCTGTAAGATTAGTGGGGAGCTCAATTTAGTGGTGGCTTATGATTTTTTACTGTAGCTGGTTTTTTTACTGTAGCTGATAGTGGCTTATTTTGTGTAATTAAAATTTAAAAATGAAAAAATATGTTAGCCCATCACAGACAATGTGAAGAAATACAGGAGAAAAAAAAGAAAAGACAAAAAAAGCTCAAAAGACTAGAAAAGATGAAATTAAAAAATAGTGAATTAAAAGCCCAAAGCTGAAGCTGAAATAGAAAACGTTGGTCAACAATCAAAACGTGATAAGTTCGCAACAGAACCATGTGCCTTTCGCAACTGAAACATGTGCCTACAGCTAACGAGCTGTATAAACATTTATCAGGAGCTTGACTAGCATGCTTCAAAGTTTTTCAAAAAAGACTAGCATGCTTCAAAAGAGTAGACCTTGCAAGCTGTTGTAAGCTATTAAACCTGCTCTTATTATGTGTTTGGATGCTCACGTGCTATGCTACTATGTTAAAATTATGGATGAATTGTGGTCTATTAAATTTTCTATCCAATAACGTGTGTTGCATGCATGTTTTATATCTTGTTGAATATTATGTTGTTAATACCTCCTCAAATCAAACTTATAAAGGAAACTCCGTCAAAATTTTCTCAAAATCTACAAGTGTGCATGTAAGCACTTTATTAAACTCTATGCACACATTTAAAGGGAATTTTGTCTGTATATTGAGACTTTGCTAGCACTCAACTCTTTCTCTCACTTGAAATCATCTCAAGAGTTAAATGCTATCAAAAGACAAATCCTAGAATATACAACTCATCCTTGGACTAGATATATATTAAACAACTTTCAAGTCGTTAATATTTGTTTAGGTTGTCATCAATTGCCAAAAATAAAGAGATTGAATCATATATGCCCCTAAAAATTATTTTGGTAATTAATGATGACCATATTTAAGAGACTAACATGTTTGTTGAAATGATCGAAAGGCTTAACCAATTTGTGTCTTAGCCAAAAGAATTTTAAAACTCTTAATCACCTTCTCTAGTCAGTTATACTTAATCTAACAGTTTTCCCTCCGGTAAGCCCTACTTCCAATTCCCCATCTTCGTCCACACCCTCTTCAAATTGGCCACATCCTTAACATCTCCTCACCACCACGAAACTAACCCCTATCATCCAGCCAAGCCTCGCCGCCACCGTGTGCCATCACTCCGCAGCCCACTGCCACCATCGCCAGCCTTCTGCAAACTACCCCGAGCCAAGCTACCACCACCATCGAGCTCCCCTCACCCCACTGATGCTCAAATCACCGCTAAATTGGTCAAAGCTCTGCTGTAGCTCTGTCGTGCCCCTCCCTTGTTCCGGCCATAAGCTGCCACTACTAGCCATTTCCATGTCGTCACTATTCATGCTGAAGCCCAAAATAGGTTCCCCACGATCTGTGGATACTTGCCGCACCACCCAATTTTCTAGCTCGCTTAAAATGTGAGTTGGACCATGTGCCCCGTTGAAAGCATCTAGGCCCCTAAAAATATTGGTTTTGGTAATTAATGGAATTATGTGAATATGGGACTAATGTGTGCATTAAGTGTTTGAAAGGATAAGTTCAAATGGCAAAGAAAAAGGCTCACAAAATATCCCATGAAGATTCAAAGATCTCTAGGGCAACAAGGTAAATAGTTTAGGTATCTATTTTATTTTACCGGTCTTGGAGATAGGTTGGAAGACCGGATTATAGGATAGACGACGTACTATTAAGAGGGATCATGGTGATTGCTTGATCATGTTCAAATGTGCCCTATGGATCAATTTAGGATCATGCATGCACTTAGAAATTAAAATCAAATCAAATCTGTGCATTGTCAGAAAATCTGGTAGTTTCGGTGTTAATTGGGCGGAACTACCACTGGGCCGGAAGTACCGGGCGCCCGGGCGGAACGTTTTTTCCAGAGAGCGCCCGGACTCAGACTTAGTCTCTCGGAAAACAGAAGTACCGCGGGTTGACCTGCGGAACTACCGGATGGCCGGTAGCACCGGGCACCCGAGCGGAACTTTATTTCCAGAGAGCGCCCGGAGTTTAACTTAGCCTCTCGGAAAACGGAAGTACCGCGGATTGACCCGCGGAACTACCGCATGTGCGGAAGTTCCGGATACCCGTGCGGAACTTTATTTCCGGAGAGCGCTGGGAATAAAACTTAAACTCGCTGAAATCGGAAATACCGGGTCATGGAGCGGAACTTCCGGACTTCCGGAAGTACCGCGACTTCAACGGCGGTAGTACCGCACTCATTGACCAACGGTCACTTCTGACTCACTGACATAGCCGTTCTGACCGGTCAGCGACAATCTGGAAGTACCGCGGTTATACCTGCGGTAGTTCCGAATTTCCTGATTTTTCAGGATTGTTTATTGTAACGGCTATTTGAGGTTGGTGAGGGTATAAATACATCCCCACCAGAACTTGTATGTGTTGTTGAACCTCCATTGAATACATTTGAGCTTAGTGCAACCTCTCACACCTCATTCACTCACTTGTGCATTCAATTGAGGTAGTTGACCAAAAATTCAAGTGCATTGCAATCTAGTTGATCCATTAGGCACTTGAGTGAGATCAAGCCGCTGTGATCTATTCTCTTGGTGCTTGCCGGCACCTAGACGGCTTGGCGGAGGTCCGGTGATCTTCTCAAGAAGATTGTGAGAAGGCCCGGAAGATTGTGAAGGCTCGGAGCTCGCCTACCCGGAGAGGGAAAGGGCTACCGCTAGTGACCGAGGTGATTAGGCTCATTCGTGGAGCCGGTCCGATTTGTTCGGGCTTACCTCAACGTGGACTAGGGGAGACCGGCAAGTCTCCGATCACCACGGTAAAAAGTAATCGTGTCATTTGTGGTTTTCTCTCTTGTGATCATTTTCATTCAAGCAACGCTCTTCATTCATATTACTTGATTGCTTGCTTAGTTAGAGTAGCAATTGTTGATCTCTACTATTTGATATTGCTCTTAGTCGATTACTTGTGCTAGTGATTGTTTGAGCCTTACTAGGTTGATTAGTGGTGTTATTGTTATCTTGCTCTAGTATATCCATCAAGTTTAAAATTGCTAATTAGAATTAGACAAAAATTTTAAAACCGCCTATTCACCCCCCCTCTAGTCGGCCTCCTCGATCTTACAAGTGGTATCAGAGCTTGGTCTCTCAATTTTAGACTTAACCGTTTAGAGAGAAAAGGATGGCTAGTGAGGGTATAGCAATAGGAAAGGCACCTCTTTTTGATGGCTCAAATTATGCATATTAGAAAATTAGGATGTCTATTTATTTAAAGGCCATGAGTCCTCAAATTTGGAAAGTCGTAAATGAGGGTTACGTTATGGCTCTTGATCCGGATCACCCAACGGACCAAGACGGGCGTAATGCTCATTTAGACGCCCAAGCTATGAATGCTCTATTTGGAGCCTTGAACGCGGATGAGTTCAACAGGGTGAGCAATCTTGAGACGGCTCATGCTATTTGGACTACCCTTTCGGAAATACACGCAGGGACATCCACGGTCAAGGAGGCCAAATTGCATCGGCTTAGGATCAAATATGAGACATTCACAATGTTGCCCCATGAAGACATCAATGAGATGTACTCAAGGCTCAACAACATTGTGAATGAGCTTAAGGGCCTTGGAACTAACCTTTCCGATCTTGATATTGTTCGAAAGATGCTTAGGGCCTTGCCGGAGAAATATGAAGTGTTGGTGACTCTCTTCCTCAACTCACCGGAGTTGGCAAGAATGACACCAACGCAATTGTTGGGCAACCTCATCACCAACGAGCTCTACAAGAAAGACAAGGAAGAGCTCTTGGAGCAATCTTCTTCCAAGAGTAAGAAGATCACCGCCTTCAAGGCTAAAGCGGTGATGAGTGAAGAATCCGAAGAAGATGATGAGGAGGACTCCGAAGAAGAATTTGCGCTTCTAGTAAGGAGAATGAAGAAGTTCATGAGAAGACGCCCATATCGAAGCACAAGCCATGAGAAGACCAAGACATGGCATTCTTCCTCAAATAAGAAGTTTAGCAACATTCGTTGGTATGAATGTAATGAAAAGGGGCACATTGCCTCTCAATGTCCAACAAAGAAGGATGACAAGGAGAAGTCATCAAAGAAGAAGAACTACAACGGCAAGAAGAAGCTCTTCAAGAAACTTCACAAGGATGGCAAGAATGAAGCTCATATTGGTGAGTGGAACTCCGAAGAGGAGTATTCGGACTTCGACTCAAGCGAGGACGAATCTCCCAAGAAGAAGGGGCTTGTGAGCATCGCCATCAAGGAAGCTCCATCACTATTCTCCACTCCTACATGCCTTATGGCTAAAGGAGAAAAGGTAAAATTGCTTGATGATGATCAGCCTTCATATGATGACTTGATGAATATGTTAGTTGAATTGATAGAATTTCTTGGAAAAGAAAAATCAAAGTTTAAGGTCTTGAAGAGAGAACACATCTCTCTCAAAGACTCTTATGAGGAGCTAAAGGAAGCTCATGATTTGCTTCTCCAAGAAAATCACAAATCTAGTACTAGCATTAGAGTTACTTGCAATATCTTGAATGAAATGTCTAGTATAGAAATTTCAAAGTCTAGCATATCTACTTGTTGTGATGATTTACTTGCCATACCTTGTTCATCTAGTGTAGATACTAGAAATGCTTTAAATCTTGTTCATGATGATGTTATTGCTAATGAAAACAAAAATTTAAAAGAACAAGTGCTAAAATTAAACAAAAGTTTAGAGAGGGCTTACAAGGGAAATGAAACTCTTGATAAGTTGCTAAGTGATCAAAGATGCTCCTTTTACAAAGAGGGACTTGTATATGTTCCCCAAAAGGGTAAGAAGCCGGTATACAAGCCTCCAAGGTTTGTAAAGGAGAATGGTAAGTATTGCACAAAATGTCGGTGTGTTGGACATGCTCAAGATGATTATTCTAAGAATAACATGCATTTCATTAGTCTATATGATTCTTGCTATATGCTTAGAAAATCTACAAATGGAAATGTTGTTGCTCATTTTGTTGGCACCTCGATTTTGGGTGCTAAAAAGAAATCCATTTGGATACCCAAAACCTTGGTCACTAACCTCCAAGGACCCACAAATTTGGGTACCTAAAAGAACTTGATTTTCTTTTGTAGGTGAACTACAAAACCGGTGGAAGGCATTGTGTGTTGGATAGCGGTTGCACCCAACACATGACCGGAGACCGGAAGATGTTCACCACCTTTGATAATGGAAGCAATGACAAGATCACATTTGGAGATAATAGCAAAGGAAAGGTATTGAGATTGGGTAAAATCGCTATCTCAATCGACCTTTCAATTTCTAATGTATCTCTAGTTGAAACATTAAATTGCAATTTGCTATCCGTTGCACAATTATGTGATCTAGGCTTAACATGCTCTTTCTCAAAAGAAAATATTGTAATCTCAAAAGATAATAATAACGAACTAGTCTTCAAAGGCTTTAGATTTGAGAATCTCTATTTGGTAGATTTTTCTTCAAATGAGTCTTGTTTAAAAACTTGTTTGATTGCAAAAACTTCGTTGGGTTGGTTGTGGCATAGAAGGCTAGGTCATGTGAGAATGGTTAAACTCAAAAAGCTTTTTAAGCATGACTTAGTAGTTGGCTTGAAGGATGTGAAGTTTGAGAAGAATCGACTTTGTAGTGCTTGTCAAGCCGGAAAACAAGTCGCAAATTCTCATCCTTCCAAAAGTATCATGTCGACTTCTAGGCCATTAGAGCTCTTACATATGGATTTGTTCGGGCCAACAACCTATAAGAGCATTGGAGGTAATAGCTATTGTTTAGTCATTGTGGATGATTACTCTAGATATACATGGGTCTTCTTCCTAATTGACAAAAGTGAAACCTCCGGGATTTTCAAAAGTTTTTCAAAAAGGGCCCAAAATGAATTTGATTTTAAAATAAAGAAAATTAGAAGTGACAATGGTGTCCTCGGCCCGAAGGCGGCGTCAAGAAGGTGCGCCTCCAGGCGGAGGGGCAGTTTGTCTCCATTGGCGAGGGGCTCCCACCGGGGCTCGAACGGGAGCTGCTCCGGGTGCTTCAGAACAACGTGGACGTCTTCGCATGGTCCCCGGAGGACATCAAGGGCGTGGATCGCGCGGTAATCCAGCATCGTTTGGCGGTCCGCCCCGACGCCAAGCCGGTCAAGCAAAGGCTCCGGCGTATGTCGACGGATCGGCAGTAGGCGGCCAAAGCGGAGGTGGCGAAGCTTCTTCGCGCCGGGGTCATCCGCGAGGTCCACCATCCGGAATGGCTCGCTAACCCGGTGCTAGTCAAAAAGGCCAGCGGGGCCTAGCGCATGTGCATCGACTTCACGGCACTCAACAAGGCGTGCCCGAAGGACAACTACCCCTTGCCGCGCATCGACCAGCTGGTTGACGCCACTGCTGGGTGTGAACTCATGAGTTTCCTGGACGCCTATTCTGGCTACCACCAGGTATACATGGCCGAAGACGACGAGGAGAAGACCAGTTTCATCACACCACTTGGGACGTTCTGCTTTGTCAGAATGCCCTTTGGCTTGAAGAACGCAGGCGCTACCTTCACCCGCCTCGTCGCCATTGCCCTGGCCGCCCAGCTCGGGAGGAACGTCGAGGCATATGTCGATGACGTGGTGGTCAAAACTCGGCAACTCGCTCTGCGGTCGGGACCTCCAGGAGACCTTCGACAACCTCCGGAAGGCGGGCATCAAGCTCAACCCCGACAAATGTGTCTTCGGGGTGCAGGCGGGCAAACTCCTCGGTTTCCTCGTGTCCGGGCGGGGCATCCAGGCAAACCCCGACAAAGTAGACGCTATTCTAGGTATGGAGCCGCCCAAGACAACGAGGGAGGTCCAGAGGCTGGCGGGCCGCATGACAGCATTAAGCCGCTTCCTATCCAGGGCGGCGGAGCGGGGCCTGCCGTTTTTCAAGACACTCCGCGGGTGCGATGGGTTTCGTTGGGACGGAGACTGCGAGAAGGCCTTCAACGAGCTCAAGCAGCACCTGGCAAGCCTCCCCACTCTGGTCGCCCCAGCACCAGAGGCTCCCCTCCTGCTCTATCTGGCTGCGTCGGCCACCGCGGTCAGTGCTGTCCTCGTCCTGGAGGAAGGCGCCATGCAGCGGCCAGTCTACTTTGTCTCCGAAGCCCTTCAAGGCGCCAAGACAAGATACACGGAGCTGGAGAAGCTCGCCTATGCGCTGGTCATGGCCTCCCGGAAGCTTCGGCATTATTTTCTGGCTCACCCGATCACAGTGCCTTCCTCATTCCCCCTGGCCGAGATGCTACACAACAAGGAGTCCACAGGGCGTATTGGTAAATGGGCCGCCGAGCTCGCTCCCTTCTCCTTGACGTATGCTTCGCGAACGGCAATTAAATCCCAAGTCCTGGCGGACTTCCTCGCCGAATGGACCCCGCCGGCCCAACCCGGCCGGGCGCACGATGACCCCGTCTGGACGCTTACAATCGACGGAGCTTACAGCGTCGCCGGTGCGGGCGTAGGGGCGGTGATCGTCACGCCTGAGGGACAATCTTTGCTGTACTCGGCGCGCCTTGCCTTCCCCGCTACCAACAACACGGCCGAATACGAGGCGCTGCTCTTCGGCCTGGCGAAGCTCAAGGCAGCTGGCGCGAGACGGGTGTTGGTCCGCACCGACTCGCGCTTGGTGGCCGGCCATGTGGACAAGTCATATCAAGCCAAGGACCCTGAGTTGGCCAAGTACCTCGCGGCGGTACGGGCGAGGGAAAGACACTTTTTGGGTGTCACCGTCAAGGCCATCCCTCGGGCGGAGAATGAACAAGCAGATGCCCTCGCCAAGGCGGCCAGCCAACAACTGCCCCCCCGGAGGGGGCATTCTACGAGGTGTTAGCAAAGGCGGCCATCGCGCAGGATAACCGGGACGCGGCACTTGTCCACCGCATTGATCGACCAGGAGATTGGCGGGAGCCCATTTTCAAATTTTTACAAGGCCTCGCCGAGCCGGAGGACCCTGCCGAGCTGCGACGATTGCAGCACCGCGCACGGTCCTTCCAAGTGTTTGAAGGGACGCTTTACAAGAAGGGGGTTTGCGCGCCACTCCTGCGCTGCCTCTCCACGGAGGAAGGAAAGGAACTCCTGACGGAAATCCACGCGGGCGTATGCGGATCCCATCTGGCGCCGAGGTCATTAGTCGGCAAGGCGTTCAGACAGGGCTTCTACTGGCCGACTGCCATCACCGACGCCCAGGACCTCGTCCGCCGGTGCCAAGGGTGCCAATGGATGGCGCGCATCATCCGCAGGCCCCCGACAAGCCTCAACCCAATTCCCCCGGTCTGGCCACTGGCGCGCTGGGGTCTCGACATAGTAGGACCACTTGCTCGAGCTCCGGGGGACCTCCGGTTCGTGGTGGTCGCGCTGGAGTATTTCTCCAGGTGGCCGGAGGCGATCGCTCTGGCCAAAGTAACTTCTGCGGCCATACAGCGCTTCCTATGGCAAAACATCATATGTCGCTTCGGGGTACCTCGGGAGCTCACGGTCGACAATGGCCTGCAGTTCGACGCCGCCCTCTTCAAGGATTATTGTGACAGCATGGGCATCACCCTCCGATTCGCCTCGGTA
This sequence comes from Dendrocalamus latiflorus, assembly GCA_017311315.1. Classification (NCBI taxonomy): domain Eukaryota; kingdom Viridiplantae; phylum Streptophyta; class Magnoliopsida; order Poales; family Poaceae; genus Dendrocalamus; species Dendrocalamus latiflorus. Next base: position 15,164,295 of record CM029652.1, on the reverse strand, counting down.
GGGCATCCCCAGTCCAACGGGGCGGTCGAACGGGCGAATGGCGCCATCTCTGCCGCCATCAAAAAGCGCCTGGTGGGATTGCCGAAGGGCAAGTGGCCAGACGAGCTTCACAGCGTTTTGTGGTCGCTTCGCACAACGGTAACGCGCCCAACAGGATTCACGCCGTTCAAGCTCCTCTTCGGCGACGAAGCAATGACGCCTGAGGAAATTAAGGCCGGCTCGCGAAGGGTCCTCGTCCAAGCACCCGAAGAGGAGCGCCGTGTGTCCTTGGACCTCCTCGACGGGACACGGGCAGACGCAGCCCACCACGTCGAGAAGTACGCGCGGCAGACAATGCGTACTCGGGACCGCTCTATATGCCCGCGGGGGTTCAAGCCTGGGGACCTCGTCCTCAGGGTGGCACTTCAGGCAGAAACCGTCGGCAAGCTGGAATCCAAGTGGGAAGGCCCGTACATCGTAACGGAGGCATTGCCAAAGGGGGCGTACCGCCTCGCCACGCTTGAAGGACAAGCCTTCCGGCACACATGGAACGCGGACAGGTTGCGGCGATACTACGCCTAGAAGCAGCACAGTAGGCGTAGGGTCACCGGCCTGTTCATTAGGCGATACTCGCCCGCACAAACGGGAGTTCAATAAAGATTGTTGTTCCAAGAGCATCCCCTGTCCGCGCTAAGCAGCGAGAGTCTCCGGACTATAAAGAAGACGTAGCGTCGAGCCTAGCTCCGCACGCAATAGTCCACGGACTCTAAATAAGACGTAGCGTCGAGCCTAGCTCCGCACGCAATAGTCCACGGACTCTAAATAAGACGTAGCGTCGAGCCTAGCTCCGCACGCGAGAGTCTCCGGACTATAAATAAGACGTAGCGTCGAGCCTAGCTCCGCACGCGAGAGTCTCCGGACTATAAAGAAGACGTAGCGTCGAGCCTAGCTCCGCACGCAATAGTCCACGGACTCTAAATAAAACGTAGCGTCGAGCCTAGCTCCGCACGCGAGAGTCTCCGGACTATAAAGAAGACGTAGCGTCGAGCCTAGCTCCGCACGCAATAGTCCACGGACTCTAAATAAGACGTAGCGTCGAGCCTAGCTCCGCACGCGAGAGTCTCCGGACTATAAAGAAGACGTAGCGTCGAGCCTAGCTCCGCACGCAATAGTCCACGGACTCTAAATAAGACGTAGCGTCGAGCCTAACTCCGCACGCGAGAGTCTCTGGACTATAAAGAAGACGTAGCGTCGAGCCTAGCTCCGCACGCAATAGTCCACGGACTCTAAATAAGACGTAGCGTCGAGCCTAGCTCCGCACGCGCGAGTCTCCGGACTATAAAGAAGACGTAGCGTCGAGCCTAGCTCCGCACGCAATAGTCCACGGACTCTAAATAAGACGTAGCGTCGAGCCTAGCTCCGCACGCGCGAGTCTCCGGACTATAAAGAAGACGTAGCGTCGAGCCTAGCTCCGCACGCGCTCTACGGAGTATAAATAAGACGCAGCGGGGGGACGCCTTCGCGCGCACTCTACGGAGTATAAAGAAGACGTAGCGTTGAGCATAGCTCCGCACGCAATAGTCCACGGACTCTAAATAAGACGTAGCGTCGAGCCTAGCTCCGCACGCAATAGTCCACGGACTCTAAATAAGACGTAGCGTCGAGTCTAGCTCCGCACGCGAGAGTCTCCGGACTATAAATAAGACGTAGCGTCGAGCCTAGCTCCGCACGCGAGAGTCTCCGGGCTATAAAGAAGACGTAGCGTCGAGCCTAGCTCCGCACGCAATAGTCCACGGACTCTAAATAAAACGTAGCGTCGAGCCTAGCTCCGCACGCGAGAGTCTCCGGACTATAAAGAAGACGTAGCGTCGAGCCTAGCTCCGCACGCAATAGTCCACGGACTCTAAATAAGACGTAGCGTCGAGCCTAGCTCCGCACGCGAGAGTCTCCGGACTATAAAGAAGACGTAGCGTCGAGCCTAGCTCCGCACGCAATAGTCCACGGACTCTAAATAAGACGTAGCGTCGAGCCTAGCTCCGCACGCGAGAGTCTCTGGACTATAAAGAAGGCGTAGCGTCGAGCCTAGCTCCGCACGCAATAGTCCACGGACTCTAAATAAGACGTAGCGTCGAGCCTAGCTCCGCACGCGCGAGTCTCCGGACTATAAAGAAGACATAGCGTCGAGCCTAGCTCCGCACGCAATAGTCCACGGACTCTAAATAAGACGTAGCGTCGAGCCTAGCTCCGCACGCGCGAGTCTCCGGACTATAAAGAAGACGTAGCGTCGAGCCTAGCTCCGCACGCAATAGTCCACCGACTCTAAATAAGACGTAGCGTCGAGCCTAGCTCCGCACGCACTCTACGGAGTATAAATAAGACGCAGCGGGGGGACGCCTTCGCGCGCACTCTACGGAGTATATAGAAGACGTAGCGTTGAGCATAGCTCCGCACGCAATAGTCCACGGACTCTAAATAAGACGTAGCGTCGAGCCTAGCTCCGCACGCGCGAGTCTCCGGACTATAAAGAAGACGTAGCGTCGAGCCTAGCTCCGCACGCAATAGTCCACGGACTCTAAATAAGACGTAGCGTCGAGCCTAGCTCCGCACGCGCGAGTCTCCGGACTATAAAGAAGACGTAGCGTCGAGCCTAGCTCCGTACGCAATAGTCCACGGACTCTAAATAAGACGTAGCGTCGAGCCTAGCTCCGCACGCGCGAGTCTCCGGACTATAAAGAAGACGTAGCGTCGAGCCAAGCTCCGCGCGCAATAGTCCGCGGACTCTAAATAAGACGTAGCGTCGAGCCTAGCTCCGCACGCGCGAGTCTCCGGACTATAAAGGAAAGCGTAGCGTCGAGCAGGGCATCCGCACGCGCCGCTCCACGGAGTACAAACGAGATGCATACACCTGTCCTTCACGCCCAGCGACAGGTAACACCAAGCATAAAGTACTACTTGGTTCCATTGCAAAAGCAGAGGGGTTACATGGTCACATGCGTAAGAACCAGTACATCATCCCCCGGCACCACCCGACCAACCGCTCAGCCTTGGCGCGGTGCGGACGAGCCCGCGCCGTCGTCGCCACGGCGCTGGAGGACCCCTTCAAGCCATCGGAGGAGGTCCCCCTCCCCATGCAACGTCTGCTGCACGGCGACTCTCGCTGCACCTTCCCCGAAGCGGCCCCAGATCCGTTGGTGGAAGTTCTGCAGGCCAGCCCCGACGGAGCGAATGGCGTCCGACATAACCTCCGGTCGGTCGGGAAGATCCAGTTGAGGATTCGTTAGCTCATGGGTATGCCTACACCCACGAGTATGAAGCAGGGCGAGGGTGAAGCACGCACTAACATAGCTGCAGTGCTCGCCAAAGGTCCTGGCGCCACGAAGAGCAACACCGGCCCCCTCCTCGATCAGCCCGAGCGTCTCCGACAGGGCCTCCGACCTGTGCGTAGTATCCGGCACTCGGACGCACAGATCCCAAAGGGCCTGGTTCAGAGACTCCATGGCCCGCCACGCCGACACAGACGCATTTTCCAAGGCAAGGCGGTTCTCAGCAGCAGCCTCCGCCAGCTGGGCATTCTCCCCTTCTAGGACGGAGATCTACTGCACGAAGGCGGCGCGTTCCCCAGCCGCGGCGTCTCGCGCTTCCGTGGCTGCAACCTGTGCGGCCACCAGGGCGTCCTCCAGCGCGCGAAGTTCTTCATCCTTCGCGGCGATAGCAATATTTGCTTCGCGGAGGTGGGCTTCCATAGCCCTTTGCTCCCGAACGCGGGCCTCGTCAAAGGACCGGCTGAGGGCAAGCGTCTGACAGGAACAACGAATCAGCAGGCGGTTAACAGTACCGTACAAGCAGAAGTGCACGTACTTACCCTCATCTCGGAGGCCTGCAACGCGAGCGCCAGGAGGTCCCCAGCGCATGACGACAGCGCCTCTCGGTTGAGGCCGTTGTCGGCACGCTCGGCGGCGGCGGTGAGGTCGCAAAATATCTCCGGGCGAGGGAGGAAGTCCGAGCGAGCGAGCCCCGGCCCCAGCACGCCAGGATTTACCGCGGCCACGGCCACGTCACCAGCAAGGGGCACCGCCGGCGCATCCTGCACACGGCTCCCGACTTCGCGCGCACCTCCGCTGCTCGATCCTTCGCCGCGCACGGGAGACGTCGTCTCGCCTGATGTCGGCAGAATGAGCGAGCAGATCGGAGAAAGTCTCGCGAAGTCTAGGGAGGAAAGGGACTCACACCTACCTCCTGTGCCCCTCGCCACGGCAGGAAGCGGCACCGGGTCGGCAGCCCAGGGGGACGCGGGGGCCTCGACGATTGGGGAGAAAGTCGTCTCGGCCGCGCCAGCCACCGTAATCCCGCGGCAAGGCCCCGCAACAGTGAACCGACCCCTCGTTGACGGGGGGGACTGCGTCTGAGGACGCTTCGCCTGCGGTGGCGCAGGCGATTCTTCTACGGCAGAACCAGCTCCAGTCATTGCCGCCCCCGCGGCTTCCTCCGCAGGGGGCACGCCCTCGTCGGGCGCTATGGTTGATAGCGCACCGCCCCCCGTGGTTTGTTCGCCGGGGACGGCGCTACCCCCCGGGTCGATGGGTTCCAATTCGGCGGTGGCCGCGAGCCCGAGCACGGGCTCGTGGGCAGCGGCAGAAAGTGTCGGGGGATCCGCAGCGGCGCGCCCCTCCGAAGCAGTGTGGCCAAACCCACCGCCGGTCGCACGATCCGCCTCAGCCGAGCTAGCCGCCGGGGGGGCTCCCGGGTTGCATACGACAGCCGGGGAACGGGCCCGGCGTCGCGAAGACAGCCCCCCTGCGGGGCTATCACCTTCCTGGGCACCGGGGGTCCCGGCGGGGAGCTCTTCCGGCACCATGCGCTCGGGCACGGCAATGCCTATAGCCTCGCAGGTGCGGTTTATCCGCCCCTGTTTAGCCGCCTGAACCGCGGCCTCGCGAGCCCGGTGCTCCTTAAGTGTGTACGGGCCGAGAAGCGCCGCAGCCGCGCGCTCCGCATCTTCTAGCCGAGCCACTGCGCAGGAAATCACGTCAGGTAGGCGGAACACAAGCAGATGCAAAGGCGCGCAGGGCAACTTACAAGGTGCGGAGGGCGGAAGCAGCCGAGACACGGGTGGATCGAACCCGTCCCCGCGGGGGCCATTTGGCACAACATATTTCCCCCGGGAGGACAGTGGCGCCGCCCCATGCATCGTGAACTCCTCGACCAGGTCGCGCACGCTCATGCGACGAGCCACACCGACGAGGCTCTGTAGCTTCCGCGTGTCGTCAATCTCCGCCTTCAGACTCGGCGTGCTGTTGAACGAGATTGGCCCACCTCGGCACTGCAGCCTGCTCTTGTCGGTCACGGTGTAGTAGAACCACCACCGCGTCCAGCCGGACGCCAACTGCCCTGCCAAGGCTAGCACAGGGAACAACGTCGCGCAGGACGCCTGAAGCACGAAGTCCACACCACCGAAGTTGGACACCGCGTCGCCAACCTTCCTGGGTCGACAGTGTGCATCGTGCAGGGTGGCAAATAGGCTCGCACTAGGGCACCACCCCTCGGTCCGCATCGCCCACGTGAAGACAGCTAGGCGGAGTATCGCGTGGGGCGTCAGCTGGGCTAGCTCCAACTGGTAGGCCCACAGGACCTCGCCCACAAACAACGTACAGGGCATCCGAAGGCCGGCATCGAAGAAGGCGACAAAAACAATTGCCTCTAGGGGCCCGGGCTTCGGCTCCGTCTCGTCCCGGCAGGGTATGCGAGCCCCGTCGCGATACACGATCTTCCCCTCGTCCACGAGCCGTTGCAGCGTCCCCTCCGTCACGCGGCTCTTCCCCAGCACACGGGAGCAGGAGCCTCCCGAATGCTCCATCGCTTTCCACAATTTATTGGCGCGCGAACTCCCCCGCGGCACCAGTTTGTACCCTGACGAAGGATGGGTCCCCTCGCCCGGGCTAGGCGAGGAACCGCTGCGGGGGTGGTAGCTACCATCGTCGTGGCTAGCCATTGCTCTCACGACAGGGGAAGGAGAAGAACCAGGCAAGGGAGCAACTGGCGTGACAATTCGCACGGGCGCGAGCGAAGCGGCAGATCAAAAAGCAAAACGAGAAAGGGCGCCTCCACCTCAACACTACCACCTTATAAAGGCCGCTCGCCTGCCCTAGGGCTCAACGCACAGACGGATCAAATTCCCGGCGATTCGGCTGTCCAGGATTTGGAAAGAAGAACCGCCCGGACCTAGAAGGCCGCGCCTGGTAGGTGGCCAGGCAGCGCACAACGCCCTTACCCCTTCAAACACGCGTCCAACTTCTTGGGGGACGAGGCGAACGGCCGCGGTCACGCAACCGCTCACATCCCACGACGCACCAGTCGTGAGGATAACCAGATGTAAGGGCATAACTGTAAAAGCACTCCTCATGTGTATATATATATGAGCACAAGCCATGGGGAGGACCCAGGGCATTACACTCATCTTCATCACTCTCCACTACCATCTCTCTCTGTTTGGTCTGTAGCCACAACACATATAAATTCTTATAAAATTTGATGCACATGTTTAGGGGGAGCTCTTTCTTATTAGTTTCTAATTTACAAAAATTTCCCATGTTCTAAACTGCTAAAATTTCAAAGACCTTGTGATATACAACTTGCAAACTAGGAGTATATCCAAATCTTAAATTCTTCTCAAGATTTGCTCTTGTTGTCATCAATTACCAAAAAGGGAGAGATTGAAAGCATCTAGGCCCCTAAAAATATTGGTTTTGGTAATTAATGGAATTATGTGAATATGGGACTAATGTGTGCATTAAGTGTTTGAAAGAATAAGTTCAAATGGCAAAGAAAGAGACTCACAAAATATCCCATGAAGATTCAAAGATCTCTAGGGCAACAAGGTAAATAGTTTAGGTATCTATTTTATTTTTCCGGTCTTGGAGATAGGTTGGAAGACCGGATTATACGATAGACGCCGTACTATTAAGAGGGATCATGGTGATTGCTTGATCATGTTCAAATGTGCCCTATGGATCAATTTAGGATCATGCATGCACTTAGAAATTAAAATCAAATCAAATCTGTGCATTGTCAGAAAATCCGGTAGTTCCGGTGTTAATTGGGCGGAACTACCGCAGGGCCGGAAGTACCGGGCGCCCGGGCGGAACGTTTTTTTCAGAGAGCGCCCGGACTCAGACTTAGTCTTTCGGAAAACGGAAGTACCGCGGGTTGACCTGCGGAACTACCGGATGGCCGGTAGTACCGGGCACCCGAGCGGAACTTTATTTCCAGAGAGCGCCCGGAGTTTAACTTAGCCTCTCGGAAAACGGAAGTACCGCGGATTGACCCGCGGAACTACCGCATGTGCGGAAGTTCCGGATACCCGTGCGGAACTTTATTTCTAGAGAGCGCTGGGAATAAAACTTAAACTCGCTGAAATCGGAAATACCGGGTCATGGAGCGGAACTTCCGGACTTCCGGAAGTACCGCGACTTCAAAGGCGGTAGTACCGCACTCATTGACCAACGGTCACTTCTGACTCACTGACATAGCCGTTCTGACCGGTCAGCGACAATCCGGAAGTACCGCGGTTATACCTGCGGTAGTTCCGAATTTCCTGATTTTTCAGGATTGTTTATTGTAACGGCTATTTGAGGTTGGTGAGGGTATAAATACATCCCCACCAGAACTTGTATGTGTTGTTGAACCTCCATTGAATACATTTGAGCTTAGTGCAACCTCTCACACCTCATTCACTCACTTGTGCATTCAATTGAGGTAGTTGACCAAAAATTCAAGTGCATTGCAATCTAGTTGATCCATTAGGCACTTGAGTGAGATCAAGCCGCTGTGATCTATTCTCTTGGTGCTTGCCGGCACCTAGACGGCTTGGCGGAGGTCCGGTGATCTTCTCAAAGAAGATTGTGAGAAGGCCCAGAAGATTGTGAAGGCTCGGAGCTCGCCTACCCGGAGAGGGAAAGGGCTACCGCTAGTGACCGAGGTGATTAGGCTCATTCGTGGAGCCGGTCCGATTTGTTCGGGCTTACCTCAACGTGGACTAGGGGAGACCGGCAAGTCTCCGATCACCATGGTAAAAAGTAATCGTGTCATTTGTGGTTTGCTCTCTTGTGATCATTTTCATTCAAGCAACGCTCTTCATTCATATTACTTGATTGCTTGCTTAGTTAGAGTAGCAATTGTTGATCTCTACTATTTGATATTGCTCTTAGTCGATTACTTGTGCTAGTGATTGTTTGAGCCTTACTAGGTTGATTAGTGGTGTTATTGTTATCTTGCTCTAGTATATCCATCAAGTTTAAAATTGCTAATTAGAATTAGACGAAAATTTTAAAACCGCCTATTCACCCCCCCTCTAGTCGGCCTCCTCGATCTTACACCCGTGGGCTAGCAAAGCCAGCCCAAGCCAATGCTTAAGCCCAGCCAGTCGAATCGAGCTAGCCCAGCCCAACAATACCCAGCCAGCCCAATACTATTCATTCAACTCGACTAGAACAATGTTCAACCTGATTTGCTACGTAGTAAATGGGTTTAAACACTATTCACTCAACCCGACCAGCTAGAAATAGTACCAATCCGACATTGTGCGCCTAACCTGTTACTATTCATCCAAAACTCAATAACCCTTTTTATACCCATTTCGACCATTTCGAGCCCCTCTAACCCATTTTCAACCCCATTCAACCTAACCAAACTTAGTTTAAACCCTATTCGCTAAAACCCACATTCTTTTATATCATTTTCCTAGAATTTCATTTTATTTTGTTCCCAGCTTGCATTATGCAAAGAGAGGACTTATTTGTATTCATTCTTTTGCGCTATCATCAAAATTCGATTAGTTGGCCAACGGAGGAGCTATTGGAGCAACCGAAGTAGATGATGTCAAACTTGAAGCCTACGAAGAAGTGATCGAAGACATTGGATAAGCAGGCAAGTAACATATCTTTGATCATATTGATCCCATATTATTTAATTATTATTACTTTCATTTATATTATTTGATCACTACTATTTACATAAAATTATAATTTAGAATGATACGATGAATAGTAACATCCAACCACTGAAAAGCCCAGCCATACTCTCGTAAGCCATATTCACCTTGACAACCATAAGTGTTATTATAATATGAACTCACCCGGTTGGTAATTAGTAGGTCAGGTTTAAGATCGAGGAAATCGACTAGAGGGGGCTGAATAGGCACTTTTAAAATTCTCTTTGGTTAAAACCGAGTTTATATGCGGAAGCGTAAATTAAATCAGTTTCACATAATGAAGGCCTAAAATTTCTAGTTACACCTAAGTGTACCAATATCCCAAGTCTATGTTAAGATTTATAGTCTTAGGGTGAAAAGCAATCAATTCAATTCGAGGAATATAAATGGGCACAAGTAAACAAGCCACAATTGACGTACGATGTTTTACTATAGTGTTTGGTAACTTACCAGTTTCTTCTAATCCACATTGAGGTAAGCCAAAATGAATTATACCAGCACCACGAATTAAACAAAGCACCTCAACACACCATGCCTTCTCACAAGATTCTTAAGAAGATCACCAGACCACAACGCCTTACGCCGCTAGGACACGTCAACCTTGAAGAGTAACAAGTTGGAGACACTCACTTGGATGAATCAGGTGTCAAAGCTGAAAGGACACGAAATCTCCCACCAAGTGCGATACATGCACAAGAATTTTCCTCTCTAAACTCATTAAGTGCAACACATGCGCATAAGAGGTTAGAAGGCTTGCTTTTAGCTCAAAAATGAAGAATAAGGCACCCACATTCCTCCCCAACCAGCCATAAGGGGATATTTATAGCCCACACTAAAAAGCTAGCTATTGGAGTAAGAATTCAGCAAAAAATATATGAATTCAGCAAAAAAAAATAGTCTATCCTGGTACTACTATCAATTAATAGCTGGTACTTCCGTTCCTCTGCAATGGCTATAAAACTAGTTGTTGTCAGCGCTGCTGGTCAAATTGCCCACAAAGGGTCTGGTTAGACTGCTTAGGTTGGTCTAACCACTCAACAAAATCAGAGAAAAATAGTTCTTTGGAAAAAGAAAATCAGCTACTAATGCCCGATCAGACCGCTTAAAAGGAGCCGGTCAGACCGTTGGTCGGACCATTCACTAGGAGCCGGTCGAACCACCAGCAGAGCCGATATGCATATGCTTCAATCAATTTGCAAACACATTTGTAAATTGTAGCATCATGCAAACAAAAGTCAAATCATGACTCACAACGCTGTAAAACACATTCGCACACTTGAGAACATAGCACAAACATAAGGGACATGTACTCGAATCATTTGCAAAATACATTCGTAAACTTAAGTCATATGTTACAAGGATTATGCATAAGGCTCAACTATTTGCAAAATACATTCACAAATGATAGCATCATACCACTAAGAGCTAGAACAAACTAAATGAGCTATCAACACATGACACACTCAAGCTACTAGTCAAGACCCATCTTAATAGTACGACAACCGACACTAGCAACCCGGTCTTTCTCTAAGCACCAAGACCGGTAAAATGATTAAGAAATACATCCTTAGCCTATGCTAATTATATCTTTACCTTACACATTCTCTTGAGGATTGATGACGAACATTCTCACTTCAAGTTCAGTTCCTTGACTTAAGCCATCAACACATGATATTATTTGCTTGACTTGATGACGATCAACACATGAAGCAATACAAAGTCTTCATCATCGTGGGACAAAACCTATTCATCTAACTCAATAAAAAATATTAATCCTGTAACATGATTGTCATTAATTACCAAAATATACTATTAACTCATAATGACGTGTCTAGATTCTTCAATAGGTTAGAAAAAATGTAAAATACTTTACAAATATTGTTAAGCATTATCTGGTCTAGTGCTGGCAGAGTTTGAAATGAAGCTGAAAGTTGAGGCTTCCTGGTGGGTAGTCACTAGACAGTTGGAGTCCATGACCTCACCCAAGATTGATGCTCTGGTTTGAAACTAGTGGTGTGGTGCCAGTGCGCACGTGGTATATGAATGACAACCTTATCTGTGCAAATAACTAGACCCTTGGGCAAAGTAAATAGCAAAAAACTCGCTTAACCACAAGCTTGACTTGTCAACTTGGTCTAGTACACTGTTCGATTCGATCGAATATCTGCAGGAGAGATTGCTATCCTAGAGTTTTATGATGGCCCACGTAATAGGGGTGAGATGGAAGTTGGGCTTGTTGTTTCACTTGCCAATATTCACAACGGTAGGTCCACTCAACGTCAAGGTAGGGTTTCCGCATTGGCCAGTGGATACTAGATGATTGTTGAATGGTTCCGAGACTATTAGGTAGAAGTTAGAACGAAAAGAGCAGTGAAACGATCTTATTACCCTAGCTCAATCGTATGCTATCATGTTGTATGTCTACAGCTTGACATTATATGTCTGAGATATCTTATGAGTAAAATTAGGCAACTCTCCAGAATATAATAAATGATATTCGAACATACTATGATATCGGTCAGTTTAGCAATCATGTGCTCACTGTCGACTGTAACAGACAATGTAACCCTATTTTGCAGCTTGTGTTTTAAAAAACTTCATCCATTTTACAGTATGTATGTGCACAGATTGTTTGAAATGTTGGCAATATTTTAATTCCAAATTTTACTAGGAGACAAATTAGTGATGCAAAACTTACTACTAACAACAGACTACTCATCATACTTCAGAATATACGCAAGAAAATATAGTAACAAAGTCGAACGAACGCGCGAACGACTTACTTTTTCGCCTGATGAAGAATAGGAAGCAGCGCAGGCTTGACGCAGTGCAATAAGCGGTTACGAAAATGTGCGCTGCCTAGAAACCTTATTGCCGCCCCGTGCAGGTACTCTCTGCGGCAATGGTTCGGATATAGCCGCTCTCCCTCCTTCCAGGTACACACCGGGAAGAAAGGTTGGCGAAGTTCAAATAGCATAGTACAAAAGCACAAGATCACAGAGAAGAAGAAAATGGAGGCAGTGAGATTCTCACACATGCTCTGGACATCTCCAGGTATATAAATAGACAGACTGATAACTGACATGATTAAAACAACCATTTACCCACTGGTAACTGACACATTCAACCAGTCATTTATCCACTGGTAACTGTCTGTCATCAAAACCCCAATAAAATCTCAAATTCAAACGTTTGAATCTCATTCAAACACAGAGAGAGCGGTGCAGAGTTCAACAAAAATAAAGATAGACTTGGCTGCCAAGTGGCGCGTCACTTCATGGCACAAATCACGCGATTTTCACGCAAAAATGCATAAATACGCGTGCGCGCATGTGTGTGACTAGTCAGAACCCTCCTCGTACCATCTCTATCTATATTCGTAGTGAGGACGGACTTCATCTTATAAATCGGTTTTCCTCACCTTGCCTTAGCAATATGGTATTAAATCATACATACTTTAGAATTAGGAAAATAGACCATGCTCAAAAGGACCAATTTCTAACACAAATATCAACATCATGAAACGATGGTTGCGGAGTAAATTGCATGGAAGGTCTGTAAACTAACGCGGTTCAACTACTGCATCATTTTTGCTAACGGGCTGTGACATTTTGGGCTTATAGGGCATGTCCAATGGTGATTTATGAGCTAGCTCTAAATATATTATTTCATATTTTAATAGAAGAGAGAGAAAAGCTAGCTCTTGATCAAGAGCTAGTCTCATACACACATTCCAAGATTATATGAGGATGTCATGTGGGACTATTCATGTTATGAGCTATGTGCTAAAAGTTCATATCATTGGAGAAGTTATCTTAGAGCTAGTAACTAGCTCATACCATTGTACATGCCCTAAAGGAAACGCGAGATGTTGCAGCTGATTTGAAGGGTATAACTTTCGGTGGAAAGTTTGAAGTCCCCTTCCCGAGGAATTAGCTCTATTCTTTTGGACTAATAAAATTATTTTTTAATATTATAGTATTTTTTCTATAGTAATCAATTGTATTACATATTACAGTGACTTCATTTATATCAATCAAAATCATACACTAGTCATTATCTCTCTATATTCTCTCACGCGAATAACCAAAGCTATAAACCATAGCCTAAACAACAGCCCCGCTGGAGTGCCGTGCTAAGTGGTGAAGTGACTGGAATTTAGGAGCCAAAAAAGTAATTTGTAAGTTCAGTTTGTGATGATTTTTAGTTGAAACTAAAACTACTCCCCCGAACAAGGCCTAAATCTAGAACCCTCGTGCAATCATATTCACTGATGCCAAGTAAATATGTGCCTTTTGTATTCTTCTTAATCTTACATCCAATTAAAAAACCTAGGAAGCTTCATGGAAATATGTAAATAAGCATTTTGTCTCTAAATTGAATCAATGAATCTCAAAAGCAACTAAACAGACCAGCAATCCATGTACATAGGCAAATAGCCTCTTCACAGTATTGAGGTGAGTAGTCACCCGCCTTATTACATTCGAATCAAAGAATGAATGGAATTAATTTAAGTACAGAAAGAATGGTGCTACGAAAAAATGTGAATGTTGAGATCCCAGCAAAATAGTGCTAGCACCTGAAATGTTGCTTGCGAAGTAACTTTAAGATATCTACCTATCCTGCTCATCCCGTTTACCACCACTCTGTTAGTGCTACTGGCTAGTGTGTGAGCCAAGTCTCTCCCCCTCAATAGCAAGTTAAGAAGAACTTGAGAATTTCTGCAGCTGTATGATCACGACGCTGACATCGTCAGTCGAACCCCTAGAAACCGCAGTTTCGACGAGTCTCCTGCAGGCAGCCATGCGAGAAGCCTTGTCATTGCTGATGCAGAGAGGCCTGGCGATGTCAACTGCCTCCTGGTTCTCCACCTTGTCCCACAGGCCGTCAGAGGCAAGTATCAAGAATTCACACTGCGGATCGACAAGGAGCGTCCTGGTGTCTGGATCAGCCACCACCCACTGCTTGAGGTGCGCATCACCAATGCATCTTGACACTGCTAAGGAGCCCTGCACTCGCCATGTTCCTCGGTAATTCACCACGAATCCACCCTGAAATTGGAAGGAGAAAGCAGATGTGTCACATACTCAATTGCGGAGAATTGGAATATTCCCACAAGTTGCTCATGTTTGCTCAGATTTTAACTATCTAGTTCACTGATAAGCACAAGACAGTTACTTTTCGCAACCAAATAGCAATAGTTTTCCACTAATTGGATAGGACTCACATTGCAACAACATCTAGTCTATTTAGGCCCTGTTTGTTTCCACTTAAGATTATTATAATCTAGTTTATAGGTGGTGGGAAATAAGCTGTCAGGTGTTTGACGCCTGGATTATCAGAGTTATGAATTGTTGTATTCGAATGTTTAAAGACTACAATGCCCTGGGAGAGAGAGGCACGGGAGTTGGGGGTTCGATGAATAGCAAATGTGGGTAATATTTCTAAAGTTTTATGGTCATTAAGATAAAAGGTGGATCTATAAGCTGAAATAAGCTCTTTTTTTGAGCTTATTAGATTACAATAATCTGAACTATTAGATTATAATAAGTTACCTTATAATCTAGGCTGTTTGTTTCTACTCATGATTTATAAGTTAGATTATAATAATCTTAAGTGGAAACAATCAGGGCCTTAGCTATAATACATCCTTCAAACTACAATTCACACACAACTCATGCAATAAATTTGAAGCGTAGGACAGGCATTACTTACCAGGTTCTCAATTCTTTCCTTCTCGTCCTCACGGGAGGCCCGGTGATCGAAGGTGAGCACCTCCGAGTTTCCAGCTCGGCTGAGGACGGCACGGCAATCTCCGGCATTGGACACGACCAGGCCACCCTTCTGCAGCAATGCGGTGACGCAGCATGCGCCCCCACTCTCCTGTCTCTTGAGGAACTCCTCGTCAGTCTTCAGGTAGCCCCTCCTCACCGCCCTCTCAATCTCGCCACTGTCGGCGCAGTCCACCTTCCTCATCTCCTCGGCCATGAACTTGGGCATGTTCTCGGCAGCGAACTCCGCCGCGCTCTTCCCGCCGTGGCCATCGAATACCCCAAACAACGCCTGCACAGTTAAAATAGATTCGAGAAAGTTCAGTACTTTCAGAGGTAACAACTGAAATTTCCATCCGGAGAGCACCAAATGCCCTGACTGAAACGAAATTCCACCTTATTTTACAACATCCCAAGCCAAAATTACGCAAATCGAACAGAAGTTGTATCTAGCTTACCACTTGGGAATTCCCGCCGAGCGCGACCTTGGCCACATGCCGGTCCTCCATCTCCACCCTTCTCCTCCCCTTCTGTCAGACCCTGAAATCTGTGAGTAATTGGAAGATGCATTTCAGTCTGAAGAAAGCGTTCCCAGAGTTCAGTTGGGTTCAACGGCGAGTATACCGACGGCTGAGATCTCTTCATACCTCAGATGGATGCATCAACGGTCTACATTAGTGTCATTAATGAAGACTTTAGTATCTTTATTTGTCTACTTGCATTAGTGTAATCCTTGTTAATTAGGCGTTATGGCTGTAATCTGTTCTTAAGCATACTGTTGGGTTGTAACCATATAAAGACCTTAACACTGGAAGGAAGGCATAAGCTATTTTGCCGACATATCCTTAGTTCTTAGCAGTAGCAGTAGCGACAGGTCTCAGTTCCCTCCTTTCCCCTCTATTTCAGACTCACAATCTCTGAGATTTTCGCTTCCTAGTCGGATTCCATCCCTGGGATCTGACAAAGTGGTATCAGAGCGCACGATCCTCGGCGCGAAGTGGTCGGAGCGGATTGGGTTGGGAGCTAGGGTTCCGTAAAATCCCCAACCGCTTCCGATTCGTGGCGGCGGACGGATTGACGCTTGATTAGGGTTCCGGATCCTCATCCGCGGTAAAATCCCCTAAGTTGAGCTTCGATCCGTTGAAGATGACCAAATCAATGGCGAGGAATGAAGTGGAGACGACCTACAGGTTGGACGTACTGGAGCGGAAGATGGGAGATTTACAAGAGCGGATGAATCGGATGGAGACCTTATTGCAAGGTATGATCAATCCCCAAACAAGAGTGAATGAGAAAAGGCCGATGCAAGATCTGGGTCAACCGGGTGATCTGGATAGGGAGATGGCCAGAAGGGTGGATGATTTGAAGCAGATAGTCGCAACGGGTTGGGAACAGGACCAATTGCCGGATGAGAGCACACCCGAAGGTAACTCCAAACTTCCTTCCACTGGTCTTTCTCTAGCTGCCACTGGTTGGGGTGAAGATCCAAAGCCGCATGCTGTTATTGCCTCTCCCACTCTGAACAACCCTAACCCTAGTCATGGTCCTGAAATGGCAAAAGACATGGAGAAGGGGGTTAGTGCTGTAGCAGAGAAGCGTGTCTTAATTGAGGGGGTAGTTCTTAATACCTTGGATAAGCAGATTAGGCATTTCATTGGCTCTGGAAATACTCCTATGGTATACCCCCTTAAACCTGTCATTGAAGAAATACAAAAGTCTGATTTAGCTCAGTTGTATGTGGTGGGAAGAGCTGACAAAAGATTGAGGTGTACTGGACTGTTTTGGAAACTTCCACCTTGGCCAGATTTAAACCTTTGTGAAGTTTATGGGAGGGCCAAGGGCATGCAAAAGGGAGCTGAAGCAGTGTCAAAGAGGAATGCTTACAAACAACTTACTGATGATACAGTTTTGAAGAAGTGTGATCATAAACATCTCCCAGGCGATGAATTCTATAGAAATGGAACTCTGTCGATGTTTGATGTTGATGGTAAGAAGAACAAGGTTGATGGACAGAACCTTTGTTATCTAGCCAAGTTATTTCTTGATCACAAGACACTATACCATGATGTTGATTTGTTCTTGTTCTATATCCTGTGTGAATGTGATGATCAGGCTACTTGGGGTATTTCTGCCCTTCTGCCATTCTTGAAGGCTGTCTGTCAGAGTAAGAAGTCCGGGCAGGTTCGGCATACTAGTATCAAGATTGTACAGCAGATTGCTATTCTCATGGGCTGTGCTGATCTGCCTCATCCGAAGTCCATAGTCGAGATCATTGAGCATGATCTGAGTGATAAGAACCAGAAAGTGAGGACAATCACAGCACCTTCTCTTGCTGCATTTGCTGGGACTGCTACACCTTATGGTATAGAAAGTTTTGATATGGTTTTGAAGCCTCTGTGGAAGGGTATCAGATCTCACCTTGGAAAGGACCTTGCTGCTTATCTGATAAATGAAAAACACTCAATAGATGAAATTAAATTAACACCTTTGAAGCTTTTTGAACTGGCTACATCCATAAGGAATGGAACTATCAAGGGAAAGATTAGCAAGGAGATTCTGGATGAGCTCATGACTGAGGATGGAACTCATTTTCATATGAAGCAGAGTGCAGTCCTCTACAATATCGAGGCTCAGATGTTGCCTAAAAGTCACTATTGTTACTTTATAAGGCTGATGTTAGAGTATTGCAAATTCTCTTCATTGGATGCAGATGAAATAACAAAAGAATCACGGAGGCGTCTCTCAAATTCTTTCGGAAAAATTCGCTATTGCCTTAATGATGTTGGTCTGCTTTGTGCTAGTGGGGCTATCAAAATCTGCATTGAAAGGGGTCAGAAAAAGGGTTGGCTGAAGGGAGCTTCTGATGCCACATATCAACAAAGTGATGCCAATGGATTGTGCCTGTTTGCAGAAATTTCAGCACTTCATATGAAGTTTTTTGAGGAAATGTTGCATTTAATTGACAAACGCCTCCAACAGGGTATTGACGCATTTCTAAATTCGGAAAGAGGATGTGTGGAAGCAACAAAGATGGGCTATATTTCCCAAAAGCTTTACGAACTCATCCAAATCTTTGACTCTTTCTGTAACTTTGATCATGTCCGATGCCTCATTTTTGTGAATCGAGAGATCATTGCTAAAGTCATTGAGCGTACAATGCAGAAAATTGGACATCTCTCACACTACACAGTTTCTTTTCTTACTGGAGGAAGTTCTTCAGTTGATGTTCTGAAGCATAAAATGCAAAAGGACACACTGGATTCATTTCGTTCTGGAAAGGTCAACTTACCATTTACTACAGACATTGCAGAAGAGGGTATCCACGTCCCAGACTGCTCATGTGTAATACGAATTGATTTGCCACGTACTACCCGTAGTTATGTGCAGTCACTTGGACGAGCACGCCAGAAGGACTCTCAATACATACTCATGATTGAACGGGGAAATGTGAAACAAAATGATTTGATATCTGCCATTTTAAGAAGTAAGACTCCAATGATTGAGATTGTTTCAAACAGAGAGTCTGAGGATCTATTGCCTGGCTTCTTCTCCTCTGAAGAAATAAATGAATACCACATAGGCACAGTAGGAGCAAAAGTAACTGCTGATTCCAGCATTAGTGTTATTTACAGATACTGTGAGAAGCTTCTGAAGGATAAGTACTATATCCCAAGACCTATATTTCAGTTCACTCATCATGGTGATGGTTGTGAGTGTACATTAACTTTACCATCTAGTGCTGTGTTTCAACTTTTGGTGGGCCCAAAAGCAAGAGACGTGCGCAAAGCAAAACAACTTGTTTGCCTTGACGCATGTACAACCAAACGAAAGGAGCTACATGGTACAACCCGAGTTCGTGCTTTGTCTGGCACTTGGGCCTCCAAGGAAACTGTTATTAAGCTTCAAGGCTACAAATTGAATTTTGTTGGTGATCAAGTTGGCCAGAATTACTCTGATTTTGTTCTGTTAATTGATGCAAGTATAGCAAATGAAGCTGCTACTTTGGAGATTGATTTATATCTGCATGACAAGACGGTAAAAGCTTCAGTATCTCCTTGCGGACCTCTTGATTTGGATGATCGACAGATGGAGCAAGCAAAACTATTCCAAGGGCTTATCTTTAATGGTTTGTTTGGAAAGCTGTTTACTGGATCAAAATCTTCCAACACTTCCAGGGAGTTCATTCTCAATAAAAACGATACGTTCATGTGGAATAATGCAAATATGTATTTGGTTTTACCAGTGTATCCTACTCTTGACTCTCATTGCAGAGTTTGCATTGACTGGAGTATGATTGATGTGGTGGCTACCGCTGTTAGACTTATGAGAAGCACTCATTCTGCGGACAAAAGGAATTTCCTTGGAACATTTGATTCTGACCAAAATGTTGGAGATCTGATTCATTTAGCTAACAAGTCATATAAAGCTTGTGGCCTTAGAAATATGGTAGTTTTAGCAGTTCACACGGGGAAGATATATACTGAGGACAGCTACTTTAGAAATGTGGATGAATATGGAGTTGCATCTGTAGAAAACCACTTCTCTTTTCCACTGATAATGTGGGCGATGACTCAAGGATGTACAATTCCCATCTTGAGGAACTTACGGGGCTGTATGCTGGTGACCCAACTGGTAAACTATGCAATTCAACATCTGGTGGTACTGGTCGCTGCTTTTACAGGATCCAGAACTTTGAAGATTACTCCAGATGAGCAACCGTGTTCGCATGCCTCCAGAAGAAGCAACTTGGGAAGATGCTAATTTATCAAAGGAACATTCCTTGAGTTCTATACCCAGACAATCAGATCTTGGTTTCCTAGAGAACATACTTGAGGACAAGTATGCTGTTAAGGGGGAGGAAATGTCAGACCCTGAAATCTGTGAGTAATTGGAAGATGCATTTCAGTCTGAAGAAAGCGTTCCCAGAGTTCAGTTGGGTTCAACGGCGAGTATACCGACGGCTGAGATCTCTTCATACCTCAGATGGATGCATCAACGGTCTACATTAGTGTCATTAATGAAGACTTTAGTATCTTTATTTGTCTACTTGCATTAGTGTAATCCTTGTTAATTAGGCGTTATGGCTGTAATCTGTTCTTAAGCATACTGTTGGGTTGTAACCATATAAAGACCTTAACACTGGAAGGAAGGCATAAGCTATTTTGCCGACATATCCTTAGTTCTTAG
The DNA here is from genome assembly GCA_017311315.1 of Dendrocalamus latiflorus. Taxonomy (NCBI): domain Eukaryota; kingdom Viridiplantae; phylum Streptophyta; class Magnoliopsida; order Poales; family Poaceae; genus Dendrocalamus; species Dendrocalamus latiflorus. The sequence goes on along the minus strand of CM029652.1, from coordinate 15,144,372 downwards.
CAGTAGCAGTAGCGACAGGTCTCAGTTCCCTCCTTTCCCCTCTATTTCAGACTCACAATCTCTGAGATTTTCGCTTCCTAGTCGGATTCCATCCCTGGGATCTGACACCTTCCCCCTCCGGCAGTACACCGTGAACTCCTCCCCCTCCTCCTCCACCTCGTTCCTCGGATCCGAGTCCACCGCGGCAACCGCCGCCGCCGCGGCAGCAGCAGCGGAAGCCGTGCCGGCCACCGGCACCACGAGCGGCGCCGGCCGCCACCTCTTCAGCACCGACCTAGCAGGAGCGGAGGCGGCGGCCGCCGAGGCCGACTGAGGCAACGGCGACGCCTCCTCCTCGCGGAGCTGCGTGCGCAGCGCAAAGGGGCGGAGCGGCGAGCCGGCGGCGGGCGCCAGCGCCGGCGAGGAGACGGACTCCGGCGAGGCGGAGGCCGAGGCGGCCTTGCAGGAGAGCGCGCGGCGCGACGGCGAGAATACCGGCGAGCTCGAGATGGCCACCGTGCAAGACATCGCGGCGACGGCTTAAGAGACGGGTCTCCCTTGCTGCTCGCTCCTCTGCTCCTCCTTGCGTGTTCCGCTTTTCCTCCTCGGTTTGTGTTTCTATTTTGGATGGGTTTGGGAAATGGCCGTTTGAACGGGCATTATATACGGTTCAAGGACGCGTTGCGGTGGCCGCTCGCAGTGCCAAACGGACCAGGATAAGCGCATGGTGGTATAATAGGGGAATTGGATCATATACCCTCCCTTAGTTGGGGAATTCAGGATTTACCTTTCCACCTTAATGACATGTGGGGTCATCATAAGTCACTGACGTGTGGGTCAGGAGGGTAAATCCTGAATTTTCATCTAAAGGAAAGGTATATGATCAATAAAACCGGTATAATAGGCTTTCGTAGTCCTAGTGGGGAACGAAGATAGCAGTGCCCCTTCTTTTTGGAAAATGCACGTCGATTTCTCTTTAACAAACAAACCGTACTTCTTCATTGTTTTTCCAAAGAGATTTACGGAAAACAGATTTTTTAAAACAGTTTATTAATATTTATTTTGTCCTCATAAACATTTGTATTAGAACTAAAAACTATCAGCCACTATCAACTGTAACAAAAAAGAATCTACCCTATGCCTAGTGAATGGTGATGGGTTTTTAAAAATGTTTTTGCTGCTGCAATATAAACTTTTGTTTCTTGTTTAGATCTATTTTTATTCAAAACAACAGAGAAAATGCCTACTAGCGGTATATAATAATACTGCTGCAATACTCCTTTAATGACGGAGGGTGTACACACTTGCACAGGGTGTAAAAACAACAAACTTGCACTAAAAGTTTGTTTTTACTAGCTGTTGTGGTGAGAAATAGAAATTATTTTCCACAATCTCTCTCTCACATGAATGATTTTAAAGTTTCCTAAGGTATCGTTTATACTTTTAGTTTCTGCATTCAAACGTCTTTTTCTATATTTTTCTATATTTTTAATCCTCTATTTTGCTATTACGTTCGTATACTTTTCCTATATTTTTTCTATTCCTCTATTTTTTCATTCCACATTCGAAGCATGCCCTCAGAGCAAGTACAATGGTGCTGACTAGGTTGCCTCTAGTGAAATCCACATCAGCACAATCCTATGTGGAAGAGAGAGACAAGAGGAGAGAGAGGCAAGCTGCCCCTCATGCAAGAGGTGACCTCTAGCACATCATACGAGGACTTGGAGGTGATGCTAGTTCTTAGAGCAAGTACAATGGTCGCCTCTAGCGAAATATTAAATGCTTCCACAGGCAGGCAAATTCCAAGGAAAAGCGGATAAACACGGGGAGAGCAGCTGGAGTGGCGGAGCAGGTTAACGGGGCGAGTGAACGGTCAAATGTATATCCTAATCCCGTGTGGGAAACCGAGGCAACACAGCAGAGCCGTCCGCGACCTGTGAACGCGCAGCCAGCCCCCCTCCTCGCGAGACGCGGTCATTTGATGTATTTTCAATTTCCCCATTGATTGCGCAGGCCGAAGCGCCGCCTGCGTCCGTCCCTTCCTCGCGGCGAAACACCAAACGCCTGCACGAGCCAACGGGTAGCAGCCACGACGAGGCATCCGCCGCCGTGGAGGAGATTGGCTGGACGCGCTTGCCGTGCGCGGGTGTGGCGGAAGGAAGGTGGGGGAGGGATCTGGAAGACTTTAACGGGATTGGGATGCGCCGACGGTTGCTAGGAGGGGGGAGAGAGAGATCCCTGCCTTCGATTGGACCGGACCACGCAGGCGAACGTTGAAAGCGAAGTGACCATATTGCATCGCGTACCCCAAAGCAACCTCGTGCAGTGAACTGAACTAGGGAGTACCGAACATGTTGTCTAAAAATAACTGAAGATATAATAAAAATAAGACGTATTTTTTAATATATATATATATATATATATATGCTAAAGAGATAATAAAATAACTAAATTACTTTTAATTATTATTTTTAAGCACTATAATCTATACATACACGTAGAGAATAGTAAATAAAGATGTATATTTATTAGAGGTATAAAAAAATATCATACTAATTTTGTATTGAAGCATGAAATATGTTTTATATTTATGGATAAGATTATTAAAAAATACATTTTATAAACTTAGACGGAGGAAGTATTTTTTAATTATAATTTATTAATATAATTAAATAGTAATTGCTGAAAAATTGAAGTAAAAATTGATTGAAAAGCTAAAAAGAGCGGGCCGAAAATCATCAGCAGGCACGCGATGAACGTACAATCGGCAGAAATCGTCAGACGCTGGTACTTTGGTATTTCTACAGCATCTTTTCGGCTGTGTTCTTGGAAGTTTGGCCCGGTCCCACATGCCAGGGATCGAGCACGTTTTGGGTGGGCTGGCGCGTGTGCTGGGAGCGGGGTCGGGGCGAGGCGGAGAAAATGTAGCCGTTGGCGCTTGCCACGGTGGGGGCGGCAGGATCAATGCGGGCCTGCGCCATCCAGCAGCAGTACACTGGCACAGAGGTGGGGGCCGCGAGCGGCGGCGCGGGGTCGTCGGTGGCACGTTTCGTCACGCTGGCCTGACGCGTGGTCTGAGTCATGGAGCACGCACGATTTGTTCCAATCCGAGGTGCCACGTCTGGTGAGGCGTTTACCATCCCGCCGCGACGGGATGGTGCGAGTTCGCAGGAAGCCTGCATCCGTCGTTGGTGTGATGTAAGCTGTAAGGGCGTGTTTGGTTCTTTGCACCCGCCTCAATCAGGCTGGCGGGACGCAGGGTATCTGTGTTTGGTTGTCTGGCTCCTTGCTTCGGTCAGGCTCCGCTCGTGCAAAATGCCCCCCTCGGCCAGACTCCGTGGAAACGCAGAAATCCGGCGTTTCTCCCCGGCCTGGCTCTCGCGCTGCACCCGCGGACGCGCGCGGGGGGCAAAACCTGGCCGCCGGGAGATGGCGCGAACTCGCTAGGGTTCGCTCCCCCTTTCGCGCCACTCACCGCGTATATATCCCCCTCCCCCGCCGCCATCCCCTCGGTTCGCTCCCCGTTGACTCCGGAAGTAGGTCATCTACCTTCGAACTCTCGGTCTCCTCTTCTTTGTGCTCTTGTTTACTGATTCATGGCGAGCTGATCCTTCCCCTCTCTGTCTCGTTGTCTTCGAGGTGCTCTGGATCTAAGTCATACATAGGCAAGTTTTGATTTTCCCCTTCCCTGTCTCTCTTCTCTTGATCTCGTAACCCTAATGCTTGGTGATGACACCATCACTCACCTTTTGTAGCAATCTCGCCTCAGGCTCACCAGATCTGAGTTCTTGGTTGCCAATCAGGTACGGATCCAACTTGTTCTGCGTTCTTTATATTTTTTTGTCTCTATGACCTAACCTAACATCTGTATGCAAAATTTCGGTTGTTTGTGTTTGTAGAGTTGCAGATATGTCCTCTCGTACTTCTTCTTGCACTTTTGCTAGGGATCCTGCAAGTTCGCGTTCGGTACATATGAGACATCCCATCCCCTCTCTCGTCCCCACTTTACTCTGTATATGTTGCGGTAGCCAAAATTTCGTGCTGCATCTTCCATTTCCTTTGATTACCCGTGAATGAGAAAGCGAGATCAGTCTCTGAGAATGTCTATGGTTATTTTCTGAGCATATGTCGATGGCTATGTTGATGGCTACTATAATCTGAGCATGTGTCCAACTCTATGATCATTGCTATTATAATCTGAGCATATGACCAAGTTGCAAAGGCTCTACATGAGTTCAGTGGCAACGAAGTGACTGGTACCCAGGTGTACAACCACTTAAGGAAGTGGAGGCAGAGGTGGATGAGACTGTCAAGACTGAGAGAGCTTAGTGGAGCTTTGTGGGATGAGGACAACTCCATGATTGTACTTGAGGAGGAGCACTACAATGGCCATATCAAGGTTTGTATTCTGTAATCATAGAACAATAGCCTTTTTAAATATTTCAACATTAGTTGCTAACACTTACTGATGTCATTGCAGGCACACCCCAAGGATGCTGACTTCCTGAACAAGCCTATCCAGCACTACAAGCAGATAATGATCATCTTTGGCAATGGTCAGGCAACAGGCAAATATGCTATGGGGTCAAATGAGCCACTTGGTTCTCCTTCTGACTTTGCTGAGAGCTCACTCAAGACTGACGCACCTGAGGATCTCAAAAGTGGCAAAACTGAACCAGTTGAGGGAACCAAGTCAGAGGGGGGGTGTGGGATCCAAGAGGAAGAGGTCATTGCTGTCAGAGGAGGACATGATTTTGTTCACTGGCATGGCAGATGCAGTGAATAATGTTGCAGATGCTATTCGCTCTACCAAGGTTGAGGATTCTCATCCAGACTTGTATGGTGCTGTCATGTTTGTGCCAGGCTTCAGTGAGGAAGCACTGATGGTTGCATATGGGCATCTGCTGGACAATAAGGCCTTGGGTTCTGCATTTGTGCACATGTCTGACTCCCATCGTGTGCTGTGGCTGAGGACCTTCTTGGCTAAGCACTACATATGAGGTGCATGGGAGCTGCAGGTTGGGCTTTTGTGCAGTGCCTGCCCTCCTAAAGTGGACTTTTGTTGCTTAGCTTGGCCTTGGATCATGTCCTGCTTCAGTGGTTGGGCTCGAGGAAAGTGAGGTGCAATGCCTGCCCCTATCAAGGTGGAGGCTTCTGTTGTGCAGTGGTGACTTCTTTTGTGCATAATTTGCTCCTTTTGGGTTGTGCAGTGGGTTTATCAAACTTTTGTGCAGTTCACCTGATCCTGCTTTCTTACTGACACTAACATATAGTTAGTGACTTCAATGTGCCACTATTACTTCTTGCAACCTTAGGCATATGTAGTGCCAAGCCAGACCCTTCTTATTCATCTGAACCTTGATGCTGTTAAACTAAACTGAGCATGGGTCTGCTTGCCTATGACTAGATGATTTGATTCTGAGCATATGCCTCAAGCCACTGATGTTGTTTTTTTGAATTCTGAGCATATGCCTCCAGTCAGTGATGTTGTTTTCTTAATTCTGAGCATGTATGCCTCAAGCCACTGATGTTGTGTTTTTTTAATACTGAGCATACTATGCCTCAAGCCACTGATGTTGTGTTTTTTTAATACTGAGCATACTATGCCTCAAGCCACTGATGTTGTTTTTTGAATTCTGAGCATATGCCTCCAGCCAGTGATGTTGTTTTCTTAATTTTGAGCATGTGTGCCTCAAGCCACTGATGTTGTGTTTTTTTAATATTGAGCATATTTTGCCTCAAGCCACTGTCGTTGTATGATTTGATACTGAGCACATGTCTCATGTACAATGTTGGTCTTGGTTCTGTTTTTTCAACCAGCTGAGCATATGCCTCTTGCTAATGTATGGTTTTTTTCTACTGAGCACATGTCCCGGCCACTGATGGTTTTTAATTATGCGTTTGTGATATTTTCAAACACTTTAGGCAGCTATGTCCTGGTATGTAGTGCATACTGGCCGCAAAACAGGTGTGTTTTCCACATGGGAGGCATGACATGAGCAAGTAATCGGCTTCAAAGGAGCTTGCTACAGGAAATATAAGACAAGAGAAGAAGCCTTTACGGCATTCAATGGTGCACAACATCAAAAAAAATACAGCCTGGACCAAAGGACATTGCTTTAGTAGAGCCTGGAGTACCTAAAATTAAGATGGGAGGTCACAAATGGAAAGACATTGTTATTTTAGTGGAGGGTGCAATAATATTAGTTCAGGCTTTAGTGATCCTAATTTTGCTTTCCAAATCGGTGTAATATGCAATGCAAACAAACTTGTATGCTACAATATGTTCTTGGACTGGCTAGTGGTAATCTTACCACTACAACAAAACTAGTCAGCCATGCAGCTTGTATGCAGGCAACCAAACAAGGTTCATGCAGCTTTTTATTTTGAATCTGATGCAAATGCATGCAACCAAACACCAGCTGCTTCTGTCCTGGCTGCAACGAGCCAGGTAACCAAACACGCCCTACTTGCATGCACTGAGCCTGGCCAACGGTGGCCTGGCTGGCTCGTGCGAGCCAGGCTGGGTTGAGAAGGGAACCAAACACGCCCTAAATGAAGTGAGCTCGAGTAAATTTGGTTTTTTAGACTTAACTTTAGTTTGTTAGAAATTTGAATTGAGCTTGAGTTAAAGTCTAAATCTGGATTTAGGCTTGCACTCGACTCGGTCTAAACTCGAGTAGGCTCGAGCTTGACTCATTAAAGCTTGATAGCAATTAAAATAATTTGTAATGCAACATTTATCAATAATAAGGAAAATTTGAATTCGAACTCGGTTCTAGTAAATTCGATAACAGTCAAAATAATTCAAACATAAAGTAATTTTCAACAATAAGAAAAGCTTGAATTCGACTAGAGTAAGCCCGGTAAGAGTTAATATGTATCACTGTTTAAGCTCGAATCGAGACTCACGAACTATTTAAACTTGGCTCGGTGAAGCTCGCGAGTTCGAGGTCAAGCTCGAATTCGGCTCGTTTAAAATTCGAATCAAGCTCGAATCAAGTTTAGAACAAGCCAAACTCGAGTATTTCGTGAGTTTCGAGTTTTTTTTACAACCTTAGCGCCAAGTATTCCTAACTCCGGGTGGAAAAACTCCGCGTCGGCTTCTTACGGAAAATAACTGACGTTTGAACTAGATCCTAGTTATTTGAACGGATTACTATACAACTTTTGATTGAAAATCTTTGTAATATTTGAACGGATTACTATACAACTTTTGATTGAAAATCTTTGTAACAACACTCGGATTTCTAACCTTTTGTCGACTTGATGATTTGTGCTCTAGTGAGCTCACACTCCTCTCCTCCGATGCTTCCGTCAGATCAGGGCTCAAGTTCACTATTTATAATTATAGTTCACCAAAGCCCTAAGCTTATAGCGAGAAAAGGGCAACGGAAGCTTGGCAGTGGGCACTGGGCAGCGGCGGCGAAGGGCCGTGAAACAACCCTAATTTGGCCTAGGTTGAGTCAGACTGATCACTTGATCGCACTAGCTAGGAAGCGATGCTGGTTGAGACACGATGCTAACAAAAACTCTAACGACATCTTCAATGGTCTGAGTCAACTAGTTATATATATGTACACATCAGCATATATCCTATGTGAAGGAAAGAGAGTATGCAATAATTATTAAGCATTAGTTTATAACACAAAACGAGGCAGCCTCTATAAATGATAGTCCTTTTCTGTGTGTGCATGTAAGCATCAAATAGCTATCCTTATAGATAGTTCTTTAGAGCAAGTTATCAAATAGCTACCTCTAATACATTTCCATGTCATCAAAAGATAATGATGCAGCCAACTCATACAATAAGCTGGCTATAAATTGTCTTCACAAGAGCTCTCAATCATTTAATACATGCATGGATATAGCAGTTTAGTGTGATCATTTAATACATGCATGGGTATAGCAGTTAGTCCTATGGGTACATGCATGGATAACACCTCTTTTCCTGTGCTATAGCTCGACTCTTGCATGGGAGCCGGCTTTGCTCTCTCTCTCTCTCTCCTTTTCTCTCCCCTCCACGTAGGACTATACTGACATGGATTCCCTTGTAGCTAGCACAGTCAGCCTTATTAAACTTGCTTTTAGAATGCTAGTTTTTAGTGTGTACTATATAAATGATGTGGAAGTCTTCTAGTTAGTTGCTAGCTAGAACTATTGGAGATACCCTTGTTATAACTAGCTCGTTTTTCATGCATTACATCGTAGTGACGGTAGCCGTTCATTCGGTAGTTCGTTCGAGTAGCCATTCTTTAGTCTATTGTTCATACAATTGTACGCTCGTTCGTTCGTGCTAGCTACTTTATTATTCTTTAAAGACCTTTCTTTCCTTGAAGCACCAATTACATTGTATTGGCGTCGCATTAGCTTTGTGCATCGGAACACGAGTTCTGAAAGTAGTTTTCAAAAGGAAATATGTGTGCACTCTTGGAGCAATTTTCTGTAGGAGGCTAAAAGAGTTTTGCTTTGAATAACTATAGCTAATTATTTTGAAAAACAACTATTCTATGAATTCCTACATGCTATTGGTGTTAGGTCCTTAGGATCATCTAGGTTTAGATCTGAGGGTGTTCTTGTTCGGATTCGAGAGAGAAGGGGAGAGGGAGAGAGGATTAGGGTTAGGGTACCGACCGTCCGATGCATTGGAGGAGGAGTTGGCCATCGCTGGTTGGCTCGGTGAAGCCTGCGCACGGGCAGCGACGGTCGGGGAAGAGGAGGGCGTTGGCGGCGGCGGAGATCCAGTGACGGGGACGGCGATGGAGCTTCCCGCCGCCGACTGCGCGTCCCTCTAGATCGGTCTAGGGTTTGTCGGGTGGGGTTTGCGGCTCAGGCGAACCTCGTTACTCGAGCCGCCGGCCCCCACCCCTCTATTTATTGCGCAGCGCGACGGGGGCCCACCAGCCAATAGTTGGGCTGAGCGCCCCCGATCAGGGCGCGGATCAAGGCCCCGATTAGCCGTTGGGCTAATCGGGAGAGAGATCAATCTAACAATTGGAACTACGCCGACCAATTGGGGCACAATTTCGGTAGAAAGAGCAATTCAGAAGATAGCAAGATATTTTGAGAACTTTTAAAAATAATTTCAGAAATCTTTTTTCCAAAAAGGTACATCAGCACCACAGTTTCAGAAGGGGCTTTACGCTTGGGACAAATTAAAAGACAGCATTTTAGAAAACCAAATTTTGGAAAGAAGTAAGGGCCTTCATACAAGATGTTTTCTGATTTAAAACAATTCCAAATATCAACATTGGAGAGCTCCAACGAAATGCCAAAACTACTCTTTGATCCCACATGTTTTACCAAAATGCCATGGAGGTGATTTTACCATTTTAACCTCAAGTGCTTGGTGTCCTCTTAGGTGGCAAGCTCACAAATATAACCAGAATTTCAGCCATCAAGAAAACAAATTGTTTTTGATGCGTTCCTACGTGCAAATTGTTAGAAATTGGGCCATATAAGCAAGATTCATTTTCTTAATTCTAAAATATGCATGGTTTGATATCATATTGCTAAGACAAGGTGAGGGAGCCCAATTTATAAGGTGGAATCCTCACCACTCCTTGAATATGGATAGAGATGATATAAGAAGGGCTCTGGCTAATCATACACGCACACACGCGTGCGTGTATTCACGTATTTTCGTGTGAAAATCGTGCCGTGACGCGTCACTTTGCAGACCAAGTTCATCTTTATTTTTGCTAAACCTTGCACCAGTTTCTCTCTGTGTTTGAATGAGATTCAAACGTTTGAATTTAAGGCTTTATTGGGGTTTTGATGATAGGCAGTTTCCAGTGGGTAATGGCTGGTTGAATGTGTCAATTACCAGTGGGTAAATGACTGTTTAAATTTTCAGATCACAGTCTGTCTATATATACATGGAGACGTCCAAAGTGTATAGCTGAGAATCTCATTACCTCCATTACCTTCTTCTCTACGATCTTGTGTTTTTGTATTGTGCTGTCTGAACTCACCGATCTTTCTTCTCGGCATGCACCTGAAAGGAGGGAGAGCAGCTATCTTCGAACTGTTATCGCAGAGAGTACCTGTACAGGGTGACAATAAGGTTTCTGGGCAGCGCATTTGCGCGTCCGCTCGCTTTACTGCATCATCTATGTTCTGCACTGCATTAAGCTTGCGCTGCTTCCTGTTTTTCATCAAACTCAAAAGTAAGTCTTTCGTGCGTTCGTTCGACTTTGTTACTATATTTTCCTTACGTATATTCTGAAGTATGATGAATAGTCTACTGTCAGTAATAAATTTTGCGTAATTGGTTTATTGTATTTATCTCATAGTAAAATTTAGAATTAAAATATTGCCTATATTTTCAACACAAATAAGCAAACCACATATAAATAGAGAGCATAGACGGTATTAGGAGGGGTTGGCGTCAGGCTCAGCTGCTAGTCAAGGAAGGAGGAGCAAGGAGCAACAGGAAGCAAGAGAGGAACTCAGCATCACAATCATAGAGGATAAGGTGAATTCTTTCCTCATGTTTTCACTGCCTTCACTTCTTTTCTGCAGCAGCAAAATGATTTGTGTTGCTGCAGGTTGAAGTCAAGAAAAAGCAGTAGGAAAACATCAGGGAAGGAGGAACCGAAGAAGCATCACACATTACATCAATAGGAGAAACCGGTAGAAGCATAGAAAGAGGCCAGAACCAACAAGAAACATCTTCCATTGCATCATCTCAATCTAGGTATGCCTATTTCAGATCTTAAAGAGAAGCATTGTGCATGATATGTATGCTTGAGTGCTTGTCTATATGTATGTTCGGTGCACGTGTGAATGTGGCGATATTGAATGCATACAAATACATATACAGCATGTTCCGTATTTCTGTTCTTACCGTGATAATGGCCTCTATATGAAGTGTCTTTAATCATGCATAGGATCGAGTTCGGTGAAATAGAGATATGGTAAGTAGGCTAGAAGTGGGGATACGGATCGCAAGAACCCAAGACTGGTCAGACACCAGAAACAGGATACGCAAAAGGTGATATATTACGCAGTTGGGTGCTGGGTGAGGATCAGAAACCACCACAGCCAACAGCTATGTTACCTTCAGTGGGTCTACGTGAGGATGGTACACCGCCCCAAGTGTCGCTTTTGAGTAATTAGGTGGGGATATAATATACTGAGATAGATATAAAAGTACTGCACTCTGATCTAGGCACCATATCTAAGGAAAATACGGAGATCTAGGAGCCACTAGGATCAAAGTGATGATGTGTAAAGTGATACAAGCTTGCACAATGCTATACAAATCATGAATTCATGCCTGTCTCTGAGAAAGGAGAATTACAGAAACTTATGGAGGGTTTTGCTGTTCATACGAATGCTCAGTAATGTTTTGCCACACATTGGTAAGTCTCTCACGTTTCGGTTCCACCGGACCGCGCCTCACTTAGACCGATTAAGCCATTTTGTGCAACACGTCACTCGAACTTTCTCTTTAACATTTCTTGTCTTTTTTGTGCTATGCTTGAGCTCAACCTGTCATTCTTGACTGTTCTGGATCTCGCCTTCTTTATGAGCGTAATCCTAATCCTCATCATTAACCATAGTTAACTCGAAGCTTATATGTACATCCAAAATGAAAGAAAATCGTTTTCAAGTACAATTCTTCACCGCGTGACTCACGCTAACTCCAATATGCTTCATGCAACATGAATATACATACCGAAGACCAAATTCCCCAATCCACGACCAAATTCCTAAATTTCAGAACTTACTGCCAAACCAGTAGATAGCCAGTCTAACCGCTCATGCCAAGCAGGTTAGACCGATTTGGCCGGCTGGCCTGACCGCTCAGCTGAGTCAGTAAGACCAATTTCATCGGCTGAGCCCATCAAATCGCCAGAAACCGAACAACCGGCAAAAATTAGAACTTTCATAAATTTGAAATTCAACTCCACAAATATTGATAATAATTTATTACAAAAATTCTGGATCTTCACGTAATCCTCGCTATAGTTGCAGCAGTATTGTTCATGGAGGGCAGTAGGACTGTAGGACATGGCCCCCCTTCTCTCCCGGGTCACTATGGGGGCGTTTGGTATCCTGCACCAGGCCTCAGCCTGGCTCTATGCATACAAGGCATCAATGTTTGGTTGCTAGGCTACAAAAGCAGGCCAGGCTGTAGCGATGCAAAACGTATGTATGCGCTGGCCGCGCGGAAACGAAAATGATTTCCGTTTCTCCCTGGCCTGGCTGGCTGGCTCCCAGGAAACGAGCCTGGCTACACCCTATACAGGGAACCAAACGCGCCATATGCTTTTGCCGTATAAACTGCAGGCATTAGCTCAGCTACTGTTTTCCCTAGCCTGTACAAAACAGGTGCCCACTCTACAGGGCATCAGACGACCACTGCTCATTCATCTGAATCATGGGATGAATTGCCGAGACATGATACTAACTTTCTACCTTAACCTGGTTTGGTAGTCCTGTTCTGTAATCTTGTTAACAATGGCTTCTCAATTATTTTGGGGCTGCAGATTTTGGGAGAAGAGATGCAGACCAAACTACCAGAAGAAGATCGTCAGGCTTTCACCCTCCAAGCTAGACTCTTGCCATTTGTGTGACCAAATATGGTCAGTACTAACACATATCCTCCAAAATTCCTAGGAACACATGCTCTATCAGAACCGATTTATAATCCGTGTGATCCAAACGACTGCTACAACTGCTGCGCCTCCAAACTTTTCTGAGCACAACGCCACAACCAACTCTAATGTTTGCAGTTACTACCAGTACAGACTCTTTTTTACAACCCAGCTGTGATCTGAATTGTAAAGCTGCATGTGATACTGATGTTACTCTCAAATGGAGCACATCCTGCATCTGAGAATCTTGCGCACGTCGTCTACTGGTGATTCCCAGAGCAAGTATTATAAGAGGCTGTAAGCTGGCTGTATGCTGAGGTGGAGGAGAGAGAGGAGGAGAGAGAAGAGAGGTGGGCTGTAAGCTTACAGCCAGCTGAAGCACAAGAACCAAGAAACTTTGTGAGAGGAAGGGGTAGGTCATACAACCTTCAGCTGGCTGTAACTACTATATGAGTAGGCTGAAAAGTGAGCTATAAGTATTCATACAGCCAGCTGAAGGCTGTATTATAAGACTTTCTCTAATGCTAATGTCGTGCCTTAATAAAGCCTGCGGGCTGCCGTAGCATTGTAGTGGCTGCATGCCCTGCTTGGACTCTTGGGCCCAGCTCCAGTGTAGGGCCTGTTTGGCAACGGCTGCGGCTTATGGCTTTTGGCTGAAATTTTTAAATTTTGGCTGTTTACGGTACAGATTACGGAGAGATAGATATTCACTTGCGATTTTGGATGGTACAGATGTTGGGCTTTTAACGTGTACATCGTTTAACTTGTAGACTCCGTCTTGAGAAAATACCTCGTTTAAAAGTTAGGTACTATAGCAAAAGCTAAAAGCCGTCAGCTTCAGAGGAAAAGAACAGGCCCGTAGTGTCCTGTCCCCTCCTTTGCCTCTGTTTAAGTCATTGTTCGATACAGGGAGTCCAGGCATCTTTGCATATGCAGAGGCCGCGGCCTCACACGACTGCATCCAAACTGTCCATGATTCTGCCACTCTCTGTTTTTTTGGTTCACCCGTGTGGTTGCTGCCGTTTGCCAGTTCCTTTGGAAGAGTCTCTTTCGATACTGAATTTATTGTTTTTTCCTGAACGAAAGAGACTGAATTTATATGCTGCTTGTATTTTGATCCTGGACTTATCGAGCAGTTTATGTTCTCTTTAGTAATTTTCACCCTGCATCCAGTCTGGACTAGACTCAATGAATGCAGATTCTCAGGTCCTTGAAACTTGTTACAGTTATCAATTTACAATTTGACTGAAGATGAGAGTAAAGAGAAAGGGGAGCTGTGCATGCTTCCAGAGCTAAGAACTTTATTCCCCTGGCTATTATCTTCAGAGAAGTGCACACTAGGTGATTCCCTTGCACATCTTTTCCTGAACATTCTTGTACAGTAGTTCTCGAACAGTTAGGCAGAGTGATCGCTCGATGAAACAAAACGAAAAGAGAATATAGGAATCGTCATGATTGAAGAACAGATGCGCCTCGCGGCCTTTATACCTTCCTTAATCTTCAGATGCACCAGAGTGGTGTAATACACAAAAATTCTTTACATGTAACCCTTCGTTTACTTTCCCTCTTGCATCTCACAGCCTTTTGCTTTCTCCAATCCGTCCTCAGTAGAAGAAACGAGCTAGCCAACACAGCCCACCTTTATCCTAAACCCTCCATTTCTTTTTAACAAAAGAATCACAGGTTAACAACAGAGAACAGCTTTACGCAACCAAAAGAAAAAAAATGGTAAAAAGTAGAGTGAAAAAGAAGAAGGTGGCAGGCATCCTTTGTGTCAAGCGTGTCCTTCGCTCTTCTGTATGACACTGGAGCCTTATTGGAGCTCCGTTAGCTATCAGAGCCCTATTGGTCGGTCCACGGGCTTGACGCGATGCGGACGTAGAGAAATTGGTTCCACGTGTCGGGCAGACCCGGCAGGCACCAGTGGATGCAGTCGGCGTACGTTTTTGGGTCTGATTGCTGCTCCGGCGTGAGGAGCTTCCCCTGCCGAAGCGTGTGCACCGATGTATGCGCGTCCTTTCGGAGCTCCGATAACGCTGTTATGTCCACGAAATGCACTGGCACACGTTTGAACGCCTGCAACACCTCCTGAGCACCTGCATACAGGCGCCAATCCGTGCCGACGTCTAGGGATGTGGTCCGGTTGGTGATGGGCAGCGTCTCCATTGCGCACTTGATACCACCGTAGTTGCCCCACGCCTCCGGCCTGTTAAGAGATGCAAATGTGACCCGTTAGCCTGTTAGCCCGAACATGGCACGCGAGGGAGAGTTTGGCACATCAAGTTTAGCTGTGTACACTGTAACAATAGCCAGTAGGATTGGTACTTTTACAAAAGTTAAGAGCGCCATCAACGCTCAAATGGTATGCTTCCACGGGCTCGTCCTAGATTCTGCCGTACTGGTACTCTGATGGTGCCACTTGCATATTTGTGTCATTATCAGTGCACGGAGTGTAAATTATGCAGCTCTGGTTGTCCTTTCTTTAACGCAGTTCGTGTAAGTTGAGATTCCAAAGCGATCAAAATGGAGCAACTTTGCATGTGGAGTACTGCAAGAATCTCTTTGTGCAATTGGCAGCTTAAAAGATGCAAGGGCAAGGCTGTTCTTCTGTTCATCGTTCTGCCATTCTGGGGCACGATTAGTGAACTGGACAGTAGGAGTATTCCACTGTCTTTTGTCATTAACTTGCACTTAAGAATTAGCAAGATGTGTTGCTCTCGCGTGAGGTCAGTGGAGGAAAGTGACGCTGGTCTCAGGAAACTGGAATGGTATGTTTCGGGGGTTCTTTTCGATTGTAGCTAATGGTTTATAGCTGTGGTTGATGGATTTTGGTTATAGTGCGAACACTTTCGGATATGGCTAATGGTTTATAACTATGGTTGATGGATTTTGGTCATAATGCGAGCGCTTTCAGCTATGATTAATGGTTTATAGTTGCAGCTAATGGATTTTGGTCATCGTGCGAGCGCTTGTACGAACGAACCGAATACTGATAAACTATTTTAAAAAACTGTCATAATAAGTTATTTTAAAAAAAAGACAAGGAAAAACCTTCTTGTTCGTTCGAAAAACATAAGCTATAGTAGGAAAGGAAGTCATATGGAGGTCCACATCTAGACGCATCACGCATGCCCTACGGGTGGGCCTAAAATTTTCTATGGTTCACCAGGATCAGTGTATCGACACATTCTTCTCCAATCTTCACACGTCACATGCATGGACTCTCCGCTCCACTCCGTATGTGAGATTACCCGGTACATGTACAAATGCACACTCATTTGGCTAGCTTATCCTCGCCGTAATTGGGGTACAATGATGTCAAAAAAATGTGACGCTGCATTCCTATATATCTTTGTATTTTAGGTACGATTGGCGTCTAACCTTACAATTTTATATGAAGTTATTGTACCGACTGTGCATAACTCGAAGTCTTGATACCGTGAAAATGCAACCTGGAACCCAATCAGAGTTTTTGCCCAAAATCTGTCCTGGCAAGTATACGCAGCCCACGACGCCAGTTGATGAGACAGCTACAGCTGAGTATGATATCGAATAGGTTGTCCATGTGCTTGGATACCATGCTACGCAGGGAGCATTAGATGAATGAAGCTATGAAGGTTACGCTTTCGAAAAGAAGCTATGAAGGTTCAAGGTTCCTCTCATCACCTAACTGTGTTATAAAGCAAGTGTGACTGCTAGTTATAAAATCTAATCATCACTGTCACTAGTTTCCTCCTTGCAGAGGCAATGCTCGATAACACAGCACCTAATTGAAAGAGAGTCGAGATCACTGTGCGGTTTGGTGCGAGTCTCGATCTATCGATCTCCCTCCCTCTTGGTAAATCAATGCTCAGGGAACTGCTATTGTAGTATTAGCTACAAGTATATACTACACATGTATATTAATTCTAAACTGAAGTAAAGAAGAACAAATAAAATGCAAACAAATAATTAGAGCACAAATTAAGGGCTTCTTTGATTCGCATGATTCTAAAAACGTAGCTATAGAAAAAACTATGCTTGGAATGTTATGGATTGTTGAAACCGGCATAAAATAAAACCATAGGGATCGTTCAAAAGTTGTTTTTGGATGCCTGAGAGAAAAAATGCAAGAATTTTGAGATTTAATTTTAATTGATTAGAGAGAGAAAGAGAGAAGGTGCATCAATTGAACTCTCAAAAGAAGTGCTACCATGAGGTTACACCTCGTGCTAGAACTCTCAAGAAAAAAAAATCCTTTGATTGAATTCCTTCATTTTTTTTCCTTTGAAATTATTTTGAATCACAGAGACCCTAAGAAGCTGACAAGTAGCAGCGGAGTGGGATGGCTGGGCTTACGTGATGTGGTTGGGTGACACGCCCATGAAGAAGACGGTCGTCCTGTTGGGGTCAATGTTCCGGTCGACCCACTTCGCCCACGTCTTGAGCACCTCCTTGTACGCCACGGGCCGGTCCACCTCCACGTACTCGGTAGAGCCCTGGTCGAACGACCCTTTCCTGTCGATTGGTCCGTTCCGTTCCGTCCAAACACAAGCACACCATGTCAGTCACAGAGCTTGTATCTTGTGCGTGCGTGTACGTAGATGCGTGTGCTACTACTCACAGGACTTTCATGTCGAGGGTGTTGAGCCACCAGATGTAGGTGTTGAAGATGAGGTAGTCGACGCCGAGCCAGTTCTCGGCGTGCCTGGCGATGGAGTGCCACTGTATGATGCGGTCCGGGACGCTGTGCACCTTGGGGTTGTCGGAGTTGGACTCCACCAGGAACGGCGCCCAGTAGAACTCAACCGTCGCGTTGTACTCCTGCAAGCGTACCCCAATTGAGTTGACTCCCAAGATCGCACGTACTAGCGCGGAGGTAGTGTTTCGGCGAGAGTGTAAATTAGCTGGGTGGGGTACGTACGTGCGCGTAGAAGACGTTGCTGGAGCCGTTGTTGACGAACTTGGTGAGGGTCTTCTGGCCCTTGGGGATGACGGACTGGACCAGGCACACCATCGACTCCCACTGGTTGCGGTTCAGGGAATCCCCCACGAACATCAGCCGCTTGTGGCGCAGCCGCTCCAGCAGCAGGCGCGCGTCGAACCTGCGATACCGTGTTCTCCGTTAGGACTCTTCGGCTCGCAACGTCGCAGGATTGCCGATTTGGCGCTAGCTGCTGTGCTACCGGAACAGAGCGACCGATCACACTAGCTAGCACGAGCAATAGTATAGTGATTCAACGTGAAACCGTGCGCAGCTGTTTCCCGGTTGGAAAAGCGAACAATTTGACGTGCCCGTTAGACTTTAGTATCGGCTGCTTCAGCTGCCACGCCAGATACTGCCCTGCTCTGGTCGTATTGGTTTTTCAAATCTGTTTTCTATGATAAATAAAGTGTTTTTACATAAAATTTACTACTTAATATGTTTCTTTATAAATTATTATTATTTATAAGCTAAGACTAAAAGCGAAAAGATAAGAAGAACGGATACTGAAGTGTACTTAAACCCCACGAAGCTAACGGGACAGTACAGTTTTTTTTTTTTTTTTTGCGTGGCTGCTGCTAGCCTGCTACTCCATTCTGCCTGCGCAAATCTCGAACCTTCTATTAATGTCTCTGACACGCTGACCACTATTTGCCCAAAAAGTATTCCTACGAGTACGAGTGGTGTTTTTCTCACAAGTACTTTACTACTCGGGCGTACGGAGGCACGGACGCAGAAAACGGTAAAAGCCGACCGAGTTTTGCTCCGTTGGCTTGCTTCTTGTCTCGTACCAGCTGTCCGTCCGAATTTGATTAGATTAAATCTCGGGTGACCTTTTTCACACCCGCGAAGTATCGGATAAATTTAGACCTAATTCAATAATTATTTAGTGACCTTCGTTTAAAATCCTATGATATATCTATACGTGTGGTGTTCTTAGTGTAGATACTCCGTCGTAATCTAGAAAAAAGAAAATGGTATAAACCGGCATGATGGCATCAGTTTCCTCCCGGAACCGGAAGAGGTTCCTGGAACTGATGATGATCTCCGGCGCGTATCAATGCGCGAGTCCGCGCGCTGGCAAACCAGACCAAAATCCCAGATTGAAACACCAAAATCGCTCAAAAAACGGCGTGAAACGATAGAAAAGAACGTACCGCGGGAGGTCGCAGTCGGTCGGCTGCCATCGCCACTTCTGGTAGGAGTCGTCGCGGCGGCCGTTGCGCATGCAGGTGACCTGCTCCGTCAGGAACTCGCACTGCGCCTCCTTGTACACCGGCGCGTTGACCTCGTCGTACACCCAGTTGCCGCGGTACAGGTCGCACGTCTCCGGCACGCTCACCACGGTCTTCAGCGAAGCCGTCGCCGCGGCGGCCTTCGCCGACGCAGCCTTCTCGGCCGCCTCCTCGTCCTCGCGCCTTTTCGCCTCCTCCGCGCCGCCTTCCTTCACGCTCGGGAGCGTTACGTCCCTGTCCTTCTCCTGCCCCTCGTCCACCTTGCCGCCATTGGCGTTGGCGTGGGCATTGATCTTGGCGGCCACCTCCCCCGTGCTATTGCCGTTGCCGGCGCCGCCGCTGGCCGCCAGGGCCTCGGAGTCGAGGACCCGCACGATGACCTCCTCCCCGCGCTTGGCGAGGGTGTTGACGGCGAGGTGCGCGGCCGCCTCGGCCTCCTGGAGGAGGTGGAGGTCGGGGGCCTTGGCGCGGAGCGCGCCGGCGCCGAAGGGGAAGTCGGCGATGGACTTGATGTCCTCGTTGTACAGGAACGTCGCGAACACGAAGAGCGCGAACACTACCGCCGCCAGCGACAGCGGCGCGCCGTTCTTGCGCGCCGCCACGCCGGCCCCCAGCGCCGCCTGCTTCATCGCGAAAGGCGCCGACGCGAACACCGACTTGCGCCGCTGCTGCATCTTCGGAGCTCCCGGGCGGCCTCCCGCTCCCGCGCTTTAAAGAAACTTACCGCCGCCGCCGCCACCCGGCCTTTTGGGGTGACTTGCAAACCCAGGAAAGATTGCGGGGGAGGGGGCTTTCCTCTGCTCCCTACCCCTCTCTACGAAATGAAATGGAGCTGCTTCTTCCTAGCTCCTAGTTCTTGCTTGCTGCGTCTCCTGCCTGTCCTCGCCTGGCTACCTCGCTCTCCTATACATGTGTCGATCCCTTCACTAGTTTGGAGCCTTTTGTTGGATGCTTTGCCTTCTCTTTGCTTCCCTTCGGTATGTTTGATTTGGTTCGCCTGCTTTCTTCTTTTTATGGTTGCGGGATCTCCTCTCCACCAACACAATACCCCTCCCTCTCTCTCTCTCTCTCTCTCTCTCGTCTAGAAGCAGTAGGATTTGGTTCCCCTTCCTTTAAAAAGTGGAGACTAAGGCGCCACTCGTTTCAATTTCTGACTTTTAATTTATTTTTTACTATTTATAAATTTTATTCTTTTCTATTTTTTTGCTTTTTTTGTTTTTTTGCCGGTTCTTTTTTCTCTGTATTTATTGGTGTTGTCCAATATGAGCTAACATATCTTTTCTATTTTAAATTTAATTACGCCAAATAAGCCACCTTTAGCTACAGTGAAATTTTAACTAGCTACAGTGCATTTTCAGCTATAAGCCACAACTTTTCAGCACAACCGAGCAAGGCCTAAACCTGCTTAGATCGGCTGAAAAAATATAGCTTATGACTACAATTGTACTGAAGCTGACTAAAATTACACAGTAGCTGATAGTGGTTTATTTAACGTAATTAAATTTAAAAAAAATTAAAATAGAAAAAACAAGTTAGCACATCACGGACAATGCAAATGAATATGGAAAAAAAGAACTGGCAAAAAGCTCAAAAAACCAGAAAAAGATGAAATTTAGGAATAGTAAAAAAGAAATCAGAAATTAAAAGTTTAAGCCGAAATGACCGGGGTCAAGAATACTGGGTGGGTCAGATGAGTAACATGCAAGCTTGTAAAGCTTCCATAGGGGGTTTGCTGGTTAAGCTGTTGTACATGTAACATCCATCTGATTATTGCCTTATTGGTGTGCATGAATTCCAGTATTTAGTTGTTGCCTGTTTTTAGTATTTAGTATTCTTCTTTTTTTGCTTTTCGTTTTTTTGGTACGGGATACAGGGGCATGGTTGTATGCAAGTATCAAGTATGTATGTTTATGCCATGGAGTAGTTGGGCTGTGGCTGTCTCGCCTGGGGTGGGAGGGAGTCAGGAGATGGCGAGATGGGAAGCAAGCAATGGCGAGCGCTGAATAGGCAGGCTACGGCACTGCTCCTTTCGTATTTTTTGGAGAAGATCCTCGTGTATTTGGATTTATCACCACGCAGATATTATGTCCTCAGTTTGTATTGTTTACACATCAATAATGATGGAATGAATTAGACAACGATGCGGTAGCTGAACTGTTCAGGCTTCAGAGTTCAGAATCTTCAGACAGTGTTGCTGCAGGGAAATCGCAAGCTATCTGATTGTACATATCAGTAGTGTTGGAGATATGGGACTAGTAGGAATTTAGGATTCCAAATTAAAACGATGAATTGTCTGGGTGCTGTTTTGTTGAGAACAGAGTCTTGCTTAAATTGAGCACTACTGAAGATGCTGAGAAACACTCAGTTCTTCGACAGATTCAATTCGTGAAGTAGTAGTGTTATTCATGCTCGAGTTAATATGGTAACTTCAAGCACAAAATTAATGTACCAGGGAGAAAGTTGATGTCACGGGACTGGCTTTGCCAAAATTTCAAAATGTGGTGTATCTCTCATAGTTTGTTGTGCTGTTTCTATAGACCATCACATTTTTCCGTCCTAGTCATTGTTATCTGTGAATGCTTAAATAATTTCCAATCTTCTCACGCCAGCTCTCCTTAGTTAGTACACATAAGAATGGGTATATGATAAATTGTCACTTATTTTATTTTACATCAGATTTTACATATATTTTTACTTTACATCAAAATAGAGCAAATATTGTTTTACTTTGCACCAGGATCCCGACTTTGACTACGGCCCCTTCGACTATGGCTTCGACTTCGATCAAGCCTTCGACTTCAACCACAGCTTCGATTTTGAGCATAATCCCCTTCAACCATAGCCTCTCGACCATTGTTTCGATGTCGACCACGGCTTCGATCACGGTTCTAACTTCGACCACAGCCATAGCTTCGATTTCTACCCTGGTGCAAAGTGAAACATCATTTGCTTCACCCTAGTGCAAAGTAAAAATATGTGTAAACTCTTATGCAAAATAAAATAAATGACAATTTACCTGTTATAAAATACAATTTACTCCGTAAGAATTGAAATCCCTGCCTATTTGACCTTTTCTTTCCACTTCCAGATCTCCCCGCTTCTGGAATGAAAGTATGTGTATCTCTCATATTTTTTTCGAAGACGATTAGATATTTTTGTTCACTCGCTGCAAAAATGACGCTTTTGTTTACTTAAGGAGAAAAAAAAACCCTATGTTGCGAGATCGATCTGAGGAGAGGAACATCTTGGCCCCAGCTCTTCTGTAGGTTTCTGTAACTCCTGCGCATGATCTGCGTTTGGCTCTGGAGCTCCCCGTGACACATCGGAAGGTTCCATTCCGTTATGTTCATAAGGAGAAATGCTATGTCCGTTGGCTGTTACATTGGCTCCTGCTACCGGTTTAGCATGCAGGTTTCTGACAGCGAAACAGAATGCCCTGTGGAAACTGTCTCTTCTAGTTAAGGCCACGTTTACTCTGGTTTCGGCTTCTGTCAAAGTGATGAGCCAAAATGAACGTGTTGTTTTTTCAATTTTGGTTTTTTTGTTTTTTATTGTCTGTGTTAATATAATGTTTTTTTATTTTTTGTATTCTCTTTAATTGAATGACAAAAAAACAGCCATAAAAGCCGGATTGAACGGTACAGTACACATTCTCAGCTTACATACGCATGCATTGATGTCCGTACACTGCCGCGTTCAGAAATTACTCGGGCAGCTGGCAGCTAGGGTGAAGTCTCCCCTCGTTCTTCAACTATCTCTCGTGAACACCGACCGTAGTCACTGGCTGTTTTTAACAGAAGTATGGTCCTAGTTTTAAAACTTTCAGTAGCTTTTATCTTTTAGCTTTTCTCTATAAACATTATTTATGAAACTAATAAAACATATCTATAAATAATAAATTATAATATGAAAAAAGGATTGATATGAGCTTCAATCATAGACTGATACGCCAAACTTCATCATTCACATAGTTCGGATGCTACTCGGTTGGAATGAAATAAGCTGATTTATGTATGAAATTATACTATAGCTGATTGAAATTATATTGTAACTGATGATGACTTATTTGACGTAACTAAATTTAAAAACATTAAAAATAAAAAAAAACAAGTTAGCCCATCACGGATAACCCAAACAAATACGAGAAAAAAACTAGCAAAAAAGATCAAAAAAGTTAAAAAGCCAAAAAACAAATTTTAAAAATAATAAAAAATAAATAAAAAATCAGAAGTTTAAACCGAAATAAGCGAAGCCTTAATCTTCCGTAGGCATCGAACAGACAACAATTTTGTAGTAATCATGGCGATCCCAGTCTGACCCCCAGCTTGTTAAGGTCCTGTTCTTTTCAGCTTCTAAAAGCTGCTTTTCGATTTTTCTACAGTAACTAACTTTTAAACGGAGTATTTTTTTCAAGGTGGAGTCTACTAGTTAATTGTAATACATACTTTACTGACTTCATTTATATCGGTAAAAACCGTACGTGAATTTCTGTTACTCTGTAATCTTTCGTACAAACAGCCCAAAAGTCATAAACCGCGGCCAAAAATCACAAACCGCGGAAAAAAAACAGGTCCTAAGATCTTCGGGGCCCAAAACTACTGGCATGGAACCCAAAGTCCTACTGAGCTTGCTCTGATTCTGATCGTTCGAGTGGAGCGGAGTTAGCATTCAACTCGTATGATTTGGTTATAATTGCGTCCTCAGGAGCTAGACCAGGACCAGATCAACGGATTGACCCATTTAATTACTCATCGTGATGATGAATGAACATGGGTGAGTTTTCACCTGATACGCCATGTTTCGCTCTATGCTATGTATGCTACAGTGTCCATGTTTTGCGCCGACGATGGCCACTGCTGTTCTAACTAATCATGAAATAATTTCCATGCACATTAGCTAGTTAACTAAACATGACGAACAATGGTACTTACATCTATTTCTTTCCTAAAAGAAAATAATGTCTCCTCTTTTTTCTACTTTTGGGTGTAATTACTCCCTATACTGTATCTCACAAAGTAAAAAGTATCTCACAGAACGGATAGTATATATATGTAGTATATGAGTATTCTAATTTTAGCCCTCCTAAGGGCCTTTACGCAAATAGAGCAAATGGGATAAGTGAAAAGGGGGTAAGAGAGAGAAAGGAGCCAGCATGGCCATTCTGACACCGATTCGATCGGAGGAGGCAACAGACTCGGCGTCTGTGCCGCGTCGTGCGCCATTTTAAAAGGAGGCCGAAGGGGGGCCCAAACCTTAGCCACCTCCAGTTCTCCCTCCTGTTACCGCCACTCCAGCAAGCTGCCGCCTCCCTGTTCCCTACCTAGTCGTCATCGTTGTGACCGCCGCCTGCTGCGCTGAAAGAGGAATCACCTCACTGCCGCTGACCCTAGAAGGTTGTCAGACCCGGATTTTTCAACCCGAATCTTACTGTGTTTCACTGCACTATTCCCTGGATCAGTAGCTAGTGCACACAGATACATTGCTGAATCATTTCATACATCGCATAATCATCCATTATATTACATAAATTGAAATACACCACGTCGGGTGATAATTTACAAAAGGGGCCGATCAGGCCGAATGTCATTATTACAAACATGCAGCGGAAACATAGCGAAAGCAAACCCAAATCCACAGGCAAGCGACTGGAAGGTACTGTGTGCATTATATGTCACCAGCTAACTAGTAACATACGTGCACACAAAGCCTGGAGTCCACTTGTCTATGCTAAATCATCGTAGCCTACGCCTTAGTTTCTTCCGTCGTTCTTCTCCTCCGTAGCAGGAGCATCTTCGTAGGCGTAATGGTCCTGTGTTCCTGTTCCTGAATTTTTGTCGCAAAAGCGAGCGTGAGCACTCCGACCCCGTGCTCCGCGAGCCAACACACCTAATGCAATATCTAACATGTATGGCTAAACAAAGGATGGCTCGGGTTCTTTTATTTGCAGGAGTGCTTTTGAATACAATTATATAAAGAATTCCTAAGACTTAGCATTTTTAGAAATGACTGAGTTTTTTTTAAGAAATATTCATGTATATCAGTGTTACAGAATCCATCCACCATTACATGGCTTCTGCACCATATCTCTTCTTTCAGCGTTATAGCCGCTTAACTTACCACTGGGACGACACCCAGGACAATTCCAAACCAGGGCTTTCCACTGCCCTTCCACTTTTCTATTCCCAACCACAAGATTTTTGAAATAGAACTATATCTGGTTAAGTTCCCATGTCTGCCTATGACCGTGGGCACGGCTATTCGAATAGTTTTAGACTCTGCAGAGTTTGTACACTTTCACCACAAGAGACAATCAACTCGTTGCCCCACATGATTCCTTAGTCATGTGGTTGAGCAGACCATCACAGTAACCGTTCAAAGTACCTCGCCCCTTCCATCATTTCACCCTATGGGGCACTCCCACTTGCGGTGGGTCCCATACGTTGTGCGGGATGTTCTCCTTCTGAACGTCTAGCAGCTGGCTACTCCCCTGCTAGCCCGCCACAGCAGAACTTCACTCCCTACGAGTGTCCCATTCAAGCCGTCTCACAGACCGCCGCTTGCACTACTCCAACACCCACTCCTGGAAGGATGACTTTCAGGGTCCGGCACATCTACTAAGCCAAGCTATACTTTACAGACTTGTGGTTGTACTGTTGTACACGGGTTGACATGACAAGATTCGGTCCTTATTGGTATCCGGGCGGCCTACCACCAACCCACTTGTGCTTCCACTGCACCACACCTTCACACCCTCGAACCAATCCGCCCAGATATTTAAGCATTGTTGGGGTTTTTGAGAACATAAAATAATCATACCAACATATACCAGTCATTCTCGTCATGACTGCCCGAACAAATTTTCTCATGCATAAATGTGATGCTCGGGACAATTTCTTGCCCCGGATTCCTATTCAATGCTAAGCATGGCATATAATTAAGGACTTATTTTCGAATGCTACTATTATATTTTTGCTAGGGCGACAAGGTTCATATATCCAAACATTTCAACGGATTATTATTAGCAAGCATTATATTAGGTGTATAACTACCATTTCTGGAAATGAACATATTTTACCACATAACATATCAGCATGCATGTTGATAATTTAAAAGAAATTAACTTTGCAAAAACATGGGTTCAAAATGATCAAAAAGTGTTGACTCGCCTTGGTCACAGTGGTCGGGATCCGGATTCTTTGGTGCTTCTTGTGCTGTTGCCTCGATCTCCTCTTCTTGTGCCTCGTAAGCTATTTTAGCGTACGCCGAAATTTGTATAAAAAGAAAGCAGCAAATCAAACCAAATAACACCAGAAATTCAAATGAACTCTAAAAATTATGATTTCAGTTCCATTGGATATATCTTGATTTTATATGAATTTAAAATTTTTTCTCACTCAATTTAGAGTTAAAATGAATAAGTTTTTGAATATTTCAGTTTAGTTAAATCCAAAAATTATTAAATTTCTGACAGTGGGTCCCACATGTCATATTTTAATTTTTATCGTTTTCTTTTATTATTTCTTTTCCGTCTCTATGGCCAGTGGGGCCCGTGTGTCAGCGTGTCGCTCTGGTTTCAGAGGCTGACAGGTGGGGCCCACCTGTCAGTAAGGAAATTAAAAGAAATCGCTCGACCGCGCGCGCGGAGCCGGGGCTCGAACACGCGACGCGGGAGCAAGGGGGAAGGAGAGTTAACGCTGTAAGCCACTCGGTCGCCCGAGCGATGCTTACCCATATAGGGTAAGTATACCTTTTGAGGTAGCTCCGGGAGGCGGTCGGGCAGAGGAGTCGGGGGCGACGGTGGCCGGCGGCGAGCGGTGGTCGGGAAGCTCGGGAGCTGCGTGATATGTAATCCTCGCGCGATGGGGAAGCTTCTGGTGTAGGCGGCTGGGAACGACGGTGGCCGGAGAGGGATGGCGGCGTGCGACGGCGGAGGCTCGGGCGGGGCTCCGGTGACGGCGAGCCACGAGCTTCGGGAGGTGTGGGGGAGGCCGGGGTTAGCTTCACCTCGCTCCTGCGAAGCTCTGGGAGCTTGGGGATCGCCCGGAGGTGGCCGGAATCGGCGGGGAGGGTGGCGCCGGAGTTCGGGAAGAAGACGGCTCGCCGGTAGCTACGGGGCACGAGGGTTCAATTATTCGCAGGGGAGGGGAGAAGGTAGCATGGCGACGCGATTGAGACTCCCGGGCGGGGCTTTTATAGCCGGAGAGAGGGGCACGCGGCGAGGCAGCGGCGGCCTCCGCCCTGCTCACTCTGGCGGGGGAGATGAACCAAATCTCCCCGAGATTTTGTGGGGGAGAGAGAAGGCGGGAGAGGTGCGTTCCCCCTCCTGTTTAATTTACCCGCGTGGGGGAGAGAGAGGGCGGGGATTTGCTGCGCAGGAGAGCACACGCGAGGAGGCGACGGCGTCGTGGGCGCGTGGAGAAGAAGACGAGTCTGGCGACTCGGCCCCACCGGTCAGCGGGAGAGGAGCGCGAGGGAGCGGATGGGCTGGATGGGCCGGGGCGCGCATCGGGCGGCCGAGCGCGGGCGAGAGGCGGGCGGTGGATGGGCGCAGGTGGGCGACGCGTCGCGCATCAGAGACGGCCAGGTGGCGGCCCGAGAGGAGGGGAAGGCGGGATGGGAGCGGCGACGTGGGCGGCATCTGGCCGTCCACGTGGCGGCCGGAGGGTGGGTGGAAATTCCGATTTTTCCCTATTTTAATTTCTTGCTTTTAAAATTTGTCAGAAAATTCCAATAAGGTCAGAAAAATATGAAAATACATCCAAAAATTCAGGAAAAATTCACAGAAATTCCTGATGACATTTTGGACTTAAGAAAAATATTTTTAACTATTTTTAGCATTTAATTTATTTGCTTCCCTTGTTATTCATGCCATTATTTTAAATGAGGGCTTTATGTTTAAACCAAATTTTCCCCCATTCCTTTCTGGATCATATTTTCAGATTCTTAATTTAGATTTTTAAGTTTACTTTATTTGTATATTCTTATGTGTAGCATTAATATTATTGAATTTGGTTTTGGTCTTTATTGAATTTCTTTAACTTTTGAGAGCTCAATAAGAATTTAAAAACACCACGAAAATCCAAATTCAAATATTATATAAAAAAATAACTCAAACTCCATACTTTCAAAATAAAAAAATTTCAGGATGTTACAAAGGTGAACTATGTCGCCATGGGAGAAAGTCCTCGCTAGACCACACCGAGGGGCCGCACCATGCCGCACCGCGCCAATGCGCGCCCAGAGCTCGTCTGCTGTCTTTCCTTATCATTTCTCATATTTTCCGCTGTGCCGCAAGCGATTTTCGAGATCTAACCGCGTCACAACGCGTAGGGGTTGCCAGGTAACGTGGAGGGCGAGGCACGAAGGGTTTGAGCGTCGTTCCGGGGGACAAATTGAGGAGAGAACAAGAGGCATCGTCAATTTCAAAAGCTTTCCAAAACTTTTTAGGTGTAGGTAAAACCCCAAATTATTGTTCCTGGTTGTTTTGCCTTAGTAGATATGTTTTGGGGTCATGTTGGTGCTGGATTGGAGTAGAGGGACAAAGTTGAGGTGAATTATTGATGCCATGTTTTGTCAAGATTTTAGGGACTAGTTTTTGGATCTTTATGTCATGTTTAATAACTTGGGAATAAAATAAAAGTAGTAGATAATTGTCTAAGGATTCCATAATGTACAAGAGCACGAATTTTGGTTGAGAAGATTAGAAGTTATGGCTTCAGGAAAGTTGTTGCCCAGAATTTGGTCACTGCAGGACACAGTCGTAGTAATATATGGTTAGGGCCTAGTAGATGGCCAAATTAAATTATAAGAATAACTAAAGAAAAATAGATAATTTTCAGTAGATTTCAGAAGTGGTATGGTTTGCTAGGTTTGGTCAGGTAGATTAATACATATAAAATTATTGCCAGATGTCTAATAAAATAACAGAACAGTCTTTGGGGATAAAACGAAGGGTTAAATGGGTTAATCAGGGGCTGTGGCAAACTAAGAAAATGTAGCAAATCTTGTATAGATTCTAGAACTTATCTGGTTTGCCAAGTTAGAGCTTGGGAGTCGAGAGCAATGCTATTCTTACTATCAGGACAACAGAGGAGACTGTCCGGTAAAGAAGGGGAATTATGGGATCGGAAGGCATATAGAAGCGATGTTGTTTAATTGATGATTATGTACTATTATGGCATGTTGTTGAGATTAAATATTTACTATAAGAGGAATACCTTCCGTGTTGGTGTCATCTTCACATCAATCCGTTCATCGTGGTTAGAAAAGGCAAGTGCATGGTATAATAATAACACAGATTGCTCACACCTGCTCTTTTCACTCTCAGGTAAAAGTCCAGTGGAGTGATTGCATCATGCATGGGTGGGAGCACTCGAGTTTTCAGAACAGTGGCTTGTCACTATTTAGGTCATTTTACTTATTCTTCATTTGGTTAAAAGTGGACCGGTCCTATGTTTCAAACATTTATTTCAATTTCCGTTGGTTTTTTAATAAAGCATTTTTAAAGTTTTAATTTCCTCACGATTTGTATTGTTACTTTTATTATTTATTCTTTACTTTGACGATGACGTTCTATAGTTGTATCTCATATTGGTATGTGAGGTACTACACTATGGAAATCCTTGACAACTTTTTAGTAAATGGTATTCCCAAATTATGCCTAAAAGGCACCCATAATGTCAGTGTAACAATACAGCAAACTAAACCAATCTTCTATTTGATCCCCCTGGCTAGAAATTGCTAATTCCCTCTCTAGTCTCGATTTTAATCTCTAAATAAAATAAATAAACAGAAGGGAAAACTATGTCGTTACCCACAAGACGAAATCCAGATCACAATTGTTTCGTTTTTCTTGTCTGCTTAAGTGTTGAAATCTTGATTTGGCTTAGTTTTTGGTGTTTTCTTTTCCCTTTTTGATCTTGCTTTATGCCAAAAACATATAAGTGATAGAGACATCTCTTGAAGACTAGATCTCATCTATCTTAGTACCTTCCTTTACAAGTTCTTGAGTTTACCTGTTTTGACATAAGAAAGAATGATTTTGGAGGTTTTAATTTTGAGAGCGTTTGGATTGGTTCTTGATGCGATTTGTGGATGTTAGGACATGTGAGAAATCATCATTAGCCATCTTGGCTTAATTCCTCATACAAGCTCCTCTCAACCACCATTTTTGTATTTGGCTAGGTTTTGGCACAACTTACCTTTGGATCGGAAAAGATCAAAACTTTGAAAAGCTTTTCTTAAATTTTTTGTTGGGCTTGGTCCACAATATCATAGACTAGCTGTGTGGAAAGTCTCAAGTAATTTGGAGGTATGTATTAAAAGTTACGTCAATTATTGGATTTGAAATTGTGCTGATTTTTTAGAGAGGTCAGACTGTTCTAACGAGAGGTCAGAATGCCAACTAAGTAGCGGTCAGACCGCTCCTTAGTTGGATGTCAGACCGGCAAGGCACATAAAATCTTATTTGGCTTGATTTTTCTTAGGGATTGGTAGGCTCTGATATTTACATCTTGACATAGCTTTTAATCATTATTAAAATAAAGAGTCTTGAATTCTCCTTGAGAAAAGATTTCAAAAAAGTTGTATTTATGTAGCCTCTATTCACCCTCTCTCCCTAGTTACCATTCTCGGTCGATACAGCTGCCAACGTGGGGAAGAGAGGATCACAACTATGCGAGAGATGATCTCTGCTGTCCATAAACTGGGCCAACGGTTAGTGAGATCTTCTCATGCTTCTGGTTGAGTTTGCCCCCAGAGAGTCTGGGTACTGTGAACAAACAGAGCAGGGTCGCATGATTCATGACGTCGGTGCGGTAGACTACATCCGGTCAGCTAAAAGATGATAGATTAGCTTAACTAAAATAGTATTTATTGCCTCCTGAATCACGATTATAACAGACCTGAAAGATTAGTCCAAGCCTTCACACGTTCCTCTCTGCTGTTGGATTTGCTGATGTGTAAATCAAGCCGGCATTTTCTTCCGTCGTCAAGTGTGCGAATCGACAAGCAACGATACGTTGCCATTGTTTAAAATCTATATGCGGTTTGTCAATTAAACTAGAGCTAAATTTCGTAGAACTTAGTAGCTCTTTTGTCGGGAGGAAGCCTCTGCAATAGTGGCATGGCGCGTTTCAGGTGCTCGTGATTGATGCGTTCAAATCATGTAATTCCAGAGCACCTAATTTTGATGTCTGCGCTTGTAGTCCAAATCGATGAACAGTCTCCAAAAGTGAATTTGGTGAGTGAGTCTCTTTTGGAATCGTAGGATAGAAACTATGGCGATTTGTCTATACTCCTAATAATGTGTTTTCTTTGGTTTTAACTACAAGTGGAACAAGTACTGGCTTTTCGAATATCTATGGTTTCAACAGTACCATATATACAATATAATGTGTGATACCAATCATTCAAGCTCTACTAGTGTACGTGCACAATTGTACAGAAGTGGTCTTATATTTTTCTCAACAGTGATTTGTATATATACGGCACTTGCACTCGGCTGGATTGCATGTACGTGTTTGGTCTGGTGAACGATACTACAATACAATGTACGATTGTTTTGCCTTTTTTTTAATTCCCTTTTGGAGCATATACAACGTTAGGTCATAACAACCTGAAAATCCCATGGAAGAGATACTAGCTACTTTATGGTACTAACATATCCATATGTTGCGAAAATGCTGCACAGCAAGGTTGCTTTTGATCAAATTTGAAAAGCTCACCCCACCCACTGTGTATTGTAAAGCATTTTGCTCGCTACTTTGCTAGCTAACTAAACCTTTTTTGCAAAGAAAGGCCTAACTAATAATCTTATTGCTTAAGAATATCAAATGCACTGTTCTCAAGACACACGGGTCAACGAGAACACTTTATTCAGGGCGTTCGGTGTGTGCCGGCCTCCCAGCTAGTACTGCGGCAGTTTCGACCTGCACCCAGGAAAGAGTTTGTATGATTGCATTATGCCCCGCTCGGTTGGGCTGAAAAGATATGGCTTATGACTGAAATTACACTGTAACGACTGAAATTTTACTGTAGCTGAAGGTGACTTATTTGACGTAATTAAATTTAAAAATTTTAAAAATAGAAAAAATATGCTATCTCATCACGGACAATACAAATGTATACGAGAAAAAAAGAACCGGCAAAAAACTCAAAAAAGCCAAAAGTTCAGAAAAAAGATGAAATTTATAAATAGTAAAAAATAAGCCAGAAGTCAGAAGCTGAAGCCGAAAATAGCGGGGTCTAGCACCTCGACATGAACATTTGAAATTTTACTGTAACTGAAGGTGAATTATTTGGCGTAATTAAATTTAAAAAATTTAAAAATAGAAAAAATATGCTAGCTCATCACGGACAATACAAATGAATACGAGAAAAAAGAACCGGCAAAAAAACTCAAAAAAAGCCAAAAGTTCAGAAAAAGATAAATTTATAAATAGTAAAAAATAAGCCAAAAATCAGAAGCTGAAGCCGAAAATAGCGGGGTCTAGCACCTCGACATGAACATTTGATCACCTTCTCCACTGTTGCTCGATAATTCAGCAGGCAATTACCAACTCTTCTTTTCTGCCAGTTCCACAAACTCTGAATGATTGCGCATACGAAGAGACAGCCGATAGACAAGTCCGACCTGTCAGGCCGTCCACGTACTGAACTCCATCGATCCACCGTTTGTTAGTCTATGTTTTACAAATCATCACGCTGCAAATTTGTTCGTACGTATAGCAGTGCTCCGTCTCTCGCCAATGTTAGATTGTATCTACTACACAGTCCTAGCTTGGAATATACAAAAACAGTTGCCTGTACCTGAAGATTGGCACTTGCAACAAGTGATCGATGCTGGCGTACGTAACTGTGTGTGTGTGTGTGTGATGAGCAAATATGTAGTCGGCACAGCCAGAGTGTACGGCGCAACCGCATGCACCAACCAATCTTCTCAGGCAGCCAAACCTGAGGAGGGTGAGTCACAATGTCACATGTCAATGGTAGCTAGTATTTGTCTGATCGACGAGGCGATATATCGATGGATGGAAGGATGATGACAAGCAATATATGTAAGGGACATGTAGCTTAGGGTTTGAACAAAGTGGGACGGAAGCAACCTATCTTACGCAGCTTCTTTTGAACATATATAATTGAACCAGCAGGGATAAAAGAAATAAGAGGGAAAGAAGCAGTGAGGGAGAAGCTTATTAGGAACCAAATGGTCGGGGAGAGATCGTTTTCTCTTCAAGTGAGAGCAATCCCGATTCCGATGTCCCTAACTAAACATTAGCTCGCGGGTAACTTTCTCTCACTAGAGAAAGGGAGGAGGAGCTGGCGAGCTGATGAGAGGTAAGGACTAAGCTAGGACCGAGGAGTTCAGAACAAGCAGACCGGCAATGACATGATGACGAGATGAACTGTCCGGCCGGTTTGCCGTGGCACAGAAGGGTCGGATACGCTCTGAAATGCCGTGCTGATGGTGACCAGTTGAGATCAATTTATGGAAGGGTACAGTATGCTATGACGACTCTATGCAACTAACTCGTGATCTGGTCAAAGTTTTGAGAAACACATATGGGCGAGGTGAGAGAGAGAGACAATCTAGGATTGGACTTCAGAGTTTCGAGAGTACAGTCAGTAGAGACATACACATGTGTGGGTACAACAAGATTGTTTGTTTCAAGGACCTAATTAGACAGCGTACCTGGTATCGCTGCGTGGCTCGCAAGCCTACTTACGTACGATGGTACGGTTTCTGCAAACACACGTCTGGCTGTGCACAGGCTACTCGTGCAGAATATACACAACGAATGGCTGGGAGTTCCTCGCCCATTTGCAAGCGAGCGCGGGCGCGGCCGTCCCATTTCCAACAGGGCACGCGTTGCTAACAGAATGGTGTGCTACAATGTCTGGACTAAATTACCGTCGCACTCATTTCGTTTAATCTTCTGATTTCTAGCTTATTTTTTAATTTTTTTTTATAAATTTCGTCTTTTTTTCTTTTCGGTTTTTGAGTTTTTTTACCGTTTCTTTTTTTACTATTTGTTTGCATTATACGAGATGGGCTAACATATTTTTACTATTTTTAAAATTTTTAAAATTTAATTATACTAAATAAATCACTATCAGTTACAATGCAAAATAAACTAGCTACAATAAAAATAAACCTAAGTCAGACTTATTCAGCCCAAATAAGCACCCCCTAAATGCCCAAGAGCCTAAGGATGAAAGGCAACAAGGACCGTCGTTGCTGCATTCCTCTGACCATTTCATGGCTTGTGTCGATGAACCGCAACACCAGGACCACAAGATATTGGCACTATATATAGAGACGATGATACATATTAGTACATTGCAAAGAAACTGTGCATAAATAGATTTATGCACCTATATGCGCACATGCTAGATTTAGGGCTTGCCCCTAGATCAAACAATCGATCGGTGGTACAAAATCATTTATCAAGAGATGGGAACGGAACGCGGAGACCGAGCGATCCATGATTCACGATATTATCACGGCAGCGATTAGCACTTGAAGCAAACAAATGCGGTGCCTCGTCAAGCTCAAAAGCCCGTATCAAAAGCAGCAGCTCGTTGCATTTTAGGTGGAAACTGCCAAGCGTGGAGAAAGCTGACATCTACAAGTCAAACCACAACCTCCACATCAGCTGCATTTCGATTGAAATTAAGCTAGAACCTGTTCTCTTTTTTAAAAAGGGGGGGGGGGGGGGGGGTTGGAACCTA
This sequence comes from Dendrocalamus latiflorus, assembly GCA_017311315.1. Taxonomy (NCBI): domain Eukaryota; kingdom Viridiplantae; phylum Streptophyta; class Magnoliopsida; order Poales; family Poaceae; genus Dendrocalamus; species Dendrocalamus latiflorus. The sequence goes on along the minus strand of CM029652.1, from coordinate 15,109,858 downwards.
AGCCCACTAGTTGCAGGTACGCTTATAAATCGGGCCCAATTAAAGGGACTCCCAAGAGAAGAGGATGTTATCGTCCTACCAATTCTTTGATCTACCGTATTTTTTTTTGTAGCCTTTGGACCATAAGAGCAACTCCAAGGGATTAGCCAAAAGAAGTATCTAAATTTAGTGATTTAGCTATTCTCTAAAATGAATCTCACCAAAAAAAACAAGATTACTCCAACATGCTATCTAAACTAGAGGGCGCGCGGTGGGTCGCGTACGCGCGGGAATGGGGCGCAGCGTGCGGGAAGGAAACGCCGACCGCGCCAAGAGGCTGGATGGTGAGCGAGGTAGACTATCCAAAAATAGAGAGCGAAGGAGGAGAGATGGAGAGCTACTAAATTTGGAGAGTCATTTACAGAGTCTATTGGAGACGTTTTTTCTCCAATAATAACCAAATTTACCTTTAGAAAATGATTTAGCTCTTCTCATGGAGTTGCTCCTTTTCCTGTAGAAGCAGGTCACAGGTAGTCGTAGGGCTTGCGGGTAACTTAAAAGAAACCAAAAAGTCCAGAACCAACAGGCAGTGTTGGTACTGTGTTGATAACAACGTCGCACAAATTTTAGAGAGAAAGGGAGATAGTGCTACCAATAGCGGTGAAAACGGGATGCATAATTCCTGCCTGATCTGATGCCATAACCGGGGAAAATCCGCTGAGGATACCATTTATGATCCGCACCCAATATTATCTGTATCCGGAAAATCTCATGGAATATGGGTTAGAGTATGGAAAAGGGCCCATTTTCAAAAAAATAAAAAGAGTACGAAAAGAGCAATATTCGATCCGTATTTGATAGGATATCCAAAAGATATCCAATAAAACAAAAAAGATATTCGATAAGCATCAATATCCTTTATGGTTTTCTAGTCATTGACTAATATACAATATGAATTAGCATTTAATTATATGATTTGGCAGTTTTGTTGGTGGAGTTATATCTTTCTTTTATGTGTGTACTATTTGTCAAATTATTTATGACCGATTCGAATTTGATCTGCATCCGCCCCATATCCGTATCTTGAAAAATCCATATCTAGCATATTCATATCTAAGTCTAAATCCAAAGTAAAAATATAAATTAAAACAAAAATAATAATCACCCCTACCTACCAAACTGCGACCCCAGAGCAGCGCAGCGGAGAAAGGGAGTGGCTCAGATGCAGGGTCCCTGCACATTGTTATGTGCAGGTCCAATCACTGCATGCCACGTGTGCAAGCAAATGAGCAATTATAATTAATTAGTTTACCAAATTAAGTACTAAAGTTAATTACACCAAATTAAGTACACTGTTAAGTACATTGTTTACCAAATTAAGTACACTATTTACATTAGTTACACACGTGGCATGTAGTGATTGAGCCTGCACATTGACCCCTGCATCTGAGCCACTTCCGCGCCCGGGAGCAAAGATTGTGGCGCTGTTCGTTTTTGAATGATCATTTGTTGAATCATCTTCCCTCGTCCCCACTCCGGTCCCGTGCATGGGATCCTTCATCCTCGTAGCCATGTAATCGTGGATTCATCCATCCGACGCCATATATCTCTCTTCTTTTCTTTTCTTTTCTGAAGCGATCGATGGAGGGTTTGTATTGTATCGTTGTTCCCGACACGGTATTTGTTCACGTCGGAAACTTCAGGGCCAGGTTTGGAGCATCAATTTCATAAGAAATTTGTTCGTAGCGCGAATCGGAAAAGGTCACCACGATTCCAAGCGGGGGCTTAGACCTCAAGTCCTCCCCGTCTCGTTCCTCCAGACCTCCACTCCAGTACTGATCAGCGCGACGAAATCAGCCGAGTGCGAGCGTGCAACGGTGGCCAGGCGGGCCGGGTGTTCTGTTGCCACAAGCCCGCGTCTTGCAGTTTGGCACGCGAAGGGGAGGCCAAACGGCGCAGGTTTCCGCTGTGAGTCCTACGGGCCGAGGGAAGCGTGCCGGGCATGCCGCAGCCCACTCGAGACCTGACCTGGCGTGGCGGCCTAGAAAATGGGCTCGGTCCATATATATCCCAGTACGCAGTCCGAATTCGCGCGAGGATGACCTTCCAGGACCACTACTAGTCTATGTTCAAGAGAGAGAACCTCTACTGGGCTAGTAGTCGGCCCGTTCTTTTTAACTTTACTTTATGATTTATATCTGTGGCTTATGATATAGAAATATTTATAAGAGGAAGGACAAAATAACAGAAACTTGCGTGTTGTTTTTGTCGATATAAACGAAGTTGCTATAGTGTGTACTACAATTAACTTATAAACCTTGTTTTGAAAAGATACTCCGTTTGAAAATTAGTTATTATAAAAAAAACTAAAAAATGGTTTTATAAGCTGAAAAGAATAGATCCGTACGGTAGCAACGCAAATAATAGGGTGATTATTCACATAGGATGATTACGACCGGGAAGGGAATCGTCTACCGTTGCAATCCAGGCCGTGGCTTTACTTTGGATGGCTAAGATCTTCCAGCCCATCGTAGGCTCTAGCTTACGTAGCGTGTCCACAATAATCCCATCGACTCTCTGCGGCCTCCTTGCCATGGACAAGAATCCGGCATATGTCTCTGCTCCGGTCGGCAAGCGTCGATCACCTAGCTCGTAATGCTCGTATGCATGGATCGGTAGCAACCAGCCAGGCGGATCGGTTCTGTCGTATCCCGAGGCAACCCGGTCCACGTCGCGTTGAGGTGAGCTCCAGGAGGTGCAAAAAAGGAATAGCAGTATCGATCACAACAGTTTAAGAGTTCAGTTATAAACAGAAAAAATATTATATTTACTCATAAATATTTTAGAAAGGTTAATTTGATTAAAATAAAACCTAATGATCAACATTAACATCTTTAAATGCGTCCAAGTCCAAAATTTACTTACATTCAGAGGATCCAAAGAAAATTTCCACAAACACTCGAATGTAGTCGTAACCCTAAGACAAAAACTTGTAACATCATCTCTCCTACTAATATCTGTTCTGGAGGAAAATATAGCAAGATTGAGTACAATAAACCGTACTCAACAAATCACATATGAAAACGCTATATAACTACTTGCTAGGATTTTTAAGAGATATGGATACAGTGGTTTTATTAAAGTATTTATGGATGTAATTTTATTTGTAAATATTTTTGAACATAAAATAACAAAGTAAGAACTTCTTAAGAGATTAGGGTTTCAAAAACTTGATTACCAGACTTCAACATTTTCAAATTATTTTCAAATCTACTTATACTTTGTTGTTGGAATCACCCATTAAACACATCTTTATTTATTAAAAATATGACGCATTTGAATACTATTTATAAATGACTCTGCAGAGTAACCCAATTTTACCCACAAGATTCCTCAACCCTTGAGTGAGTTAAAGAAAACAAGGTTATTTCACTGTTCATCTCTTTATATAGCCTCTACCCGGTACATTACCAACTCAGACCTGGGTATCCACTGGCCAGGTTGGAACACTTCCGCTCGTCATGAGTAGAACCTACCGTTGTTCAATATGGTTTTATCGTTTTTATACAAACGCACTTCACTCCTATAGGGATTCAATCGATTTGAGCAGCTACTAGACCAAGTTTGACGAGTCAAAACTTGTAGTTGAGCAATCCACATATAGGGGAGATTACCATCCACCTGGTAACGTATGGGGGCCGTACATTTTTGTTACTCAGGATATTATACTCCGTTAGTGGTTATATGAGGACAGTGACATGCCCGACTATTCTCGTATAACCGGGTATGTGGAATGTGATCGCCGGTGCCATTGTCATAACTTGGTAAAGAGCAATTACCTTTAATTCTATTGATCCTGTCACCTTTATATCTGATATTTATCAGTATTTTCGGTAATCTGGTTTCATTGCATTTAACCTGTGTCAATTGCTTGCTTGCATTACTTATCCTTTACTCACCGTGTTGCGATCGTTGTTGGGTACTTGCTGAGATTTCCAAATCTCACGCTTGCTCTTTTCATTCTCAGGTAAAAGGCCAGTGAAGTGATAGCATCATACACGGGTGAGAGTAATCAAGTTTTCAGTACCGTGGCTTGTCACTATTTTATTGTTTCATTTGTTCTTTATTTGGTTAGAAGTGGACCTGTCCCATATTTCAAACATTACTTTCAGCTCTCTTTGGCTCTCTAATAAAGTATCTTTAAAATTTTAATTTTCTTATGGTTTCTATTATTTCTTTTATTAGTTATTTTTTGCTTCGACGTTGACGTTCCATAGTAGTATCTCATATTGGTACGTGAGATGCTACAATTTCCTTCCTTAGAGCGCTATGCTCAGTGAATTCTATACGAACGTAATTACGTAAATGTACATCTACCTCTGTCAAAGAGAAATAATAACTACACGACATCAAGTGAAAGATTCAGGAAACGCCAACTATCACTTGCAGGCAGCACAGCAGGAGCAACAGACAATCAGCTACAGATACGCTCGCATTTGTTTGTTGCTTCGCCGATTTTACTTTTGGTAGTAGCGTGTTAACTGGAAGTACTCCAATGATCGCACCGGGGAATGTGAAAACGGAGGCTCTCATCTCACGCGAAACTGTCAACTCCTCTTCTTTGAGTAGCTAAATTTCACAAGAGAGAAACAATCCAAGCTAGCTAGCGTGCGTAAGAGCTAAGGTCACGCCGACCTTCGAGTGCTTCAAAGTCCTTCGCGGCCACCTGCACGTTCAATTGTCAAGCGTCTGTAATATCTTCCTCTCCTAACATTTGGCCTTTCGCTGCCTGCCAGTAAAAGGAAAAATCGGCGTCCTGCTGGCTGTGTGGTAACAACTTACTATCGATTCAAGCGGTAGTTCGTCATACATACCAGCGGCTGACAACTGCATGTCTGCACATCGGAATCTCACCGGTAAGTAGCTTCATACTGCAGTGCTGTCCAGCCTTCGATGGATGCAGTCTACATCGCATGAGGTAGCAAGCTGAATAATCTCTTGCCCATGAACATGACGGAGGAGTATTATCCTTCTCCTCTTTGGTCTAACAATGACCATTTGAGATGCTGAAATGAACCGTTCAGAGCACACGGCGTCAACGCAAAACATTTTCTCCGATCCCTGTCTGCACGGTTCTGGAAGAGGCGCCATGCCCTTGGTTGCTCAAATAGATCGCTTGGACACTGCTGATGCGAAGCTTTTGTGATGTATTGAATGCACAGCACAAAGCTTGCTCGATCTATTATCAAGGGATAATCATATGTCATATTATCAAGGGATTATCGTATCATATTACGAAATTCGTGCGTCAGATCTAATACGCTATAAAACTCCTCCATGTCAAAATTTATTATTCCTTTCTCGTCAGGCTGATCACGCAGCGTATAGATTTTTAAATTGCTGCTCAGCCGTGCATTATTCAGGGTTTTGGTGTTACTTTAGCAAGCTAAGCTATTTGACTTGGAATGTTTCCTCCTTTCATTATTAGTTTAAATCTGATGAAAGTAACTTGGGGCCAACGAGAGCTAGGGACCCTGACATGGGTGATTCATTCATGATTCATCAGAGACACGGCTCGACCGATTCGCTCCGTCCGTGGTGTTATTGATTTGTTATAGCAAACGGAAGTAACTTTGAACTTTGCTTGTGGAATTCATAATTATTAATTATTAACAAGTGATTACTAATATATGTAGAGACTAGAGATCGAAGAACTTTATGCCTACCAAGCAACCGAAGTGGAGCATTATGATAAGGTGCTCTTGCCCTTTACCTAAATTGAAAGGTTAAAGCCACTGTCGTAAGTCACAACTTGGTGGCGTCGCTCCACCAAACGGAGATATCAAGTATAAAGGATATCCCATTATATATGCTCAACTACAAAGACAGAGTGAGATAATTTTACTTCTACCATTTTCTTTCACATACCATCGCTTGAACTGTACTAGTAAGTTAAAATACCAATTGGTAAGTCAAATTACCACGCATAGTAGCTAGCATTATTAAATTGGAATAATAAAATTTTCGGTCTGACGAAAGGAAAAAAATATTAGGTTTCTTCTGACAAACAAGCAAAACATTAGTCGGATCAATATATCATGGTGCGCGCATTGATAATTGTGGGACACGCTTTGTGTAATACACATGGTACTCGATCGTTCTAAAGATTCCCCGTGTGGATTATTTGAGAAGAAATATGCATCTACAGATAGATCACAAGACCAGCTACCACATGTAGAAGTTTATTTTTCTTGAGAGATCATATATAAGATCTAATATATGTTTGTGATAAACAATTGATATTTTGGTCAAGCTGAATATGAATTTTGTAATAGTTTCAGAAAATTCAAATTTTAGAGTTGATGTCGGTGTTCTTAGTTAGACCAGTCAGACTGCTGGGAGGAAGCGATCGGACTGGCTTGTGAACGGTGGTCCGGTGTGACCGGATGTTGGGTGGTGGTCTGACCGCCAGCGTGATATGATTGATTTCTAGTTGGTGGTTGTTTTTCATAGAGCATACTTTGGAGTTAGGGTCATGCAGTCTGATCGGATGTTGTGAGCGGTCTGACCGAACGTGAGTGGCCAGTGTGACTAGCATTGAAAATACGACCATACTGGCGGCCGATTAAATCGGTCAGTGGCTGGCGGTTAGACCGGGGTGGTCTAAATGGCCTAAGGAGAGTGGTCAAATCATTGGTTGTGGCCAGAGAACATGTTGAGTTGAGCTGAGTTGGTTGAGGTCAATTCATGGCTTGAGTACTATGAGGGTTTGTGTTGCATTGTATAATGCATATTTTTGACTAACATGAATCAAGTGCATGTAACTTGTGCTCGATATGGTTTCTTAATCTTTGGGTGTGCAGGTGGCTTAGAGGACGTAGCGGTCGATGGTAATGAACTGAAACTAGGCGAGAGAGTTGAGATCTAAGTGGTCATGTAAGTTCAGGTAGAGCTACATGGCTCAAATGAAAAGCACAAAGAAGGCAATAATTGTGAAGAGGCGAGTTAATGCATGTGATGTGCCAAGTGACGAGGACAATACACATAGAGATAGTTCAGAGGAGTCCAAATGCCTGAAGAAATGATGGCTAGTCAATGGGTACTACAGGCTACATGTCAAAATATATGAAGATGCTTTCAGATGAAGGTAAAAATGAAATCAAGAAAAGGTGCTCAGAAGCTTCGTCAAGAGCATTTTGGTAGTTAGCCAAATATCAGATTGGTGTCTTGATCAAAACCGCGATATGGAGAGATATAAAAGAGAAATGATTTAGGTTAAGGAGGGCTGAAATTGATATGTGAATCAATCGCTAAAGAGTTAACAGATTAAGTTGTAAACACTTTGAGAAGCGTACGTGAATGTATAAAACTTGTGTTAGTGGGTTTGACGGGTTTTTTTGATAGGTTTAATGAGTTGGATCCATTAGGATTGTTGATGGTTATTTAGAGGGGATGAGAGGCGGTGGTAGATCCCATAATTCTAAGTTTTAGTTTTTGTTCTACCACATTGTCTCCTTCTACGGTTGTGAGAAAGAGAGCTTGACATAAGAAAGAGTGATACTATGGCTGCACCTTATACTCATCAATGAGTATTTAAACATCATCTGCCACTGAAATATATCCAAGCTTTGTCTCGATCATGTTCTTGTTTGCGTTCTTACTTGGTTTTGCTTGTTTTTGAGTTAGATTTGTGATTTCAGGTTCATGGGGTTCTAACCCAATCTCTTGCTTAAATTATCTTGCTAGGACATGTGAGAATAAATTCAAAAGACCTCATATCTTAGATCCTCATGAGTAAGAAATAATTTGAGTTTTAGGGTTTTGGGGGTTCTTGTAAGCTATATTCAATTTTCTTCAATTAGGTGAGCCAAAGAACATTGTGATTCTTGGTCGGTTTAGTTTTCTATTGCCTTGATCAGTTTAGATGAGAATTTGGTACATTCTTGATATTTGAGCTTTTGATCCAAGAGGTTTTCTAGTCTAGGAACACAAGACCGGTTGAACTGGTCCCAGACCTGTGATCATACCGTCCTGCTGGTGTGACTGGTCACAGGTTGGCGGTCAGACCAGCCCCTCAAAGGCAGTCAACCGGCATTGTAGCTGCTGATTTTGTTAGCTCTTGTTTCTAACTTTATTTTACTTAGCTTAGTTGATATGATCTGAACTTGGTGACTATCATAGTCACTCAAGTGAATTTTTTGAATGCTTTAAAAGAAAAAAGTTTTATAAATTGTTTACTCCTCTAATTGCCAGCATCATCCTAAATATTTGTTCGTAATTGAACGTGATAAACACTTCTCGTGATAGTTCATACGAGATAAGTTTATTTTTTAGGCATGATAAGCACGCCATTTGTGGGCAAACAAATAGTACGGGGCCACTTGTATGGGTAGACCACTATCAGAATTTAATTAGTTTGATTTTTTTTGTTCCGCCTACTCAAAATTGATAGTTAGGTCTACTCGCCTGTTCTTTCTTTTACCACGTGACATTGATGATGCAGTTTTTTGACATCCACTTCGAAACCGAACTGGCCTACAACAACATACGCAACTTTTCTCTTTCTTTCTTTTGAAGCAACATATGCAACTCTCGATAAAGCATAAAAAAACTCTACTTTCGTTCTAACTCAGAACAGCGTGGATCAAAACGAAACACCCACTGGATAATTTGTCTCTGTCGTGCCCTGTCAATTTGGCACTAAACATACATGAACATGATACATGTGCACGTGCAATGGCAAGGCGAAACTACTGGGGAGATATCCACGGGATGATGAGTTGGACGGGCCTCCGCGATTGGCCGAGCCTGATAGACAGCGTTGGTTCGCCACGGGAGGATCAGAGTTCCACGACGCCGTCGTCAGAGCGCGGTTGCGTGAAGAAATCCGCCACAGCGAGAAGAGGATGCGGAACTCTGCCGTCGTTACGCGAGCTAGTTCGCTCGTGGAGTCAATCCAGGAATTCTTTTTCCTCTCTGGCGGAAATTTTGGTATCATCCCGGATCTGGCAGATACGTACTCCTGGGATTCAACTGGAATTCGTTGCACTGCTGTAGTTGAATTGTCCTAAAGAAAATGAAATCGTTTTTGTGTGATGAAATATAATTCAATCAAGGTGAACTGTGGAATACTCACCCCAGCTACAAATACATATTATTTTGTGATGCGTGCAATTAAATTTTTAAAATTTTAACTGTCAATATGTTTTTAAAAATTTAGATTGGATATATGAAAATCATATGTATAGATTTATCTTAAAAAGTATGTTTTAATAATATTATAATTTTATTGGATTTTATAAATATATTATAATATAAATCAGTGGTCAAAATTATATTTTGTGAACCATATCAATGTTTAAAACGACATATATTTGTGATTGGATAGAATGTAAGTACTCCCAACGGTTACAAAAGAGTGATACCCTAGTGCGTGCAGTCTAACACTATAGATTTTGATCAAAAATATTATTTAAAATGTATGGTTTGCGCATATGAAAATTACACAAGTAAATTTATCATAAAAAATACTTTTATACTATTTTACTTTTACAGCTGTTACAACTATATGATAAAAGAATTTAGTGATGAAAGGAACACATTGTTGACTTTGAAAAGCAAAATTAACGTTTAACCGGAGTGCTTGAATGTGTCCCTGGTATGGCCATATAGTAGTGTACTGTGTAGATAATGAGACAAAGGGCTTGTCCTTACTCATCAAAGGGTCCAAGTAGCTACGTGTCTAGATCTAATGAACATGCCATGCATGCTTGTAAGTTGTAACGTGTATATATAAAGACGGCAGTTGTAATATGTACAACTCCATGATGTTTCTCGATTCAACAGTATCTTTCTTACAAATAGGACATGGGGATCTCAATTATTCTGCCGATATGGACCGTGGATCATTGCTCGAGAGATCACTGATCATGAAGTATGGCTATGGTTCCAAGTAGGGTGGGGGCTTCACTGTTTCGTCTCTTAGTCTAGGTGGATGTAAGTGTCGTAGGGATGATTCAATCCCTCGTAACTAGATTTTACAACTGATTTAATCTGTAATAGATTTAATAATATAAAAAAATATACCATATATCCTCATCTTTTATAATTATGTATATAAACCTTTGAAGAGGAGTATGGAAAGGGGAGATCCACTTATTTTATACATGAGCACTCTCTTCTGTTATTGACTCTCTCTAGCTAAATTTTTTATTTATTATTTGATCAGTAGTCACAACAGTAAGCTAGGTAGGAGGGTGTACTGTTTAACAGGAACATAACTGTGTCAGGATCTATGTTTAATGATGTCGGACTTCGGAGTGCGTATAAATTGGGATGTGACATCTATTAACTAATATTTCTCACCTCGGCAAACGAGACACCAGTGGGGAACCACGCTGACGAGTCAGGTCGCATTGTTTGGGCCTTTTATTTTTGAGTTTATAAAAGCTTTTTTTTAGTTTTTTATAGTAGCTAGATTTTAAATAAAATATCTTTTTAATACGGAGTTTATAAGTTAATTATAATACATATTGTAGCGATTTTATGTATATCGATCAAAATCACACACGAATTTTTATTACTCTGTATTTTTTTCTCACAAACAATAGAAAAATCATAAGTCGGGAAAAATGCCTATCTAAAGGTGCAAAATGCATAGGCACTTTTCTCACGAAAAGGAAAGATGCCTATATGAAATTTCTCAGAACTAGTTTTTCAAGTAGAGATCACTTGTAGTTTTCCTTAACTGAGCTGCTTTATTAGAAGCGGCGAGTCGGCGACACACTTTGAATTGAAAGCTGTCCTTGCATAGAAGGGCGCCCAAGTATGTCCAGACATATGTCCCAATGAGTTTGAGTGTCCAATTACTTCCAAATTAATTCCCTTTGCAAGTAGCTAAAGATGATGATATACATGTGATGGTGGGCATTTCTATATGCCCAATTTACTACAAGTTACCTTTTCATGTAAAATTAGTGAGAACTAGCAGAATTTTTCACACAATTGTGGGGATAGATATTATAACATATTATATTTGTTATATAACTCTGGTGCCTTTCAAAATTATAGTTATATGTGTTATACAATTGTAATACATATAATATCTAATGATTAATCTACACCGTTATAATATATAGCCCCACCAAAAATAAGTGGTATATATCTTCTCTTTTTCTCTTGATTAATAAGTGAATTTTTAGGATTTTTTATTTAAGGATTATTGTGAGGTTTTCTATACCTCTAAAATGAAAAAGGTATCTTGAATATCACCAGTTATTTGTAGCTATATAGGTTGTTAAACAACTTAGATTTCGTTTGGAACACATAAATTTCATGTGAAATAGTTTAATTCTCACATAAATCGAGAAAAATCCCGCCTTCCAAGCAGCGCATTAGTGCCTGCAATTTGGATGTGAATTAACAAGGTAGGGAGAGAGAGTGAATTCTTTAACAAAGAGTGCTTGTTTGGAGTGGAGGTTTTGTAAAGGAATTTAGAGGGATTGATCGCTCATTTTAGCTTCAGCTTCTGGCTTATTTTCACTATTCATAAATTTCGTCCTTTTCTGAATTTTTGGCTTTTTTTAGCTTTTTGCCGGTTCTTTTTTCCTCGTATTCGTTTGTGTTGTCCGTGTTGAGCTAGCATATTTTTTCTATTTTTAAATTTTTTAGATTTAATTACACCAATAAGTCACCTTCAGCTACAGTGCAATTTCAGCTGCTACAGTGCAATTTCAGCCATAAGCCATAGCTTTTTAGCCCAACCGAGCGGGAATTAGTTCCTGAAAAATTTATGTGTTGCAAGCTGGGGATCGGATCTGCATAGCAAAGATCGTCCACAGCTTTTCTATTTTTCTTTGTCACAAAAAACCACCACCCTTTCTTTTCTTTTTTTGAAAGTCAGCAATTGCTATGATCATATATTAGAAAGGACAGAAACAAATACATGTTATTTTACAGATAACACAAGCAACAATTGTGATAAAGTGAAAATGTACGCTACTTTCTACTGAAGAAACAGGGTCGACAAAAAACCTAGACACTGTTTGGTACAAAGCATTTTTGTCCTTGTTAACTCTTTTAATCGTTTTGCTCTAGCAATCTCCCAAAGCTTGGCTTTCTCCTTGATCAGTGCGAGGATCTCACAATGTGCTGATATTTTATTTTGGAAGACAAACCTATTCCTCTCCTTCCACCATTGCCACATTATAAGAATGATCAGTGTGCTTGCAGCCTTAGTGAAAATCAGTAGGAAGTGCATCCGTTTGAGCCACCAATGCTTAATCGTCGTCATCGGGTCCCAATTTGTTGGATCGAGCATCAGTTTGTGGAGCCATTGAGCTATTTTGATTCATGTCTGCCAAACTGCCAGGCAGTAGATGAAGGTGTATTATAGTTTCAAGTTTTTTGTTGAACATTTGGCAAAAGTATTGGTTTAGTCGTCCTCGAACCTACAATCTTTGATATGTCCATATTCTGCCTTGAAGCACTAACCATGCGAAGAACTTACAACATGAGAGTGCCCAAACATTTCAAATTTTAGCTTGATAAGAATATGGAGAACCCAACAGGTTGCACACCAGCACCAAGCTTCCCTTTCACCAGGGAAGATGCATAGTACATACATATATGTAATCTTTGCATGCCTCGAAATAAACCATACATTTTGGTGGCCATTTAGGCATGGATGATGCATGTTCCCAACTCTCTTGTTCTTGCGGTGTAGCATGTACATTCTCTTTTGTGCCACCCTACTGTGGTACTGTCCATTTTTCTCCGTTGCCATCTACAGTGTAGCTAGAGGACTTGCTTGGCCAACTTCTCCTTCCCTATAGATGCACCTGTTATAAAACACATGATAAAGTATAAAACAATAAAGAATAGCCAAAAACATGAGATAAACATGTAACATAGAAAATCCTTTCGGAAAAAACCATGAATTCAGAATCAGCAAAATCACTATATAGGAGAAAATTTATAGAGTGCTCTTGGCGTATTACATGCGTAGATAACTTGAGCTATGCATGCTATCTATCATGATGTTTACAGCGGGTAAAAATAGCTATAAGAATAAGAGACATAGAGGAGGAAGGAATAGAATCTTAGTCGGCAATGAAAACAAAAACTTACTCAGAAACTAGTACAATAACCGGCTAGGAGACGGGAACAAAACTCTGCTCATAGAAGAAAAACAGTCTCCGAAGATAATAGTGAAGAGTTATAGTCAGAAGCGCCTTGAGTAGCCGCGTTTGACTCCAGTCGACGAAAAACCTTTGAACACCACGTCTGATACAAGTCAATGCGAAGTCCATCACAAACACAAAGATGATCCCAATCATAACTTGATCAGTCATACTGGCCAGAATATATCTTTTGAGTGAAACCTGATCAGATTCTTTAAATTGTTGGCCTCGACTAGATTTGGATCACAAAATATAACAATCTCTACATTGAGCCAAGTTCCTCTTGTAGTGAAAACGAACCAAAAAGCTTCTCAAATAACTTCTAAAACATTTCTTGTGCATAAAATGTTTGAAAAAGACTAATGAATAATACCGACCAAATCTGAGTAGAGCTCAATTTAGCGGTAGGAAATTGTTTTATCATCGTATCAACTGGATTATCATAAGTACTGATCTTGCAAACTTTAACATCACCATGATAAATAACTCCTCAAATAAACTAATATATGATATCAATGTACTTTGTTCTCTCATAGAACATTTGGTCTTTTGTAAGACAAATAGCACTCTGACTATCACAGTGGATATTAGTGCAGGTTGTACTTCCACAAAGCTCAATGTACAAAGCTCTTATCCAACTTCTTTACATGCTTCTAAACTAGTCATGTACTCAACTTCAGTAGTCAAAATAGTAACAATAGTTCACAGACAAACTTTTCAGCTTATGACAAAACCTCCAATAGTGAATATATAACTAGTAAAAGATCTCCTCTTATCTAAATCTCTAGCAAAATTAGAATCCGCATATTCGACTAGTCTATCACTAGTCTTTCTAAACTGCAAACAAGCATTAGAAATGCTCCTCAAATATCTGAAAATCCACTGAACTGATCTCTAGTTATCTTTCCAGGAATTGGCCATATATCTGATGACAACACTTAAAGCATTAGATAGGTCTGGGTGAGAGCACTATAGTGTATATAAGTGATCCAACTGCACCTGCATATGAAACACTTGATATATATATTCAACTTCTTCAACTGTTTGTGGACTTGATGCTAAAGAGGTTTTCAAGTGTGCAGCTAACGAAGTGTTAGTCAATTTAGTCTTGTGCATATTGAAATTATGAAGCACTTTTTCAATATGCCCTCTCTAACTCAAATATAACTTTTAAAACCGATGATCTCTGAAGATTTTTATACCAAGAATCTTTTTTGCTGCACCGAGATCTTTTATCTTGAATTCACTGTTTAATTATGCCTTTAAGTTTGACATTTTGGTCTTGTCTTTTGCCATGATTAACATATCATCAATATATAGGGGTAACTACATAGCTGAACCATTGATAGTTTTCAAATAAACACAGCTATCATAGTTATATCTCTTAAAACTTTGATTGATCATAAAGGAGTTAAATCCCTTGTACTATTATCTGGGTGATTGCTTTAACCCATAAAGAAACTTCTTTACTTTGCATCTAAAATTTTCTTTTCCCAGAATAACAAAACCTTCTAGCTACTCTATATAGATGTCTTCTTTCAACTTCTTGTGTAAGAACGCGGTCTTAACATCTAGTTGCTCAAGCTCATAATCATGCATAGCTACAATATTGAGTAAGATCCGAATAAAACTATGCTTCATGATCAAAAGTAACACTTCTACTCACGACCACCTTTTGGGTATCAGGATTCCATAATTTATAGTCTTTAACTCTAGGCATATAGCCTAGGAATATGTACTTAATGGCTCTTGGCTCAAGTTTACCTTTATCATTATAAGCATAAGCAGGACAACCAAAAATCTTTATGCTCACGTAGTCTATAGGAGAACCAGACCATATATCGATTAGAGTTTTCTTGTCAATGGCAATGTTCGGTGATCAATTCATCAAATAGCAAGCAGTGGAAGCGGCTTCAGCCCAAAACTCTTTGACAGACCAGACATGGACAACATGCAGCGCAACTTTTCCATGATGGTTATATTCATGCGCTCGACCACACCATTCTTCTAAGGTGTGCCTAGTATTATTTAACGCCTTACAATGCTCTCTAATCAGCACAAGGCTTTAAATTCTCCCGAATAGAATTCCACACCATTATTTGTTCAAAATTTCTTGACATGCTTAACGGTCTATTTCTCAATCATAATCTTCTACTGTTTGAATGTCTTGAACACATAGGACTTGTGCTTGATGAAGTATGCTCAACCTCTTCAAGAGTAGTCATCGATAATGGTCAGCATATAGTTTGCGTCTCCAAGGAAAGAAACGTGGGACTTACCCCATAAATTAGAGTAAACATAATCCAATATACCTTTCAAAGAGTGATTTGCAAAGCTGAAACTCACCTTCTTTTGTTGACCAAAGAAATAATGTTCATAAAACCTTAATTGGTTGATGCCTTGATCATCAAGCAGACTTCTTTTAAACAACTCCTTTAAGTCAGCTTCACTCATATGCCTAAGACACATATATCATAGACTTATCCGATCAGCATTGGATAACCTGGTCAAGTTAACAGTAACCTTCTCGAGCAGGATAGTGTCTCAAAGATGATAAAGGTTTACAGCCTTCATATCACCTTTCATCACAACAAGAGAGCCATTGGAGATCGTTAAAACTCTATCTCCACATGAAAACTCTTACCCTTTGGTATAAAGAGTACTTAATGAGATAAGATTCCTTTTCAAATTTGGAATGTGTTAGACCTCCGACAGGGTTCTGATGGTGCTATCAAACATGTTGATCTGGATGAAACCGATGCATGCAATCTTGTATGAAGTATTATCTCCCATTAACACTGATCCACTCAGAATAGCTTCATAAATAACGAACTAGTCATAGTTCAAGTCATGTTGAAAGTGTAGGCTAAACCAAGGATTAAATAATCCATTAAAGAGTCACTTTAATACGTAATCAAAGCCCTTAAACTAGTGTTGTAATATGCTATTACAACTCCCGAGTACTGCCTGGTCAAAAAAGCAGTGTTCATTTGCTCGACTAGCTACTACTCGGAAGCTTTATAACCTGACATTTGGGCCTCCCGTGGGGCGATGGCTTGTGCGGTTAAGGAGTGGATCATGTCCGTTCCCTTTCCACAACCACTTCTCGTTTAGTCCAGTGTCTTTGATAACAACCACCCTATGGTTGTTTCCTAGGGCTTTCCGTCACTAACAATAACCACTCGCCAGTTATTGTTAGACTTCTCTCACTGATATCAACCACTTACATGTGTAGACAAGAGGAGTCGACAAGGTGCCTATTCATATCAACAACTGACATCTTTTCGGTGCTATTTAAGCCTTACCTGGGAGAGAATACAGGACAGGAGAACAACAGCAAGACCAATCCGCATTAGGACACATAGTATTTCCCCTGTAATCGCTCATTTAGAGTAAGTTGTAATGCTTATATAGTAATAAAGACTAATTCCCCCTTTTTATCTTCGTGAGGCTTGAATTTTCCTACTTTTCATAAAATCAATGATTCAATCATCAACACTATTCATCACTAGTTTTGGAATCACCATCAAGGGCAACAATAATTTCTCCTTTGAAACATTATTTGTGATAATGGTGACTTTAGTTTTATCATCTTGTTGATCTTTCTTGGAACTGTTATTCCTCTTATCCTTTTTCTGGAGTTTACAACACTTGGAGATATCATGCCCGCCCATCTTGCAATAGCGGCACAACTTCTTGGTCTTTGACTTCAAATGACATTTGTATCTGATCAAGTATATGCCTTTAGAATCACTAGTTAGAGACCTCTTGAGTGGTCTACCTCGAACGGATAAACCTTCTGCATGTGAACTTAAGCTCTCGCTCAAAACCATAATTTTTCATCTTTTCTTTTGTATATAGAGCTTCATAAACCTCCTTCAGAGTAAAAGTATCTCAACTATAGAAAATTGTGTCTCTAAATATAGAAAATGAAATAGGCAGAGAACAGAGTAGAGTAAGACCCTTCATCATTGTATTTGACCTCCATGGCTTCAAGGTTGATGAGCACATATTTAAACACGAACATATGATCTTGCACCGATCCGTCTTCTACCAACTTGAGAGAGAAAAGCTTTTGCTTCAGATTCATCTTGTTGGTCAGATCCTTGGTTATGCAGATTTATTCCAACTTTAGCCATAACGCAACAGCGGTGGTCTTCTTCATAACTTCCTGGAGGATATATTAGAAAGATGAAAACGAATTTGAGAAAGACCCTTATGATCTCTCCTTTGTTCTCCTAAATGGACCATGCAGTGGGCATCTTATCGATTTGCAATAATGCATCATCCAAATCAAGTTGTGACATAATAGCTCGCATTTTGACTTGCCAAAGAGAAAATCTTATACCACGATCCAGTAGTTGAAGATCATACTTTATTGATGCCATGTCGAGTATGCCCTAGATTTGTCGGGAGAATAACCAAGCTCTAATACCACTTAACGTGAAAACCCCTTATGAAAAAAGATTGCGGACGCACAATCATTAAAATCACTATATAGGGGAGAAGTTATATAACGTTCTTGGCGTATTACATGAGTAGATATCTTGAGTTGTGATATCTATCATGAGGCTTAAAGGAGGTATAAATAGCCTTGGGAACAAGAGTCCCAGATAAGGTTGTTAGGATCATGATTCTAGGTAGGATCACTTTCTTGCAAGCAGGATCGGATCGTAGGATCACGATTCCATGAAAATTTTTATTTTAAATATAATAAATTCATCAATTGTACAAAATACCTCAAATTTTATTTATCACAATCCTGTAGAAAAATAGGCTAATAATATTATAATATATTATATCATTACTCTCAAACAGGGCATTTGTCACAACGCACAAATAGGCACTAATAGTGTCATTAAACATGAATTATTAAGATACAAGCTACGTAGTTCATAGTTCCATTCTCTAGCCTAAAACACAAGCACATACAACAGGTTCAAATTACATCATATTTTAATTGAAAAGAACACAATGCAGCAAGAAGCAACCGACCACATCACCAGAGATCATCTAAGAGCAACTCCAGCAGGAGCCCTCAAATCAGAGCCCCTACTTTTGATTTGAGGGCTCCCCCTACTTTTGAGGGCCCTGTTTTTTGAGTTGAACTCCAGCAGAAGCCCTCAAATCAGGGCCCTCAAATTCATTCCAACTGAGAATGACAGGTAGGACCCACTCGTCATTCTCAAATTTCTCTACCCCTCCTCTCCTCCACCCGCACCAGAGCGTCGGCGAACAGGAGCACGTCGAACAGCGCATCGGCGACGTCGATCGAGTCGGAGGCCCGGGGTGACGCCTCGTTGGATCTCGGTCGCCCACTTGCCCCACGGCCGGCGCCGGACGCCGCAATACTGGGTGGGCTTCCTACGGCGGCTGGGCGCCGGCTGCCGCCTCGCCGCCCTCCCGCCGGATGGCTTCGTGGAGGAAGCGCGAAACACGAACGGCTTGCTCTCGGCCACCTCCCCCTCCATCACCATCTCGTCCTCCTCCTCGGAGTCCTCGTCGAACTCCCGGAACGCCGCCTCGAAGTCGTCGGCCGCTGGGCCCTTATGTTGCTTGGCCTTGCCGGGCCAGAGGTACCGGGCGGAGGCTCGGGCGCGGCGGCGGGCGAGCGGAGGCGCCAGGCAGAGGCGTCGGGGGCGCGGCGACGGGCGAGGTAGCGGGCGAGCGGCGGCGGGAGGGGCGGGGAGAAGGAGTGCGACGCGGCGGTGAGCACGGAGGCGGTGGGAGGCTCGGGGTGGCGCGGCGCTCGGGGAGGGGTGGCGCTCGGAGGGCGGCGGCGCTCGGAGAAGAAGCTCGGGGAGGAGGCCGGCTCGGATGGCGTCAGTGATGAAGCTCAAGGAGGAGGCCGGCTTGGAGGGAGGCGGGTGGGGGGCGGAGGAGAGGTGCTGCGCGGGTGGGGGGGCGAAGGAGAGGGCGGCGCGGGTAGGGGGGCGGAGGAGAGGGGCGGCGCGGGGGGAGGGGGGGGCGGAGGAGGGGCGCCGCGGGGGCGGGAGGGGGGCGGAGGAGGGGCGCCGCGGGGGGGGGGGGGGCGGAGGAGACAGTCGCGCGGGTGGGGGGCGGGGGGATGTGGGAAGGCGGCGGGGAATTTTGGCCGAAGCGGGAGAAGTTTCACGGTGCGGGAAAAAAAACAGGAAAATGAGAGCCAGGAGGGGAGCCCCTAGGAATGAGGGGTGGGAGGGTGATTTGAGGGCCTCCTCAAATTTGAGGGCTCTAGTAGGGGCTCTGCTGGAGCTCGTTTTTTGGCTCAAGCCCTCAAATTTGAGTTTTGAGGGCTCAAGTAGGGGCCCTGCTGGAGTTGCTCTAAGTTGTCACCTACATCAGGAATTAATGGCCTAGATGCACTACCAACACATGAGACAGATGGATTTTCACTGCCTCTCTCATGTTGACCTAGAGCAGTGTCATCCTCTTCATCTGTAGGTTGATCATTGTCATCATATTTTTGTGCAGGTTGATCATGGTCATTCCCATCAGGTCCATGCCGATCTCTATCAGGTTCATACTGCTCCTCACAGCCACAATCTAACAAAGCAATGTAGAAGTTAGTGCATATGAAAAACTATAAAAACATTGAAGCACTGAACAAATGACAAATGGAAATAAGAATTGTACATGCTTCACTTATGTCCCTGGCCATACTTTCAACATCCAAATTAAATGTTAAGTATTCAGTTGCTAAATTAGCAGATTTTCAAGCAATTTTATCAAGATTTCTGAGCCACTACTTATCTTGAAGAAAAGCATGGCTCTTCTTTTTAGTCATCCACTCGTCGTCAGAAGGCACATTATTTAGATCATAAGATATTTGAGATTCTCTCTTTTCTTGCATCTCTTTTAGTTGTATATTATACATTATAAAAACTAGATCATTCATCTTATCCTGGTGTAAGTGATTTCTTCTCTTCGACTGAACCTACAAGATAGCAATATACAAGTTACATATTCTAAATTTATTAATGAATATACATTAATTCAATGAGCTATGAAGTATAAAGTTTGTACCATCTCAAATGCACTCCAGTTATGCTCACAACCAGACAAGTTGCATGTCAAACTTAGAACTCTAATGGTAAACTTTTGTAATTTAGGACATTCATCTCCATAGGAATCCCACCAATTAGCTAATGCAACATAATTTTTTTTTATATTGAATTAGAGAAGATAGAAGACAAGCAATTCGCAAATATATAAAACTTCAGTTACCTGGAGCTTTCTTTGATCTAGTTAAGACTACATATTGATGGCCAAAAGTCCCCTTACACCTTTAAATGTATCAAGTTGCAGGTGGACCTTCACTAATTCAGATTTGTCATGTATCATCTTGTCAAGACTGGCATACGAGCCAAATTTAATATCAGGATGATGATTGAATCTAGAACTATAATGAATGGCAGGGTTTAAATAGTATTTAGTAGCATGTAAAGGCCTTGAAAGTTGTTATGCTCATCTTGCATCAACGTTTTGCAGTATAGGCATGTACCCATAAAAATGAAAGACACGAGTATTTTTTTACTTTAAGTAATCCACCAAAGAAGTATTCTAGTGAATAAAATAAAAGAGTTGATTTAGATGTTTGAGGCATGTACCATTTGTTCGCATTATTGAAGTTTTCCTTTATTCTATTCTTTGTGAGGTTCATCTGTTCATAAATGTATGGCATAGCAAGCTTCTTGTCTAAATCAATCAAGCATAGAACTTTGATGAGAGGCAATGTAGCCTTCAAGCATGTTAGAAGATTGGGCCAAAATCCACTACTATCCAAAACAGTTGCTGCAACGTTCTTTCCCCCAGAGTTTTAGAAAATCTTTGTGTATGAAATAAAAAAAGAAGCTTTAGAACACTGGGAGAAGGCTGAAAGTAAGTACATAACTGGTTGTAAGTTTAAATACCTACTCCTCCATTTAGTAGAGCTAAACATGTTTATCAAAGTACCTTGGTGCTCATGAAGTGACTTCAATATTAAGTATGTTGTGGAAAATCTTGTGACTACAAGACAAATTAAGTCCTTTCCTCCAGTAAATTCCCTCAACCATGTAAGAGGCAAAATTCTTTGGTAAATATAAGTTGTTATTTCCTGGCCTCTTTGAATTGTTGTCTTGTCAATGTCAACATTCTTTTTGAAATCCTTGAGCATCAAATCTATACAATGTGCAACACATGGAGTCCAATATAAGCTCTTTCATTTAGCCATCAAGAGATCACCAGTAGCTTTATAATTTGAAGCATTGTCTATGACAACTTGTACAACATTTTTCTCTCCAACTCTTTCAACAACCTCATCCAACATGTCGAAAACCTTCTCAGCTATTTTGGATATTCTAGGTGTATAAACAGATGTCAAGGAAACTATTCCTTTCGGACTGTTGACTAAGAAGTTACATATCGATATTCTTTTCCTATCAGTCTAACCATCTAACATAATTGTCCATCCAATTATCTTCCATTCTTTTTTGAACACATCAATCAACTGTAAAGTAGACTCCACCTCTTGCTTGAGAAATTTAACTTGCACATCATTATAAGATGGAAGCTTCAGCCCCATACTATACTTCCCAATCAAATCAATCATCTTTACAAACTCTGGATTCTTGATTGCATTGAAGGAGATAGCACTATATAGAAAAAGTGACATATTTGTGCACAAACCTGGTCCCTCAGCTGTTCCTTGAAATACTAGTTCATTGTCCCTTGGCTCTTATGTGTTGTCACAAATTGATCTATTGTACCTTTGTCGAGTGGTTAGCTAGCATCTTCTCCTAGGCTATCTTGTGCTAATAGCTTTCTCCTTTTTGCATTAGCATATTCGCAATGATCTCCAATAACCTTCAGGAAATGTTGTTGCACATCAAGTGGTACTTTAGAACAAGGTTCCACCTTTATCCTAGTGCCCACAAGATGGTGTTTCAGTCTATATATTCCAATGCCTCTTGTTACTTCACAATACATACATGTCATAAGTTTTTTTCTTGCCATCAATATCAATACCATGCTCCCAACCAAGATTAGATCTATTTTCAGCTGCATTTTTTCTTTTAGGTTTGCCTTGGCTAGCAGTAGCAGTAGTAGCACTACTATTATTGTTTCCTCCCGTTGACATTTTTCCTTTATCCCCAATTCCTAAATGGACAAGAACAACAAAAAAAATTAGAGGGACAAACACAAATTACTTGAATCTAGGACTCTTGGATACCATGAAGCTATCCGGAATGGGCTAACGGCTGCAGTCTGCAACAACATCACTGCTTCACTGGTCGTGAGCATTGGCTGGAATGCTCAGCACTAGATCTGATCGCCGACAAGGGAGAGATTTGGAGAAGGGGTAGCAAAGAGGTGCAGAACGTGACCAAAGCCACCGCTACGATCCTACAAGTGGGTTTGTCTCTCTCTCTCTCTCCGTAGGTTTTCAACCGGGCGCATCAATTTCCTGCCGCCAGATCGAAACGAACGACTACTTTTTTTTGTCCCGAGAGTGGGATCGCATAAAATCGCGTCAGTGTCACAATTCTAATGATTCTACAATCTTGATCGTGATCTAGATGTGATTCTACCCTAAACTTATCCATATTGCAATCTATATCACCCAACCACAATAGGATCGTTGAATCGCACGATACTACGACACGTATCGCGATCCTAACAACCTTGGTCCCAGATGAGGAAGGAACAGAGTCCTGGTCGGCAATGAAAATAGAGACTTACTTGAAACCTGGAACAGTAACCTGTTCAAAGATGTGAACAACATCTTGAAGAAGAAAACAGAGTCTCACAAGATGACGGTGAAAAATTATAGTCAGAAGTGCCTCGAGTAGCCACGTCTGACTCTAGTTGGCGTAAACACCTTTAGATATCACGTCTGGTGTGTTAGAAATGATGGAATGAGTATGTGGTTGTTAGGTATGAGTATGTGGTTGTTAGGCCATTAGCGCGCATGCAGGCATGTCTTGCTAAACCGGATCATGGATTGAGTTGTTGTAATCGTGTAATTGAGATCTTCTATAAATAGGAACACGGCCTCATCAAGGGTGGTTGCATTTTGGCAAATCTTTTCATGGTATCAGAGCTTGCGATCCACACACATCGACTTCCGTCATGTCTACCACTCCACATTCATCCACCAGCAGAACTACCTCAATCCAGTTCAGTTCCATGCCCACGCCTTCAATCAACCATGTGATTAATGTCAAGCTTACGCAGGAGAATTACCTGCTATGGTCAGCCCAAATTCTCCCTTACCTGAGGAGCCAGGGTCTCGTCGGCTATGTCAATGGATCCATGGCAGCCCTAGACAGACCATCATGGTCACCCCGTCAAAAGAAACTAACGGCCGGAGAATCATCGTCAACCCGAAATACACCAGCTAGTACCATCAGGACCAGCTTGTGCTCAGCCTCATCAACTCCTCTCTCACCGAGGATATTCTCGCCACAATGGTTGGAATCACCACCGCGCACGACGCGTGGAGCACTCTAGAGAAGATGTTCGCGTCGAGCTCACGAGCACGCATCATGCAGATACGCATGCAGCTCGCCACCATCCAGAAGAAAGATCTGAGCATCACCGACTACTTCCGCAAGGTGAAGCGTCTCGGTGACACCCTCACCGCTGTCGGCAAATGACTTGAAGATGAGGAGCTGATCTCGTACATGCTGCACAGCCTCGGTCCAGACTACGATCCACTAGTGACTAGCATCACCATGCGAGCCGATTTGTACTCCATCAGCGATGTCTATGCTCACATGCTCAGCTACGAGATGAGACAAGAGCATCATGGTACTGTTGTTCAGGTATCATCCGTTAACAATGTCAACAGGAACCCTAGCCGTTATGGTGGCAATGCCGGCCGGAACGATCGCGGGCGCGGCCGTGGCGGCGGGCGGCCACAAGGAGGACGCATCAATCGTCCACCCCGGAGAGGACAGAACAACAACAACAACAATGGCCCTCTCTGTCAGATCTGTCACAAGCCAAACCATGACGCACTTCAGTGCTGGCATCGGTTTGATCAGACCTACCAAGCTGATGACAATGTCAAGCAAGCGGTTGCTGTGACGAACGGATACTCCATAGACGCCAACTGGTATTTTGACACCGAAGCCACGGATCACATCACCAATGGTCTTGAACGACTCACCGTCAAGGAACGCTACATAGGAGGTGATCAAGTCCAAGTTGCCAATGGAGCAGGTTTGTCTATTCTTTATGTGGGACATTCATCAATTACTGGTTCAACTCGTCCTTTATACCTGAATCATGTTCTCTATGCTTCAAAGATCAACATAAACCTAGTTTCTGTTCGGAAATTATCCTCTGATAATGATGCGATTGTTGAGTTTCATCCCAACTCTTTTTTGTCAAGGATCGAGCCATGAAGAACATCCTCCTCACAGGCAAATGTAGGAATGGCCTCTACATTTTGCCAAATAATAGCTCTTGTCAAGCCTTGCTGTCAAACAAGATCTCTCAAGAACAATGGCACAGAAGACTTGGACATCCTACTACTCTTGTCACTCTTCGCATCCTTCAGGACAATAAATTAGCTATAGACACAAATGTTCCTTCCTCTTTAGTTTGTAATGCTTGTCAACAAGGGAAGGCTATTCAACTTCCCTTCAGTTCCTCTTTGCATGAATCCACAACACCTTTGCAATTGA
This sequence comes from Dendrocalamus latiflorus, assembly GCA_017311315.1. Taxonomy (NCBI): domain Eukaryota; kingdom Viridiplantae; phylum Streptophyta; class Magnoliopsida; order Poales; family Poaceae; genus Dendrocalamus; species Dendrocalamus latiflorus. The sequence continues at coordinate 15,085,044 of CM029652.1, read as the reverse complement.
TCCATACTGATGTTTGGGGACCAACTCTCCCATTAGTCAATAATTCAAAATATTATGTCTCTTTCATCGATGACTTCAGTAGGTATGTGTGGATTTATTTTCTGAAGAACAAATATGATGTAGAGGCAATATTTCTTCAGTTTCAGAAACATGTTGAACGTATGCTCAATTGCAAAATTCGTTCGGTCCAATCTGATTTGGGAGGAGAATACCATTGTCTACACAATTACTTCAAAGCTACTGGCATTGATCACCACATCTCTTGCCCACATACACATCAGCAAAATGGCCTTGCCGAAAGGAAGCATCGACACATAGTCGAAACAGGCTTTTCTCTCCTTGCTCAGGCACAATGCCACTACGTTTCTGGGATGAGGCATTTAACACTGCCTATTACCTCATCAACAGGATGCCTAGCTGAACCATTCATCAAGATACACCTCTGAACAAACTCTTTGGCACTCACCCAGATTACTCAAGGCTTCAAGTTTTTGGGTCTGCCTGCTGGCCCAATTTGCGTGCTTACAATGACAAGAAACTGAATTTCAGGACCAAGCAGTGCATATTCTTGGGCTACAACTCCTCACACAAGGGCTACAAGTGTTTTGATCGAAGTACAGGGCGAGTGTACATCTCTTGGGATGTTGTTTTTGATGAATCAGTCTTTCCCTTTTTAGAGTCCTTGCCATCAGAAACACAGCTGCCCAAATCCTCGCACCATCCCACTATCCTGCCAACTCTAGCCAGAGCTTCACATTACACTGAAAACTCTTTAATAGCTCCACAAAGCATCAACACACCAATCCGAACTGAACCAGCAGTTGATGATGTTCATATGACGAATAGTCAGACTAATCATGTTGTCGATAACGATTTCTCCAGTGCTAGTTTGTTCCCTGCAGGTACTTCTGCTAATCAGTCGGGTGTTTCAGGCTCTACTGATGAAACTGATCCTCGTGAAGAGAATGGAGCAACCTCTAGTCCATCTCCCTCACCTGAAATTGTCAGACAACATCCGATGCAAACACAACTTCGCAACAATATAGTGCAGCCCAAGGAGTTCACCGATGGAACTGTCAGATATTCAACCAATGCACGAGGGTTTTCTGTTTCAGCGACTAACAAAAATCCGACAACAGCCCTCGCTGCAGAACAGACAGTTTCAGAACCCTGTGATCTAAAAGAAGCATTGCCAAGCTCAGAATGGAGAAAGGCCATGGATGTTGAGTATTCAGCACTGGTGAAGAATGAAACCTGGGATCTAGTGGCTCCAAAGAAAGGAATTAATCTCGTAGATTGCAAGTGGGTGTACAATGTAAAAAGAAAGGCTGATGGTACAGTTGACAGGCTCAAAGCAAGGTTGGTGGCCAAGGGATTCAAACAGAGGTATGGAGTAGATTATCTTGATACTTACAGCCCAGTTGTAAAGCCTGCAACCGTTCGGATCATTTTGTCACTAGCTGTTACACAAGGATGGAGCATGAGGCAAATTGATATCCAAAATGCCTTCTTGCATGGGGTGTTTGAGGAGGAAGTCTATATGAGGCAACCTCCAGGTTATGAAGATTCAAACAGTCCAGGCTACATTTGTCGACTTAAGAAGGCCCTTTATGGACTTAAACGGGCACCAAGAGAATGGCATCATCGACTGACTAGCAAGCTGCAGAACCTGGGCTTCAAACCTTCAGTAGCAGATGCATCCCTGTTTGTATTCAGGCAAGATGGTGTGACAGTCTACATGTTGATCTATGTAGATGACATTATAATTGTTAGCTCTACCCATATTGCTACTGAGAAGTTGATTTAGAAATTGAGCAGTGATTTTGCAGTCAAGGACTTGGGTGCTCTCGAATACTTTTTGGGAATTGAGGTCAAACAATGGAAAAATGAAGTATTGTTATCACATAGAAGATATGCACTGGACCTCCTCAAGAAGGCTAACATGGCAAAGTGCAAGTCGATTTCTACACCAATGACCTCAACGGAAAAGCTGTCCAAAAGTCAGGGGACACTCTTATCACGTGAAGAATAGTTCAAGTACAGAAGCATTGTGGGTGGACTTCAGTATTTAACTATGACTCGGCCTGACTTATCCTTTGTAGTAAACCGAGTATGCCAATTCATTCAATCACCTACTTAGATGCACTAGTCTGCTATGAAGAGGATCCTTCAATATATCAAGGGAACAGTGGATTTTGGACTGAATATTCAGAGATCAGGAACAACAATGCTGTCAGGTTTTCAGATGCAGATTGGACTGGGTGCCCTGACGATCGACGGTCAACCAGTGGTTTTGTTGTGTTCTTGGGCACAAACTTAGTGTCATGGAGCTCCAGGAAGCAAGCAATAGTCTCTCAGTCGAGCACAGAAGCCGAGTACAAGGCAATTGCAAATGTCACGGCTAGGGATGGCAATCGAGCGCGGCGGGTACGGGTAGTGCTCGCCCATACCCATACCCGTGACCCCGATTTACGCCCGTGGGTATACCCGCGAAGGACGACGGGCAAAAAACCTCGCCCATACCCGTCGCCCGTGGGTATACCCGTTTACCCGTGAACTGAGAGTCACCATCTGAGAGTTGAACTAATGACAGATACATATAAGCAACAGTTGTTGCTAGGAAATATAATATCTATCAAAAAAGTTTATAACAATCAATAGCAATTAGAGATATGGGACAGTTTATAACAATCAACAGTAATTAGAGATATTGCTATGACTATGCCACCTGTCAATCTATATCGCGGGTAAACGGGCGGGGCGGGTACGGGTGGAGCTTACCCATACCTGTGCCCGTTTACCTGGCGGGTAGAGTGTTCCCCCTATTTTCATACCCATGTGTAAAGAAAATATCCCATACCCGGCTCCATTAGGGTATTTACCCACTGGTATTCGGGTAAACGGGCACAATTGCCATCTCTAGTCACGGCTGAGATGATCTGGATTCAGTCACTACTGAAGGAGCTCCGTGTATTTCAGCATAAACCACCTCGGATCTGGTGCGACAATCTTGGTGCTACTTATTTGACAATTAACCCTATGTTCCATGAAAGAACCAAGCACGTTGAGGTTGATTTCCATTTTGTCCGAGAGCAAGTAGCACGCAAGGCATTGGAGGTCCAATTCATTTCATCGAAAGATCAAGTTGCAGACTGTCCGACTAAGCCACTCTCAAGGGATCCATTTGTCGCCAATTGCTACAATCTCAACGTTCGTCATTCCCCGTTGTGATTGAGGGGGACTGTTAGAAATGATGGAATGAGTATGTGGTTGTTAGGTATGAGTATGTGGTTAGGCCGTTAGCGCGCATGCAGGCATGTCCTGCTAAACCGGATCATGGATTGAGTTGTTGTAATCGTGTAATTAATTGAGATCTTCTATAAATAGGAACATAGCCTCATCAAGGGTGGTTGCGTTTTGGCAAATCTTTTCATGGTGCAAATCGGTGTAAAGTTCATTATGAATACAAAGATGGTCTCAATTATTACATCTAATCAGTTTGCATTATCGATCATTGATCCAACCAGATTCAGAAGATGACAGAATAGAACAGCACCCATCCACCCCGTCCTCACCGTTGGCATTTAAGTTCTCGTCTTCACTTGGACATGGCACGGCACTTGGACATGGCACGGCACGACACGTCGCCGACCATGCTGACCGAAAGCACATGACCCGACATCGACTTTAGCCGAGCACCATGAAAGACAAACACGGTGCGTAGATTCATGCCAAGTTCCTATCGAGATGAGGAAGCCCAATGTATGGCTTGTGATCAAGCGTCGTACCAGCATGTAGATACTACAGAGAAGGTCAGAGTTGTTCATACGGTAGTACAAGCTAATTGCGATGGCGATCGATGGCCTGCCTAGAATAATACTGCCTGGTGCCTAGCTATGTACTAATGTACATGTCCATGACCATGAGGACCAAGCTAGGACGGAAGTAGACGAAGGCCGGTTGTTACGCCGCGTACGGGGGCGTATATGATTGTTAAATAATACATCCAAGTCCTACGCTTCGCCTATGAGAGGGAGGTCCTCGGCCTCGTCCCTGAAAACTCAGCGTCTAGTTAGCCGTGGCCATGCATGATTGGAGTAGTACGTGGACGGAACGTCAGATGCGTTTTGTTAATGTTAAAATTGGAGGCTAGAGGTTTGGTTTCCTGGTTAACTCGGACGGTGCATGTTAGTTAAACTGCGTAGTTTAGCCATTGGCGATCGCTTAATTTCTTACTCGATCGTCTTCTAGATAAGCATTTGATGATGGCGACGACGACGACTGCATTTTAACTGAATATTTGCCAACTGCTTAACAACTTGTTCAGGAACGTTGCTACAGGTATTACTAATGTTCGAAAGTCACTTGTCACTTTTTCTTCTTCTTTTTTAAGACCCACGTAGGCGATAGCGTTTCTGTATTATTCTGTCATATATATGCTGCACAACTTCCATTTGAACTTGGCAAACCTCTGAAAATGTAACCACAATTTGATTCTCTTTTCCCATAAAGAGTACATTGGACGACCAAAATAACGACAACAGGATGAAATCACTGAACTCGTCCTTGTTGGGTAAATGCGGATGGAAATGGAGAAGCAATCAACATCTTGCTCCGCATCGATCGATCCCACTAGGCCACTAGGCACTCTGGAGCATAATACAATTGGATCCTTGGTAGCATTGTACTAGCTACAAAACAACACTCTTTGGTGACTCAAAACTGGTTTCCTCTATTGTTCCTTTCTTCGTAGTGGCGTTGTTGGTTACCATCTAGTGAAAAAAAAAATCAGGTCCTAAATATAGGTACAAATTCTATGCACACGCCCAAACATGTCTGAATACATTCAAGAGATAACCCCTGATCTTTTAGATTGTATAGATGACGAGCGTGACGTAAATGTGGTGAATACGTACGCTAGCTCCCTGCCAGGCTGCCAATAGCAAGTGCCAAGGTAGGACCAAGCTTACATTAGCTTTGCCTTCACTTCCAATGCATCTGCAGGTGTGGTGGCAGGAGAGACAAAACAAACACGAAACTGGAGCGAACGTAAGGTACCCATCGCTGTCGCAGCATTGCGCGAGGGCCGCTCATCGTATAGGCAGCCTCCGCCGTTGTCTGTTCCTCGCATAACACCCGGCCGGTTCTTTTCGCCGTTTTTTTAAGGAGAATCCGTTTCTAGCTTTCTACACCTAGCTAATTTCTAAGCTCAAGAACCGTCTCAGATCTTGTTCTTTCAAGCCCCGTTTGATAAGCGGGAATTTTTCCGGATTCCAGCTGGAAATGAAATCAACTAAAAAGAGGTTCATGCAAAACACCTACACCGATCTAATTTAGGACTGATGTGACTAGACCAGGGGTCTGTTCTTTTTTATTGAAGCTTATGACTTTTGACTGTGGCTTGTGGCTTTTGAATTGTTCGTGCGATAGATTACAGAGTAACAGAAACTCATATGTGGTTTTTGCCAATATAAATGAAGTCGGTACAGTATGTACTACAATTAACTAGTAGACCCTATCTTGAAAAAATATTCCGTTTCAAAGCTAGTTACTATAGAAAAGCCAAAAAATCGCTTTTGGACCTAGCTAGCTCATTTTTCATGCAAACAATCTAAATAAAAGAAGAGGTGAAATTGGATTGCATATTTTCACGCCAATCCTCAGCTGATTGAGATAGAAATAATGATGGTGGGTTGGTAAGTTTAGATAAATGAGGCCAATAATCAGTGCTAATCCGGATAAGCTCCAAATAATGTTGGGTTTCAACCTTGCTCATTCACCAACCAATCTAAATGAGCAAGGGATAAAATAGGGTTGTATATTTATCTTAGTCGGCATGACTACATGATCATAGATCATTTCCTTATTAACTTCGGAATTTCAATTATCAGCGTAGAAGATTTTTTTTACTAGTATAAAAAAAACACGATGCGGATTCATCGGATCTTTCCACCATCAGAACTACGTCCGTTGGAAATATTAATCATATGCACGATGCTACCAAATCTCAATAATGGCGTTGTTTGCATCATCGCCCGCGACAAAAATCCTCACGTAGGAAACAAACATCGCAGGCAGCAAAAAGCACGGCCGGCCATTGGTGAATCCGGATGGACCCTGTCCGCATGGCCCCACCTGAAGCGCTTCGCCGCACCGTCGATCGATGATCCGACGGTCGGATCCGAAGCTGACGCGGGCGCGGGCCCCGCGCCGACTCGGCCGTGCGGCATCCGAAGGGGATAAACTCCGCCGCGCACGGGGCCCGCCGAACGGGCACCCGCCACGTGTCCCACGACCCGCGCGCGAGAGAGGTCGCAGACGCGAGGCCCCGGAGCCGCGCGGAACGGCCATAAATAGGCGGCTCGCCGACCGCTAATTCCAGCATCTCAGCACGAGCAGCATCCACCGTCTCACTCGCGCCCACGCCACCACCGCCACAAAACTTGCCCGTGCTCTCTCGCCCCCGCCCCAAGTTCGTGGGCATCATGTGTGGGATCTTAGCCGCCCTGGGCTGCGCCGACTGGTCGCAGGCCAAGAGAGCTCGCATCCTCTCCTGCTCCCGTAGGCAAGCATCCATTGCACTCTTATCCATTTTTGTTTGAGGGATCTTGAGGTTTTGGATGATGAACACGTCGTTAGTTAATATCTGCGCGCGTGTTTTTTTAGTCGTTCTTGAACTTGCCGGAAAGAGCTAGCCACGGGAATCAAGGGGTTGTTCCTTGTTGTTTTGTCCTTGTTGGTCTTTTTTGTCTCTTAGCAGGGTTGCATAGAAATCATATAGAATTGAATTATAGGGGTTATTCATTTCTACTACGGTTTATTAGTCTAATAAGTAGTAATTACTAGAAAAATCAAAAGATGCTTAAAAGTTAAAAAGGACATGCCTTATCTCTAAGGGGCAGATGGCTCTGTTCAATTCGGCCTTTTCTTTTAGCTGAAAATACACTATAATAGCTGTTATCTTTTTTTTAAAGTATTTAATTAAAGGAAAAGCTGATAAATGAAAAATACTATTATATCTCTATAGATAATGCAAAGAAAAAGCAGAAAAAAGAAGAAGAAAAATCCGTATTAAGAATCCAGCGCGTTTTAAATAGTTTTATCTTCTAGAAGTTAGAAGCTAAAAGCAATTAAGAAACGTGCCCCGAAAAGAACAAGGGAATCTGGGTTTGTTCATTAAGTCCCCTGTGTTTAGTTGTTATCGGTTGCCCTGTTGGTACGACTCGGGGTGGATTTTTGACCGGCAGATGTACGTGTTCGATTCCATGTGATGCAGGTTGAAGCACAGGGGGCCCGACTGGTCCGGCCTGTACCAGTGCGACGGCAACTTCCTCGCGCAACAGCGGCTCGCCATCGTCTCCCCGCTCTCCGGCGACCAGCCCCTGTACAACGAGGACCAGACCGTCGTCGTCGTGGTATGCATGTGCTAGCCTTGTACACATGATCTGGTTGTCACGTTGTGTGAGTACGTACTGTTCATCGCTGATCGTTTTCTAATTATGCTGTTCGAAAAAAAGGCTAATGGAGAGATCTACAACCACAAGAAGATCCGGAAGCAGTTCGCCGCGAAACACACCTTCAGCACCGGCAGCGACTGTGAAGTCATCATCCCTATGGTGAGAGAGATTGGCTCAGTTCCTACGACCAATAGCCTTGCAATGTCAAAACAAACCAGAATATTGATGCCTACCTTCTTCTTCTTCTTCTTCTTCTTCTTCTTCTTCTTCTTCTTCTTCTTCTTCTTCTTCTTCTTCTTCTTCTTCTTCTTTTCTCAAGTACGAGGAGTACGGCGTGAACTTCGTCGACAGGCTGGACGGCGTGTTCACCTTCGTCCTGTACGACACCCGCAACAAGACGTACATGGCCGCCCGCGACGCCATCGGCGTCAACCCCCTGTACATCGGCTGGGGAAGCGACGGTAGGTCAAGCGCCAAAACCGTTCCCTCCCTGTGCACCAATCTGTCACGCTTCTGTAACTGCAAGAAGCCAAGAAAGCTGAAATTTCAGTGTGTTGCACCGCAGAATAAAGTCACTAGGCATCGCATGGAAAGTGCCACACTTATCTTTCCCTTTCTTCCTTGGGTGATGTCGCAGGCTCCGTCTGGATATCGTCCGAGCTGAAGGCGCTGAACGAGGACTGCGTGAGATTCGAGATCTTCCCACCCGGCCACCTGTACTCGAGCGTCGGCGGGTTCCGGCGGTGGTACAACCCGCAGTGGTTCATGGAGAACGTCCCGGCGACGCCGTACCAGCCCCTCATCCTTAGAGAGGCCTTCGAGAAGGTGCAGAATATACCACCACACGGCAATAGCCAGTGTACGGCAGTGTGATGGTGACTGACACTGACCGTGTGTGTGTGCTCCGCTCCGTTTGTAGGCCGTCATCAAGAGGCTCATGACGGATGTGCCATTCGGCGTTCTCCTCTCCGGCGGCCTCGACTCTTCTCTCGTCGCCTCGGTGACCAAGCGCCACCTCATCGAGACCGAAGCCGCCGAGAAGTTCGGAACTGAGCTCCATTCCTTCGTGGTTGGATTAGAGGTATCGCTCATAATTTGCAGACGTTTTATCTTGCTGCGCCTTTTATCAATGAACCGCGGACCGCTCAAGTTCTGGGTTTGCGCGTGGACGTTTCAGGGCTCCCCTGATCTGAAGGCTGCAAGAGAGGTCGCTGATTACCTGGGAACGATCCACCACGAGTTCCATTTCACTGTCCAGGTAAAGAATGCTGCACGGGATAACTACTGACTTTTTGAACCCTGGGGATAACTACTGACTTGATCAGACCTGCAGTAAACAGTAACGAACAGAAAAATTCACACAACATTTGCTCAAGAACCCCAAAAATTTGGAGATAAAACTCCCAGAAGAAGAAGTGCCAAAGCTCTCATATACACATGAACTCCCGAAATTTCAACGCTTTTTGTCCCCAACCTCCTCATAATTAGGGTAACTTGGGTAAAAAACACTAATGTTCCATTGGCCTTTTTAGGATGGTATTGATGCGATCGAGGATGTCATCTATCACGACGAAACGTACGACGTGACGACGATACGGGCTAGCACGCCGATGTTCCTCATGGCGCGCAAGATCAAGGCGCTCGGGGTTAAGATGGTGCTGTCAGGGGAAGGGTCTGATGAGCTGCTTGGGGGCTACCTCTACTTCCACTTCGCCCCCAACAAGGAGGAGTTCCACAAGGAGACCTGCCGCAAGGTAAATCACAGACAACAAGCGCTTGTCAATTGCTTTTCGGTTTGACACGGAACTGTTCTGATTCCGCTGTAATCCGCAGGTGAAAGCGCTCCATCAGTACGACTGCTTGCGTGCCAACAAGGCGACGTCGGCCTGGGGGCTGGAAGTCCGTGTGCCGTTCCTTGACAAGGAGTTCATCAACGTCGCAATGAGCATGGACCCTGAATGGAAAATGGTGGGTCTCATCTCTGCCGTGGAGGAGAAATTGACTGCTCTAACCTCGTTTTCTGTTGCTCTAAATTTGCTCATGTTTTCTTTGTTGCCGCGCAGTACAATCCTGATCTGGGGCGCATCGAGAAGTGGGTGATGAGGAAGGCGTTCGACGACGAGACGCAGCCTTACCTGCCGAAGGTAGAAAATACTAGCTCCCTGTGATTTTCAGATATGCAATATTCACCGTGTGTTTGGAACCAAGGCCTGTGAAATTTTCCCCTGCGCAGCATATTCTCTACAGGCAGAAGGAGCAGTTCAGTGACGGTGTTGGCTACAACTGGATTGATGGCCTGAAGGCTTTCACAGACCAGCAGGTAACTACTAGCCATTTCAGCTGTAGTGCACGTCTCCTAAATCACCTGAACCGACCACTAATATGCCGTTCTGTTGTCCTTTTCAGGTCAGCGATGAGATGATGAAGAACGCTGCTGAAGTGTACCCACACAACACACCCATCAACAAAGAGGCGTACTACTACCGGATGATATTTGAGAGGCTCTTCCCACAGGTGATCGATGCACTCACTCAAGACGCCGTGCTCTAAACCGATGGTTTTTAGTACTACTTTGGAACCGTGCACTGATGGTCATCGCGAATCTTAATGCAGGGCTCGGCAAGGGAGACCGTGCCGTGGGGGCCCAGCATCGCGTGCAGCACGCCGGCGGCCATCGAGTGGGTGGAGCAGTGGAAGGCCTCCCACGACCCCTCCGGCCGGCTGATCGCCTCCCACAACTCCGCCTCCGCCCACACCGGCAACCACGCCAACGGCGTGGTGGCGAACGGGAACGGCACGGCGAACGGGAAAGCCAACGGCAAACTGGAATAACGCCGGCGGGTTCATGCTAGCCTCGCGTCGTCGCGCTACCTCGGCCAGCCTTACGTACGGGTACTGTAAACTAGAGGGATAAGTAAAGACTAGTGTCGTCAATCGATCGCCCATGCCACGGCCCGGTGGTACTATACTTTGTTACGTACCTACTACTACTTGTTGTACCGTCGTTTTGCGCGTTTCTTCCGTGTTTGTGTGTGTGAAGAAAGCGCGAAAGCGGGCAATCCAAGCATGTGTGGGGTGATCATACTTATACTCGACCTTGAATTGAGCTATCGATCCACCTTGAATTGATCGTTTGCTTCTTGCTGCTAACGACTACGTGCGCACGTAGACGCCGCGCAGCTACAAGTGCGCGAAGAGGATCTGGTTCCAGGAGTCCGGCACGCCGGGCACGCACCAGTGGATGCAGTCGGCGTACAGCTGCGGGTCGGCCTTCTGCTCGTCCGTGACCAGGTGGCCGCCGGTCTCGGTGTAGACGGAGACGTGGGCGTCGACGCGGTGCTCCGTGAGCTGCGTGATGTTGAGCAGCGTGACGGGCACCCTCATCCGCCCCAGCACGCCCGACATCACCTCCATCATCCGCCGGTCGGCGCCGCTGCCCCAGTACCCCCTCCGCGTGATCGGCCACGTCTCGTTGTAGCACCTGATGCCGCCTTCCCTGCCCCAGTCTTCGCTCCTGAAACCAAGAGCCGTTTCTCATGCGTCGAACTAATGAATTGGACGGACAGTATCGGAATTGACGAAGCAGGTGTGATCGATTTGGGTGTGAAAGTTGAGAGGATGTGCCTCATGTGCGTGGTGGCGATGGACATGAAGAAGACCCTGGTGGCGCTGGGGTCGATGTTGGAGTCGACCCAGTTGGCCCATGTCTTGAGGGCCAGCCGGTACGCGACCCAGTGGTCCAGCTCCTCGTACCCGTCGTCCCCGAACGAGCCCCAACTGAAAGACAAAACACGGTGATCACTCACGTCGCGCAGTCAATCGATTGGTTGCTTGCTTCACATAACATAGCTGCTGCTCATGACATCACTTACACTGTTTTGATCCTGTAGCCGGTCATCCACCAGACGTAGCTGTCGAACACGAGGATGTCGGCGCCCTTCCAGTGCTTGGCGTGCTCCTCGATGGCGTCGACGTGCAGGACCCGGCCGCCGGCCTGCAGGCGGATGTTCCGGTCGGAGTTGGACTCCACCAGGAACGGCGCCCAGTAGAACTCGATCGTCGCGTTGTACTCCTGCAGCGGCGTTCAATGCTGTAAGATTATAGACCATTAATTGGTAAGGCGGCGCCATCAGCTGGTACGTTGGTTACGTACTTTGGCGGTGTAGACGGAGAGGGTGCGGCTGCGCTCCATGGACTTGGCGTCCTCCGGCACGACGGAGTTGACGAGGCAGACGAAGGAGAGCCACTGGCCCAGCTGCATGGAATCGCCCACGAACATCATCCGCTTCCCCCGCAACTTCTCCAGCATGGCTGCCGGGTCAAACCTGCGCAAACACAACGAGCCACGATTCGGCCCGATTTTTAACAAAGTGTCAAATGGTGGCCCGGTCCATTACAGAGAAGAGGAGACTTTGGTAAAAGCGGGGCTCTAATCCTGGCCTAGTGAGGCCCGACTTACCGGGGACCCTAGAAAGATTCACGTGGGGTCAAATTAGGGCACACATAAGGCCCAATGCACAGCCCACAGCAAGTCAACACCGCCACCTAAGTTGCTAAACAACAATGCTAAAACGTTGTTTAGCAATTACTTCCTCGGTCCCGCAATTTAGGTCACTATTCTCGGGAAGCCATGTCCTACAAATTCACAATACAAGTTCATTGAAAGAATCAAAGCGCGGTTATTGTAATATTTTCATATTATTGTAATATTTTCGCTCTATATCCTGTTTTAATAAAAAAAAGTGGTTGAATATTGTAGTATGGTATTTAGTATGTGTACGTATAGTTCAATAATATTAATTTTTATTAAATTTAGTATTTTTTTGTCTATGTGTACAGTATATTTGGACTTATATTGCGGGACGAACAAAGCAGCATTTTCCATACATTTTTAGGTCAACTTTACTAGAGAGGTGAAACACTAAAACTGAATGAGTGTAGTTTAAATTACACGTGTGCCGATGCCCCTAGAACACACATTTTTGTTGTTTTTAATAAACGCTAGTGAAGTGAGTTTGGTATCTCTTTGCATGAGCATGGTGACTTGATACACTTAGGGATAGCAATTATGCCCGATTACCCATGTGCTCACGGGTAAATGGGCACAGCATGGGTGAGCTCCATCCGTACCCGTCTTGCCCGTTTACCTGCGACATACACTAACAGGTGGGTCAATAGTCAACACTACCACTAAAACCCTAGTAGGGTTAGTCACTCGGTCAGTCACTCTCCCCAAGTCCTGATTCCCAGCCGCCAACCACCAACACGTGAAACGCTGAGGCCCCAATCTAGATCTGCCTCATCCTCCTCCCACGTCCCCGCCCTGTCGCCGCTCCTCACGCTCAGGCCAAGCTATCGCCACTCCTCACACCCAGCCGCCACCACTCCCAATCTTGGACGAAGCCGTCGGCAGTCAAGAACTCTACCTCCAGATCCCGCCCCCATCCTCCTTACGGTCAAGCACCGGCCCCCATCCTCCTCCTGACCACCGCCCCTCCTCACGCACGGTGCAAATTTGGATGAGTGCTAGAGCATATTTATGCATTAATTTATTCTAGTGTGAAATTTTCTTTTCCTTTCAATCTATCATAGTTGCCATATTTACCAACGCCCTTCCTTTTTCATCAGAAATGTAAGGAAGCCAGAGAATTTCTTATGCTGATGCCATTTTTAGTTGACATCAATAAGATTAAATATGCACCCTCATTAGTGAGTTGAGCTATGGTCGGTTTTTTAGCGTAAGCAATGGTTTGTGTTTGTTCCACAATTGTAAGCAATGGTTAGAGATGTCCTAGTTAACTCTTGTTTCGCTTTTATGGTAGCATTGTTGGAACCTTTGTCTATGGTAAGTGCAGTCATGAATTTTATCCATTAATAGTCCTCTGAACCATGACTGTTCTCATTGCTGGTTGTTTCGCTAATCAACTTTAGAATGGTAGAAAGTTCACCAAGAACTGTGGAGGCAATCAATTCATGCTTTTTATTATACGTTTGTTCTGTGCTGCTGACCACTCCAGAGTTGCACATTGCATAATCAAATTTATCAAATACTATTACTTTTGATTTGTCTTCAATTATCATATTTGTGACTTTGTCAACTCTCATATTTGTATTCAACTCTCAGATGGCGACTCCGAGAAGTAGTAGCAACATAAGCAATTTCTCAAGACTCAATAATCTGTGATCAGCAGGTAGGATCTAAAACCAAACCTCAAGTTGAAGAACAACATGCCGAAGATGCAGAAGCATAAAAGGAAGACTCTCGTGGCACAAAGAGCAAACTCACTTCACCCGTTTGGAACCAATTTACAAGACTGAAAGTCAAGGGTGCTTTGAAGGCAAATTGCATTTGGTGCAGTAAGTACCTTTCGGCAGAAACGAAGAATGGTACTAAATATATGTATGAACATCTAAAGGTTTACATCTATCATAAGAGGCAAGGGAATGCATAAACCGGTTTGATGTATGGATCTTCTGAACATGGGCAAGTAACTATAGAGAAAATGTTTTTCATCTCTTTGTTGAACTGTTGAAATTGAACCTGTTGTAAGGGTGACCCCCACCTAAGCCCGGCAGGCCTGTTAGAGGATTGCAAGGCCCAAAGTGGGACATGTGTAATGACCTAAATGCCCCCATAGGGGATGTACGTGTGTAAGGGTATAACTGTAAAAGCACTCCCCATGTGCATATATATACGATACAGGCCATGGGGGGAGACCCTAAGCCATTATTCATCTCACTCTCCACAACCATACCCCATCTCTCTGTTTGGTCTGTAACCACAACAGAACCATTTTCGTATGTTCTACTCTTGTTGCAAACTTAATTTTTTTTATGTGTAAGGAACTATGTCAGTTTGTATTTCTATTTTAGTTGTTGAATGTGTGATGCACTGTTGATGTGTGAATGTGATGCATTGTTAATCTGAGTTAAGTAGGCATCTCCTTTTGTTCTTTTGGTTCATTAGTTGACATACTTTTAGTTGAGTAGGCCTCTCCTTTCATGAGTTGGCATACTTTTAGTTTACAGTTGAGGGTGGATTTGTATTTCATTCACACCGTTGATGTGTGAATGTGAATATGTGATGCGTTGTTCGCGGGTACACGGACATACCCGTGGGCGACGGGCATGGGCGAAGTTCTTCACCCGTCGTCCTTGTCCTTTCGCGAGCATGCCCATTGGGGTAAATCTATGTCACGAGTATATGTATGTGCGAGCACTATCTGTGCTCGCCGTGACTGATTGCCATCCCTAGATACACTATAACCAAACATATTCGGTTACCTCGTTATTTACTACAAAATTTGTTTGATTTCTTATTTTTCAACCAAAATCTAACTGAGCAGAAGAAACCCAGCCTACCACTACCAATAGCATACATATTCCTGCTCTGTTCCTAGCTAATTAAGGGGTTGTTTATATTGGCTGCAGGTAATGTTTTTGAATGAAAATGAATAGCAGTGACTAAAATAAATGATTTTTAGAAGAAAAAAATGCGAGCGGTGGGGAAAGTAAGGGAGAGGTGTGTGCGAGACGGGAGTAAGTAGTAGGGTGTGTGATGAGCCCGTAACACCTACCTTATCTCCAGAAAGACGGGAGCGAGAAAAGTGGTGAAACCACTTCGGTAAGTCAGATGTTTATATTAGCTTCTGATTTCTTCAAATAGAAGTTAGAAGTAGAAACCAATATATACAGATTCTAAGCTCCAAAAAGTCCAGTTTATTACCCTTCAAGTTGACCTCGGTCACACTTTTTTATTCTTCTTTTGAATGAGGAGCTAACATCATAAACACCCTTAATTTATTCAAACTAAAGCATGACTGAAAATTGAATATTGCATGCGCGCTGACCTTGGGAGAATGCAGTCGTTAAGATGCCAATCCCAGTACAGGTAGTCACTGTCCGGCCTGCCATTCCTCTTGCAGGAGTTCTGCCTGTCTATGTATGGGCACGTCTGGTCGGTGTAAGGCAGCTTCTTCGACCTGTCGTGCACCCAGTACCCCTTCGTCACGCTGCACCGGGCCGCGTCGAACGCCATCTTCGCCGGCGGCTGCATCACCGGCTTGGCCGGCAGCGTCGACGTCGTCATCTCGGCGACCGGCAGCGTCCACGTCTCGGCCGGCAGTGACGTCCTCTTCTTCTCCTTCTTCTTATCCTTAACCTCTGAAAAGAGCACCAATTGGAAAACTCACATGTTACAGAACGTGACGCCAGTCGCCAGGCACAGGCACACAAGTGCATGCAATGCAATGGGCAATGCAGTTCAGTTAGTTTTTACCTGCAGTACTAAAGGTATCAGTACTAGTATTGTCTATGATGACAAGCTTAGTGTTGGGTGTACCAGTGAGAGCCCGGAGGTCCTCGGTGAAGATGATGCCCGCCAGCGCCAGCCCACCGATGATCGCAACCACCACTGACAGTGGGGCCCGCCCCTTCACCCTCTTCATCGCAGAAAGCTGAACCATGAACTCACTACGTGCACGCAGCAGGCTGCAGATTAAGCTAGCTTCTTGCAGAGTGAGAGGTCTATGTTATTGCAGCTGCAGCTGTTTTTAGTGGGGGTGCCGGTGCTTGCGGTTGCAGAGAGCAATAATATAATTAAGGAGGGAATTATGTGCGTACTGTAATGTCGGGGCAGGGCAGATGGATTTGGCAATTGGCACTTGATTTTAACTGTTTGGTCTACTTAATTGAGTAGGAGTGAAGCAAAAGCAACGCTGGGAGTTGAGACAGCCAACCTCAACCCGAGTATCTTATTCACTAGCACTGTTACAGGTGCTAGCTCAAGCTGCAGCCCTGCAGCTCCTTGCACCGGCTAGATGCTGTTCCAACCAATTGTGTGCTCCACATTTAGATCAGAAACTGCCTTTTGGCCTCCTGGTTGTCTGCCTATGTTGTCGTGGGCAGCATCATTTCAGATGGAAGTATGGAACACTCTGAAAGCTGCAGCGGTGCTCAACAAACCATGAGCTGTGGCGCAGTTGTATGATCGTCGTCGTTCTACTCGCCACAGATAGTACTTGCCCTGCCCGTATTTGGGCAGCATCTGTCGACCTGTCTTGGCTTAACCAAACAGGGACATCAACACGCATGTATTCGATCAACTCATAACAGTTCTTTTTCTGTATAAATCGCACTTTAAGAGAAAAGATTATGCAGTGTGCTATGTATTATGGACTAATCATGAGTTATGTTCCAACCTTACTAGGGTGTACAAATACATGTAGTTTTTGATATGATGTTTGAGCGATTTGTTGGTGAGATATTGGTGTGCAGTGGTTTCGATGCTTTACTCGTAGGGCCCGTTTTACATTCCTTTTTGTGATGAAGCGATATGACCAAGTGGTGCATTACTGTACCAAGGAGAACCGGCTAGAAGTGGAGTGAATGAGATGTTTTTATAATATTTTGATTAAAATCCGGTTTTTGAGTAAGTATGAACTAAAATTCGTTTTTGTACAATTCAAATCTAAATAATGTAAGTCTCACTATGTTCAATGGATTGTGCTCTCTTCTTTTATTTTCCTGTATGTTCAGACTCTGGGTCCCGGTCATCGACATAATACAATTTGTATCTACTCCCCACAAGTATTATCGAATTGCAATGAACCATAAATTCAATCAGAACCTATAGCTAGCAAAAATATATACATAATTTTCAAAATTTTGAAGGTACCCGTGTATACAGGGCATGATAGCTAGCTCCGCCACTACTACAGAAAAGGTCATCACAGACGGTTCACGTCATCACAGACGGTTTTGTGAACCGTCTGAATTTATAGGTCAGTGATAATACGAGGTCATCACAAACGGTTTTCGAACCGTCTGTGTTACAAATATCACAGACGATTTTTAGTTAAAAACCGTCTGTGATATATAGTTATCACAGCCGGTTCTAAATTTAGAACCGTCTGTGATATTTACATATCACAGACGGTTCTTAACTAAAAACCATCTGTGATTATAACTAAAAACCGTCTGTGATATTCCCTAAACCTATTTCTGTTTATTGGCTAGATTTAGGAAATGCTAGTCATGCCCTCTGAAACAAGCAGATCAACATGTACATGTATACATCCAATTCACATCTCAATTCATTTCATAAACATAAAACATCCATTTTTATTAAGATTATAGCCTACCATTACAATATCCCAAACAACGTGCAGGTTACACGATAAGAACAGAGAAAAAGAGCAAATATCCTCTATGCCTTCTCGCCCCTGATGCAACGCATGAGCTGGATGTCTTTGACGCCCACCATCGTCAGCTTGATTGAGCGTCTGCATGGTTGGCACGAGTTAGTTGCTTCTACGGTGTCTTGCCTCCCGTAGACTTGTGTGTCGTCTGCAAGGAGGAGGAGAACATACAACAAGGAGGAGAAGAACATACAGCAAGGAGGAGGAGAACATACAGCAAGGAGGAGGAGAACAGTAAGGAGGCTGGGTTTTGGTTATATTTATAGGGGAGGGAAAGGCGGGAGTTCGAAATTTTTTGGCACGGGGATCCATGGGATGAGGATTGGTGGATTTATATTGGCTAGGACTGGGTTGAGCAGGATCGACTGGCTCAGCTGTCAGATTATCATAGACGGTTCTACATATAGAACCGTCTGTGATGAATAAATATCACAGACGGTTCTACATATAGAACCGTCTGTGAATTAGAGCACACAATTTTATATACCGATGCAATATAAACAACTAGTCTGAAAAGATAAAATAGGAAAGTTCTATATGACTTATATATACTCATTTGAAAGGTTTCGACGAGATCTACAACTTTTCAGTTGAAGTCAAATCCAAATTCCAAAAGGAAGACCAAGAAAAAGGGCAAAAACAGAAACCAAAAACTTGCGACGCGGATTTAGGTCCAAAGATGGCCGATTTTCGGGGTATTGGAGGGCGACCAGCACAAGCCGGTCATTTTTTTTGGATCGGGCTCGTCGTTAGCTTTCCAATGAGTACAAGAACGTCGAAAACGGACACCGTATGCAAAAGTTATGCCCGTTTTACTGAAGGTGTGTCAAAATTGAATCATATTCAGACTCAAGCGGGAAAATATGAAATTTTGAGGGATTGCAAGGCGGGAAACATATCACAGACAGTTTTTATTATAAAACCGTCTGTGATACTGAAATATCACAGACGGTTTTTATTACAAAACCGTCTGTGATATTCTAGTATCACAGACGGTTTAGCGGTAAGAACCGTCTGTGATACTCCTTTTTCACGCCATAAACACCACAGACGGCCTCCAAATTAAAACCGTCTGTGGTAGTGTACATCACAGACGGTTTCACAAAATCGTCTGTAATTTGGCGTCTAATATTAGGCTTTTTGTAGTAGCGCCCTGCTGCTAATCACCAAAGTGCAAACAACAATACTTCAATGGCAAACAATTTACTCTCATCATTAAAAAAATTGATTTTAGAGGAACTGATGTATAATATTCTAGGCTGCTATTCACACCAAACTATGCATGCCTGCCATATATAACCATACACATGAAGATCGATTGTTGGTACAGCATGTATCCCTCTTTTTTCTTTAACATTCTTGAATGCTAGTACATGTATCATTCCATCATTACTATTGTTTGATACTCCCTCCAATCATAAATATATATTATTTTAAAATATGTACAATCAAACTTTTGAAACTTTGAATATCGATATCTTTTAAAATATTTATATGTGTAGATTTATCTTAAAAAGTACTTTTATAATATTATAGTTTTATTATATTTTATAAATATATTATAATAAAAATTAGTGATTAAAGTGATATTTTAGGAACCGTATTGATGTTAAAAATAATATGTAATTATGGCGGGGAAGTATGTGATAGTACATAAGGATGCAGTCGTATACTCGATTGGACAAACTGGCCAGATGAATCTTAATGATGAGATTCTTGAAATGGATGTCAGTCAGTCAGCACAACGAGAAGTGATTTGCATGAATGCCTAGGACTAGAGTGTACACGAATGCTTTGATAGCAAGTAATCAAAACAATCCTCCACGCCTAATTAAAAAGAACCAATTGCTTTGTTTGTCCTGCATTGCAACAGAACACAACGTACCCCTTTCTGCATTTCTCAGTTGAGTGTTTGGTGCTTTAATGCCAATAAAATGCATTGCACATATCAATTATTTCCAGCCCCGATCAATGGCATAGACAACGTCAACCGCATGGTGATGATCATTTGGGGTTTTTTTTGTGACTTATAGCTGAAAAGTACTGTAACCGGCTGAAAAAAATATTGTAACTGACAGAGACTTATTTAGCATAATTAAATTTAAAAAAATTAAAAAATATAAAAAATATGTTAACCCATTACGTATAATACAAACAAATACGGGGAAAAAAGAACTGGCAAAAAAGTTCAACAAAAAGCCAAAAGTTCAAAAAAAGACGAAATTTATAAAGGGAAAGTTGATCATATACCCTCCCTTTATTTTGAGAATTCAGGATTTACCCTCCCACCTCAATGACATGTGGGGTCATCATAAGTCACTGACGTATGGGCTAGGAGGGTAAATCCTGAATTTCCATCTAAGGGGAGGGTATATGATGAATAAATCCATTTATAAATAGTGAAAAATAAGCCAGAAGCTAAAAGCTGAAGCCAAAACAACCACAGCCTAACAGAAGATCCAGAGGCGGATTAATTAGCTTCAAATGGAAGGCACCAATAAAGTAGACAAGTACTCTCTCGCTAACGAAAATCCACCCAAAATCGCCATGTGACACTGACAACTGCTCCACCATCTACCACTGTAGCCATCGACAGATAGGTCAACTCACTCGATGATCACCGGTACTTAAAAGGTTCGGTCGCACCAGCGACAACTAAGGTGATACAGGAGGGGAAAAGCACCCCCTGCGTTCTGGTTTCTCCTTGTTTCGGACGTCGGTTTGCTCTCTAACACACGTTTAATCATTACTTTTTCTAATTATATTTTAATAAAAATTAAAATATATAATAATATATAAATATTTTTATGACAATTGTACTGATATCAATTCCACATGACGGGAACATATGACAAATCTAGTTTTTAATGCATAAGTTTTAGAAAATGATGTCACATATTCTGAAACCACATATATTTAGAATGGAGAAGTCGTAACCTTTTTCACTCCCAAAATATGTGAACTGGGTAATTGTTTTGAGATTTAAAGGACAAGGAAAAAGTGTTGGTGTATGTTATAAGAGTGAGCAAGCTATGTACCAGAACTGAACCATATTTATCACAAATTAATCCACCCGTTAGAAACAAATCCTGGTAGCTAGTACCAACGTGTGGGGTACATTTTCGCATTGCAAGATCAATTAATGTACATTCTTCTCAACCATGTATGCCTATGGTCATCACGCCACACTAAAGATTAGTTAATCGTTACGTAAACTGGGAAAAAATTGACATGCGATCGGTAGCTGCTAGTCAACTGTACCCAGATGTATTGGTGCTATTGGTAGAAGAGCAGCGTGTAGAAGGAAAATTTTTACTGAATCATGGTTGCACAGATGAGTTTGTACAACCGGCAAATCAGAGGCTAACATATGATATTTTTTACTATAGCAAGAGTACTGTAGCATTTATTTGTTTCCGTTACGGTTTCATTGTTGCTACAGTGTACACTACAATAATCAAAGTGTTTGCTACAGTAAAAAATGTCACATATCAACCTTTGATTTGCTGGTTGCACAAACTCATCTATATAACTGTGGTATAGTAAAATTTCTCGTGTAGAAGAGCTGGTTCCATGTGGCCGGGGAGGCACCAGTGGCTGCGCTGGCGAGAAGTCGCCGCTGAACACCGACGGGTCTTGCGCCGCGCCGACAGCGCCGTGACGTCGAGGAAACGACGAAACTACTACGGACCGGGCTTTTCATGGCCCGCAGCCCGGCCTGTCTCACCTGGTTCTGCCCCGTAAGTTGGGCCGTGAAGTTTAGCCCGTCGTTGGGGCCGTCTCTCCGTAGCAGTTCTTGGAAACTGGGTTGGGCCACTCCTTGGAACCGATCGAGCCCACGCCACAAATCAAGGCAGGACCAACAAACAAAAGGCGCATTGTTCGAGACGCCCTTAACAACACGCACACGTACACTACACACGTGCATGCACATGACATGTTTAAAGGGACAATAGCGTACAGTATATCTACACTATTAATTCACCAGTTAAAACTATCCTATATCCACCCAACAATTACCTGCTCCACAGTCATGACCTTAACTACGTCCACACCATAATATGCACCCAGAATTGCACCATCCTAAAAACGTCCGCACCAGATTAAATCTCCTCTATTCTCTCTCCTTACTCAACCATATCCAACGGCCATGGTTCAATGTATCTGCAGTAACCCCTCCCTCCGCCTCCCCCCATCCTCCCCGATCTCCGCCTCCCCCGCGCCTCCGCTCCCACCGCTCCCCCGTTCTCCGCGCCGCCTCCTCCCCTCCCGCTACGTCTCCCTCCGCCTCCCCCGCGCCTCCTCCGCTCCCTCCGCGTCTCCCTCCGCCTCCCTCCTCCTCCCCCGCGCCTCCCCTCCCTCCGCCTCCCCCTCCTCCCCCGCGCCTCCCCTCCTCCCCCGCGCTTCCTCCGCCTCCCCCGCGCCTCCCCCTCCTCCCCCGCGCTTCCTCCGCTCCCTTCGCCTCCCCCGCGCTCCCCCTCCTCCCCCGCGCCTCCCCTCCCTCCCGCGTCCCTACGCTCGTCTCCTCCCCACCCCGCGCCGCGCCGCCGCCTCCTCCTCCCCCCACCCCTCCGCTCCGCCGCCGCCTCCTCCTCCCCCCACCCCGCGCCGCCGCCTCCTCTTCCTCCTCCCCACCCCACCCGACGCCAAAATCCCCTGCTCCGATCTCCGATCTTCCCGCGGCGGACGTCGCTTCGTCGACGAGCGCACCGTCGGGGCCAATTGCGGTGCCCGATCCGGGTTTGCGGCGGTGAAACCGAACCCTAGCTTCAGATCTGTCGCGGCGGAGGCGGGAGCGGGACTATGAGCGGCGGCGGGGACTTTGGGCGGGCAGCGGCGAGGGCGGCGGTGCGAGCGGCGATCGGATTGGGGAAGGGAGCAACAGGAGGCGCCGTTTCTCCACATCCGCCGCCGCCCTCTACACCGGCCGCCTCCCTTCTCCTCCTTGCCATCTACTCCGACCGCCGACGCCCCTCATCTCCTCCAGATTCACCGGGGCGCAACCTCACCACCTCCGGCCGTCGACATCACCGTCACCTCTCCCCGCCGCTCCTCATCGCATCCTCCCGTGCGCCGCCGACGCCTCAACAGACGAGGCAATGGAGAGCCCCACGTCGCCGGCGTCGCGGGTGGACTTCTACGACCTCCTCGACCGCATGCGCCGCCCCGCCGCCGCCGGCCTCTTCCGCTCCATCAAGAGGTTAGTCGATCACTCGCGCTTGCAAGCTAACCCTCCTCCCCCCTTCACCCCTTACTCCGGTCGCCTCGCCTCCCCTCCCGACGAGCCCTTATTTGTTTGAGTAGTTCTTGACATCTTAAATCGATCGATCTGTGTATAGTCACACCATTTGGCACACAAGAAAAGTTGTTTGGTTCCCTTTCCATGGGAGGTAAGATGCCTTGTGATAGGTGTTGTAGCTTCAAGATGATGATAGTGAACTTTAGACAATCCTACGGTGTGCTAGCAGAATTTTCCTGAGTGATTTTTGAGGCTAAAACTTGTGATGTTATAGGTTCACACACTGGTGACGCTCTGTTCATATCCATCGTCTTTTCCATTTTGCTAGCAACTTTGTGTTTAGCTCTATCTCAATAACCCTTTAGATTGCTCTGTGAAGAATTTGTTGGCTCATTATTGGTTTTTTTTATAAGTCCTGGTTCTCTTAGTCCGCAATGATTTGTATCTCCAATTGATATGATAGGCCTTTATCATGCACGATCTGAACACATCTTTTGGAGCATTCCCATAAGCAACATAGCATCTGGGGTTCCTTTTTTGTGTGGAAAAGACCCTTCATGGACCAGTGTTCTTCGTATTTCCATACTGACCTATAGTTTTAGATTACCAGGTTACTGCATGCCACCTGCCCTATATCTCTTTATTCAGTCCATAGTTCATTAAAAATTTCAAGCATACTATTTGTGAAATACTGGAGTATATTTGGTTTTTACAGCTGATTGATTGGTCCAAAAGTAGCAATATGAACCAGAGAAATTAGTAGGGAGTAGGGTAGGTGCATAGCTTGGATTGATTATAAGAGTAAGGGCAGTCTCTTGTGTCCTGAAAGCCATTTTCAGTACATCCTGGTAGGCCTTTGCAGTTAATTGTTGTTGTTTAGGATTTAGGATGCTACCTGAATAGTTGCCCTAATCCAAGCATACACCTGATTTTATTATGACGTGACAGTTCCATTTTGACTTGGGTTCTTTTCCAGTTTATGTCATGGTTGCAAATGTCAATTAATCAAGATATATTCAGAAGATAAATTGACTTCTACGCAAAAAACTGATTGTAAACGGACCAATTATTCATGGGTTATGCTGTTATGGTCCATTCTTTCACAATACAAGTAGCTCACGAGTTGCTTGTCTTGAAGTGATTTTCTGGGCATTGTGTGTAATATTATAATTATGCTGTGAGAGTGTATGCTAGCTATTACAGCCTGTACCCTTTTATTTATTTTTTCCTTCCGCTGGTTCTCGTTGTCACAGACATCCATATCAGACATAAGACATGCATCCGTCAACTGCTGCTAACTATACTCTATTGCACACTCAAAAGTCAAAACTTGTCTTTGCAATGCCCATCTTCCCTTTGTCATACTATTGGAGTAAGTGATAAAGAGTTGTTACTGGGCTGGCTTTACTAATGGATAAAAAAAATCCATTTTACTTTATCTTAGATGAGTTATAGGTTGGTTAAAATGTGACAACATTTATTTTGTGCTTCAGTTTTGTAAGTACATAGCACATATGTGGTTTAGGCAACTTGGTTTATAAATCTTCACTTGCTCATGCGATATTTGGACAAAAAGGGAATATGTCAACAGCATAACATCAAAATATTATGCTCTTTGTTACTTTTCTTTTAATGTAATAGCCATTGATTTCAGCATGATGTGCTCCTGTAGATTTAACCCGAGGTTAGTTTCCGCCTGCAGCTTCCTCACGTCCCTCACTTTGGATGAGCCCAACGCCGAGGAGGATGGCAAGAAGGTCCAGACCTTCTTCGCGGCGATGGAGACATCCATCAAGGAGCATCCCTTATGGGCCAATGCTGCTAATCAGGAAATCGATCACGCTCTCAAGGTGAACTTGTGGAAACATTGTTGGGTTTTTCTTTTTTGCTCTTGTTTCGGTGCTGTTCGCATCGACCCATCGCATTAAACGTCTCTGCTTGCTATCTGCGTTAGGGCCTTGAGAAGTATATCATGACCATATTGTTCGACCGCACCTTCGCTTCGTCTGCGGAGGATGCCATAGCTGACATGGAGATCTCAGGCAAGATTGCTCTGTTGCAGCAATTTGTTAGCCCTCATCACTTGGACATACCCAAGGTTCTGCCTAATGAGGCTTCGTGGCTGGTAAGGCAATAATTGGCTCGCCTTTGAGTCGGGTTTAACTTCCTGATAGTGTTCCTGTGATTTTTGTTTACTGTGTGACCAATCAATATACGTTACTCTGCAATATTTATCTACTTGTTTGGATAGCTTTATATATTGATAAAAATGAACCCAAAGAATTGTATTCTGGACACCATGGACAATATATGGTCAAGTTCATTAAGTAGATATTTAATTGATATTTTGTTCCATCTTCCCTTAATACGTTTTTCATGTTTTCTTTGTACTATATAGTCAAAAGTTTTCAATCATGTGATACTCCATCAGTTCAACAATGTATAGAGCTTTCTGATAATCCCACATGAAAGAAATCATTCCAGTTATACTGTAATACATGTAGACCATCTCTAGCAATTTTTGGTATGCACCAAATAATGTAATGAATTTCTCCATGTTCATTGTCCCCAAAAAAATGATGTATTTTTCCTTATGCAGTTGATTTTGAATCTTTCATGGATGTCATTTTGTACTATTCATTTTCTGTTACTCCAATTACTTAAGTTTGTTATTTCTTGATAGTGCTTAATTAATTACTTGTTTCCTGCAACCAAGCTGCATGTTAACGTTATATTTCATGGCCAATTCGGTAAATATAAGAGGTGCTTAAGCATAGTATACATTTGTTTGTCTTTTAAAATAAACTTATTTTCTGTTTTCAGGTCATGGGGAGGATACATGCTATTCTTTCAGATGGAACTGTGGTCACAGATGTTGAGGTATGACATTCATATCCTCTCCTACTGAAATTTTCAGGGATTTTCCTTTTTAAATGTCGAGAAATCATAAAGTTTAGATTTGATTACATCAGGTGCAAAAAAGTCAATTTTGCTGCTATTCTTGGTCTGCACATAATTAGAGTCATGATTAGGTCAAAAAACAGGAAAACATTGTTATGATAACAACCTTCAGTCAATTTGCTACACTTGCTACTCACATGAGAAAGCAATTTGCTGTTTTTCGGACTCCATCAGCTCGTAATTTTATTCTTACAGCTATTTGTAACTATATTCGTGTATTCAAAATTGTTATAGTTTACTATATTCTCAGATGATACTTCAGGATCCAGCTCAGGCAAACATCTGTGCTATGTCTGCCATTAGAATTGCAGTAGAAAATATTGTTGGTTTCTTGAGTACATTGTTGGTTTCTAACACCTATTATTTTGAATGCTTATTGTTGCTTATTAAGTTTCCAGCAAATGCATATTTAGCAAATTCTGATGCTCTTCAAATGGCTCGAACAGCTGATCCTGATGGTATGTATGCCCTTCAAAGTCCATGTGTAGTCCAGTAGAATATTTCTATTAAGATCTTGTATCTTACTAGGCTGATTTATTGTTCTTGTAGGTTCTCGAACAATCGGTGTTATCACAAAGGTTTGATCATGTATCTTAAATTTTCTACGTTCTTGGATTGAAAAGGCAACATTCTATTCATATTATCTTTTCTACGTCTTGGATTGAAAAAGCAACATTCTATTCATATTATTCCACTTCTGACCTTGGCCGCTCTTCTATTTCCTTCCAGTTGGACATAATGGACAGGGGCACTGATGCCCGCAATTTTTTGCTGGGAAATGTGATTCCATTACGACTTGGTTATGTTGGCGTGGTAAACCGCAGCCAGCAGGTACTTTAGTTTGCAGCATGTTTTTTAATTTAAGGGTGCAGTTGTGTTAATATTCCTACTGCAATGCTGCCTTTCACAGTTTGATAGCTATCTAACTTGGTGATCACTGAGTTCATTGTGTATAATGATCAGAACCCCCAGATGGAGTAATTGTGTGGTATTACTGCTTGTTGCCTGCTGATAAATAGCGGTTAATAACAATAGCTCTAAACTTTGAACTTCTTTACATCCATGTTTTTTCCCACATGTAAAAAAAACAGGTGTATAGGACATGCATATTATATCCATGGGCAAAGAGTGATATTAATTTACATAGCCATTGCTGCTGCCCTGTAGGTTATTCCATGGTGTTGGCCACTTAAGTCACATTTTTATTTGGCATGGTTGCAGGTTGTCATAATCTTTTACCCTGTGAGTTCTATTTCGATACAGTAGTTCTTTCTTTGTCCAATTTTCACTCACGTTGAACATCCAGATTTAAGCTTTGTTTCATCTACCCATTCATTTCTGGCTTACGGATATTTGTCATGGTTTGATAGAGCTTTATATCGATAGAGCGTTAGTCACATTTTTATTTGGCATGGTTGCAGGTTATTGTAATCTTTTACCCTGTGAGTTCTATTTCGATAGAGTAGTTCTTTCTTTGTCCAATTTTCACTCATGTTGAGCGTCCAAATTTAAGCTTTGTTTCATCTACCCATTCATTTCTGGCTTATGTATATATTGATTGATCTTAGAAGTTGTTGTGTTTGTCTAGCCATTTTTCTCTGGTTAGGAATTATTAGCATTAGAGGAGCAAAATGGCTCTGTGAAGGTTGCCCTTTCTGAAGAGCAATTTGTAGAGTGTCTCAATCGAAGTTTGTGTAAACAGAGTGTCTCAATCGAAGTTTGTGTAAACCACAAAACCAGATCTAGAAGTGAATAGATATATAGTACATGACGTCAAATGCAGCATATGTTCGGTATTTTTATTACTTAGAGGATGTTGTGATTAGTCTTTTTTAGTCCACTATGATTTGTATTCTTTGTCAGTCTGGGCAGTTGACGAGAGTTCTTAGTGAGTGAATTCAAAAGAACTGAAGCTATTGACCTGTCAAAAGACAGGCTGGCTCTGCAGAGGTTACGTGAAGCAGCTGATTCTTGGCGTATTGAGACTCTTGGCGGTATCTTCACTAGACTGATCAGCAGGAACACTACAATCCCCACAAAGAAAAGTCAGGTTAGTAAGTATGGCTTTATTGTAAAAACTCAGGTGATTTTATGTTTGTCCCAGTGGATTATGGCCTAACAATAATTTCATTGGCAGGTGATTGCGTTTGTGTTTAATTTCATATTGTGGAATATAGCATTTCATAGCTTTGTTCGGTATCATATCTTAGATGATTTTGTGATGGTTAACTGTAAAGAGTCCTGTCCCATGCATTGAATGGTGGATGGTGCTGGCTTCTACACTGTAGTTACAATTTTCATTCTACAATAGAACCTTATAAGTTATAATTTGATATATTTTTCAAGATATCTGACAGGATTTTGTTCGTCTGATCCGTGTAATGTTAACTTGTTTGCCACCTCCCATTCTCCCTTGGGGTTCCTTTTATGGTTTAGGCCGCCTTAATTCTGGGTGTGCTTTCTGCAGGTGTTCTCAACTGCTGCTGACAACCAAACACAAGTGGGTATCCGTGTCTTGCAAGGTGAACGTGAGATGGCAACAGACAACAAACTTCTGGGCGAGTTTGATCTTGTCGGCATTCCACCAGCACCAAGTGGCATGCCACAAATTGAGGTCGCATTCGACATCGATGCCAATGGAATTGTGACAGTCTCTGCAAAAGATAAGGCCACTGGAAAGGAGCAACAGATCACCATCCGATCTTCCCGTGGGCTTTCCGAGGCTGAGATCCAGAAGATGGTCCAGGAGGCTGAGGTGGATTCCCAGAAGGATCAGGATCACAGGATCACAGGGCGGAGGCGACCAGGCTCCAGAGGCTGAATATGAGGAGGTCAAGAAGTGAAATTGCACGAGTTGACAGTCGCCCTGCATCTAGAGAGAGCAGTTAATTTTGAAGAAGTCGGGATACTAGGACCTTGCGCGCTGTAATAAGATTTTGTTCTACCCGTTTTGAACTAAACTGTGAAACATGTCTAATTCTTAGGGCGTGTATAAATTGGTTGCATTGGATCCTTCGCTTGAGGTTACATCAAGGCAAACTGGACGTGATCTTGTGATTTTATATCATTTGCTCCTGAATGCTTGAAGGCAATTTTAGTTCCTGTTTGGAGTGATGCGTCGGTGGCAAGTGTAAAATGCTGCTGCATGAAATTTTATCTGTTGGTACTGTGCTCATCAGCCGGGACAGAAATACTGCTGCATGAAATTTAAACAGTTCTTTCAATGCTCATCAGTCGGACTCAGTTCTTTCAATTTTATCTGTTGTATTTTACCGTAGCGTTAGCACGGGTATTATACTAGTGTAGAGAGAGGGGCGAGAGAGAGATGGGGCATGCATGGAGTCATGGGTGAATTGAGATCCTTGTGCAGATTCGATACCTGTTGTACTGAGTGGGGGCCATGGATTGGAAGAAGACAGTCTTGCCTGGATCGACATTGAGGTTCACCCAGTTGGCCCAGGTGGTCATCCCGTGCTGGAAGCCTGGAACGCCGCCATCCTTCCTGTCCATGTCCTCGTAGTATCGCCCGCCCTCCTCCATGTAATCCCATCTACACAAACGTACGTACGCAGCACATACACGCATTCTGTAAAGAAGCTAAATTGTAGAGGAAATCGGCGTGGGCTGCTAGCCTGCTACGCACGCACGTACCCCAGGAGCGCGCCGGTGTGCGTCCACCGGCGGCCGGAATTGAAGGAGAGCACGTCGGCGTCGCGCCACGCCTCGGCGTTCTCGGAGATGTCGTCGAGCCTCAGGACCCGTTTCCCCTGCATCACGTCGACGTCCACCAGATACGGCGCGCGGTAGAACGACACCGCCAGTTGTACTCCTCCTCGATCGCACATATCACATGCAAGAACAAATCAATATGGTTGATTAAGACTTCATGTAATTAAGATTGAAAAACCCCAAAATTTCAAAACCAAAATTTTGCTGGTTTTTGCTGTATTTTTGAGTGAAATATGGAAACTTTCCCTTTTTGAAAAGTTCTCCCCGAAACCCGCTTTCCCTTTTCGGTCGGGCGCTTTCTTTCTTCCCCGGCGCCCCGCTCCTTTCCGCCTTCCCCCTTTCCCGGGCGCTTCTCCCCGCCCCTCCCCGCTGGCGCCCTGCTCGCTCCCGCCTTCCCCTCCTCTGTGGCGCCGCCCCGCTCCCCCTCTCCCGCTGGCGCATCCCTCCCTCCCCGCCTTCTCCCCGCGCGTGCGCTGCGCCTGAGCCCGCCCAGCACCGCCTCTCCGCCCCTCCGCGCCTGCGGTTTCGCCCTGACCGCGCCGTCCCGACCACCCCGGTCCGAAGCTGTGGGCGCCCTCGCGCCACGCGTCGCCCCACCTCTGCACTGGTCCCACCTGGCAGTCCCCACCTCCTCCTTCCTCCGCGCGCGGACGCGCCGCGCCCTACTGCCGCTCACCTGCTCCCTCTCCCGTCCAATCGCCATTACAGCCGCCAGCGTCCGGTCACACCCGCATTTGCGCGGAGGAGACACGCCAACTGCTCCCCGTCCCCTCCTGTTGACTTCCCGGCCGCGCCCGTTGCCGTCACCCCGAAGGAACCCCTCCCTCCGCTCGGGTATAAAACCCCGCTCCCAGCACCCTCCTCTCCTTTGCTTCCCGAGCACCTCCACCGCTCCCATTCACTTCCCACCACTCCCAGCCACCTCCCAGAGCTGTCGATTGGAGCCCCGCCGCCCGGAGCGCCGCCATTCCCCTCCCCTGCGCCGGCGACCCCGTAAAGCGGATCTTCTCCTCTCCGCCCCCATTCTCCGATTGCATTTGTCTGGAGCACCCTCACCCACCCCTAATCACTTTGCCACCTCTCCTTGGCCAGGTGAAGCACCGAGGAACCCTGGCGACGAAGCTCCCTCCCGACCGTCGCACCTCTCCGTGGCCAGCCTACTCTGGAGCTTCCCCGCCACAGCCGCCGCCACCAATGTGAGCTCCCAACTCCCCTACTTGTGTAGCCGCCGCCGATTAGACCCTCTCGCCGCCGATGACCTCTCTCGCCGTCGTGGCCCCTTTTTCCCCCTTCTGCCTCCGGCCACCCCAGTTGCCTCCCGCACCTCCCAAGCCCCAAAAATGGACTCCCCTCACCAAGACCTACCCGGTGGTGCCCCTCTTTTTCCTCGGGGGCCATCGCCGTCGCCGGAGCGCAGCAGCCCCGCCACCTTTGCCCCTCTGTTGCGAGCGTGCAGCGGGAGGAAGACGACGACGACGTGGCCCCTCCTCCGTCGCCCGATCCACCCATCGCCTTATAATGTCGGCCACCCGATGGCGACATCCCACGGCCGTCGGATCTTCATAAACTCCTCCCATTCCGTCCGTCCGATCCGCCTCATACCGTTTCGCCGCCTCCCTTGCTTCGCTGCCGTCCGATCGCCACCTGCGCAGATCTCGTCCGCCCACCTTACCGCATCAGTGCCGTCCGCCACGGCCACGCGCCCTCCATCCGCCTCGGGTGGGCGCGAAGCGTGGATGGGCCGCGGCCTCCCGGCCTGCTTCACCGCGCGCGCGCGCTCGCCCATGGGCCACACGAGTCAGACGGCCGAGCGGGCCGTTTCCTCGCCTGGGCCGCGCAGTAGCCGGGCCGGCCTCCGCACTGTTCATCCCGAATTTCTAACTCTTTTATCAAATTCCTAAAATCCCAGAAAATCCAAATAATATCCTGAACCCATTTTTGACCTCCTTGTTCCTAATCTCATCCCAGATAAATTCCTAAAATTCCCCATTTGAGGATTTATGCATTTTACTCCTTTTTGAATAGTTTATTTTTCCTCGCTTGATTAGGTTCAAGCTGGATTTAATTATTTTATGTGTTTGCGTTAGTTTCGGAGATCCCGGAAGTTCAAGTGCAGTCGCAGGATCCAGGAGCTTCTACGTTCAAGCTAGCCGAGTTCGTCCAAATTGCCGGCAAGTCCCAAATCTTTTGATCATGTTGCAACCCATGTTATTTAATTATGTTATTGTGCTATTTGCATTGAGCTAGTTCTGAAATGTTAGTTCAAAATAAAATAAAATGTTTAGAATGACATGTTATGTAGTTAGACC
The DNA here is from genome assembly GCA_017311315.1 of Dendrocalamus latiflorus. Lineage (NCBI taxonomy): Eukaryota > Viridiplantae > Streptophyta > Magnoliopsida > Poales > Poaceae > Dendrocalamus > Dendrocalamus latiflorus. Next base: position 15,053,150 of record CM029652.1, on the reverse strand, counting down.
TACCACCGACAAATGCCATGTTAAACTCGTAGCCATGCCTTTGTAACCCTAGAATTAATTATCTGTTAATCTAGATAATTATAGATTATTATTATTATCTTGCAGGTTCTTACACTGTTAAGGTTGTGGCTGCGGGCCATTAGAATTTGCAAAACCCGACTCTAGGGCAGGGTGGTATGGGACACCGTGCCCTAGGGCGGAGTATGTCGACGTGCAGGATAGGGTAAGGGTTCTTACCCTAGGTTGTAAGGTCGCGGACCTGACCGGAGTTGCTGACTCCGGGGGAGAAAATATAAGGATCGGACCCCTTATGCCGAGCAAATGACATAGTAACCGCTCAACCACAGGAGTTGACTTGTCAACACTGGTTTAGTAGCTGCTCAACTCGATTGAAACTCTACAGGTGTTGAGAAGCAGGAGTTTGGGTAACAAGGTTAGGCAGGCCGTGCTGCGGGTGCCTAACAACAGTAGAGTTCACTCGAAGTGGACGTTTGTTTATCATTATTATTATTTATATGTGCCAGACCCGAGTGGATTCTACCGGGTAGAGTCTATATAAAGAGCTGAGCAGTGAAACGACCTGGCTTTCTTAACCCGGACGCGGAAGTTAAGAAATCGTGTGGGTAAAGCTGAGCAAACTCTGCAGAGTCAAAATAATGGTATTCGAATACGCCGTGCTCCCGGTTATTGGAGCTGTGTCACTTGGGTGATTCCAGCAGCGAAGCTTAAATAGTTTTGTACATGCTTTAACCTGTTTAGTTGGTTAATTAACTCTTCATGAAAAACCCCTGAGATCTTAAGGAGTAGTTTTGGGTCCGTCTTATCAAAATGTTTACAAATAAAATTGCATCCACTCAAGTTAATAAACCAAGTATACTCCCTTCCTTTGTTATTCCGTGTATATAGTAAGACAGGGTCCCTTTGGGATTTGCTGAGCCGGTTGTTTGGCTCACAGCTTGCTTTTGCCCTTCTTTAGAGGATCAAGAAGAAAGTGAAGGTCTCCCCGTTGAGGAAGTCCCGGAGGGTCGCTTCTTTGACGAGGACCCGTGGCGTTAGGTCTTGGCCGCGCTCAAGCGGATCTTGGAGCCTTTGGTAATGTAATTATACTTTGGGCTTGCACGCCCCGCTGTCAAAAGCTGGATGTTAATCCATATGTGAAGTATATGCTGGACTTCTGTTGTAAGCATGCAATGGTATTCTCTTGCGCGACACTCCATAACTGTTTATGCGTGAATAGAATAGTTGCGGGGTGCCGTGTCCTCCGGCGCCCCTGGGAATCGAGGGCGTTACAAAGATCCCTGTACATGTGGAGTGATTGGAGTCGCGAATTTGGCCCAGATTCCTCGACCAGAAAATAAAGCTGTCTGTAGATAAGCGAGCGAGCGCCCGTACTTACGGGATGTGTTACCTCTCGTATCCTTTTTATATCCAGCAGTCTTCGAATCATATCATAATTTATGACATACAAATATACGATACGAGCACATATAATATCAAAAACAAAAGAATTGATCTCGTAGAAAGAACCAAAATAACAATATGAAAGTAACCATAACAAGATAGAAGATTTGACGAAGCCAACCTCAAATTCCTTAAGCATAGCCTTAAGAAGTTCGCTCTTTCACAGCCCTCTCGAATATTTTAGGACATCTTTACCCTATATAATAATATAGTGTTAAAGAATTACATGACTTCTAATTCTTTCGTGTATCTCTACATTTGGATGTGTGGCTTTTATACTTTGTTGTTTGAATTCTCTATGACCACCCCATGGGTTCCCTATGGTCCATCTCCTTCAAAGAGAAATATGATTCCTATTTTAAAAGAAAATATGAATCATAATTCAATTAGAATTTATAGTTGACTTCTTATAACTTATCTTTCTAAATCCTAAAAAGAATATGATAGAGTCAGCTCACTCAACAGTATGAAAGTGCCATACCATGAATTTGTATCTGCAGAGGGGGGCAACAGAGACAAGCTACGCCAGCGACGGTGATGCGACGACGTGCAGCAGGCAGATGAGCGACTCTCACTGATTCTGGCCTAGTGAGTCCCCCACGAACATCACCGCCTTCCCCTTCATACGCATCAAGAAGTCATGGCACAGTTTACATTGACGTACATATGCACCTTGGTAGCTCGCAGCTGGCCGACTTCCACTGGAACCAGATGTTGGCCTAACCTATCTCAAACACACACTTTCATGGTGGACTAACGCACACAAGTGGTTTGCTAGAGTTAGAAACAAGATGACATAGCTAATAACAAGACTGAACACAAAAGAACTGAGGTACGAGATTGCGGTGCTAACTGCTCGCACCTTTTCAGTGTTTACTTTGTTATTCTCTGGCTCCATCATCTTGTTCCCAACTCCAGCAAACTACTTGTGTGCATCAGTCCACCGTGAATATGTGCATTTGAGATATGCTGGGCCAATAATTGGTATCATAGCTTGTGTTTATGTACACCTTTATTAATCCATGTCACATCCGAGCTCGCCGAGAAACGTCACCAGCGACAGGTGCGTTCTCCGGCGGCAGTGGCGGTCCCCGATGGAAATGAGGGGCACCAGGGGTAGAACCAGGCGTGATGGCCCATTTTGGGCTCCAGGGAGGCATGGGAGCCACTGGCGGTGGCCGGCGGTGAAAGGGGGAGGTTCGGTTCCATGGCTGTGCTAGGGTCCACCAGAGGCTCTTGAGCTCAAAGGGTGGTGATTTCACGGTTGAGGGACTTCAATGCTCACGATAGCGGTAGCAGGATCGGCTGGGGAGCTTCGTGGAAAGCTGGCCACGGGGAAGCTGCTTGGACGGCGGTGATCATCGGCGTTAGGGCTCCATAGCAGCTCTCCTGGCCAAGAAAGTTCACCAATGGGATTAGCAGACTGGGGAGGTGTTCTGGAACAACGGAATCGACGAATGGGGAAGGAGAGAAGGGGATTGCCTTTCGGGGGATCGCCGGCGCAGGGGACGACGGCGGCGGAACTTGGGGCAACAGGGCTTCAATTGGTTTCGCTAGGAGAAACTTGAGAGCGGATGCTGATGATGAACCGGCATTGTTGTGAAGAAGTTGCAACAAGATTAAGGGGTGATGTTGGGTTAATCTTGTTGCGTGTGTGTTTTACTTGTGTGTTTCGAGTAATGTGAAGTCGATAGTCGGAAGTCGGTAGTTGAAGTGGATAGTCGAAAGTTGTAATTGAAAGTCGATAGTCATAGTCGACAGTTGAAAGTCGTAGTCGAAAGCCGATAGTCGGAAGTGGAAGTCGTAAATCATAAAGTACTATAGCTACCGAATACTGTAGCTGCACCGAGTACTGTAGACGTCATACTCGAAGGAATACTATAGATGTCATACCTGGAGGAGTACTGTACACGTCATACTCGAAAGAGTACTATAGCGTGAGCAGCAAAGTTGTAGGAGTTGAGTCGAGCGATTGGTGCTCAAAAGACCTGTGTGGTCTAAGTGTCGCGCTCGAAGGACTCGAAACCAGGGGCGGACCCAGGACAAAATCTGAGAGGGGGCACAACAATACATATAGTATGCTGAATTGTTCTCATTCATAAATTTAGCATGAGTGAGGGCCTTTTAGTTGGGCTGAGTGGGGGCACTAGCATTAAATCTTGGGCTATATATCTGAGTTCCTGCGAATTGAGTGGCGGCCTGGACCCTCACTCCCCTCTCTTTGGGTCCGCCCCTGCTCGAAACTGTATGTGTGGTCGTAAGCGTCTGAGATAAGCTGAACCAACACCGGAGATACTCAGAGTCCGGCCGGGCGTACAGCTGGCAGGTGAACTCCGTTGATGACCGGGCAGTTGTACCCGGTGTACGCCGCCGACGATGAGGCGTCGTCGCGGACCCAGCTGCCTTTGAAAACGTCGCAGCCGCCGGTCCGGGCCGGACGTCACGCCAGTGGTGCTGCGCTAGCCCGACGGCGAGCGCCGAGGCCGGCAGAGAGAAGCTGTGGACGAGGACGGAGGAAGAGAAAGCAACGGCAAGAGCGACGGAGTTCTTGCACAAGAGCAACGTCATGGCGAAGAGAAGAAGGAAAGGGGAAGCAAATTAAAGGCACCTTTCCTATGGCCCCATACCACAACTGATCAATCGATCACGAGGCTAGCTAGAGCTACGATTATCCTCTGCTGTTGCAATACAAGCAAGCTAGCTTCGCTAATGATTTTGCTGTGCGAAGCACGGAAGCGGCTCGTGGAGAGTATTATTACGATCGAGAGTGATCAAGGAGGGGATCCGGAGGTGTGCATGTGAGGGCAAGCTAGAGCTGCGATCGATTAGATGTAGTTCACGTGAGGGATTTTTGCAGAGATCATCTTAGGGCCTGTTCGGCTGGCCTCCAACCGGCCGGCTTTTCACAGCCGCTACAGTACCTAACTTTTAAACGGAGTATTTTCTCAAGATGGAGTCTACAAGTTAAACGTAGTACACGTTAAAAGCCCAACATCTGTACCAACCAAAATTGCAAGTGAGTATCGATCTCTCCGTAATCTGTACCATAAACAGCCAAAATTCAAAAATTTCAGCAAAAAGCCATAAGCCGCAGCCAAAAAAAACAAGCCCTTAATTAGTAGTTTGGACAACTAGCTAGCTAGCATATGGATCAATGGATTCATTGCCTTTGTCCCCATTAACTATTGACTCTGTTATTGTAGCTATTTTTTTCAAATTTATTCTTTAAATGTTTGTTTTTATAAATATAGTCTCTCTCCAAGCTCAGTAGCCGTAGCAGATGGTATATATCTCCTACCGTATTACAGTAGCTCGTCACTAGTGGCTCGGCAGGACGTTACCGAGCAGCAACATATTGGCAATGGCCGAATTATCATTATTAGCTTTAATGGTGTATGATCAACACTAATTAATCACTATTTAACATTGATTAATCGTGGGCATCGTGTTGAGTTCAAGGAGGGATTAGATTTGCAAAAAACAAAGACCAAATTTGAAGAAAAAAAGGTATAGTGCCATTTATGTGAATAGTCTTGGGCATGTTCTTTTCAATTTATTTGAATAAAATGACTTACGGCTTATAACTTCTCTTAAACAAATAAACAGGATAGTTTCTCCACTGCTGTCTTGAAGCGGCTTATCGGTATAATCTTTTAGAAGCGACTTATCAATTTATCGGCTTTCGGTTCGTTCGTGTGAACGTTCGTATTAGGGACAAAAAGTCATAAGTTATAATTATAAGCCATATTTTGAAAGAATGGGCCATCCTTTGGTGCACGTAGTCGTAGGTGCAAGGAAAGATCATGAGTTTTGGAATTCGTGCGTGCATCAAAATGGAATCTGTATGTTTGCACTTAGCAGCTTCTGTTTCAGGATGGTAATTTTTTAATCTCTGTCCGAGGGCAAGCAAATCTGAGCTGACAAAATGGGGCGAGGTCAAAAGAACGGGCTGGACTGCTATATAGGCCAGTCTTGTCAAATGTACGACAAAAATGATGGGCTGGATCGATCAGCATGATTTGGAGCGCATAGCTTATCGCTTTCATGGGCCTAATTGCTGCCTTGGCCCTTGGGTAAATGCGGGATGCCGACAGCCCACTGCCCTGCGCCGAAAAGCCGTAGGCGCCCCGCGAGGCGAGTTGCAGCGAGCTCGCCGCCCCCAGCTGTGACTTTTTGCCCGAACGCCCGTGTGCCGTGGGCCGATGCCGTGGTATCGCCTCTCGGTCTCAGGCCTAATCGGCTGGGCCGTCAGACGTGCGCGCGCGCGACGCATCCGACGCGCGCCCCACCAAGGTCCGCAGCGGCGAGAGCCGAGAACACCTCCCGGCTGGTTTTGATGCTGCGGCTGAATTGGATTCCGGCGGCAAGCCTGCAACTAAAAACGCAGTACATCGCACACTCGTATACGGTATACGGTGCCCCTTCACGTAGAGTCCCTCTAGGGGATGATACTGCATGACTACCACCTTTTTTTTAACGATAATACAGGGTAACTCGAAGAGGCATCTATGAAGGAACCAGGAGTTCCATCTATCAAGACGCCGCTAATACGAAAGGTGCACTCAACTGATCTGTGGCGATCAACAGTACTAACACGATCGATCATCCGGAAAATTGTTGTGCCGCGGGGTTGGGAGCACTGGTGCAGCCCGTTGGAAAAGCCAACGCTTCTTCTCTGCAAGGTGGCTTCTCAAAGAAAATACATTCAAACTTGAGAAACTTCTGCAATAAAAGACCATGGAAATTTGCTAGTATGAATGTAATACCAGTAAAAGAAAAAAAAGAGAGAATAGTGTAGAAACCACCCATGATTAAAGGTCGTAGGGAGTGGCGAAGCCTTGAGCAAAATCGAGGGGACTAAGGCGCTAAGCTAGATCATTATAAATACAATATTTTACTCTTATTCAATTTAATTTCATTCATGAATGCAAGAAAACAAAGCCAAAAACACATAAATACAACGAAAGTATCTCATTAATAGAAATTGCACCTTGAAAATATGTAAATATGCTTTCGATGAGTAGTGATCAGTTATCTGCATATCAAAAGTAGCAAAATTAGTAATGTAATAATTAATTTTAAATAATTATGAATATTCAAGAAAAACATAACATACCACTTGACAAATTAAAAAATAGCATTTGAAGCAAAGCCCTCTTTTGGTAACTAACACTCTTCATCAAATGAAAAATGGTGTCTTCCCCATTGTCATTATATTTCAAACATAAGATGAGGCGAATGGAGTTGCTAAGCAACAGTTATAAGTCATCAAACTATCTTGGATCAGATTATTTCATTTCAACCCATATGCATAGTATTAGAGAAGTTTAATATGTTGATAGTGATGCCTTATTATATTGTTCGACGGTAATTGTTATGGAATATGTGATATTTACGTTATATGCTACTGCTTATGTGATGATGACAATGATGATAGAACAGGGTAAGTCATGATGCTTACCTGCTAATGATGATAATGATGGAATATATTTATGACAATGCACGCATGCATTGGCATTATGTGCACTCATATGATGAGAAAGATATTTACCGTGGGTGGATATATAAGACCTACTTCAGCAGGCCTCCACGGGAGTGGAGAGATCCCTATGCCGACGAGGATAAGCCTTTGATAGGGTGAATATCGACGGGTGTTCACTCAGACTATACCGATATATGCAATGAGATGAGCAAATGAAATTGTAGAGTAGTGTTGCATTGCACTAATAGAAAGATAATGATAAGGCATGAGAATGACGGTATGGTCATGTCTATAATTATGTTGAAACATGTGAAATACGACATAGCTAAATGATTGCTTATATGTTTGATAGTGTTTATTATTCTGTTGTGTGCTTGTTAAGTCTTCGAACTCACCCATATTTATTTGTGTTTTTTATGTGAGCATTGAAGACGACATGCACATGCGAGAGTAGCACATGTATTCCACGTACAAGCAATATTTTGCATATCATTCTCAGTTGATATACTTAGTCGTGTTTGGCCCGTGTGTCTCCTTTCGTTAGTTAATAAAAATTATACCTTTTGTCTTGATGCTCTGTGTTAAACATATGTGGCTTAATGGGACGTCGAGTTTCAAATAGAGAGAAGGCGTGGTAAAAATCCAACAACAATAGTTGTAAATGGTAGTGATTTGAGGTAGTGGTAGCATTTCAGACTCAAAGAATGAACCGAGGTGTTACGCTAAAGTTTTATTTTTGACGAAAAAATGTGCTTGGGGTGACGCGGCTAGCGAGGGAGTGTGAAGTATTTTCGCAAAATAAAAACTTCCCGGGCCATCCCTCTCACCCAAACACAGACAAATCTGTCCTTTTTTACTCTCCGAGGGCTCCTCTGCTCGATCGAATGTTCAGAATCAGACAAGTACAGCATCAACAAGGCGTGAAAAAGAAGTGCACGCAACTTACAAGACAGCGGCAGACACCTAGATAAGGAAATGGAGGAGAGTAGCGCAGCTCAAGAACGTTGCAGAATTGAGAACCACCAAAAGAACCAGGGTAAAAAACATGCACAGAAACTGATGTTGCATCTTCCTTTCAAGATAGATAGGATGCGAACTCCACACTGCTTTACACCATGAAGCAACGAACAATAAAATCTCTCGCTTCTGAGAGCAGATTAGTGATGACTGACTAAGACGAGGCCAAGGCGATGACTAGACACATGGCTTGAAAACTTATTGCACAAAATTGTAGCCTCGTGGATCCAAAACTTTGGTGGAACGGTCCCGCCTTTGGTTATTTTATGGATAATTCTAGCCAGACATTCCTACGGCCAGCACCCTTTCTAATCCGCTCGTAGCATTTACCCGAGAACTTGCATTTGAATCCTGGAACTGCCTTTTCCTGCAAAACGTAGCAACGCATACGAATTAGCAATCAGCAGCTACATCAAGTATCTGGAAACAAACCATACAAGGTACGTACTGCTACAGGCTTAACCTCAGTCAAAACACAATTCTCGTTGCACTGATCTGCAGCGGCACTAGAAAATGGACCGCCTTCAGTACCCAATAAAGAAAGTAGGAACGGCTAATGTCTATGTAAAGAATGAGGAAAAACATTCATTTAGTCTGTTCCAGTGAAATGTTAAGTTGATAGAAATAAAATACTGCGTCACTGAGTGACTACAGCTCGTACAGAAGATTGGCAACTAAGCAGCATTTGCCCTAAAAAATGCCCTGATTACAACACGGTTGGATAAAAAGTTAAAAACAGTTGGCAAAGTAACAATGTTATTGCATAATATACAATATTCATCTTTTTAGCTCAGTCAAACAAGCAAGAACCGACTTTTTCTCAGACTAGCATGAATCGACCTTAATAGAAGAAAATATACCTGCCATATGGTTGCTCATGCCTGTCCCCTGTAAAACTAATTTGGGGGTTTGGCATACTCGTGGGAACATCAACGGCACAAATGCCCTCTTCACCACTGTTATTCTGAATTTCCAGTAGCAGCTCAGGCTCCAGTTGCTCCGTATCTTCCACCACCACTGAAGTGCTTTCTTGACCATCACTTTCCAATGTCTCATGAACGATGCTAGCACCTTCCACTTCGTAGTCAAACCCTGAAACTGTCAATAAGAACTGTATCAAAATATGAAAAAGGTGGGCACGTTGAAGCAACTAACAGTTCATTACATCATTTTGCATATTTATGTGTGTGTGGTAGCAGCCAAGCACATCCACATGCAGAGACAGCGTCAATCTTAAAAAGAATGCTGAATAATTATTTTGGACCTCATTTTCCGCTTTAAGATTCTAGAAACTGATATGCTCTAAAAGTATGAGCATATAACCAAGTAGCAAGTGATCAATCAACAAAATGGAAAACATGAAAAGAGTGGGAGAGAGACCATTCATCTCTTCTGGATGACTGCATGCGTTACTCGAAATTTTATGACACGTAGTGGTTCCCTGTGAGCTGAAAATGGAGTACTCTGCCAACTCTAGTCTGCCAGAGTTAGGCATCATCATAGCATTCAATTCTTCCAAACGGTCAGATGCATTACTTAAATCCATGTCGCATACACTGGTTCTGCTAAAACTGAAAATTGTGTTCTCTGCCAGCTCTTTTCTTTCAGAGTTATTAGGAATCAAAGGAATGCTCAGATCTTTTGGATTATTGCGTGCAACATTTAGAACCTTCTGACACATGGTGGTTCCATGGAAACTGAGAATGCTATTCTCTGCCAATTCAATCCTGTCAGAGTAAGACATCACTGTGAAACCAAAAGATCCTGTCCATGTTTCCAGAAGCTGAGGAACTGCCGGTAAGAGAAGCCTTTCCACCCCCAAGCCAGAAAGCAACTGGAAAGTAAAAGAAAGTGAATTGATCAGCCCACACCAAGAAAATGCCAAGAGTATTTGACAAGCAAATGGGACGTTTTGCTACAATATGCAAACTCAATTTATCACTGCAGATGATTTTGAAATATATTCAACTAGTAAAAACCTTCTCCAGTTCATTCATCAGAAGGCGACACATTCCTTTTTGACGATATGGAACTCTTGTACCAATAAGAGGCAGCTCGGCAAACTTCTTGCCACATACCCTAATCAGAAAAGGAAATAAGTCAACATGGAGAAAAATGCTAAACAAAAAGGTTTTGATTAGCACGGAGGACAACTGTGAAGGCTAAAATACCTAAAAGTGCCGACAGATATTAGCTCACCACCTTTCTCGAGAAGAATCGTGTAGAATCCCCTAAAATTAAGCCGTTTGAGCTCCGATCTGCACACGATAGATAAAAATAAATTACAGTCTCCATTATGTCAAGAAATAATGAGCAGAGAAACATCAAATGCATGTAGATGAATAATTTGAACATAGATTTTTTTCAAACCTAATCCGAACATTGATGAATAGCTGTGCTGAACAGACTAACAACAACAGAAATTCAGACAAAGTTTCCAGCCCATGTCATGGCAGAACTACAGTGAGTGTAGTTCTATTTGGGCAATTTAACAAAATATCCAGCCTATTAAAATTATATACAATTTTTTATTTTTTTTCTAAATTAAGATACTTTATAATGGTGTAATAGTAGTATCAGGCTATCAGCTAATGCTTGCCACAATGCTCTCAAGTCTGTCACACATGGAGTAATCAACACTGAGTTAATGGAATGTAAAATGAACAGTCACACTGAAATGGTGCAATAGCAGTTCTTACTCTCTATTGAACACAATATCTTCAGAAAGATCACTCTGTGTGCGAGGCTCGATAATAGTAACAAAACATTCATGAAGAACATCAAGTGCAATGCACAACTTGCCATACTGTTCTGCCATTGTCTCATTGTCATAATCACCATGGTCACTGGCATTTTCTCTATCAAATCTCAAGATAGTACATGATAAGCCTTCAACTGGAGTTGGAATTGATTTCCCAATAAGCTCTTGCAAATGTTGAAATATCTGTGAACATCAGAATCAATCATTTAATGTGCGGGAGACAACATAACAAGCATGCATAAAGTCCACATTTTATTCTAAATTAATTCAGGGTAAAATAGAATTTAAGTTTACTGCCATACCTCTGAACATCCCATGCTGCAAAACCAGCACCCTTCCGGACAGCAGGTAAGCTGATGGCCTCTATTTCTTATGCAGCCAACATGATCTACCAAAATAAGATGAACAAGAAATCAGTGGATTTAAATATAAAATCTGGCGTATCTTATTATTGAGTGTTAAAAAAGCATACATTCACGTTCACATTGATCACAGTACATTATTGTCTTCTCAGTGAATTGGTTGGTATCAGGATCATAATCACTTTTGTCACAAATACTGCATCTACAAGATGGACAGAACCAGCTTCCTTCCGGAATGCCCTACAAAAGCAGCATGATACTGAAATTTTGTTTTTCAGACAAGCAAGTGCATAAGAAAACAAAACTTATATAAAAGAAAAACTAAGGAAATGCAGCAATCGTATCAAGTAACTATGGCACTTGAACCACAAGATCCTCATCTAATTCAAACAATAGACATTCCAAGTGGACACTAACAATCATATGGGTTGGCACTTGAACAGAAAAATATTCAATCAAGCACTAGTGATTAAATAATAAAAGCAAATGGGTATAGCTGAAAATGTCAAGCACCTCTATTACAGGAATCTTGCAACCATATGGGCATGAAAAGTTAGAAACTCAGAAAAAAAAAGTTCACACTGATAAGGAGTACCTCCAAACCAACACAAGCATGATGGAAGGATGAAGGACAATGGTCACAAAGTAATATCTCCCCACCATCATTGCAGATAGAGCATATCGAATCACTTTCAAGATCAGAATATTTTTTCTTCAAGCGCACATGCAGTGAATCTTTGGGCTTATTTTCACCCATCAATTCAACTAAACACTGTGACAGGGACCTCCCATCCTTTAAAAACATATGAGCGGAAGGTAACCGAGTACTGCTCCCAGCATGAACCTCAAAATTTTCCAGAGTGAATACTTTATTGCAACACAAGCATTTTATTCCATCTCTAGTAATGAAACCTTCCTTTATCCGAGGCCCATCACTTCTTTGCTTATAAGTAAGTTTATCTCTTGGTAATAAAATATTTTTGTCTACCAACAAAGACAAAACCGTTTTAGCACGATGCTGACTTGGAAGGATCCGTCCATGTATTGAACGTAAAGCTCGTGCATCGCTCACAGGAACTGAAGATGATTTTCTTTTCTTGGATTTTCCATGACATGTAGACCAAGTAAACATGTCATCACATCTATCTACAACTGAATACAGCAGATCCTGTCTTCTGCTTGTATCCCTTAGTCCACCACCGAGAGCTGTCAAGTTAGATGGATGCATAGATAAATCAGTGGTCATCTCAAAGCTTGCATTATTGTATTCATGATATCCTTTTTCTAGATATCCTTTACATGCTGCCAGTAGAGAGTTGTAGGACTTGCCATGTGGAGCATGATACTGCAATTCCTGTTTGCTACTAGATTTTTCCTTTTGCCATAATTTCCACCCAGCAGATTTGAGAAACTTCGTAGCATTTGATCTCAACCGTTTCCTTGTTGTGGAATTTTGCATATCGGCTTCCATATAGTCTATGTATTTTCTGATGGCATCAGATTTATTCTCTCGTTTACGCTTACCAAGTCTTGCCAGGTCCCTTGAAAATGTCGCATGGACATTTTCTTTGGGTGCCACCAAATAATTGTGCTTATCAGGTTTGTCTTCAATTCTGTTTCCATGAACTCGTTTAACACATCCAACTATGAAGCTGCGGAGTACTTGAGTGATAGAAAAATAGGTCTTCCCATCAGGTGACTCGTACCGGTAACTCTTAATAATATCTGATTGGCCGTTTGGTCTTGTAATGTCACGTGCTCTGAACTTAATACTCCAACCCAATGCCAAGAGATGCTTCTTCAGCTTTATCCTCAGAGCTTCATTGATGTGCCTGCCATCTTGATAATTAGCAAGCAGTGACACTATCTGCGGGGAAAGTTCTGCATCTAATTGCTGTGGTTCCCAAGACATTGAGGCACTTGTGGTCAATTTATTATTGGACTTGTTCTCTCTGAGGGCAAGATCCATGCCAGTTGGGCTGTAATGTGCATTCTTGCGTATCACATTATGTAGAAGCAAATAATTAGTATGATCACCCCAGCGATCATTTGCCTCACATGAACCTATAAAAGATGGGAATCGCTTCCCATCAGGTGAGACATAATACTTGTTCTTAGGTCGTTCTTCCACAAGGGTCCATCCTAAAGAATCAAGATGGTGCTTTGCCAACTCCCGTTTGGCACGAGCACTTCCCCTATTATTGTTGCAATAGCTTGAAATGAATTCTGACATGGCCTGGGAGATAACTGTTGGAGTGGAATCTGGTTTATCCATAACAATGGGCTCAATATTCGCATTTTGAAAGGCCGCAGAGGTTGAAGCTTCTGCCAATCTACAAGAGTCACCCATTTGATTTCCATCTTGGGTAGGTCTGCCACATAGAGACCACAATTCTGCAATGAGGGCTGCAAGTGATCTCTCCCAATAAGCTTCTGTTCCACACATCCACATTTTGCAATCTGTCCTAAAAGAAGGATGAGATCTCAAATCATACCATATCTGCTTGACTGATACAGGTAAACCATCTTTCTCTTCATGTGACAAAAGTATCTGGAGAAACAACCAGACTCCGCGTGGTTTCCATTTTCCGGTAACTTCATCCCAATCTTGAGTACGACGTAGCTGATCAACCGCCATAATGCATTCATCACCTTCATCAGGAAAAAAGACCTTTCTCTCCATGGAGCCCTCTGCATGATCAGCGATAACACCTTCCCAGTAGGATCCTTCCAGGAGTGCATCAACACAGAGTCCATAGCTAGCATCGGATACATGCAGTGGTTGATGTGGATGCAGCGGTCTTACATTTCCACGAGTGGATCCCCCAGGCACACTTGACTTGCCATCAATAGCATCTGACACCTGAACATTTTCAACAAGAGGCGATCCACCACCATTTTCATCAACAAAATCAGTATATCTTACAGTGCGAGAATTCTCCAAAATACCAGTGACAATAGCCTGATGCCATGAGCCACACAGCCCTGGATCACAACTAAACACCTACAGAACAGAAACATATCACTGAAACAGCATCAGGCATTCCCATCCACAGATATGAGAGCAGCCATAGTGACAGCGCAAAAGGAAAAAACATAATATTTCCAATATCTGTCAGTGAGTGGCGGACAATAATGAGTCCAGTGGGCGAATTAGAGGAAGCACCATGGGGATTTTACAAAGGATGGCACTAAGCCACTAACACATTAACCATGGCTCATGGACAAGGCAAATTTATTCTATGCATGCACCCTGTTGGATAAAAGAACAAAGAACGCTACGTGACTTCCTATTTTCCTTGCTTATTACTATGTTCCTACCTAACTAATGCAATGCTACTAATGTCAAGCATTAACGGACAACATGCAGAGGCAATTGGTGTCACCAACACAGCAGAAAAAAAAAATCAAGAACGATAGTTACAACAATATGACACTTTGGTGAGAGGCCACTAATACTACCCGAACTCACTCGAGTACCAACCAACAACCCAAGATTCCGATTTCCGAACTATTTGCACACGCTTACCAACATGGCCCCTTGCCTTGCCGTGCGCGGATGCCAGACTGCTCCAAAGACGAAATCTTTTACACTACTTCTACAACAGGCAGACGAGTTCGCTTGAACAAATTACGAGACTACTACACACGTAAGAGCAAACATGCACTGACACCATTATTTAACAAGCACTTCATCGCAGATTAACGCATACATGCTATTTCTAACCAGCCTTATAATCATTTAGATACCAATGCGATCGTTCCCAAGCGCATCAAATCCTCGCGCTAAACAACAATCACGAACGCTTTATAAGCAAATTAATCACAAGCCATCTGATCATGGCTCCGATCAAAGCCAGACACACGTGACTACAGGAGAAGCACCGAAGCCAAAAACCCAGCGGGACCCCGGCGAGCCGGCCGCGCAATGCGGTGGGCCCGACCGGTTATGACGGTGTGGTGGTTGGATAGCGCTCACCTCGACGTGCTCGCCGGGGAGAAGCTTCCTCTCTCCGGCCGCGGCGGCAGGAGGCGGCTCGCGCCTCCGCTTCGCGGTCCCCCGCACCATTGTGGGAGGCGGCCACGGCGAAGGCTAGGCTAGGGTTTGGGAGTTGGGTAGCGGAGGAGGTGGAGGTAGTTGAGGGAGGAGGAGGCGGATGCGGAAGCCAGGAAGGCGGAGGAGCAGAGAAAGGTGGGAGGCGTTAATGCCTCAGAGGAGAGGTTTTCGATAGATCGGTTCGGTGTTGTTATGGATTATATATTATGGCCTAATTAACGTGGGCATTAAGTATAGTGATTTAGCTTGATCCGCCTTAATTGGTGCCTTGAGTTTTGTGTAATTAGGGTGCTTGTAATTTTTCAAGAGGATATTTTGTTTTTAAGTGATGATTTTTTTAAAGATTTTTAGTGATGATTTTTCAGGGTAAGTGAAATTTTGTTTAGAGTAAGTGATGATATTTGGGAATGCCTTGCTTGTGATGTTTATTGCAGCCTTGCACTGGTTGACGTTTTGCATGAAGAAGACTTTGCTTCTTGTTTTCCAAACATTACAGCTCTATATACAAATTTCATGCATATAACAAATAGAAAAGGTAGACTCTTGCAAAATTTTTAAAAAGGTAGATATACCTATAATATAATATATCGAATGGTGATTTGTCAGCTGGCTTAGCTTTGTTCACTTTACTAGTCGAATGTCCGTGCGTTGCAACGGAAATCTATGTTACACATCATATAATTACCATATTACGTACACTTATCGTGTGAAGCATATAAATGTTATATTTTGTCCTCATAAGCTGTTCCACAATTATAATTCCTAAAGCTTTTTGGGTGAACATGTCCAATCTGAAAATTATCATTAGAGTCCGTGTGTGTATGTGTGTGTCTATATATATATATATATATATATATATATATATATATATATATATATATATATATATATATATATATATATATATATATATATATATATATATATATATATATATATATATATATATATATAGGAAACATACTTTTTACTCCTGGGTGTAATTACATCCACCTCTAATATACCACCTAAATAAACTTGAAATACTTCTTTATCACTTTAGGTATATTCATATACTAATTATAAGATACTCCAATTTGAACCACATGAAAAAATTGCAAGGAAGTCCATAGTTTTTAGCGTATTTTGTAAATACCTTCATATACGCATATAAAAAGGAGTATATCAAAAAAAAATGTACATACCACCTCTGAAAAATTGTTCATACCACCCAAATGGCCTTAAATACTCGTATACTATATGTGCATACCCTCCGTTACGCAAGATGCTCCCTACGTTGTGAGACACGACATAAGGTGTAATTACACCTGGAAGTAGAAAAGAGGCTATATATATATATATATATATATATATAGAGGTGAAATATAGGCAGCTTATATATTCTTTGCAGCGAAAACTACAAGAGGTAGCAGAATGAAAAAGAGCTTGGCGTTGTACTCCATACCTCAAAAATCTGTGCACAAAGTTCTAATATGATGTTAAAGGCAAGCATACAATAAGATTCATGATTGGATCAAACAATAGTCAAACATGTTGCCATCCATGTGCAGACCAGTCGATCATCTTGCCATCCATGATAACCTACAGATGAGGTAGTGAAGAACACATTATGCATCCATCCCTACATCATGCATATAAATAATATTTAACAATTGCAGTTATTAATCCCTATATGATGTAGCAAGAAGATAAAAAAAACTTATCACTACTTTTGTGCAGATAGTTGTGATTGAAGCCAGTGAAATCATCATAGAAGATAAGTTCAATTACTTTTTATTTTGCTAGTTACATCTAATTTTTTGGATAGTTATAGTGGATCTTTGTGTAGCTTTTGTATTGACTGCGTTTAAAACAAGTTTTAATGGTGATCAAAGGACTCCCAAAAAAAACTAATAAGTAAGGATTTCCTGAGTTCAGTTATACACTATAACTAATGCAAATCTCTTGGGTGTGCTAAACTGTGAAGACAATGTGCAAATCCTAAAGCCATATATTAATATGTGAACTTCAATGTCTAATTTCAAAATCAATATTATCCAGTACTGCTTTTATCGCTCATTTTTTAACCTGTAGCTGAATCCTTAATTAGCTAGCAGAAGAAATGGGTTTTCTACACACTTACTGAATCTACCAGATTTCCCTTGCTATGAGTTATCTACCCTATACTCTATAATACACCAAAATTTTCTTTACTAAATCCACCCCCCTCAACCACCCCCACAGTCATGCCAAATCTAAGTCCACCCAGATTTGTGTACCAAAATAATCCAACTTCATACAAATGAATGGCCTAGATCTCTCCTCAAACCTTATTCTCTTACTCATTGAAAATCCTAAGGTCAAAATCATCCGGATCATGCACATCATTGAACCCACCTCCCCTCCAACCGCCCGTGCGCCTGCCTCCCCACACGAGCCCGTGCGCCTCCTCCCCTGATTTCTCCCTCGCCTCCTCCCCCGCCCTGCGCTCCGCCGCCGCCGCCCCGCGCTCCGCCGCCGCCGCCCCGCGCTGCCGCCGCCTCCTCCTCCCCCCGCCCCGCGCCGATGACCAGAGCGAAGTGAAGTGTGAGTGTGAATAAGCGGCAAGTTTGCCCAAAGCTTTGAATAAGTGGCACTTGTGCCCATTGTGTTTTAAATTTGCTAAAAATCAACAAAAATTAAGTATCATGGCTCAAGTGTGGACTTTTTCATAAATTTCATGCAAGTATTAGTCTCTTTGTCTCAAATAGCATATGCCTTAGCATGACCCTTTGCTATGCTCATTCTTGATGTTATACCTAGTTCCGATGCCTTACAATTTTGGTTGGATTCATGTGATCACTTGAGTATATTTTGACACTTATGTGTATAACTTGATTTGGTCAAATGCTATAGTTATCACTTTGGTATCTTTGCTTGATTCATTCTCATCTTGGATGGTCCTCAAAACTCGAGTTAGATAATTTCATTTTACATTGTTGTATGCCTCTTGACTTATTACATGCATTAACTAGTCTTGTGCTAAAATGACTTGTTGTCCGGGTTCGATAATTTCATGTCATTTACTTGAGGACAAGTAAAAGCTTAAGCTTGGGGGTATGACATGCGTCATGTTTGCATATATTTACATGCCATTTTACCCTTTTATTTTTCACATTTTGGGACCATTTATCATCATTTACACGTTTTTCTAAAATTAATTGCTCGAATTGGACCATTTTACATTTTTTGCAATTTTCCACAGGCCGGCGCGATCTAGGCGCATAAACGACAAAACTGGACTACTCCGTACAGATGTACGCATCGACACGAACGCGTAGGATCTTTCCGCGACGAAAACGGAGTTCCGGAGGGCCTGAATGGAAGGATTCAAATGGGGGAAGGACTTGATTGTAATTGCTGAACCCTGGAGGGCAAAAATCGTAAAATTGCCAAAATCCCCATTCCCCTCAAAAACCCTAGCCGCCAGCGAATCAAAGGAAGCCCGGTTCTTTCTTCTCAGTCCCCCGTCGCCTTCTTCTCCTTCTTCCCCCCATTCTCCTCCAAATCCGGCGCCGGCGAGGCCGGGCCTTACCTCGCCGACCGCTCCTGCTCCTCACCCGCACCGTCTCCCTCTCCATCCTTCTCCGACCCCCATTCTCTGCCTTCTTTACACACCGCTCCCCTTCTCCCATCACACCGCCGCCGCTTCACCTCTACTCCCTCCTCCATTTCCCAGTGCCTCCCCATACCTCGCCGCCTCACTTCTCCGCACCAGACCGCCGGTGGCCATCTCCCTACCGCGCCTCTCTCTCTTTGTGCCTCTCCCTCCACAGCTTCCCTTCTCCACTGCCTCCCCCTTCTCTCCACCGCTCTCAGCCGCATCCTCCATCTCCTCCCAGAGCGCCTCCTCGGTGCGGCCCCGCCGCTCCTTCTTCTCCACCCTCCTTCACCGCGCCGCCCCTCTGCTCTCCCTCCGCCTAGCCTCTCCTCTTCCCCACCAGTGCACCGCCGCCTTGCTCCCCTCCGGTAGGCGCCGCCGATCGCCACCTCTTCACCACCTCGCCGACACCGATTGGCATCGCCTCCTCCAACCTCCGTCGACCCCCTCAGCAGCACCTACACCGGCGGCAGTGACATCTTCACCACCCACGCCGGCTCTGCTTCCTCTTCACTGCTTCGACTACAGTCCATCTTCCCCAAATGCTATCTGTTTCTTCATTCGGTTTAATGTTTCTGAACTTGTCTTAATTTTGCTACTGGTGCTTGTGTAATCTTGTGAACAAATGCTGAATGTTATTATATATCTTGTGATGCTTATGGATGAATGATGGTATGGACTTTGGTAGTAGCAATGATATGTTATGATATGAAATGTCAGGTTTAAATTCATATTTATGCTTGGTGGATCTGTAGTTCTAGTTTGTTAAATCTGTGATTGTGCTCTGCTAGCGTGTTCCAGAATTGCTTTATATTCCTGTTGCAATGTGTTGATGAATTGTGGATTGTCATCTGAGATCTGTGATGTATGCATGTGTCCAGTAGAGTTGTGATTCTGCTCTGTTAGTTTGTTTCAGATTTACTATATGTTCATGTTGCAGGTAGCTTAATTCTAGGATTTGTGTGTCATTGTGATTTATGTGAATGTGATCAGTGGATATGCCTTGTTCTGTCTTTGTGATATATGTGGATGTGGAATAGTGGATGAGAATTTGTTATTTTTAATATGTTAGTTTATGTCGTTCAAATTTATTAGCACTTGTGTTATGTTCCTAGTGAGTGTGGTCTTCTGTTAAGTCATTGTTAATTGTCATTGTCAGTAGTAGTCTCTGTGTTTGTCTTGTTGTCCTGTGCGATTTAGCGAGTCAGCGACCGTCTCCCTTCCCCGTGCTATCTCAACCTCCCTTTGCTTCTAAACCTTCCCTCTTTGCTTTTCTCAGCTGTTGCTCGATAGTTAAGTCGTGCGTGTTTGTCGTAGTTTCTTGTGTTGTCCCGTCATCGTCGTCCAGTTAGCTGTCGGCCGTATCCTCTCCTTGTTCCCTCTCAATCCACCTAGTGCTTCTAAACCCTCCCTCAGTGCTTCTCGACTACCTCTTTCTTTCTTGCGGTCGATAGTTATTTAGGTCGTCGGTCGGTAGTTACTTTCGTCGTGTAGTCGTCATTGTTCGTTCATTTGTTAGTCGTGTTCAGTCGTTTAGTTGTCGTGACGTTCGTGCGTCGTTCGTCTAGTCTTTCGTCGTTTTGTTCGTTCGGTCGTACGACGTCTATTCGTACGGTCGTTCGTTCCGTCATCGTTTGATTGTTTAGTTCGTTCGTTTGGCTGATTCGGTAGACATTTTAGATTTAGTTTTCTCCCCTGTTTCGTTTGACCTAGCTTTAGCCGAGCACCGGTAGCCTCAGTCTAGTCCCTGTGGAGAACACGACACTCGTCGCTATTTCAGTGGCAACCCGTGCACTTGCGGGTGTGCTATTTTTGCACGATCAAGCAATTTTGGCGCCGTTGCCGGGGATTAGCTTAGAGTGACAGTGTTAGGCTATAGACTAGGTCGTTTGTTTGCTTTTGCTTGTTTTTTGTTTGTGCTGACTTTTCTTTCTTTTTGTTATTGTTCATATTTGTGATATATTGCTAATCCCTAACCCTTTTCTAGTTGCTTCTCTCTTTCGCGATTTTCGTATCCATTCTCGCAGGTTGATTGATATAGGTACTTATTGAGGCTATGGTTTACTATTCTGATTCTCGTGGTTTTATGAGCACCCCTAGCACTTATGAAACTCTTCAAGAACAGGTAAATCTATTGTCTGGTCAGTTAGAACGCTATGCTTTAGAGCGAGGTATTGTGTTAGAGAGCGGGCATGATCAGTATAGTTGTTTAGCAGGCGCTCGTTCTCTAGTTGTTCCTATATGCCAGACTTGTGGTTTTCAGGGCCATTCACCCGCTGAGTGCCAGCGTGGTTATTTGTCCACTCCAGAGTGTTGCGGGATGAGCTTTGCTCAGCCGAGTGGGCCATACCCTGACACTTATCACCCTGGATGGCCTGAGCACTCGAGTCTGTCATATGGGAACAACAACCCTGATATCTCATCATTTTCTTCTAGTATACCATTGCAGGGTTTTAGATTCGGAGATCAGGATATTTCTCATTGGTCACATCAGCACTATCCTGTACCTCAGCATCAGACTCCTACTCCTGAGCTCGATGAGTTGTCCAGATTTGAGGAGAGGATTTCTAGGATTATAGGAGATTCCGAGAGAAGAATGAGTAGTGACTTCTCATTAGACCTGACACCTCCTGCTTGTAGTTCACCTGTACCTTCACTGAGCCAGTTTACAGTTCCTATATATGAGTCCTTAGAGCAGTCTCATGAGCCACCTCCTTCACATGTAGATCAGGCTGCCAGACTTGATGCATTATGCAAGGAACTGATGACTGTGCCTCCTGGTGGTGACCGTGCGATGGCGATTCAGGACGAGATTGAGGCGATCATGAGCACCAGGTCTACTTGTGTGGATAGTTTTGCCGTTTCACAGCCTTCCATTAGCACCACAGAGATAGTTCTGGATAGAGATGAGAGTCAGCCTACTAGTCTTACACCTGATCTTGCTAGCGAGGGTCTATTGTTGGAGACACTGCAGACACACCTAGAGGCACCTCAGTCGGATCCTTCGCCTATTGACTCTGATGATCCTTATGTTGACACTGAGCTAGATGATGAGGACCTACCTTCTGATGATGATTGTTTCACTCCTGACTATGAGGATGAGTTTGCGGTAGATCCACTCTTGAGTTGTGATGAGCTAGATTTAGATGATGAGAGCTTTGTGCCAGATGATGACGAATTCATTATGGATATGCTTTTGAGTTCTGAGGTTCCACATCTTGATGAGGGGGCTGCTTCCGATGTCGAGGAGGAGCACATTTCTATTGATCCACCACCGGCTACTTCTTTCGTCGACATCGCCCCTCTGGAGGTTTCTACTACCATATATTCTCTTTCGCCTACACTTCAGGTAGTATGGAAACTCTTCCCCGACCACCTCAGGTTCGATTTCCTTGGCTCAGACGAGACATATGCTATTACTAGTTGTGCTTATCTCATTTATAGTCCTCATTATGTACTTTATCGATATACCTACATGATTGGATATTCTATTGATGACTTAGAGGGTGTCAACCCTATCACACATACTTGCCATGTTTTTGAGTTGGTTTCCAGGGTTATGCTTGTGTACCGTCGACTGCGAGTAGACTTGGCTCGAGTCGACATCCCTTGGGATCCAGGTGGATTTCGAGGCATGCTGCTTCATGAGGAGGGCGGACATGTGCCTTTTCCATGTCCCGTCCTTGGCCTTCCTCCCGCTATATCCAAATGAGCTTCTCTTTTTCCTTTTATTTCCATTTTGTTTGTTAGTTTCTCCTCTTTTCTTTTCTTTTCTTTCTTTTTATTTCAGGTCCCGTGCTAGATCTTCATCCTTGTACGTGCGAGAAGTCATGGGATGATTAGTCTACTTCCACTACATCATATATACCCGGTGAGCTGTTTCTTACCCCTTTATGCGCATTCTTGATTCATTGCTCAATTTAAGCTTGGGGGAGGACTTGTATGTGTATGGATGATGTTCTAGCATGTTTGTTTATATTTGTGAGCATTTGAGCTTATTGTCGTGTAGTTGATGATATGTGGTCATTCTTATGCTTCATATGATACTTATGTTGATGATATATGGCCTTTATTATTGCTCTCATGTTATGCTTGATTGTATATATTTGCCATGTGAGCCCATGCTATGATTAAACAAGAAAGGTCATGCCGAAATTTCATTGAGCTATATTGTCATTAGTTCCTTGTATGTCTTAAGTCACTTGGCATCATATTAAAGTTTGAGCTTTGGTTATTATCCTTGATGTGCTTAGAAACCTTGTGATCCTATAGCATTTGATTCATTGCGAGTAACACATGTGTTTTAACCATTTGCGGATTGAATTGGTTCTAGTCATCGCCTCTTGAATGATCATATCTTAGTTTCATGCTTTGGCATATGTTATTTTAGATATTGATACTTTGCTTGAATGAAAAATTTGTGAAAAGAGTAGTCCTATCTTGAGCCAATAACTTGGTTGATTTATCTAGGTATCCATGTCTCGAGACATGTGTTACTTAGCATTAACGAAAACCGGTTAAAGATGCTTAATCCAAACTGAACAAAAGAGAAAAAAAAATGTTTTGCAATGCGTGAGTGTGTAAAATAAGTGACTATGTCACATTGGTTCGAAAATGTGTTAAATAAGTGGCATTTTTGCCCAAGTGAAGTGTGAGTGTGAATAAGCGGCAAGTTTGCCCAAAGCTTTGAATAAGTGGCACTTGTGCCCATTGTGTTTTAAATTTGCTAAAAATCAACAAAAATTAAGTATCATGGCTCAAGTGTGGACTTTTTCATAAATTTCATGTAAGTATTAGTCTCTTTGTCTCAAATAGCATATGCCTTAGCATGACCCTTTGCTATGCTCATTCTTGATGTTATACCTAGTTCCGATGCCTTACAATTTTGGTTGGATTCATGTGATCACTTGAGTATATTTTGACACTTATGTGTATAACTTGATTTGGTCAAATGCTATAGTTATCACTTTGGTATCTTTGCTTGATTCATTCTCATCTTGGATGGTCCTCAAAACTCGAGTTAGATAATTTCATTTTACATTGTTGTATGCCTCTTGACTTATTACATGCATTAACTAGTCTTGTGCTAAAATGACTTGTTGTCCGGGTTCGATAATTTCATGTCATTTACTTGAGGACAAGTAAAAGCTTAAGCTTGGGGGTATGACATGCGTCATGTTTGCATATATTTACATGCCATTTTACCCTTTTATTTTTCACATTTTGGGACCATTTATCATCATTTACACGTTTTTCTAAAATTAATTGCTCGAATTGGACCATTTTACATTTTTTGCAATTTTCCACAGGCCGGCGCGATCTAGGCGCATAAACGACAAAACTGGACTACTCCGTACAGATGTACGCATCGACACGAACGCGTAGGATCTTTCCGCGACGAAAACGGAGTTCCGGAGGGCCTGAATGGAAGGATTCAAATGGGGGAAGGACTTGATTGTAATTGCTGAACCCTGGAGGGCAAAAATCGTAAAATTGCCAAAATCCCCATTCCCCTCAAAAACCCTAGCCGCCAGCGAATCAAAGGAAGCCCGGTTCTTTCTTCTCAGTCCCCCGTCGCCGCCTTCTCCTTCTTCCCCCCATTCTCCTCCAAATCCGGCGCCGGCGAGGCCGGGCCTTACCTCGCCGACCGCTCCTGCTCCTCACCCGCACCGTCTCCCTCTCCATCCTTCTCCGACCCCCATTCTCTGCCTTCTTTACACACCGCTCCCCTTCTCCCATCACACCGCCGCCGCTTCACCTCTACTCCCTCCTCCATTTCCCAGTGCCTCCCCATACCTCGCCGCCTCACTTCTCCGCACCAGACCGCCGGTGGCCATCTCCCTACCGCGCCTCTCTCTCTTTGTGCCTCTCCCTCCACAGCTTCCCTTCTCCACTGCCTCCCCCTTCTCTCCACCGCTCTCAGCCGCATCCTCCATCTCCTCCCAGAGCGCCTCCTCGGTGCGGCCCCGCCGCTCCTTCTTCTCCACCCTCCTTCACCGCGCCGCCCCTCTGCTCTCCCTCCGCCTAGCCTCTCCTCTTCCCCACCAGTGCACCGCCGCCTTGCTCCCCTCCGGTAGGCGCCGCCGATCGCCACCTCTTCACCACCTCGCCGACACCGATTGGCATCGCCTCCTCCAACCTCCGTCGACCCCCTCAGCAGCACCTACACCGGCGGCAGTGACATCTTCACCACCCACGCCGGCTCTGCTTCCTCTTCACTGCTTCGACTACAGTCCATCTTCCCCAAATGCTATCTGTTTCTTCATTCGGTTTAATGTTTCTGAACTTGTCTTAATTTTGCTACTGGTGCTTGTGTAATCTTGTGAACAAATGCTGAATGTTATTATATATCTTGTGATGCTTATGGATGAATGATGGTATGGACTTTGGTAGTAGCAATGATATGTTATGATATGAAATGTCAGGTTTAAATTCATATTTATGCTTGGTGGATCTGTAGTTCTAGTTTGTTAAATCTGTGATTGTGCTCTGCTAGCGTGTTCCAGAATTGCTTTATATTCCTGTTGCAATGTGTTGATGAATTGTGGATTGTCATCTGAGATCTGTGATGTATGCATGTGTCCAGTAGAGTTGTGATTCTGCTCTGTTAGTTTGTTTCAGATTTACTATATGTTCATGTTGCAGGTAGCTTAATTCTAGGATTTGTGTGTCATTGTGATTTATGTGAATGTGATCAGTGGATATGCCTTGTTCTGTCTTTGTGATATATGTGGATGTGGAATAGTGGATGAGAATTTGTTATTTTTAATATGTTAGTTTATGTCGTTCAAATTTATTAGCACTTGTGTTATGTTCCTAGTGAGTGTGGTCTTCTGTTAAGTCATTGTTAATTGTCATTGTCAGTAGTAGTCTCTGTGTTTGTCTTGTTGTCCTGTGCGATTTAGCGAGTCAGCGACCGTCTCCCTTCCCCGTGCTATCTCAACCTCCCTTTGCTTCTAAACCTTCCCTCTTTGCTTTTCTCAGCTGTTGCTCGATAGTTAAGTCGTGCGTGTTTGTCGTAGTTTCTTGTGTTGTCCCGTCATCGTCGTCCAGTTAGCTGTCGGCCGTATCCTCTCCTTGTTCCCTCTCAATCCACCTAGTGCTTCTAAACCCTCCCTCAGTGCTTCTCGACTACCTCTTTCTTTCTTGCGGTCGATAGTTATTTAGGTCGTCGGTCGGTAGTTACTTTCGTCGTGTAGTCGTCATTGTTCGTTCATTTGTTAGTCGTGTTCAGTCGTTTAGTTGTCGTGACGTTCGTGCGTCGTTCGTCTAGTCTTTCGTCGTTTTGTTCGTTCGGTCGTACGACGTCTATTCGTACGGTCGTTCGTTCCGTCATCGTTTGATTGTTTAGTTCGTTCGTTTGGCTGATTCGGTAGACATTTTAGATTTAGTTTTCTCCCCTGTTTCGTTTGACCTAGCTTTAGCCGAGCACCGGTAGCCTCAGTCTAGTCCCTGTGGAGAACACGACACTCGCCGCTATTTCAGTGGCAACCCGTGCACTTGCGGGTGTGCTATTTTTGCACGATTAAGGGCGAAGGACTGCCCTGGTTTGGAATTGTCCTGGGTGTCGTCCCAGTGGTAAGTTAAGCGGCTATAACGCTGAAGAAATTGCTATATGGTGCAGATGCCATGTAACGGTGGATGGAATCTGAATCGATATTAATAATGCATTTCCTTGTACATTATGATTTGGTTCAAATTGCTAGGTCTTAGGGATTTTTAAATAATTGTATTCAAAAGCACTCCTTGCCAAAACAAAATAACCCGAGCCTCTCCTCTGTTAAGCCATGCATACTATTTATTTGCATTCTGTGTATTGGCTCGCGGAGCACGGGGTCGGAGTGCTCATGCTCGCTTTTGCGACAAAATTCAGAATCAAGAAATCAAATCACCTCGCCTCAGCAACAAGATTGGTCAAGCTGGCCGAGAAGATGAAGATGTCAAGGGCTAGGTCGCGAACCTCCAGTTGGCTGCCTGTGGGCATGTCCTGAAGGTCCCACCTGTGTGCTTCGTTCTTCCGCTGCTGCAATTTAATGATTTCGGCCTAATCGGCCCATAAGTAAGTTTACTATTACATTTACGCTTTCGCATGATATGTATTTTGATATTCGGAACTGTAAACTGTGAGCACTATCTACTGATCCAGGGAATAGTGCAGTAAATCATAGAGGAATCCGGATGTTAATATCTGGGTCCCTACAGCGATGGTATCAGAGCATATCGACTGCAGGTCGTGACCTAGTTAGCCTGGTCGTTAGTTTCATGACTAGAAATATTTCTTTGAAATATTAGTTCCAAAAATATAAGTTATACTGCTCATTCTCATCTATCTTAGATGAATCCCTCTCATCTGTATTCTGCCCTAGCCATTTTTACTTTTAAAGCTTTCTTACCCCGAATTCAAAACAATAACAGAAGAATGAGTGCTGATATCAATTTACCCCCAAATACTTCCCTCTTCTATCTATCGATTGAAAAGGAAAATTTTGATCCTCTTCTCGTACCCTTACTCCAAAAATTTAAGGTTAGGAACGTTGGAGATATTCATGAAGATAAGGTGGTCTCGTTTTAAATATACTATGTGCACGGACCCTGCGTTCTTATGTGTGCTCCCCGAGTAGACGATGTATTGTTGCAAGATTCTATTTGGCCCTGTGCACTGCCTTCTTGTTCTCGGGCATTACATTTCGCGGTCACAGGAAAAGAGGGTTTTAAAAGCTTGTGTGATTTATGTGCCACCCCAGCTTTCGGGGTATACCCTTTTCAAATCAAAATGGGTTTAGGGTGTCTTATCCCCCACGATTCTACCCGTATCCCATGCTGTTCCCTCTCACCTTTCTGTTGAAAAGCCCCTCAGTACCACTGAAGCAAAGTGATGGATCACCAAAGACCAAGACTCGAGACTCAGTCTTGCTAACACTCTCTCCTCACCCACTCGGAGGTCCCATAGATCAAATCGCCGCCGACTACACAGAATGACAAGGAATGTGTCGACAATATGAAGAGAAAAGACCTTGCACCTACCAATGCTCTGTAGACTATTCCCAACTACGAAAACGACCATCACCCTGGCGAATATCCTGTGAGCGAGGCTATATGTTTTCCCTGTGGAAGACAAGACCGCTAACCCGAAGGATGCTTCCCAAAACCTATTACTGATCAAGCAACCGAAGAACCACGGATGAGTCCCCAACTCGCCACAGGACCCATCATACATTGAGCTAGGAGAGACAAATAATGATTAGTGGCATTTATTTTAACGGGGGTAGCATTATGAGATAGAAATGTCAGAGAACTATGCGACGTATATTTGGAGTTGCGACAACCTGGACCCAGGACAAATCGAACCAGTACAAGAAAACTTGCAAGACCAGGAGCCTTACCATGATAAGGATGAAAGACCATCATATAAATATGTCCATAGTCACCTTTGTATTCCTAAGGCCTCTACCCTAGGGCATAGACCATTGCTACCCACCTATTAATATGAAATTCTACAACCAGATGTCCAACAGACGATGCAATCACTCCATTCTACGATGACGTGAAGACAACAATGTCAAAGAGCAAGTAATTAGAAGGCTACGACCTATCCAGGAGAACAAGGTTTTCTTTTCCCTTTTGACTTCTCCAAGTGTTAACCCCTATTGTGCAGATTTCCATATCTCGATGGAGCTAAAGAGCTATACGACAAGCAATACCCCGAAACCCATTGCTAGCCAATATAACCTCACCTTAATTCTTTCTGCTCTACCGGAATCTCAGGGTCGAGATTCATTTAAGGGGGGTAGGTTTGTAACATCCTGAAATTTGAAATTTGAAAAAATGAAGTTTTTGAATTATTTTTGCAATATATTTGAAATTGGAGTTCATGGTATTTTTCTGAAAATTTGGTTGAAATTCCAAAGAACTAAAAGGTTCAAGAAGGAAATAAACATGTTTAAATGACAGAAAATCAGGATTTAAAATGCGAATCTGAAAAGAGAAATCCAGAAAAGGGAGGGAGGAATCTGAAATAAAAATTTGGATTTCCATATTCGAATATGTATAAAAGACAATAAAAATAAAAGAGGGAAATATAAATCCAAATGAATATTCATAAGGGAATATTTAGATATACAAATATATCTGCAAATTATGAAAGAAAGAGTTTAACAATAGGAAATGAAAATATGCAAAAGTATAAAAATATATTTACACAAATAAATAACAAAAGGGCAGCCGGCCGGCCACCATCCTCGGCCCGGCCCAGCTCCACAGCGCCCCCCCGACCGTTCTCTCTGGCTGCGGGCCCCGCTCTCCACCCCGCGCTTGCCTCTCTGCCCGTGGACGAGCGCCCGTGCCTCCCTTCCTCTCTTCTTTCTCCGCGTGTGCCTGCGCCTCCTCTGCTACGCTCAGCTTCCTTCCTCCACGCGGCATCCATGCACTGCCGTTGCCCACGGTTTTCCCCGCGCCGCCCACCGTTTCCATAGCCTCCCCATGGC
This sequence comes from Dendrocalamus latiflorus, assembly GCA_017311315.1. NCBI lineage: Eukaryota > Viridiplantae > Streptophyta > Magnoliopsida > Poales > Poaceae > Dendrocalamus > Dendrocalamus latiflorus. The sequence continues at coordinate 15,023,907 of CM029652.1, read as the reverse complement.
CATAAGAAGCTTCCCGCGCCACTCCTCTCCTATCTTCTCCCCTTCTTCCCCATCCGCCCGTAAGCAAGCCGCCACCGCCTCCTTGCCAAATCCCACCCTCCGGCGAGTCCCCTCCAAAATTGAGCGCGTCATCTCGATCCCCTACATCTCTTCTTCATCCCCTCCGCTTTAATTGGAGTCCGGTGCGCTGGAGATCGCGCATTGCCCGTTTTCCTCGCCGCCGGCCAAAACCGCCGCCGCCAGCGCCGCTCCCTCCTTGGTGAACCCCGGCTCGATTGCTTCCTTCAGGAGCATCACCAAGGCGCCGCGAGTCTTCCCCAAGCATCGGCTGCGGCTTTCCTTCACTCCAGCTCGCCGGCACCGAGAGCCCACCTGCGCCGCCGTAGGCCATCGCCGCCGGCCTGCCTCGGCCTCCCTTCGGCCGCGACAACCACGTGGTGAGAATTCCCGAGACTCGTTACTGCTTCTGCGTCGGTCAATTTACCCCTTCCCTCCCCCACGCCGCCGTCGCCCTGTTCGGCTCCAATCTCCGGCCGCCGCAAGCCACCATAGCTCAACCATGGCGCCACCCCGGCTATGACGGTTCCTCCCCTAGTCTCCGCGACCCCACAACGTTCCATTTTGCCACCCGCCGGCTCTTCTCCCCGCCCCCTCTCCGGTTACCTTGCCGTCGCCGACGCCACCCGGCCGGGTGCCTTGCCGCCTCCCCTGTTTCTTTCTTCCCCACCCCTTCCTGCTTTAGCCGAATGGAGTAGCTGCCCTCTACTCTCACCCTTCCCCATGACAGGTGGGCCTAATTCCTTTGTGGTAAATACATGTTAGCAAGTTTGTTCAATACCAACTTCTCCAGAACAAAAATACCAAAAGTATATATATTTATATACTGTACATAGGGGTTTGATGACAATTCAAATGTGGATAAAGTTTTAATGGTAAGATTGAAATTATAGATTTATGGGAATTCGATAAAAACATGGTCTTACAAATAGAATGAGGATAAATCTAGTTGTGAAATTAGACTAAGAATTTAAGTGAAATAAATTGGATGATGTAAAGACTATAACCACAAGGTTTAAATTAAAGAGTACCTTTAATAGTAATTAAAAATGAAAGTCCTAATATTTAAATGCCACCAGTAAATAAATCTCAACGGTATACCTATAGTCAATAACGATAAAATTTTGTACAGCAAGTTCGGCCCTATGTGAATGAAATTTAATTAGGGTTAAAGCATGTTAGAAGCTAAGTAAAGGAATAAAGTAAAAATGTCAGTTGGCCCTAGAATACCTTCGATCAAAAGATCATAATTAGGTATTGGAACATATGACATTGAATTGGCCTCGCCGATGAATCAACTGAAGGGCATATATAAATTGCTAAAGGTATACCCTTGTAGATATAGATATTAGTGAAGGTTTTGTATCCACCATAGACCCCATTAAAGATATAGGCACTATTATTAATACACTACTGATCGTGAAGTCTTAAGTGGTAGTTTTAACTTAGTAACAATAATAACAATAATAAAAATGATAATAATGCATCCAAGTTAAAGTTAAGGAAATAATGTAGAGAGGCTAATAAATTTAATTAAGGTATAAAATAGGGTTACTTAAGAGTTAATATTGATTATTTATTGTGTAAGTTATCTAATGTAGTTACATAAATAGTAGTTATCACTAGCGTGCCATCGATAAATAAGTGTTAGTGTTAGATTTTGCTAAATAGCAAATACAGAAATGTAACCTTATAAAACAAGCCTTGCTAGACAAGTAATTGAAGCTAAGCCTAATTATAATTAAGGTATAGACAAATTGATAATGAGCCCTAAATTAAATCTTAACATTAGTGAATGATAATAACCGGTCAAGGAACATAAATTAAGCAAAATATTCAAAGTATATGAAATAGGATGTCCATTAAAGTTAGAGACATTTATAGGCAAATGTATATAGATAAATAGTTAGAAAAATGTTGATGACATATATGCACCATTAGTAAATATGTTAGTTCAATTTTTAAAACACCTTAGACCTTATTGAAAATATAAACTCTAACATTAACATATTGCCGACCATGAAATCTTAGGTAGTAGTTTTAATTTAGTAGAGAAAACAAAATGTAATCATGTGTAGCAGGTTTGAATAGAAAAGGGATGTAAAAGTTAACCATCTAGAGTATGACTATCGTTTCTACATCTCTAAAAGGCCATCTTAATATATAGTTACTAAAATATAATAGCACTGGGACATCGGGCATTAAAATGACCTATCTAATATATATAAACATTCCAGAGTAAACACTTAATTAATAACCACGAGTAATTAGAGTTGCATAAAATGCCACATATCAAATTCAGTGATATGAAGATACATAAAATAGGATAATGGGATTATTAAAGACTTAAATTCTAAATTAATTACCTAATATAAATAAATAATGAGCATTTGCTATTTATCTTAATCTAGTTAATAAGTAATGGCATATATCGGTAATTAATCAAAAACTTAATAAAGATATTCAAGTGTTATAATACCTTCGGCTAAAAGATTTATAGAATAAGTACAAATCTCATCCATCAGTTCAGTTTGCCTTCACCATAACCTGAGCTGCAAGGAATGCATACCCTAAAGATAGAATTTGTACACTAAACTCCTGCACCAGTCTATAGGTCTAACCTGACTCATGGAACTTCCTTGATAAATAACAAAATAATACAAAGAGATTATTAATAGAAAGATCAAGTTATCGTATGCTATTACCAACCTTGCCTCAACTCACCAATTCACCCATTAACTCGTAATAAAACTAAATTGAGTTTATTCGGATTTATTTGGATCTTTTTGAGTTATTTGCTTTTATTTGGATTCAGTCGTTTGTCACGTAATTAGAAATCGGGAGTCGTGAAGATTCAATGGATCAAGCGAGATCAAGCTTGAAGTGAAGATAGAGACCAAAAGCTCAAGAGAAAGCATTGTGTGAGCTCAAGACAGCGGTAAACCGCGCCAGGCGAGTCAATACTTTGATCATGTTGAACCTACAGTTTCTGCAAATTATTTTGTTTTAAATTATCAAATTGCATGCTGCTATTTATATGCAAATACATGTTTAACTTGATATTCTAGCTATATACCCAATGTTTACCTTGAATAATATTATACCTCCTTTGGAATAGTTGAATGTGTGAACCTTGTCACCCTAGCAAAATTATAATGGTAACTTTTGAAAATAAGTCCCTAATTATATGCCATGCTTAGTACTGCATAAATACTCAGGGGCACCGAAATGCCCCAAACATTATTGTCATATTGAATCATGAGAAACTGGTTTGGGCAGTCATGGTGGGAATGACTGGTATATTTTTACATGATTATTTTATGCTCCCAAAAATCCTAACTTGCTTAAATATCTGAGCGGATGGCTTGGGGGCTGGTATGTGGTGCGGTGGGAGCACAAATCATGGAGTGTGGTAGAACCGCTCAGATAATACTAAGGACTGAATCTTGTCATGTCAGCCCGTGTAAAACAGTACAACCACAAGTCTGTAAAATACAACTTGGCTAAGTAGACTTATCGAAATCCCGGACTCATCTCACTGGTAGTGGATTCATGGGGTTATGCTATGGCAAGGGGGCCTGAAGGGACACCAGTGGAGGGTGAAGTTTTCCCGCTTTCCTAACGCTGCGGGAAGTAGGAGCCCGAGCTGCGTTAGAGTCTGGGGAAAACATCCCGCGCACAGATGGGACCCATCGCAAATGGGCGGTCACCCATAATGTGAGATGGGAGAAAGGACTAGATATTTTGAAAAGTTACTGTGATGATCTACTTAACCACACTTCTAAGGAATTGTGTGGGGCAACGAGTTGATTGTCTCTTGTGGTGAAAGTGTACAAACTCTGCAGAGTCAAAACTATTCGAATAGCCGTGCCCACGGTCAAGGGCGGACATGGGAACTTAACTGGATATAGTTCTGTTTTAAAAACATTGGAAACTGGGAATGCAAACTTGAAGGGCGAATGACTGCCCTGGTTTGGAATTGTCCTGGGTGTCGTCCCAGTGGTAAGTTAAGCGGCTATAACGCTGAAGAAATTGCTATATGGTGCAGATGCCATGTAACGGTGGATGGAATCTGAATCGATATTAATAATGCATTTCCTTGTACATTATGATTTGGTTCAAATTGCTAGGTCTTAGGGATTTTTAAATAATTGTATTCAAAAGCACTCCTTGCCAAAACAAAATAACCCGAGCCTCTCCTCTGTTAAGCCATGCATACTATTTATTTGCATTCTGTGTATTGGCTCGCGGAGCACGGGGTCGGAGTGCTCATGCTCGCTTTTGCGATAAAATTCAGAATCAAGAAATCAAATCACCTCGCCTCAGCAACAAGATTGGTCAAGCTGGCCGAGAAGATGAAGATGTCAAGGGCTAGGTCGCGAACCTCCAGTTGGCTGCCTGTGGGCATGTCCTGAAGGTCCCACCTGTGTGCTTCGTTCTTCCGCTGCTGCAATTTAATGATTTCGGCCTAATCGGCCCATGAGTAAGTTTACTATTACATTTACGCTTTCGCATGATATGTATTTTGATATTCGGAACTGTAAACTGGGAGCACTATCTGCTGATCCAGGGAATAGTGCAGTAAATCATAGAGGAATCCGGATGTTAATATCTGGGTCCCTACACCCGTCCCCCACCCCCGGATACGCTCTCCGCCGCCTCCTCCGCTCCTCCGCCATCGCCGCCTCCTCCACTCCGCCGCCGCCTTTTCCTCCCCCCACCCCTCCGCTCCGCCGCCACCTCCTCCTCCTCACACCCCGCTCCACCGCCTCCCCCCCCCCACCCCTCCGCTCCGCCGCCGCCTTTCCGTCGATCGGCTCAGATAAGATTGCTAATTTTTCATTATCATTTGGTATTTATTTCTGAGGTATCTTAATGATGGGATTGTTTATGCAGGAAAACCATGAAATCTTATTAAGGTGCGTAAAGGAAAATTTAGGGTTCAAGGCTGGCAAACCCGTTGCTGCATGCATCATCTATAGATGCCTTTTACACTGGCGTGCTTTTGAATCAGAGAGGACAGCTATTTTTGATCATGTAATTGACGCCATAAATGATGTTCTCAAGGTAAAATCATTTGAAGCCCATATATTTTTCTGTTTGCGCGTGACATTTCATTTGTGGAAAAGTTAAATTGTTTGTAATTTTCTTTTTTGTTCTTATTCCAGGGGAACGAAACTGATGGAAGATTGCCTTATTGGTTGTCCAATACCTCTGCACTGCTATGCCTTCTGCAGAGGAATCTACGGTCAAATGGATTATTTGCTACACCATCTCGCCGATCTGCTGGTCCGTTAGGGCTAGGTGGTAAGATAGTGCAAGTAAGAAACTTGAGAATGCCAGTTTATTTTTCCAAATTAGTATTGAATCCTATTTAGTATGTGCTGATGCTCCTGCAAAGTAACATTTTATAAGCACATCAAATTGTTTCTCTTATCCTATCCCATGTGTATGTACTATGTAGAGAGTTGTGTTGCTTCTAATTTATTTACTATTGATCCACGATCCCTTCTGCTAAAGGGAAGTTCAGATAGGAAAAGGCACTAAGAAGGGATAAGGAAACACCATGTACTTGCTTAAAATATCTTTATTTTGCACCACGGCACACACGATTTTTCACACACATAGATGTATATAATTTGATTTCGGCACTACCATAGAAAAATCTGAGTATGATAGATTTTTTCCCTTTTTTTGATTGGAATGAATGACAATGCTTTATTTTTCTTTCAGACACTGAGATCGCCTTCAAAGCTTGTAGGGCATGGTGACACTCTGGCACAAGTGGATGCTCGTTATCCAGCCGTACTATTCAAACAACAGCTAACTGCATGTGTCGAAAAGATCTTTGGGCAGCTCAGAGATAATCTGAAAAAAGAAATATCACCTCTTCTTAGTGTCTGCATTCAGGTGTACCTTCGTCTCCTTTGAATTTTTGTTCCAAACAGCTGCATTGCATAACTGGATAGCTAGTAATTTTCCATTATATGCTATTCTTGCAAGATAGCTGGTACTTCAATGCATTTTATCTTGGAGGGAGGATGTCCTTCAAGTTGTAACTATGACGTGAGTTTCTTTGCCCTTATCAATTAGTTTTCTTGTTTTGGTGCATTAGATCTGTTCTTGATCCATGTTGTTTGTGTGGTTATGCCAAAGACGGGCTCTATGAAAAAGATTTTAGATTCATGTGTTTGGTTAATTGAGCTATTCAGGTCATACATTTAGTCGTATGTTATATTAGAGGTAGGTTATATAGTCAAGCATAAACAAATATCTTTCTTTTGAGCAACAATATATAACTGCAATATAATATTTACTCTTAAAGTGAATATTAACTTAAAGTGAATTATCTGAGCCCTTTTGGAATTATGTATGCGCAGTCAGGACAGATTGGCTCTTCATCTTGTGATGATGATAGCAGCAGGGGATCACCGCCTAGGAGAGCTGGCCCGCAACTGAAGAAAGTCCCTTGGACACCATCCGAGGATGCAGTCTTAGAGGCGTATGTTAAGAAGCATGGTGAGGGGAACTGGAATGCGGTGCAGAAGAACACCACCCTGTTAAGGTGTGGCAGAAGTACCTGAATAGAGAAGCCAGCAAGCCGCTTATTTCCTTTGTCATAATGATTATTTTTCCTGGACTTATAGGTGCTATATGTTTTTTTCTTGGCATTTTAGTTGCCGGTGAAGTAATTTGATCTAATGTTTAATAGTTGATGGTGGTGATTGCAGCGAACTTGAAGGCATGCTTTACATTTCATTTGTTCTTGATTCTGTTGAGAGAGTTAGCTTCTATCCTAAAATTTATTGATTACAAGAAACCAGATCAATAATTTGATGATGTCCAAGTAACATAATGTCACAGCTACATACATGAAATTTATCTCAGAATTGCAGCCTGATTTGCTTGTAAGGTTGTCGTTTAGAGATTATAAAAAACTAAACAAATACAAAACAAGATAAAATTTGTAAAAAAATAAAACAAACAATCTCAATGTGGTCGGACATCGTGGTCGAAACCGACCAATCTCAATGTGGTTGAAACCGACCAATCTCAATGTGGTCGGACAACGTGGTCGTTACCGACCACTCTCGACGTGGTCAAATCCGACCACGCACAACATGGTCATAACATGGTCGTTACCGACCACTCGTAACGTGGTCAAAACCAACCAATCTTAATGTGGTCGAAATCGAACACGCATAACGTCGTTGTAATGACCGCTTTACAACATCGTCGAACCAACCACTCATAACGTGGTCGTTACCAACTACTCACAACATGGTCGAAACCGACCACTCTCAACGTGGTTGTACAACGTGGTCGAAACCGACCGCTCACAACGTGGTCGAAACCGCCCAGTCTTAGCGTGGTCGGACAACGTGGTTGTTACCGACCACTCACAACGTGGTTGAAACCGACCACGCACAACGTGGTCGTAACATGCACATTACCGACCACTCTCAACATGGTCGAAAACAACCACTCACAATCTGGTCGAACCACTCACAACGTAGTCGAAACCGACCTCTCTCAATGTGGTCGTACAACGTGGTCGAAACCGACAACTCTCAATGTGATACGACCAAATTAGAGAAAGATCGAAGGTGATCCGAAGGCGTACGACCGTGACGAAGAAGTTTGAATGTGGTAGTAATAAGGCTACGACCACGTTGTAAAGTCGCTAAGCGTGGTCGTAGAAGGCTATGACCACGGTGTAAGTGGTCGTAAGTAGACGTACGACCACATCAATCCATCAATAGACGTGGTCGAAAGGCGTTCGACCACGGTAAAACTGAAAGAGGCGTGCTCGGGAAGTTTGAACATGGTCGTAAGGAGGCTACGACCACGTTGTAAAGTCGCTGAGCGTGGTCAAAGAAGGCAAGTGACCACGGTGTAAGTGGTCGTAAGGACTTACGACCACGGCAAACCGTCAATAGACATGGTCGAAAGGTGTTCGACCACACCAATACTGAAAGAGGCGTGCTCGAGAGGACCTATGACCACAACAAGGCAAAGTATGAGGCGATCGAGAGGTTTACTACCACGTTGAAGGAGCGCAGAACGTGGTCGTAAGGGGTTATCGACCACGGCCAAGGACAGTGCTTTTACGACCACGGTAAACCTACAGTAGACAGTTAGATCGGCAGGTGATTCGTCTGGGGACTTTCGACCACGATCAAAGAGATGCATTCGACTTCTGACCACTCGTAAATGCCCTATCGACTTTCGACCAGCGACAATGTGGTCGTAAGTGCTTCTGCTGCCTTCTGACCATGGCCAAATTGCACTGCAGTGGTCGTAATCGGTCCAGCTGGCTTTTGACCATGTGCCAACAGGTCGTAACACTTCCAGCCACTCATGGCTTTTGACCCGCTTTCGTCGTCGCCGTCGCTGGGGCTGCTGTCGACGGGCGGCACGGCACCAGTGCGCGGCACCGGGGAGGGGCGGCGCTACGCCAGGGAGAAGTTGGGGGGAGTGCGCTGGTCATAATCGTAACCGGGTAGAAGGTTTGAACGCGTAGTCGGAAGCATTTACGACCACGCTGTGTGATTCGGAACCTAGCCGGGCTGTCTACGACCACGCTGTACATCATCGAGACCAGCCGAAGTTCATACGACGGCTTTGACCGTGGTCGGAAGTTAGCAGTACTCCATACGACCACTTTGCCAGCGACCGGAACCAGTAAAACCTTTTCTTACTCCTCTTGGCCGTGGTCATAGTCTATCGGGAGGCGGTTCGACCACAGTAAAGCTGGTACGACTACGTTGGTCGTGGTCGAAATCGGGTAGAAGAATTGAACGAGTGGTCGGAAGGTTTTACGATCACGATGGTCATGGTCGAAAGCCATGTGCATTGTTTACGACCACTTTGGGTGAGGTCGAAGGTCACCCGAAAGGCTTACGACCACGTTGGCCGAGGTTCGTTGTCGGAAGGCTTACGACCACGTTGGCCGAGGTTCGTAGTTGAAAGATCAAGCTCCATTTAAGTTGGTTTTGGTGTTAATGACAAATGCCAATATGACATTATGATATTAATGACATATACTTTATAATGTTTTGGTGAAAATGATAAATGAATTTATGAGACTAACATGTCTATTTGAGTTTATCTTTGGTTAGTCTCATTTGGATGAAAAGGTGAAATCAAAGAGGTATGCATTCGAAATCGCTTTCTCATTTACAAATGCATTCCTTAGATCCAAAATATAGATTGAACTCCTCAATTAGTCTAAAATGAATATGTGCATATGTCTTCACTATATACACTTGTATGCACACATTTAGGGGGAGCTCTCTATATATTTTGGAGTTTCATAAGTATTGATCCATGCTTCTTTCATATGCATATTTGGGATCTTTACTTTGAAATACATACTTGAGTATATATAGCTTGTGCAATATATATATACTCATGTGCAATCGGGTTGTCATCTAACTTCTCCATTATGTGTTAATGATTGGATGACTAATGACAACCGGATAAGTAAGCTTTGTTTAAAGCTTATCTTAGAGTATACATTTGTTATGTACAAGGTGTATACTGACAAATCAACTTTATATCTCATTAATTATTGAGATTGTCATGAATTACCAAAATGGTAAAGTTTGGTAATCGATGATAATTGTTTTGTGGACTAACGGTTTCCATAAGTTGGATGCAGAGGTTAGGTTCCACAAATGAGAACGACTTGAGATGACTTCATGTGTTGAAGGTCATCAAGTCAAGATCAAGAAGAAGATAGCTTCATGAGTTGAAGGCTATCAAGATTCATGTGTTGAAGGCGGTCGAGAAGAGGACGCATCATGAGTTGATGCATGTCCAAGGCGATCATGTGTTGATCAAGTAAAGACCATCATGCGTTGATGGAGTTGATGAGAATAATGCATCATGAGTTGATGCATATCGAGATGATGACCCAAGGCAAAGGTATGGCTAGCTAGGGCTAAGGATGCGTTCATAGTCTTTTACCGGTCTTGGTGTTTGGTTGGAAGACCGGATTGCTAGTGTAGGTTGCCGTACTATTAAGAGGGGTCATGTCTAGTAGTTTGAGTCTCATCATGTGTTGATAGCTCAAACCTCACTTGCTCTAGCTCATCTTGACATGATGCTTGCATTTGCGAATGTGTTTTGCAAATGGTCGAAGCTCATGTATTGAACTCTAGTAACATGGGACTATGCATTGCAAATGTGTTTTGCAAGTGCTCGAAGTCCATGTTTCCATTCCTTGTGTATGCAGCTTATATTTGCGAATGTGTTTTGCAAATAGTTGTAGCTCATATTTAATCTTTGCGTCATGATTTCAAAAGTGTGCAAATATATTTTGCAACTTGTTGGAAATCATGTTGTGATCCTTGTGGTATGTGACTCAGGTTTGCGAATGTGTTTTGCAAATGTGAGAAGTTCATGTACCTACTCCTTGTGACTCTTTGGATGTCTTTTGTATTCTACATTGATCTAATGTGTTTGAGATCATGCAAATAGATAGGTTGTGTAGCCCTCTCAATAAGCTTTCCATAGAGTCCAAGATCACTCAATTCCGACATCGGAGTCAAAAGTTATGACCGTTTTACTGAGTGTCGCCTGTGCCGAAAAAAAACCGAAAACGGAAGTACCGCAATTTGTACTGCGGTAGTTCCGCAAAAAACGGAAGTACCGCAATTTGCACTGCGGTAGTTCCGATTTTTGCGGTAGTTCCGTTTTTCCGGTAGTTCCGGTTTCCGAGCGGAACGTTTTTTCCAGAGAGCGACTTTCTGAATGACTTAGCCTCGGGAAAAATGGAAGTACCGCGATTTTAACTGCGGTAGTTCCGTTTTCGCTGAAAAACGGCTAGTTTTCTGACCGTTAGCGAGGAAAGCGGAAGTACCGCGATTTGTACTACGGTAGTTCCGTTTTTCCTGATTTTTTCAGGGATTTGGCTCCAACGGCTAGTTTTTTTTGTGGGGTATAAATACCCCCTTGTAGCCGGTTGGAGAGTGTGTTGCTTCATTCATTCCTGTGTTCTTGAGCTAGAGTGAGGCTCTCCACTCAATTGTGCATGTGTTGCACTTTGTGAGAAGCGAGAGAGGTTCTAGAGTGCATGTGTTGCATCTAGAGGAGGACTTTGTGTCCCGATTGAGCTTGTGCATTCGTTGCACGTGGTGAGAGTCAAGTGAGGGACTTGGCTTATTACTCTTGGAGTTTGCCGACTCCTAGACGGCGTGGGAGGCGTCGTGCGCGGTGATCTTCTCAAGAAGCTTGTGAGAAGACCCGGCAAAGTTGTGAAGGTCGGAGCTCACCTACCCGGAGCGGGAAAGAGCTACCACTAGTGGATTGGAGGTGCTTCGGCTTAATTCGTGGAGCCGGTCCGATTTGTTCGGGCTAACCTCAACGTGGACTAGGGGAGACCGGCAAGTCTCCGAACACCACGGTAAAAAGAGAACGTGTCAATTGTGGTTTGCTTTCTTGTGCTCTATTTACTTTCAAGCAATTTACATACTTAGAACATATTTGATTGCTTGTCAACCTAGGATAGCAAACCTTGACCTAGGATAAAATTGTTGGTGCACTTAGGCGAACTCATTAGTTTTAGGCGCTATTTGTACTAAACCATCTTGTATTTAGCTTCCGCATTGTATACTTGGTTTAGGCAAATAGAAAAGGTCTTGTATTGATTAGTATTAATTTGTAGAGAATTTTTAGACCGCCTATTCACCCCCCTCTAGTCGGCCACCTCGATCTTACAGTAGTCGGAAGGCTTACGACCATGTTGGTCGTAGTCTGCAGTCGGAAGTCGGCGCTCGAGCTTGCGACTTCGTTGTGAGGTCGTCGTATGCGGTCGGCTGCGCCCGAGAAGACTTGAACGTAGTCGTAGATACCTGGTAAGTGGTCGTGTGACCTGTAGGATCGATCGTTTGGTCTGGGAGTCGGTCGTACGGTCTTCTGGGTGGTCGTAGCATGTGGGAGCTGGTCGTATGGCTTGTGCACACATTGTTATATGAGACGGTCGTAGCTTAAATCACGCGATAAACGGTCATAGCTTCTGTTAACCGGTCGTATGGTCTCGCGAAGCGGTCGCAAGACCTGGGAATCGGTCGTAGGCTTTTGAGCATTGCGTGTTGGGTGGTTCCAACCGGTCACGTATTTATGTGACATTCATTATGTGACAAAACTATTTGGTTATACAATATATGAGACGTGAATATTAATGAATCTGATTGTTCGTTTTATTTTTTACAAATTTTATCTTGTTTTGTATTTTACCGTAGCGTTAGCACGTGCACACTACTAGTGTAAGCTAACAGCTTACATCTTAGTGTGCATCTTTTGCGTAAACTAGCAGCTTCAAAACAATGACCTTTGAACACGTAAAAACTCAAGGATATCCCAAGTGATAATTAATTTCTGGCATACAGTCTATGAGCCTTCAGGAGGAAAGAGGCAGTTATTAATCCCTATATGATGTCTAGTCTAGACTCTAGATCAGCGTGCCTTCTTTGGAGAAGAAAATTGGCATCCCAGTGTAAAAGCAGTGGGAGTTAACAAACACCTATCAATGGGAAATGCACTTCAGGGATTCATACCAAATAGATTAGAATCATATGAAATGGCAAGCGTCTTCCTAAATGTACGTACATAGAAAATTTCTTTCCAGACACTACATATATACACACACACATATACATATACACATATATAATTACTAATTAGCTCGTAGGTGTAAAATGCATACCGTAAAATTACTATCATTTTTTAATGAAATTACTGTCGGTAGCGAGTGAAGTTACTGCCAAATACTCACAGTACACATCGGGTAGTAACTCTTCATGCATTTGATAATAACTTTCCTCACAATAGGTAGTAACATTCCCGCGCGAAACTGGCGCGCACGGAATGCGCAAGCGCTCATTAGCGCGTTCGTGTGTGTGTCACCTTCAATCAAATATTTTGATCAAAGCAAGTGAGTAGAATGCAGACTTGCATAATCTTATGATACTTTCAAAATTAGTAGCTATCCCAGATGATTTCATGACTATGGCTACTTAGCAAGTAATGAAAAGCAATGCAACATTGATGGAAAACAACAGAACTTGTACCTTAAACTCAGAATTGGACTATCATATAATAACAAAAAGGTCAAATTTTGTGGTACTAATTTACTTAAGCTCAAATCACCTGATAGAAGACATCCATGGTATTCATTCAGCTCACCAAAGCTTGAAATAAGAGAGGAGAGAGATAGAAAAAATGGAGTAGGCTATTAATTATATCCAATAAAGCAATAAAAGCATCAGCGAACTGAGCCATTTCGGCCTTCCTCTCATGCATGCCAAAAATAGCTCTAACTTCCCTACAGAATCTCTAGTTACCTATAGAAGCATGAACTAGTGATATTAAGAACCCAATAATATACCGTTGTTGCATCCTCAAACATCACTTGATGTTAAAGTTTTTTAGTTAACTACAACCAATTATATAAAGACAATCCAGAATGACAGGAATAATGATTTCAAACGTCAAAGCCTAGACTTAGTAGTATAACTCATCTTGCATTAAAAATTAGAACAAAGACCATCAAGCCAAGACCATAACAACTACAAAATGGATATGCTTCTTTTCAAGGTACACAAGTGGAAAATGCTACTCCATACAAGAAATGAAGGATATCTACTTAACAAGGTATGGGTTATATTTTTGAATTTTCACAAGATCATTGCGAGTTGTAGATATAGTTAAGAGTTGGGTTTTATATGTCATCACACAGGCAAATTGCATTAATTCGTTTCAAACACAAGGCATATTATTAGATTCATAAGATGATGCATCATCATTGTGAAATATCATTATACTTTATATGAACACTCCTGCACATCCAGTCCAGAGCATGTGAATTGGGGTAGTATCATGCAATAGCAACAAGAATTAGAACACAACCCATATTCTATTTTAAGAAATCGAGGGCTCCAGGCCTCTTAAACAATCACCTGCAAATCAAAATGCAACAAAAAAATTAATCAGTCGAATGTTACTAATTAAACTAGTAGGTAACTGATTAAAGTTCTAATATTATTGATTGAAGTCCTAGTGTTACTGAAAATAGAAAGATTGGTATGTATGGCAACAGAACGACATGGGATCATCAAACAGATATGCTTCTGTATGAAATTGCCGAGTATTTGTCCTCGCCATATCTATAATGGTAGTAAACTAGCAAAACAAAAATCGTGCTTGTCAGCAATTCATCGAACACCTAGCCTGTGCCTGTGTCCAAACAAGATTGAGGAGGGGGTGTACCTACAGCAGCGACACTGGTGGCAGATCCGAGGTGACCAGGCCTGAGAACATGGCACGGCCGGCACCTAGTTGCGCTGGAAGCAAAAATCCAGCGGTGACGGAGCTATGTAGTGGTGAGAGGGGTGGCGGCGATGATAAATTTGGGTGGAGGGACAAGGATGCGGCAGTGGATCTGGAGTTTGGAGACATCTCACGAAGGCGGTGGGAAGGGGGTGCTAGGGTTGAGGCACAGCGGCACACGTAACTCGCGATGGTGTTGAGGCAAAGACGAGGAGCAATGGGTCAACTGCGGTGGTGCGTGGGGCTGCGGCTGGGGGTGAGGCAGTGTCGGGACCCGGAGCAACAACTCCAGAACCCCCTATGTAATCGCACTATCCCAGGAAAAGCTAGTGCACACAGGTTGAACAGTGATACATATCATGCATGATAACCAAACTTTATTATAAGACAAAAGTACGGGCCTTATGGCCAAGTTTACAATAAGGTGGCTTCATGGCCAAACATAAAAGTAAATAGCGGAAGATAAATAAAAGGAGCAGCCCATCCTGCCTGCCCACAGGCGAATGACTGTAAGACGTGGCCTATTCGTTGCAATCCTCAATAAAGTCGACGTCGTCGTCCTCTGGCAACAGTGTTTAAGCAAGGTGAGCACATAAAGTACTCCACAAGTTACACCAAGAGATATAATAGATTTAATGCATGCATAAGGGGTTACAAAGGAAGGCATATTATGGTTTATTTGCATAAACAACATCATTGAACTAAATACAGTAAAGTAAGTACAAGAGCTGAATTTGATACAATATGTAAAACATTCCTTTAATTAAAATAATAACGTTAGTGCAGGCAACAACCTAACACTAACCTATCCACGGGTATCCCACCCGGACCATCTTTCCAAAAGATCACACAGGTTCTCCACAAACTGAATTTTAATAAAACCAAAGTCTAATCCGTGAAAAACCATACTAAGCATGTCCTTGACCGTGGACACGGCTATGCAGGATAGTTTGTTATTCTACAGAGGTGTACAACTTTACCCACAAGACATGTCCTCTCGTTTTGCCACGCGATTTACACACTGCCTTAGGTGTGCGGCTGAGAGTTCATGACAAGGCTGTTCCAATGTTCCATTACCAAATTAGTTACGCCGCCACTAAGATTTCACCACAACATGAATCCACATGTTGGAGCCCCCTCTTGTGCCGTGTGAGACTTCTCACGGCCTATGCCGCGCTCACATTCAACCTATAGCGAAACTAAAATGGAACTTCACAAATTACTTAGCTAGGTCTGTCCCATACCAGACTTGTGGTAGTACGGTGTGACTTTGTATTAGTAGTTCACAGACCGGTCCTTAATTTGACTTAGGCCTACCCGCATACCCCTTGTGCCTGGCAGTCAACATCGAGTCAACAAACTACGACGCATGCCAGCAAGCACCCACCACCATACCAATGCCTAAGTCTAGAACAGATTTTATAATTTTATTTTACCAAACTTTTATAGACTTTCTTGACTCACCAAAGTCAAGAATAGATTTTATAAACCATCATTTTGTGTGAAACCATTCTTCCCACCTAAATTATTCTAAGCATGGCTAAGCAATTCTATAAAATGTTCTAGTTAATACTAATGTACCAACTAGGTTTTTATCTATGGTGACAAGGTATGTTTGTTCAATCTCAAGATTGACCATACACAAAGGAAATTGGGGTGTAACTAAAATTTAAATCGAATTTAAACTAGGTTTGAATAAAAGTACGCATGCATAATAATTTGAAAAACAACATAAATAATTTAAATTACTGGGAGCAATATGATCAAAGGTGTAACTTGCCTTGCTCGAAGTCTTGCTGTGATTCGTCGAAGAAATACTCTCCGGATTCGTCGTAATCTACACGTGAAGAACCAAAAAAAATTCAAACAAAATCCAAATAAAATTCAAAAAGAGTCTAGATTTGGGTAGTTTATGATTTTAGAAGAATTTAGAAATTTGAACGGGTTAAATCATAGTTAAAATGAAGAAGTTATGGCTTTCGGAAGATTAAAAGGAGGGAAAAAGGAAAAGGCCGGTTTTCGGGAATTATTTTTGTACTGAAAAATACTATTTATGACGTCAGCCATTTTGAATTTTCCGGGCGGGAAAAATAATTTATATGACCGGTGGGCCCGGTCTACCGTGGACCGGGTCCACGGATCACGGGGCTTGCCGACGTGGCACACCGGCCACATGGCGCCATGCGGGCGCGACGTGGAGGCCACGCGGCTCGGGACCGGCCGACTTGGAGGCCACGCGGGCGGCGCGCACGGGAGGCTCATGGCCGGCGGCCTCGCCGGCGGCCAGAGGCGAGGGCGGCGGGGTGAGGAGGGGCGACGGAGTGGCGGCGGGGAGGCCCGGGCGGCCGGCGGCGACGGGAGGAGGTGGCGGCGGTGGTGGTGAGAGAGGAGGCGGCGGGAAGAAGAGGGGAGGGGCTTCGACGCACGGCAAGGCGAAGGGAGGGGGTGGCCGGCTCGGGGGAGGCTTTTATAGGCGGAGAGGGAGAGGAAACGACGGCGGTTTTGGAAGCTCACCGGAGTTAATGGGGGCTGGCGGTTTTCGGTGATTAAAGGTGGAGGGTGGCCGGCGGTTAGTGGGGAGGGTTAGGGCATTCAAATGCATACTTTAAACGGGAGTTAAGAGGAAGAAACGACCGACAATTAAAGCTTTTATTCGGCATTAATGGTGGAAGAGAGAGAAGACTAGAGGAAGAAGAAAGGGGAGGAAGAAGAAACATATGACATGTGGGTCCCATGCGTCGGTGAGAGAGAGGGGAAGTGAAGGGGTATCAGCCGTCGGATTGGCGACACGTGGCAAGTGGATGATTCATGGTCTTTGGATTGAGATGAAGGGGTAAGTGGCTTTGTATGGTTAGGATTAAATCGTGGAGAGAGATGGATTCAATCTGAGAGCGACACGTGGCAAGCTAGGATTAAATTGATTTTTATTTTCGGATTAATTTTCAGAAAATATTAGAAACTTCATAAATACTTAGAAAATAATAATTAATGTCTAAAAATTTCAGAAAAATCATAGAATATTCCTGGAGCTCTTTTAGACTTTGAAAAAATATTTTTAATTTCATATTTTTCATTTAATAATTTTATAAAATATCTTTTAACCTTTAAAATTGATTTTTAATTCCAAAAAATTCTCAAAAATTAATTAAAAATTTAGGGAAGGTTGGAAAAAGTAAAATAAACTCTTTTTGGCTTTTATAAAATATTTAAAATACATTTTCTTGCTTTAGACTTTGAAATAAAATTCAGATAAATCCAAATAAACTCCAGAAAATCAATAAAATGCAAATAAAATTTGTGGGATGTTACAGGCAGCGACAGGGCCGTGGGCACTGGGGGTCAGGCAGAGGGGCATGGTTGTGAGGCTACACCAGGCGAAAGGGAGCTGGTGGCTTATGAGAATGCAGTGGTAACGTTGGGGATGGTGAGGGGGCTTGGGGTGAGGCAACGGCGGCCGACCTAGCTCCGGGGTTGGGGCATGCAGGAGGGTGGGCTCAAGCCTTACCAAGCCCACCTGGTGGCTTCGCCCATGAGCAACTATGAATAATTAGATATGTAGATCTTCAACATATTAGCATTTGAACTTGTCTCCTTACCGGGCATCCTGGTGATTCAACAATTGAGTTCAAATTTGGTTGTCGAGTCATTATGAAATTATTGGCGATAATGGAGTATTGTCTTGAGCCACCTCAAGGCAGTACTTAGGGCACTCCTAGTGTAGACACTACATAGTAATGTCTATAGCTTGCCACCTTATATAGCCACAAGAATAGAAACAATCTTTCCAATGCATGATATCTAATAACCACCACACTTAATTTATTTCTTCCGCCTTACCTCACCTCTCTATCTTTTTTCACTAATCCTCATCCCCTAGGTTTCTTGGTCCTCTCAAATAGGCAATATCTTGCACGAGACACTACTATCATCTCCCTCTTCGTTAATTACCCTCCCACATCAGTCTTTTGCCTATTTGGCATGCTATGGAAACTGCTTACATCACCCTATTGAGAGTGCCCTTAAGCCCCTTCTTCTGAGTATTGTATGCAATTAAGCTTTTTGTGCAATTATGGTGCAATTTAACTAAACATTGGCAAAAAAATTCAAGAAAATTATAAATATGCTTTTAAACTTATTGTACTTATCTATAAAATTTCAAGGCATATTTATTCTATGTTAAGAGTACAAAATAGAAAAAATATTAAGAGTTCAAATTTATCAAAATTTTCTCTTTTTGTTACCTTTAACATAAAATGCATTTAAACTTGAAATTTTACACATACATAGAGTAAACCATGACATCTATAATTTATTTAGATTTTTTACGATGAAGTTTAGTTAGATTACATCATAATTACACGAAAAACTTGATTGCATATAATATGTTCTCCCTTCTAGTACCCACCACGCACCACCATAACATACATGTGCATTGCATGTGCATACACATGAGAGTGCAACCCAATTACACATTAGAATTGTTGCGACCAAGAATAAACCTACCACCTTGTGAATTGTGGGTACATAAGGCTTGTTTGGGCTAAAATGCCTGGCCAGAGAGGGTGCCTATACATTGCCAGAGGGGTGTTTGGTTTGTGTCCTGGGACTTGAATGCCTTGTCTTGCCTATGCCCACCCGTCAGTTTCGTTAGCATGAGCCAGGTGACCAAAATCAGTCGCTTGAGCTCTCGACAGCAACAATTGGTTCACTAATCCCTTTTACCACGCCATCTCACGTAGCAAAGAAATCCATCACGGGCAACGTTGTCACTAGTAGCGAGCTCCATGGTGGGTGGTGGCAGACAACACAAGGAGTGGTGGCTGCTACTGAAGTGGACGTCGAGTAGTGGTGGTGGAAGTCACGACTGGATTTGACGGCTAGTGGCGGTTGGGCGGCCTAACGACTTGCTTCGCGTCGCACGCGGTGGTGCGTGGTAGCGACGATCTTCACAGTGGGCAACAAGAGCATGAGGATTGGATCGGATTGATGGCCAGCCAGGCAACAAGAGATTGGATTGGATGGATCGGCTCCGATTGGGGATTATATTGTTCTTTCTACAGGATCGAGTATAGCAAGTCAGAGGGGGTGAATGATTCTTTCAAAATCTTTCCCTTAATATCAACAACAACATGCAACGGAAAACCAAATTTATAGCTCTAATCAAAGCCATAAGCCAAAGAAACAAAAACTTTGAAAATCACAGCCTTACCGGTCAGACCAGAAAAATGGGTCAGTCAGACCTCCAGATAGGTGGCGGTCAGACTTTTGCCGAATAGCAGTAACCTCTGCCAAATAGCAGTCAGACTACTATGAACAATAATTTTAGGTAAATAAATAGTACTTTCTAGTCAGACCTCCAGTGCATAGTAGGCAGAACGGCATGAACAGTAAAACCAGTCAAATGAATAGTAATTTTAGCACTATTTCGAATCCCAAAATCCACATAACTTTTGATTTGATGATCTAAATGATGTAAAACTTGGTATACACCTTCTCTAAGATGTCACAAATCTATTCCAATCAATGATCGAGAGAATCATTACTAAAGGTGTGATCTTTTTTCATTTGAGTGAATGGTGCATCAAAATCGGTCAAAAAAGTGAAACTTCAATCTGCTCTTGCTCGTGAGTCTTTAGGTGACCTATGATGGATTCTCACATATCATAGTAAGTTAGAACACAACACAGATTCAACCCAAAATACCCATAAGAGCAACCCCCAAAAATCACATCTCTCTTGAGAAAAATCGATCAAACTCAAGAACTTCCTCTAGATCATGCCTAGATGGATAGGATCTTGTCTTCAGGAGATATCTCCACCTCTTACACATTCTTGGCACCAGAAAAGCTCAAGAGGACAGAAATCTAAGTAAGAAAACTAAGAAAAACAAAAGCACAAGAGGGGATCCATAGCACAACTGACTTAAGCAAACTTTGGATATTCATTTCACTTGGAGATAAATGTTTTACAGCTAACCCCTTAAGATAACAAAGCTCTAAGCCTAGAGCACACACACAAGGATCCAACAAAAGGAAACCCTGACCCGAAATACTCAAGTCTCTTATAAGACCCAACTTAACATAAGACTTATATAGTGGAAACTCTTCACCTCTCACTTAACCCTAACAACCTGCCACCCTTTAGTAGATCACACCACTTACATATGGGAAATATGCTAACCCACACACAGATAAATTTTTACACTCACATCACACACACTTGTATGCTTTTCAAAGTGCGACTTCCAAAGGCTCCATAAACTTGATAAGACATTCCATCTACAAAGACGTGATCTAAACCACTTAGGCCAGTACCATAGTTTTACAAACCGCAATTCTATTTGGTTTTGGATAATTTTCTAAATTGCCACCCGCCAGTCTTCACGACGGTGCACTGTTCATGACTTATCACCAAGACCGTATGCCTGCAGCGAAGCTGTCACCACTCGAAACATCCAAGTCCTATGGCACACCAACATCACTCCACAGTCCATGATGCCCAAAGCCTTCCTGCCAAGATCATATGCCTGCTCCGAGGAATGTCACTACTTGAAACACACAAGTCTAATTGGCACATCACATGCATACGTTGCCTCTTCACGACTCTTATATTTCTCCTATGCTTTTCACTTGGGATGTTATTCCACCTAGACTTACGCGACACACCATGGCCTCAAGACTCCTTCTGTAGCCTCGGTCTTGCCGCTGGCCACAACAATAATTAAAGCACATGCACACTAAAGAACAAAAGTAATCGATTCGAGCGCAAATGACATGCATTTGACTCTCTATTAGTAAAACATATGCATAGACCTACGCTATGACTAACCCTTGCATGAAAACCCCATGACTGACATGTGAATGGACACCGCCACGACTAACACTGAATGGACACCGCCATGATTCACAATCAAAACAACATAACAATCTTAACTCAACTCAGCTACACCTCATCAGGACTGGTTGGACTGCCCAACTTATCAAGCCAGACTCCACCAGTCAAACCGCCACCCAAGGCCGGTCTGACCAGAGACTCCAGAAACACATATGTGAAATTTCAAATTCACAAAAATCAAACTCAATTAACAAGAGCAAAACACAAGTAATATTAAATACTCATCACTCTCATGGGGCTATCATCACATGGTCTTACACTTTCTTTCTTTTCTTTTCTTGCTTGGGCATGGATAAATGTGCGTGGACGGGGATTCGCCTTCATGTGTATTTGATGGATTAGAAGACTTTAGGATCGAAAGGCGAAAGTGGCTGGATAGACAGAGAAGCTGGTGTGATTAATGGCTCTATTCTTTTGGACTGTGGCTTATAGCTTATAGATGTGGCTTATGGCTTTTGGCCTGAATGCGAGAACTTGTGCAATGAACCAAAAGCCGATAAACCGCTTCTAAAAGGTTATCTCGATAAGTTGCTTCAAAACGGCGATGAAGCAGTTTGTCCCATTTATTTATTCGAGAAAAATCATAAGCCATAAGCTAAAATAAGCTAAGAAGAACGCACTACTACAAAAGGGTCATTCTAAATGACTCATCACAGACGATTCAATACAAATCATCAATGATAAAGTTACCATGAATGATTTTACAAGATGGACCATCTAAGTTCACTACAATGGAAGTAATCGTTTGTAATGACCTACTTATCACAGATAGTTTTTATTCCGAACCGTCTGTGATACATCATATATGATTTAGAACAAAAATCGTCTGTGATGTCTGTATCATAGACGATTCAAAACAAAAACCGTCTGTGATGACCTACTCATCACAGACGATTTTTTACATAGAACCGTCTGTGATAATATTTCAACTTACCCGCTCTCGCCAAATTTGAATTTTTTGCTTATCTCGCAGGATTTGCTCTTTAAATAGAAGGTTCGGTTGTTCTTCACCTCATCTCATCTTCTCTTTTCTTACTTCTCCATTCCTCTCCTCCTCTCCTCTTCTCTCTTCTTGCTTCTCCTCCTCCAGTTCTCATCACCAAATTTTCCCTTAAAAATAGAATTCTCGGTCAGCTCTTCTTCTCTCTTCTCACTTCTCCTCCTCGACTCCTCTCCTTCCCCACCTCTTTCTCAATGCCATCCATCTGATTTGCTATAACTTGGATGCCCAAAATTTTTTTACTGTAGCTTGGATGCCCAAAAATTTAGCTAAGTCTTAATTTTACCTAGTTTGGATTTACTATGACTAGGAATCCTAAATTTTTAGACATTTAAGCCACGGTAAAAACACAAACTTTGCCAAATTTTGGGCATCCAAGCTATGGTAAATTACCCACTTTTTTAGCTCTGGTACAGCTATCACAAACGAGTTTTACTAATAACCGTCTGTGATATCTGACTATTATAGACGATTTTAGTATCGAATCGTCTGTGATAACAAACGATCACAGACGGTTCTAGTTCTGAATCGTTTGTGATATGGACCATCTATGAATAACCCTTATTATCACTGACCTAAGAAGTCAGACGGTTCAAGGAATTGTCTGTGATGATGGTTTTAAACCGTCTATAATAAACTTTTATGCGGTAGTGACATGCCCAATATCTATCTAATGAAAGTGTATTTGATGTTTATGGTTTTCTTATTCGCTAAGCATTGTTTTTGTTGTTTCGTTTTTTCTCAGTCCAAGGTCTGCAACCAAACAACACAATCTCAGGCATGTCTCATCAGGCAAAAAAATTTCTGATTTACATATCCAGAACCCCCAATACCCCGCGGCTTCCCTGCCCGCGCAGGAGGCCACGTCACCGTTTCCCCGCCCGCGCGCGCGCCCCGGCCGGCGCGTGGCGGGGCATTTTCCGTACGGCCGGAGGAGGTAGTTTCCTCCGGTTTTGCGGAAATTACGTATAGGTCCTTTTTTCTCGCAAAAAGGTCCCTGCAAGTTTTTTTCCCCAAAAAATTTTTTGGATTGCGCCCCGCAGGTTCCCGAAATTACATATAGGCCCTTATTTACTTACGAACAGGTCCTTACAAGTCCTCGATTTTTTTCAAAAAACCCCTTTAGCTTTCTCGAAATTGCGTACGTGCCCTCGATTTTTTTTAAAAAAACTCCTCACGAATTATCGGCTCTTTTACTTCGGTACACACGGTGGCTGGCGCGGCGTGTCGCCGCGCCTATGAGGCTAGTTGCCCTTAGGCACCAATTTTTCTCAGGTACATCGCTCCGGCACCAACAAAACAGGTCCATACTTTCTCGTTAAAATGCACTGATGTTTACGCGTAAAAGTGAAGGCCTGTTTTTTTCGTTAAAACTTATGGTTTTTGGCTGTGGCTTATAACTTTTAGGCTATTCGTAAGAGAGATTACAGAGTAACAGAAACTCACGTGCGATTTTTATCGATATAAATGAAGTCAGTATAATATGTACTATAATTAATTAGTAGACCTTATCTTAAAAAGATATTTTGTTTAAAAGTTAGTTACTATAGAAAAATCGAAAAACAGCTTTTACAAGTTGAAAAGAGCATGTCCATACATGATCTGAATATGATGACCTTTGTCTTCTTACTGAGCCATGTCTAAGGTCACAATTGCCTCGGTCTAAATAACTTGTGTGTACGTTATGGACAACATTTGAATATGGTGAACTTCTTTACTGACTGAGCTAATATCTTTTTTTTAAGAATCAATTCAACATATTTGTTACTTAGAAGCTAAATTACAATAATCTTGGATACAACATAAAAAAAGGATGGTATATATGCGTGTCCTACTCGACATAGCTTTCTTAAGTATGTCTAAGATCACAACCACCTTGGTCTAAAAAAAGAACACAACAACTTTCTCGTTGAAGTGCGTAGTGTACGCACGGAACATACATGTTGGATATGGTGAGCTTTCTCTCGTTACTGAGCTAATATCTTTTAACTATATCTAAGATTATAGCTACCTTATTTTTAAAAAAGTACACAACTACTTTATTTTTCGAGAGCAGTCGAGATGAAAACCAAAAGCTATACAAAGAGTTACACATCGAAAGTCTGGAACCACGAGAGTGAAAAGGTCAGAGCATGGCTGCTCTCTCATTTTTTTAAAATAGTTTATCGAGAGAATTTTTAAAATAACTTATTAACATTTAACTCTTTACATAAATTTTCGCATTAGTACTAAAACAGAACCATAAAAGAACGCACCCGTACGCTTGCTCGCCGGGCGCCGCGAAACACCTGGTAGTTCGCATCCTGCGGGCCCCTTTCCCCAACTACTCTGGGCCCGGGCGAGTAAATCCAAAGGTGGCCCACATGTAATACCGAGTCAGCAACACCTGTTTCCCCCTCCTCTCTCCCCACGTTTTGGATCCGGGAAACCAGCCCAACCGAAACGAAGCCCCGCACGCCTCGCCGATGGTGACCGACGCCGACGAAGCGCCGCTGCTCGCCGACGAGCCCCTCTGGCCAGGCACCTGCAGTCGCGAGCTCGAGCTGCGGGAGTTCGGAGACCTCTACGTGATCCGCTCGCTCGACGGCGGCGGCGCCTTCGCCGTCGCCCGCTCCGACGGCTCCCTCCGCCCGCTCTCCCCAGGTCACGCCCTAAACCACAGAGCACCTCGCCAGCCGCGTCGTTGTGCGAAAATTTTCGCGGCTTGCCTCTGGATTTGGTTTGTTCTGGTGTTCGGCCCGTGAATCGGTGTTAGTTTACCCGTGCGTTTGTTCGCGTGCAGAGGAGGCCGCGTCGGGGAGCGACTGCAAGGTCTCGAGAATATACGGAGTGGTCGGCGTGATTAGGTTGCTTGCCGGTGAGTGAAGCTGCCGCCATTTGCGGGAGCTGGTGACTCTCGTCGCGCCCATTTCGGATAAATTTGTTCGTAGTTTTTATATGAGTGGTGTGCTTCTTAGCGGTGATTTGATCTAGATTTGCTCCTGGATCTTAAAGCTAGCTCTCCATGTAACTTGCATGATTGCATATGATCCTATTTATACTTGAAGGAGGCTACACTGGGTGATTGACTATTTATTAACCTAGAAGGCTAACATTTTGTTATTTTGCATTTGGCTGTGTACTGGTGCTAATGGTTAAAACAGAAGATTATCCAGGCAGTTTACAAATGCCAAAGAAGTAATTCCAGTGCGCAAGCTACAATTGTGGCATCAACGAAAGTTGCATAAAAATCCACAGCGTTTTGGTGCATAAACTTCCATTTTTGGCAATCTGTTACTTGATTTTTATTTCGGCCAGGAAGCAATATATTACTTGGTAGCTTGTCCTAAACTAGAATTTGGTCATACTATGCTCTTCTGGGAAAACTAGATATATTCTATAATTTGTTGATTTGAATTGGGTTTGTCAGTTTCGCACAAGCTGCAGAGTGCCGTATTGCCAGAAAATATAAACACATGCGATACCATGATAACTAACTAAAATTAACTAGAGTAGCGGGTGTGAACAAGTCACAAAACCCAAAATACAGGTTATTATTGTGCAACAACTGTACTTTGTACAGTCAATCATAGGTGTGCATGAATCTCAGGTGTTCAAGAATTTATTGTAGATGGTACAGATTGAGTTAATCGAATTTATGTTTCTACTAGATAACATTTGTAAATATTTTTAATATGAAAGTCATTAAATTAGATAGAATGATTTTCCTGTGTATTCTCCATTATTTTTCCACTTCAGCGCTGCTAGTTTGTTTGTCAATAACATTTCTGGAAATTAGATTGTTATGATGGAGTGGGTCTTATACATATCAAAACTTTGTTTTTTTATCAGGAAGCTACGTACTTGTCATCACTTCTCGAAAGGATGCTGGCTCTTATCAGGGTTCCCCTGTTTACCATGTGAACAAGATGAAATTCTTATGCTGCAACGAGGCCATAAAGCATTTAACTTCACAGGAAGTATGCAAAAGTGATTACTCAATGTGCAATTTAACTCACATTGTTTGGTCATAACTAGGGCATTAATTATCTTTATCTGGTATATTTGGTTGCGGGATTGCATTTTAACCTTTGTATATATCTGCCTGCAGAAAAGAGACGAGGCATACTTCATGTCTCTCTTGAGAATTGCAGAAACTACTTGCGGACTGTATTACTCATACGACAGGGATTTGACATTGAAGTAAGTATTCTGTCATGCATGTCTGTGGAAAAGGCAACCCAAAGATGTATATTCTTTTAGTGTATGTTCACAATTCTATGATAAATTTTGTGACCTGTTATGTTCTCTGTCATATGAGTTGTTATTTGTAGCTTGCAGAGGGCATCAAAGTTGGTTGCAGGAAGGGCACATAAACCACTATGGAAGCAGGTTAGTGACAATTTATCATTTACAGTTTAGTTTTTGGTATGTTCCATAATATTTGAATCTTTGTGGCTGTTGTCTTTATTTATTTATTTTGTTGCCAATCTACCATTTTTGCTTTATTTGCAACTATAAGTGTGAACATGTGATCCAAGTAGGATGAACTGAATTGTTAAGCATGCATATGTAACTGCAAACTAATAGAAAAAGGCAAAACCTGAAAGCAAGCACTTAACAGTTTAAAGACCTGTGATCTATAAACAAAACCAAATCATATACTGGCATTCTGAACTGCCACTATCAATTTTTTGGTTGAGCTGAGCAGTATATATTCCTGATGGTCTGTGCCTGTATGCATCTTCTAATTCTAGAAAAGGATATTATTAATCTTAATCCGTGCATTTATAATGCTTCCCCACACAAACGTGATTTGTAATGTATGTAGAATTGAGCTTCCCATGTTCCATTGCAACTTTCATTTGAAGCTTGATATGCAGTCTGCATGGAATTTTGATGTGAATAGTGAGTTTGATAATTGGAGACATGCTGTAAGATTCTAAACCTGTAGAAGCCTTTTCTGATTATATTACAATTCCGCCCTTTTAGTCTTTCTTGATAGGAATCAGGCTATGTACCAAAACTCTTTCATGCTCACTGTTCTTTAAGTCTATTTTTTCAGGCTGATCCACGGTTTATTTGGAACAAGAATTTGATAGAGGAGTTTATTGAAGCTAAGGTAGTCCTATTTGAAGGGATTAAAAAATGCATTCGTATTCTTATCCTTTTTACTCATTTTTTTGATATTTTGTTGCAGCTTGATGAGTTTATCATTCCGCTGATCCAAGGAAATATCCTAAATTTTCAACAAATTCCATGATACAATATTTTTAATATCTTCACTCTTTAGTGTTGTGTACTGTTTACTTGCGTTCTATGCATGTTGGCTTCTCTATGCTATCCAAGAGGGCATTGTTGCTGGGTATGTGATTTATCAAGGTTTATTTTGCTGAAGATGAACTGAACAAAATCCCGTGACTTTTCTTTCCATTGTGCAATGCATTCCCCACTGTTTTTATTTCATTCAGGAATTGGTTTTTCCTTGACTACTTCACGTTTTCAGAGAGCACAATTTACCTTGAAGGATGCACCTGTCAGAATAACTTTATTCTCTCGGAGATGCAATAGGCGTTTAGGTTGCAAAATTTTTTCATTTTCTTTTCTGATGCTTTAACCTGAAAGCAGAAACAAGGAGTAACTTAGAAAAAATACTGATACTTTCGAATTAATGATTTATTGTCATGCATTCATTGTAGGGACAAGAATGTGGAGAAGGGGTGCAAATCTTGAAGGTGCCACTGCTAATTTTGTCGAGACAGAGCAGCTCATTGAGTACGAAGGTTTGACGTCCTCATTTATACAGGTGGCTTCATGATCTAATGAGAAACTTCATTGCTGGACACTCATGTCACATTCGAAAGAGAACTTAGATTTAATCTTAGCTTTTGTTATTAATGCTATGTTATATGTTGGCATTCAGACTTGGTATTTGACAAAGAATCCTTACTTTCATTTGTATTACAAATAGTGTGAATCAAATAGCATGGATAAACATTTAAGGATTAAGTGCATGTTTAGACCGTGATTGAGTTGTACTGTGTCCCGTTTGCAATCCCTTACAAGCTTACTAACTCCTTTGTTAGGTTCGAGGCTCCATTCCACTTCTCTGGGAGCAAATAGTTGATTTGAGCTACAAGCCGCAACTCAGCATTATTGAACATGAAGAAATGGTAGGAACATATCACCATCACTTTGCATCTCTAATGACCTCTCTCACTGAATATAAGCTATTGACCTCTCTCAAACTACTATTGCTCACAGACGAAGGTTGTTCAACGCCATTTTCATGATCTTTCACAAAGATACGGAGAGACTCTGGTTGTTGATTTGACTGATAAAGTATGTTTGTGTTCATATTGATGTTATGAATCATTATTTGATTAAATAAGTTCCTGATTTACTGGTATGTTGATTTAGTTCTGTCTTCACATTTTGGGCTAAAATATATGAAGAACTTGTGTAGCATCAAGCATAGTCCATGCGATCTTTTAGCTTAGTTCAAAATCAAGAACTAAGTTTGTGCTACAACATTCAGTTCTTTGGTTGCTTGAATTCTATGCTGGATTGGTAAAATGACATTAAAATAGAAGAAAAAATTTGTTTGAAGCAATGTCTTGACTTCTTGAGAAGATGGATATGCCATATATATATATGACCTCTTGAAAAAGAAGCAACAATTCAAAGTTCCAACTCCATATGTATATATAGGGAAGTTTGCATCCCTGGTATGGTGCACTTTGAGGAGTAGTCACTCATATTTCACTAATTTATACTTGGTAAAATAATTTAACTTTCAAGACAGAGACATTTGATAGTTCATTTAACTTGTTTATTTTTGGTTGCAGCAAGGTGATGAAGGAAATTTAAGTAATACATTTGCTGCTGAAATGGAGAAGTTTCCTGATATCAGGTACTTTATGTTTCCTGAAAGTGCTTATCTATTCCTTCTATTGATTTGTGATTAAAAAAAGCTGCAAGTGTTGAAATAATTACCATCTCCCAGGGATTATCATTTACATAAAATTTGTTTGTCCTATGCTCTGAGTGTGTTCCTTTTCTCTTACAGATATGTGCATTTTGATTTCCATCATATTTGTTGTGGAGGGAACTTTGATAACTTGCAATGTCTCTACAATCAAATTGAGGAAACTATTCAGAAACAAGGGTAATTTTTAAATACCCAATATTTCATACTTTCCATTTTTCCTGATGATACTACTTTAGGATTTATTTCAGCTACTCAAGGTTTAACTGTGGCAAGTAATTTGTTTTTGATCCATTTCTGGGCCAGCTGAGCAGATACTTTCTTATGAACTCGAAAGGAGAGATATTATTGGAGCAAAGTGGTGTAGTTAGATCCAATTGCATTGATTGCCTGGACCGTACAAATGTGACACAGGTCTACTACATCTTATTTCTGTGATTTAAGTTGATAAACTGCAGTTATTTTCAAAATGATGTTAATAACGTATATTTCTATGGCTTCTATCTTTATAGCCCTTCACACATCTTGCTAAAAGTTCTGTACTTCTGTCTTGATAACCCATCAAACTGTTAACTAGCCAATGCATATGGCTATAATTAATTTGAGTTTCTATGTTATTGTGGTACCATGACGGTTCCTTAATAAGCGGTTTTTTTATTGCAAAGCTCATATCATCCTAAATCCTTTCAATTCATTACTTGTTAGTTAGACCCTAGTAATAACTATGCCCTAAGATAGCTAGTTCTGCCTTATTGAGCATCCCTGCATTACAATACCAGGGCAATAATAATCCCTCGGGACTAAAATGAGGACGCAGCCGAATGAATACTAAAATAGAATAGAAAGACTAAAAAATGCCGTCATAGTATTTGAATGGTCCAGTATAAATGGGCCTTATTGTTTCATATTCTAGTTATGAATTCCTTTTGAGTGCCTTTTTTTTTTGCTTTCCAGAGTTTCCTTGCAAGAAAATCTTTGGAGTCACAGCTGCAGCGAATGGGGGCGTTGTCATCAGATGAAAGCATTTCTCAATCTGATGACATTAACGATACATTTAAAAAATGTAAGGAATGTTTGAATTTTAATGTGGTGCTTTAGACAGTTTTACATGTATTATTTTCATGCTTGGCAGTATGGGTTGATCATGGAGATGAGCTAAGCCTTGAATATGCTGGTTCTTATGCTTTAAAAGGGGACCTAGTGAGGTAAATTCTAGCATGCCTTCCTACATCAATAATTCCTGAATCAGCTGTGTTATGTGCATACTGTCAACTTCCATGACGGAAACTTAAATAATACAGGTACGGAAAGCAGACATTACCTGGATTAATTAAAGATGGCATGAGTGCTCTTTCACGATATTATTTAAATAATTTTCATGACGGAGTGCGACAAGTAAGTGGCAGCCATATTGTCTGTTCTGGTATCTTGTAGGAGCTCTCTTACCTAATATGTGCTATCATCAATAGTTGCTGTGCTTTTATTTGTGAACCATCCTTTTTAGGTTAGTTTCTTCTATGAGCTTGTAATACAGTTCATTTGTTGGAGCACCTTGTTAAGGGTATTGATGTCATTTCCTATTGTCATAGGGTTTTAGGGTTGTCTCTTGTACTATATATTGCCCCTTTGGGCTGTGCATTACAGAAGTGAACTATCCATCCATTCCTATTGCTCTATCTCATATGGTATTAGAGCTCTAGGTCTCTTCTAGCTCTTGATCCTCTTCCGTTGCTGCTGCCCCCAGAAGGATCAATCTCCACTCCCGGGGGTGGCTACTTCTTAGTTCATCATGTCTTCTTCTCCTCGTAATCCGAGGAGAGGAGGAGGCGATGGTTTGGAGGCTTCTTCGGGGAGAAGACGACGAGATAGCCCGAAGACCTTGACCGCCGCCGCCGCCGCCGGTCACAGCCGGCTGCCGCTGTTGTCCCCTCACTCTGCCACATCTGCTTTTGCTTCACCTACTACGATTGCACCGCCTCCTGCCGTCACCGTGCCACCCCAGCTCGGATCTGGCCTCACCTCGCTTCCGAACCCAATCCGCATGGCCTTCCTCGCAGCAGCCAGATCCGGCCACCGCCAGCCTGGACGCGACTGGATCTGGCCTCCCAACATTGCCTCGCCCGTATTTGGAGGGGAGGCACTTGGCCGCTGCTCCCTCATCTCACGTCGCTTCCACTCCCTCATTCCCCTCGTTGACACCGTCCTTGTCTGCAATGACACAGATCCCACTATCGCCGCCGCCAGGCCGCAAGGCATCTACGAGCCTTGTTCACCACTGGATCCGGCGTCCTCGAGCGTCACCACCATCGGATCCGGCATCTCAGGGCTCTCACTCGCTAGGTTCGGCCTCTCCGGCGGCCACCTCGGTCTGGAGGCGGCAGGATGCGAGGATGGCCCGGCTCCAGCATGTGCGCCCGTGCGCTCGCGCGCCGCAACGGCGAGCAGACGCCGATTGATGTAACCGTTGGCCAGGCGACGCCTTCCCCTCGCTCGTGACGTCTTCCTCCAATGGCAGCCCTACTCGCTTGTCTCCTGGGTCAAGTCATCCTCGCTCACTCATCATCGGGAGGATGCGGAGCTGATGGGAGCCCGCGACTGGAGAGAGGTGTGAGAATGGAGAGGAGATAGGAGAGAAAT
Source organism: Dendrocalamus latiflorus (assembly GCA_017311315.1). Taxonomy (NCBI): domain Eukaryota; kingdom Viridiplantae; phylum Streptophyta; class Magnoliopsida; order Poales; family Poaceae; genus Dendrocalamus; species Dendrocalamus latiflorus. The sequence goes on along the minus strand of CM029652.1, from coordinate 14,992,018 downwards.
GGCAATGATAGGTGTAGGAGGCTGAGCCATTGAGGGAGAATAGTGGCTAGTACTTCCCTTCTTTGGGTCGTGAAAAGTGGTTTCACATAGCAGCGCACGGAAGATCTGCTCCTCATCCTCCTCTGCTCTGCCTTCTGTAGTGCTGATATTTATCTTGCTGCCGCGATTATCCTTAAGCCAAACCTATTGAGTTGAGGGAGATGAGATGGGTCTTATTCTACTGCTAGTATATTGAATCTTCCATTGCGTCCATCCAAGTCCGTAATATCTCTCTTTCAGTTCGTCAAAACTGTACAAGTTCACAAAATCCTTGTCAGTCAGCCGACTATTTTGCTAGCCACGGTCCATCCTCTCGGATTAAGTGCAGTCCTTTTCTTCCTTTTCGCATGGCCACATTCATCGCTCTTCTTTTTGAGCCGCTGCCCTGAGTTTCTAAAGCCGTCACGCTTCTCTTCCGTGCCGCTACCGTAACGGGTTTTGATCTATGCTGCTATGCTTCTATCTCACTTCGGCTTGATTTGATAGGTCTCTCTATTTGTGTCACCTTCTACATCTTCTTTATCGTGTTGCCGCTGTCGTCTTTGCCCCTGCTTACCTCTACTTCCCTAACCCCTACTGTTTGTGTTTTATGGGCTGCTACCTAATTCCGAATGGGAGGATATCTTTTGGTACTCGACACAATTTTCCAAGAGCTGCATGCTGTGATGACATCTTCAAGACTCAGATTTTGAAATTTTCCTATTTTAATGTTAACCATTCATAATGCAATGTTATTGCATATGTCTTGTATTTGAGGGAGTGTTAAGGGTATTGATGTCATTTCCTATTATTCTAGAGTTTTAAGGTTGTGTTTCTTCTATTATATATTGCCCATTTGGGCTGTGCAATATAGAAGTGAACTATTCATCCATTCCTACTGCTCTATCTAACACACTTTACTAAACTTCATGTCCTGTGGTCTAGCAAAAGTCCATTGCATCATCCCTCTCCATTTTTAAGGATGCAACACGTTATATTGATTTAGAATGTTAATTAAAAATTTAATTTACTTTATGTGCAAAATCAACCATTTCAAGTAATAATAACCTATTCTTGCACATGCGCTTCATGCTAGATTATGACTTCTAACACCCTTCTTGCTTAGTAGTACAGTTTCTATTTTACAAAGCTGTGCTGATCATGTGGTTCTTTTAATACTTCATTTTTCAACTTCAGGATGCTCTAGACCTTATCAGCGGTTACTACACAGTTAGCAAAGGCATCTCTTCTCCTTTTCAAATTAGCGGATTTGAATCTGCACCGGTAAGCAACTAATATTTTGCCTGCGGTAGTGTTGAGCATTTTTGTTTCTCTGATGGGGATTAGATTACCACTCTTCTATGGTACAACTACTATACTTGCCATGAACCATGTAAGCTCTTCTGATCTCTCCTTTCGCAATTGTTGGGAAAACAACTGCAGTATCTTCCTGTGGCGTCAGCAATCATAGTTGGTGGGATTACTGTGACAACGTTCACTCTTAGTCAAGGTCTCTGCCCTCGTACTCATCTTCACTCCAAAGGTTCCCATTTAGCATGATGTATTTATGATCTCGTCTCATCTGCAGTTGGACGGAATGCACAACACTTAATCTCCTCCATTATCTGCGCGGGCTTGACAGCCGGAGTGGTGGCCTTGGTAAAAGCAAATGGAAAGCAGTTTTGCTCTAGGCCCCGCTTGTGTGGCCTGATCTAATTTCTGATCGTTGTTTCTTGTCCAATTTTCAGTCCCTTTTGTTAGAAATTGAATGTAAAGTTCATAGTAAGTTATTTTACTGTCGAGTAGATTAAATAAGGAAGCAAGTTGGCTGCTGGTCCTGTAAACCGAAGTTAATTTATGACATCTGATCAGATTGTCCAGCTTCCTTGCCGTCATTAACTCATATACTTAAAGAGTAGATTGTACAGTGATCCACGGTTGGCTTTCTAATACTGTAAAGTGTAAAGTGAAGTCGGTAATCTTTAACACCAGATTAGACTTCACAGTTTCTGTGTCTTCAATAGCTGTGTCATATGAATACAGAACTGCACGCTCTAAATGGATAAATTGCATAGGCATATAGCCCAGGCCCCAGAGAATTCAGCCTAGTGTGAAAAAGTTGGCTCCTGTATAATGCGAGCTTAACCCAGGACTGAATATGGTAAATTGGCCGGCTGGACGACTCTTTGGTGGCTACTGGCGAACCTAAACACTTGGGCCAGGGGATGTGCTTGGATTGGCTCACGACGGCTATTTCTATAGCTCGAGGCCGAGGAGCATCAGTGTGTGCGCGCGCGCGTATGTGTGTGTGTCTATATATATATATATATATATATATATATATATATATATATATATATATATATATATATATATATATATATATATATATATATATATATATATATATATATATATATATATATATATATATATATATATATATATATATATATATATATATATATATATATATATATATATATATATATATATATATATATATATATATATATATATATATATATAGTATAAGTAACAGGGGCACCTAGGTGTCTGGACACCTAGTCTCTCTAATTTTGGATTGCTTTTAGATGCGTGCTAGTGTGATTATATATATATATATATATAGTATAAATAACAGGGGCACCTAGGTGTCTGGACACCTAGTCTCTCTAATTTTGGATTGCTTTTAGATGCGTGCTAGTGTGATTGAGACTTTCCATCTATGATTAAGACTTTCCTTCCATGATTGATTTAGCATGCCTAATATATTACATACCATACATACCATTGCTCTAGCACGTATCTAAAAGCAATATATATATATATATATATATATATATATATATATATATATATATATATATATATATATATATATATATATATATATATATATATATATATATATATATATATATATATATATATATATATATAGGAAAAATACATTTTACACCCGGGTGTAATTACACCCACCTCTAATATACCACCTAAACAAACTTGAAATACTCCTATATCACTTTAGGTGTATTTGTATACTAATTATAAGATACTCCAATGTGAACCACACAAAAAACTTGTAAAGGAGTTCATAGTTTTTAGCGTATTTTGTAAATACCCTCATATATGCGTATAAAAGGAGTATGTCGAAAAAAAAATATACATACCACCTCTGAAAAATTGTTCATACCACCTAGATGGTCTTAAATACTCGTATACTACACGTATATACCATCCGTTACGCTAGATACTCCCCACATTGCGAGATACGATATAGGGTGTAATTACACCAGGGTGTAGAAAAGAGGCTTCCTATATATATATTTGCAGACATCGCTAGGATCGATTTTCTTAAGGTCCCGCTTATTTTGGTTTGAACTTCTACCTTGTGGGCTTATTTTTTACTATTTCTAAATTTTGTCTTTTTCTGGTTTTTCGGCTTTTTTGAGCTTTTTTGCTAGTTCTTTTTTCTGTATTCGTTTGCATTACACGTGATGGGCTAACCTATTTTTCTATTTTTAAATTTTTTAAATTTAATTATGTTAAATAAACCATCATCACGTACAATGTAATTTTAGTCCGTTATAGTGTAATTTTAGCCATAAGCTACTAAATTTTAGGCCAAATTAGCGGGTTGTAAGGCGGTTTGCTTGCACACTTTTGTTTTACCAATGCTCAGGGGCGGATTTGGGCCCCTGGCAAGGTGGGCTCTAGCCTGGGGCGTGAGAAAATGTATAGCCCAGGTATTTTCAGCTCAGCCCGGTGTATTATTGCTACTATTCAGCCCAGGTAGCCCATACATATTTCAGAATTCAGCCCACTCTCCGCGCGGCCCACTCACGCGCTCCGCCCGCTCCGCGTCGCACGCTCGCCGCTCAGCCCAGACGTCTTCACGCGCTATGCTCGCTCAGAACCCTAGCCCAACGCCGCACCGCACCACCCCGCACCGCAACAACTCGTCGCCAGCGCCGCCTCGTCTCAGATCTCCGCCACCTCGTCGCCTCCGCCGCCTCGTCGCCTCGGCCTCGTCCCAGATCTCCGCCGCCTCGTCGCCTCCGCCTGGTCTCAGATCCCGGCCCGCCCCGTCTCGGCGCCGCCCCGCCTCCCGACCCACCCCGGTGCGGCGACGCCCCTCCGCGGCTCCTCCTGGCCTACGCCGCCCACCTCCCGGCCAGGCGGCCAGCGCCGGCGTCGCCCCCCCCCACTCGGCTCCTGCCTGCAGCCTGCTGGTCTGCGGTCTACGGCGCGTCGGCCGGTCGACGCTCGCCTCCCCGGCTCCCAGCCCGCCCCCTCCCGGCGCTGCCTCGCCTCCCGGCCAGCACCGTTTGACTTCCGGCCTGCCCCCCTCCCGGCGCCGCCCCGCCTCCCGGCCAGCGCCACCCCGGCGGCCGGCGCCCCTCCTCCTGGCCTGCGCGGCTGCGCCGCCCACCTCCCTGGCGATTTGAAGGATGTGTCCAGGTAATTGGTAATTTGGTATGTATCTTACCATGTGAAGGATGTGAACTAATTTTTTTTACAAAAGATAACTACATGGCGATTTGTATGTATCAGCTGGCTGGTGAAGTGAACTGTCAGAATGGGTTAGCCTGGGCAAACGCGTAGAGAATGTTTCACAGAGATGATTATTCATCTCGCTGGCGTATACCAACCGGTTCGTTCTGTTATCGCGTATTTCTCCAGGTATGTATATCTTACCATGTGAAGGATGTGTCCAGGTAATTTGGTAAAGGATGTGAAATACTGAAATGTGATGATTGATTGATTCTCTTATTGATGCCAAACATATAAATTGCTCATATCAGATGTAATCAACATTGTAATCCATTATCCATTCCTAGCTATTCTGATTCATATACTGGGCTACTGGCAGTCATAAATATAACATCAATGAATAAGAAGCCATTCTCTAATGTTATGATTCATATACTCCTGTCATAATCCATTTCTTTATATATGGATGAACTTTAGTAGTTTCACCTTTTACCTCTTCTTTGTCAACACTCTCTAATGTTGCCGAGTGTAAGAAAACAAAATTAACCATGTAATCATGATCCTAGTACTGCTATTAATCATATTGCTCTCTTCTAGCCTAGCTACTTGAAATTATGCACTTTGACATATGTAAATAACAAGTGCCTGTTCTTGTAAATAACTTTGTGTTGTTCGTATTTATTCATACACTTGTTTGATTTACTCTCATATGTTGTCTTTACATGATCTGGTTCATGTCCAACTATCAATGAAGAAATGACAGGATAGGATAGAGAGCAAATATTTGAATTTAGGTACTCAAAATGTATCTCTATTATGTTACATTTTTTTTTATATTTTGATATCATGCCATGTTTTTCTTAGTATGCTTTATATTTACTTGTTTAGTATTGAACTCAAGTTTCATATCAGTAATACAATTAGCCAAGTATGATATACTTTTGTTATATCGTGGTAGGCGTACAAATTGACGTTAGTTTTAGGTTATTAGAGTTCAACCCGGGGCGTAGCCAAATCCTGGTTCCGCCACTGCCAATGCTTTAATGTGTTTTCATGTTAAGCGCTTAAGGCTGTTGCTCATTAGCCAATACCCACGCGATGCAGCGGGATTTTGTAGAGATTAACTTGTTGGCTGTGATGTTTGAATAAATCAAGGTAAAACATGAGTGTCTAAAAGAATTAAAAAAACAATGTAAACGAGGGAATATCTATGGCCCTCAATTTTCATTTAGTGGTTGTGAACAATATGAGAGATGTACGAGAGAATAGAGAAATAGCACTGGTTGTAATTAGTGGGGATTGTTTGTTTGATGTACATCGATTAGATGGTTATTCATGGCTTTCTACGCACAGAAATGGGCTAGATAGTTTTGACTTCGGAACCTTGTTGTAACATCCTAATTTTTGGGTAATCAGAAATATGAAAGTTTTAAAATTTTTCTTGCGCTTTGCTGGTGTTTAAAGTTTTCTTTTGAATATTTACTTGAAGTCTTTCGAGTTCGTAGCATGCAAATTAAAAGAGGTATTAAATAATGGGAATAAAAATTTGAAATCTAATTTACTGAAATAAAAGAGAAGCAATGGCTAAAGGAGTATTAAAAACTCATATTTAAATTGTTGAAAATTTAAAATTAAAATTCTAAATGTCATGCAAAAATTGAAACTAACAATCATAAATGTGAAATGGAAATTTAAATTAGAAACCCAAATTTTAAATCTTGGCTTAAAGCTTTCTCTTTCCCCCCTTCTTCCCTTTCCCTTTTACCTTCTCTATTACATGTGGGCCAGCCTTCTTTTTATCTTCCTCCCTCCTTCCTCCTGTTTTCTTCTCTGTCCGCGGGCCCCACTCTCCTACCCTTCTCTCCCTACCCATGGGTCCCCCTCCCCATTTTCCTCTCTGTCCGATGGGCCGAACGCTGCAGCCCCTTTCTTTTCTGCTCCCACTGCGCACGGTCTTCTTCCCCCTGCTCTCGTCACCCGAGCGCCCGCGTCATCCTCCTTTCTCCCATCTCCTATGCGCGCATCAGCCGGCCCCGCTCCTCCCTGTGCAACCGCCCCCGCGTCCCTGTTCCCCCTTTTCCACCCCGCACCGCGTTCGGACAGGGGCGAAATCCCCCGTTCGGACCGCTCGACTGCAGCTCTCTCCCCACAGCTCCCTTCGGACCGTCGGACCTCGACGCCACGCAGCGCACGTCACCAGGACCCCACCGCCATCTCGTCGCCACGCTGCGCCGCGTCACCCTCTGTAGCCACCGGCGCCCGTCCCCTCCTCCCCGTCACACGGCGATGAACCACTCCGCCGCGCCATACCGCTAGCGTCAGCTACAGACCACCCGGTCCACGGCCCTGCGCGCACGCCCGCACCCCATGCTGGACTCCTGCAATGCCTCACCAAGCCGGACTACCTGCCGCACGTTGCCCGCACGGCCGCCGCAGGCCCTCCTCGCCGCGTGCGCTTTTTCCTCTATAAAAGCCCCGACCGGAGCTTCGAAACACGTCGCCACGCCTCCCATTTCCTCCCTCCGCGAGCAATCGAGCTCCTGAGCCTCCATAGCACGCCGGCGCCGTCTAAGCCCCCACGGCCGGTCACCGTGCCATCTCCTCACCCGCGCCACCGCAGCCTAATTCCTCGCTCCCTCGCCTTCCTCGGGCCGCCGTGAAGACGTTCCCGCCCTCCACCGAGCTCGCCGACCCCTCCCGGTGCCGGCGACAAACCTTCCCCGAGTGCGCCGCCGCCACACGCCGCCGGCACACTCCCGACTCCCCACGACCCCCACCGACATCTCCATCAGTCTCCACTCTGCGCGGGGATCCCATTTTGCCCGCTGCCAACACCTCCCTGGCCACCGCCTGCCGCCGGCCAAGCAAGCTCTGGGCGCCGCCGCCTTGCTCTGTTTTGAGCCCATCCCTGCGCTTGCTTCTTCTAGCTAATCCCCCTCTGTCATTCGCAAGCGGGCAGCCGCCCAGTTGGTCAGTCGAGTCAAGCCAACGCATGAAGCAGCAGGTCCCAAGCTCGATTCCTTCCTGGCGCATTTCTTTCTTTCTTTTATTTTTGTTTTTATTAATCATTTCAGTTAAGGAAAATCAATTGAGGAAAATTAGCAAATATGTAGGAAATAAATTAAGGAAGCTAAGATAATTAATTGGGTTCAACTAAAATTTATATGCATCACAATATAGAATTATAAGACCATGAACAAATAAGAGATTAAGGGAAATAATTAGGTGAAGTTTAAATAATTAGTTGGAATGAAAGTTTGAGCACAAGTTTAATTAGAGGTAGTGGCAATATATATATATATATATATATATATATATATATATATATATATATATATATATATATATATATATATATATATATATATATATATATATATATATATAACTCCATGTTTGTAAACAATAATCAAGGGCCCTAAGGAGAATAATATCAATAAAGAGGCATGAATTAGATAAAATATTAAAAGTAATTGAAATAGAATGTCCATATAAGTTAGAGACTTATCTAAGCAAGTATATATATGAATGAATAGTTAGAAAAGCGCAGATGACATGTATGTAGCCCCTAGTAAATATATTAGTACAAATTTTGTGTTCGCCGTAGACCCTATTAGAAACATAGACACCATCATTAACATACTACCGATCATGACATCTTAAACGACAGCTTTCAATTAGTAACGATGATGAAATATAATCTTATGTAGCAGGCAATCGGTCATAAATGAGTTAGGATTAAATTATGTCAGATGTTAAGGGATAACATATCAATATCAGTTAATTTCCAGAGCACCTTCAAATTAAAAAGGTCATATTATTACATAGGTACTAAAATATAATAGCACTAGGTCATCAGACATTGGAATAATCTCACTAATATATATAAATATTCCAAAGTAAACATTTAACCAATTACAAGAGCAATTAACCAGGACCACATAAAATGCTACACATCAAATTAGTAGAAATATGGATTAATTCAATAAGCTAAAAGTCGTATACATCATTTATGGAACCCCTGCCTTAAAATGGCAATATTCGACCCACACAATGCTTAAATTTATACACCTGCTCATATGTCCAGGTTGACTCATGGATCTTCCTTGATAAATACAGAAATAATAAAAGAAATCATTAAATAAAAAGATCGAGTCATCATATTCTACCACCGACCTTGCCTCAAATCACCCGAATCACCCATTAACTCATAACAAAATCTGAATTGAGTTTATTTGGATTTATGGGGGTCTTTTGAGTTATTTGCCTTTATTTGTATTCAGTCGTCTAGCACGTAATTAGAAATTGGAGTCCGGAAGAATCAAAGGATCAAGTGAGATGAAGAGCGAAGTGAAGAAAAAGACCAGAAGAGCAGCCCCCTCGAATGAGACAGCTTTGTGTGAGCTCCAGACCGCGGTAAACCGTGTCAGGCGAGTCAATACTTTGATCATGTTGAACCTACATTTTCTGCAAATTACTTTGGTTTAAATTATCAAATTGCATGCTGTTATTTTATATGCAAATACATGTTTAATTTGATATTCTAGTTATATGCCCATTATTTAACTTTGATATTACACCTCCTTTGGAATATTTGAATTTGTGAACCTTGTCGCCCTAGCAAAAATTATAATAGTAACCTTTCGAAAATAAGTCCGTAATTATATGCCATGCTTAGCATTGCTTAGATACTCATGGGCGTGAGAGCGTCCAAGCATCACTTTTAATCCTGAGGAAAATTGGTTGGGCAGTCATGGTGGTAATGACTGGTGTATGTTGGATATGGTTATTTTATCTTCCCAAAAACCTCAAATTTCTTACTTATCTGGGCGTATGGTTCGGGGGTATGGTGCAAGGGTGCACGAGAGTGTGGTTTGTGGTAGAACCGCCCAGATAACCCTAAGAACCGAATCTTGTCATGACCTCCTGTGTAAAACAAGTACAACCACAAGTATGTAAAGTACAACTTGGCTTAGTAGATTTTACTAAACCCTGAAAGTCATCATCATGGCAGTAGTGCAAGGGGCTGTCTGGGTGGCGGACTTGAATGGGACACCGCAAGTGGCTGTCTAGGTGGCGGGTTTGAGGGTGAAGTTCTTCTGCGGCGTGCTAGCAATGTGGGTAGCCAGCTGCTAGGCGCATAGGAGGGGAGCATCCCGCACAACCTATGAGACCTGCCGCAAGCGGGATTAGCTCATAGGGGTGAGATGATGGAAGGGGCGAGGTACTTTGAACGGCTATTGTGATGGTTGGCTCAACTGCACGACTAAGGAATCGTGTGGGGCAACGAGTGAACTATCTCTTGTGGGTAAAGTGTGCAAACTCTGCAGAGTCAAAACTATTCGAATAGCCGTGCCCACGGTCAAGGGCGGACATGGGAACTTAACCAGATATAGTTCTATTTCAAAATGCTTTATGGGTGGGATGGAAAAGTGGAAGGGCAGTGGAAAGCCCTGGTTTGAATTGTTCTGGGTGTCGTCCCAGTGGTAAATTAAGCGGCTATAACGCTGAAAGAGGCTATATGGTGCAGATGCCATGTAACGGTGGATGGAATCTGGGTCGCTATTATTAATACATTTACTTACACATTATGTTTTTGTTCAAAATTGCTAGGTCTCAGGAAATTTTTATGTATCATATTTCAAAAGTAAAATGTTTTCTCTTCTCACAAAATCAAATATATGGGGAAATAAATAGAGTCGAGAGTAAAGGAGATGGATGTTTGTAGTAAACACATAAAGATATTGGTGGATTCATGTCGATCATAATTAGGAAACGATAGTGTGGATTCTGGGAGAAATAAATTGGTGGAGCCTAAATGAATATATAGACTAGATTGGTGATTTAAATGATTTTTAGAGAATTAGGTAGTGCAAAGGTAGTTGTTGGATTAATTATTGGGAGTTGTTGGCGATTATGGAATTAATAGGCTCTAGTCAAATAATGGATGGATGAATTGGATTTTTAGGCACTTGGAGGTATGATAACAGTTATTGAAGTATAAACTTGATCAATGATATTCTTGGTGGATGAATACTAGTGAATCGTAAACCTGATTAATGATATTCTTGGTGGATGAATACTAGTAAATCGTAGACTTGATCAATGATATTTTGGTGGAGGTATACTGATGAGTTAGTTAGGGATAGATAATGGGAAAATAAGGTAGATTATTGGAAGAGCAAACTATGGTTGTGGATCAATAACAAAAGGATCGGTTTTTTAGGAATTTGGAATACCAAAGATATTGGTGGAATGTATAATCGATGATATTCGCTGTTTGGAGTTTTAGACAGTGCTCCATATAGAAAGTGTGTGTTCGGTGGATTAATTAAATGATATTAAATAAATTATGTCACTAGCATGTTGGAGTTTTAGGCAGTAATTGATCGGTGGATTATATAAATTATGATACTCGTTGTTTGGGGATTTAGGTAACAATTGATTGGTGAATTGTATAATTGATGTTATCCGCTGTTTGGAGTTTTAGACAGCAATCAATATAGAAAGTGTATGATCGGTGGATTAGTTAAATGATGTCACTCGCTGTTTGGAGTCTTAGACAACAATCAGTAAGAAAAGTGTGTCTTTGGTGGATTAAGTCAATTATGGCAATCGCCGTGTGGAGTTTAGGTAGAATTAGCAACACTATGATTTAATGATAATAATGATACCAAAAGCGATTTTTGGTAAATAAAATAACCCGAGCCTCTTCTTTGATAAGCCATGCATACTATTTAATTGCATCATGTGTGTTGGCTCGCGAGCACGGTGGTTTGTGCTCATATTCGCTTTTCCCCCAATCCAGAATCAGGAATTAAATCACTACGCTTCAGCAATACTTTTGCATCATGATGGCGAAGAAGATGAAGATGTCAAGAATTAGGTCGCGAACCCCCAGTTGGCTGCCTGTGGGCATGTCCTGAGGGTCCTACCTGTGTGCTTCGTTTCCGCTGCTGCATCTTATTGATTTCGGCCTAATCAGCCCATGAGTAAGTTATTATTATATTTACGCTTCCGCTTGATATGTACTTTGATATTCTGAACTGTAATATGTGAGCACTATCTTCTGATTCAGGGAATAGTGCGGTGGAATCACAGAGAATGTCGGATTGTATAATCTGGGCTCCGACACTGTCCCAATGTCCATAGGCCACACCGCCAAAGCCAGGATGAGAGAGAGAGAGAGAGAGGATAGAAAAACCAGACGTGTACTGCCCAAAAATAAGCACCAGGCTTTTCTAGCCAGCAAAAATTGTCCCTGTTCTCTTTTATCTCTTTGCTGGCTGGTATGATGGTATCCCACGTTGGGAGCTCGAAAATTTACCTCTGCTATGTTGAATTTCACAGTTTAGAACAAAGGCTGTCTTTCTCACGCTGCTCTGTGTGTATCCTCCATCGCAGGTAATAGGATCTGAATATGCAGTCTTCTCTCTATGAGAATGGCTTCAGGTACTTATTGCATGTCTTTTGTATGGTGTTTCCATCTGCTCTGTTGGATTTCCGCAACCAGATAAGGAGGCAGGTTGAGCTTTATTTGATCTTTTCTCTGTTTTCTTTTTCCTGCGTGAACTCTCTCTATGATGGCTTCACATGAAGTTTAATATAGAATCTAGCAGCTGGAGTTCTTGGTGGCATACTGGCATCATATAAGAATTCAAAGGAAATTCGAAATAGAAGGGAAGTTTCACTGCAGAGAACCTAAGTGAACAATTAGAGGCGCGTTTCTTTAAAAAATCCATTCTGTTCAACCGTCAATAGCAAACTTAATAATCCAAAGGAAGAATTTACAATTGGTGATCTCTCTCTTATTCACCTGAGGTCCTGAACAACGAACACAATTATTTACGCAGAGATTGACGATGGAGCACGGCCAGCACCAGCATCATCGTCTATGTCTGTAACATATCTATTTCTGGGAGTATTATGAAACCCTCGTAGCTGCCCAGGACTGTTCAACTGCGAGTACATCCAACGAGTGTATAACATTGCCAACACAAGCTTAAGAGTAAAAGCGGACTTTATTACAATATAAAGGCTAAAAGCCAAGTATCACAGTAGGGTCAACTGCCCTTAGTTACATTACACAAAAGATGCCACAGGCAGGCCTGGGCGGAGAACGACCCTAGTTCCATGCTTCATCGATCTCGTACAGTACCACCTCATCATCTTCTCCTGCCTCTTCAAAGTTTGCTGTTTCTGTTTATGTTTTTAGCAAGTATGAGTACAACTACCGTACTCAACAAGTCACACGGAGCTTAATAACTACATGTATGGTGTATCAAGTAAAGGGGAATCAAGTCTATTATTTTATGTGAATGCAGTTTTAAGTTGGGAACCATTTGGAAATCTTTAAAATATACTCCATTAAAGTAAAAGGAGGTTTCAAGCTTGATTATCATTACTCAACATTTCCAAACCATTCCAAAACTACTTATGCCTTGTTATTGGATTCACCCACTAAACACAGCTTCGTTTACCGGAAGCACGGCGTATTCGAATACCATTTGTCATGACTTTGCAAAGCTGCCATACTTTACCCACAAGATCCCTTAACTCCCGCTAAAGAGTTAAGACAACAAGAATGTTCACTGCTCAATTCTTTGTATAGACTCCGCCCTGTAGGTGTTAATCTCAATAAGCCCGGATGACCCCACGGATCTCGTCCGACTCATCGCAGCCCTACAATTGTATGGTTAACCACCTCCCATACGAACTCACCCTCTGTCTCCCCCTTTCCAGTTGCAGAGGTTCAATTGAAGTTGAGCAGCTACTAAGCCAGGTTTGACTAAGTCAAGATTGACCAAATCAACGCTTGTGGTTGAGCGGTTACTATGTCCTTTACTCAGCATAAGGGTCTAGTCCTTTCATTTTTAACTGAGGCATCCACCACGCACGAACCCGTATTCAGTACACACTGTACTGCCACCAATCCACAACCAGCCTCCACCCTAGGATAAGGTCTTCGGATCCATCTCTGCGATCCTCACTTACCCTAGACCCAACTTTTCCAAAACTCTAGACCAACATTATAAACCTTAACAGTAGAAAGATGTGATGCCCCTAACTACAATGATAAGATTAATCTTATATTTTATTTGACTAGGTTTGTCAAGGTGAATATGGCCATCAAGTTAATCTGGGCTTTTCGGGTGGTAGGACATAGCTAATATCATGTCATTCTAAGCATTTGATGTACATAAAATAACATAATGAATGTACATGTAAATAAATAATTCAGGAAATGTAGGATCAATATGTTCAAAAATATGTGCGACCTGCCTTGCGGATCGACTACTTCAATTAATTCAAACTCTTCAGCGGATTGGACTTGGGCTTGCGCTTCACCTTCTGGCTCCTGTGCAAACTCGACTCACCAAGGCAGGTAGGAAGGTCCTAGTGCAATTTGTGCTTACTTCAATGCTTGTTTATTTGGCCATGGCAATCAACCTTCCATCTTGGGCAATTAAGGCCATTGATAAAATCCGAAGACGTTTTTTGTGGAGGGGAAGGAAAGAAGTCAAGGGTGGCCATTGCTTGATTGCTTGGGTTAAAACTTGCCGTCCTACTAAGCTGGGGGGCTTGGGCATTTCAGATCTCCAAAGAATGAATTGGGCGCTTCGTATGAGGTGGTTGTGGCTACAAAAAACCGAGCCAAACAAGCCTTGGTCTGCATTCCCTATTAAAGTCCACCCATGTGTGCAGGCTTTCTTTTCCATTGCGGTGGTGACCGAGGTTGGGGATGGTGCAAGGACTTTATTCTGGACGGACAGATGGATCCATGGACAGAGGATTGTGGATCTTGCGCCACAGTTATTTGCCTTAGTACCCAATCTTAGAGCCAACAAGCGTACTGTTCTTGAGGCTCTTGTGGATCAAACTTGGATTTCTGACATTCAAGGGGCTCTTTCTGTGGGAGTCTTTGCTGAATTCCTGGAGCTTTGGGATGTTATTTCAGAAGTGGTTCTTCGTCCAGGAGTTGAGGACAAGCATTCTTGGCGTTTTTCCAGCTCTGGTCTTTATTCAGCGAAATCTGCTTATACTGAGCTGTTTCAAGGGGCTGTCCTCTTTGGTCCCTGGGAGAGAATTTGGAGATCATGGGCTCCGGGCAAATGCCAATTCTTTATGTGGTTGGTGGCTCACAACAAATGTTGGACAGCTGATAGACTTGAAAAGAAAGGATTACCACACCCAACCTGCTGCCCCCTCTGTGATCAGGAGCCTGAAACAATCAACCATTTGCTGGTGGGTTGTGTGTTTGCCCGGGAATTCTGGTTCTTGTTACTCCGGGGGGTTGGGTTGCATAGTCTTTCTCCGCAGCCTACAGTCGCATCCTTTGATGATTGGTGGTCTAATGCAAATTCTAGGGTTGAAGGGGAGGTCAGGAAGGGCCTCAATTCACTGATAATCCTGGGTGCTTGGTCTATTTGGAACCCCGTTGTGTTTTTGATGGAGTCTCACCAAGTCTTTCCTTGATAATGGTCCAAGTTAGAGATGAGCTGAAACTTTGGGGTTTGGCTGGGGCGCGTGGTATTTCTTACCTCACTGCCCTAGCACCTGGGGAAGACTAGGTCAGGGTTGTTGGGGCTGGTCTTGGTCTCCCTAGTGGGGATTGGTCTTGGCTCTTGTTGAGTGTGTTTGTAAGGGTTCTTGATTGAGCTTCACTGGAAGTTGGGTAGGCTCGGGGAATAGTTGGCCGAAGCTCAGGAGGTCGGATTAGGGCTGGCCACGGTGGCGATTTCGGTAGTGGAGGGGTGGTCGACGCCGGGGAAGTGGGGGCTTCGGGAGGTTAGGGCAATGGTTGGGTATGGTTCTAGGGAGCTCAAAGGTGCTATAGCCGAAGTTAATTGAGGAATGGTTGGCTGGGAGTGAGACATTGAATTAGGGCATGGATTTGGGGCTTTTCTCAATTACCGGCAATGGGGCGAGAGGGGGAGCTCGGGGTTGCTTGGGGAGCTTTAGGGATGTGTGATGCTCCATTTGAGAGGGACGGGAGTGCGTTAAATAGGCTGAGAATGGCGGTTCACCGGAGAGGGAAAAATATCAGGGCTGCGGTGGCGGTTTCGGGAGAAGCCGGGATAGCTCGAGGATCTCCGGGTGTATGCAGCTGGCTAGGGCAGTGTAGAGCAGCGGTCAAGGGTGTCAGAGGGGTTGGTTGTCGGCTGTGAGGGGAAGGGGTGCGAATTTGGCAGAGGTGGGTGCGCGCGAACGGCAGCGGCGTTGCCACGCCTTGCGGCCGGTCAGGGTGGTGTCAGGGCGCGGAAAGCAAGGCGTACGGGGATATGATTGGGTGACTGCAGTGGCACGGCCTGGAAGGCGCGAGGAGGCGCAGTTTGCAGAGAAACTGGCGGTGGCAGGGAGAAATCAGGGCGCGGCACGGCGGGAGTTTCCGGCGGTGGCTGACACCGGTGCGTGAGCATTTAAGGAGGTGGTACGGCGGCTGACAAGCGTGCAGGAGCTGGCAGTGGCGCGCAGACACGGGAAGGTGTGAGGAAAGACGGCAGCGACAAAAATCGGCAGCGGCGGCAAGATTTTTCGGACGTGAACAGTAACCGCTAGAAAAATCTCCGTTCCCACCGTGATAACGCTGTGATGACAAGGATTAGTGAGGGTTTTTGCTTTGAGATTAGTGTGGAATAGATTAGGGAGGCTAGAGAAACTCAAATCAAGGGCAAACTCAAATCCAAATTGATTTTTCCAAATTTTCGGTTGTTTCAATGTCTATCTTTAACAAGAACAGAACAGGCGCGACCGTAATGTCTGCTGTAATTTGAAGGATAAAGCTAGTCCATTTCTGACCGTAATGTCTGCTGTTTGCTAGAGATGGAGAAACTATTTGAAGGACCAAGCGATGTTCAGAAACCAAAAATGAAAAGCACCCAAGAGATCCTCACAAAATATAAATTTGGCGGGGTATTTTCCCAGTTTCACTGATATTGTCGATCACTCATCTTTTATTTAGCTAACTCTAAATTCCATTGCAGGACGCTGTTGCTGCAGCAGCTCATGCAAAAGATAAGCTCAGAGGCAGGAGAAACTTGCGGTAAAAGAACGTTCTCACGCCTTACAAATTACACACACCAACTATTCCTTTTGTTGGACATGTACGTAATATTTTAATTCTAGATTTTACTATAAGTTAAATATCATAAATAACTAGTTATGCATAAATCAATACTACCAGTAGGCAACATATTGCACTTCGAACTATGCTAAAAAAATATTATATAACAAAGCCAATTGGTTACATGAACGACTTGTAGTTAGGCTTGATGAAGAATAGGAAGCAGCATATGTTTGATGCAATGTAGAACATAAATGAAGCAGCGAAGCGAGCGGTCGCGCTGATGTGCATTGCCCACAAACCTTATTGTCACCCTGTGCAGGTGTTCTCTGTGGCAATGGTCTAGATATCCCACTCTTTTTCCTTCCAAGTGCACGCCGAGAAGAAAAGTGTAGGATCGTATGTCACAATTAGAGGGGGTGAATGATTGCCTTCACTTTATAATACCTGAAAACAAATATCAAATCAGAAGAAAAGGCAATCTAAATTACTGGATATAGATTTCGATTGTAAGTTGTTTGTCTGCTCGCTTGATCTCCTTTACGCGCAGGCCGGAGAGAAGGTAGGCCGGACCTTTGGGTTTTGGCCTAGAGGCTTTAGGGGATTTTAGTGATTTTCTTAATTTCAAGAATTCAAATAAATTCAATTGAGCTCTAGAAAATACCCAATAAACCTAGAAATTTTTAAAAAATTTAGAAAAATTCCCTACAACACAAGGAATCCAAATAAAATAATTACAATAATAGTTAAAGTTTAAATTAGTCACATTAAATACTTTTAGTTTGCAAAAATCAAGTTAAGCTTTAATTAATTCTAGAAAAATCCAAATGGTAAATTTTATTTTAAAAGCTTCAAAAAGGTTTTGAAAAACAGGATGTTACAACTTTCAACCATGAGAGAGGATTAGAGCATCAGTTCTCCTCACCTAGAGTCCCTCAACTGAATAGGGTTGTAGAGAGAAATAATAGAACATTTATAGAGATGGCTTGGACTATATTAGATGAGCATAGCACCCCTATGAGATTTTGTGTTGAGGTGATTTCTATTGCTTGCTATATGCCCAATAGAGTTTTCTTGAGATTGTATATAGGCAAGACTTCTTTTGAGCTTATATTTGGTCATAGGTCTAGTGTCTCTTATTTCAAAATATTTTGTTGCAAGTGTTTCATTATTAAATATGACAACTTGGATAAATTTGAATCTATATATTATGATATTATTTTTCTTGGATATCCTACTCATTCTTATGGCTTTAGTGTTTTTAATTTAGATACTAACAAAATCATTGAGATTTCAGTGAGGCTATTCTTGGTACTAGACCCGATAGTATAGGTACACAGGTATACAGTGATCAGGAGAGCATATTTATCGGTGACGACCCTGACTTAGAGGGTAAGGATCTAATCCCTTCTCTAGTCACTCTTGAGTTGGTTGGAGAGGCTGCTTCTACTATCCCAACTTCACCAGAGCTGCCTCCTCCCTCCTTCACCAGCGTTTTGAGTGGCTCTGCTCCTATCTCCATAACCCATGAGGTAGAGGCTACGTCTATATCAGGACCTCCTCTTCATATTCAATCATACACCCTCAAGAGCAGATGATTTGAGATCTTCATTAGCGAGTTATTCATTCTAGGTTTATCTCTCCATATTCTTGTGTACATTCCACTTTTGTTGCATCTTTTGAGCCCCTAGATGTCATCCATGTTTTATTTTATTCCTCTTGGATCAATGTCATGCATGAAAAGCTTGAGAACTTTGAAAGAAACCAAGTCTAAATCTTAGTTGAACCTCCTTCTAATCATAATATAATTGGAACAAAATAAGTTTTAAAAAATAATCAAAGTGAGGATGGGTTGGCAGTTCACAACAAGGGTAGGCTTGTAGTTCAAGGTTTTTCCTAGGTATAAGGCTTAAGACTTTAAAGAGCTTTTTGTCCCTATAGGTAGATTAGAATCCATTAGCATATTACTAGCATTTGTGACATGTAAGGGCTTTAAACTTTTTCAAATGGATGTAAAAAATGCTTGTCTAAACGGTTTCATAGAAGAAGAGCTCTCTTTTCTAAATGGCTTTATAGAAAAAATGTCTATGTCAAGCAGTCTATTGGTTTTAAAAATCTCAAGTTCCCAACCTATGTGTGTAAGCTCTCTAAAGCCTTGTATGGATTGAACCAATTATATAGAGTTTAGTATGATAGGCTTAAGATTTTTCTATTTTAAAATAATTTCAAAATAGGATTGATATGATAGGCTTAAGATCTTTTTAGGCGCTTCAATATAGGAAGCAGTAAGTCTATGTCTACTCCAATTGCCACTTCTATTGTGCTGAATCCTAACGAGGATGGAGAGCCAGTGGACTAGAATGAGTACCACAACATAATCGGCTCACTCTTTTACATCATGGCATTGAGGCTAGACATACAGTTCGTTGTGTGTCTGTACACTTAATTTTAGGCTTTCCCTCGTGCCTCATATTGTCAAGCAGTGTGTCGCATCTTTAGGTACCTTTAGGATACTCTTGACTTTGGACTCTAGTACTCTTCTGATTTTACACTCTCTATTCACGCTTTTCTAATGCTGATTTTGTGGGGTATATAATAGATAGAAGAGTACTTCTAGTACTTGTCATTTGTTAGACACATCTCTTATCTCTTGGTCATCTAGGAAGCAATTCTCTGTTGCACAGTCCACTTCTAATCCGGTGTATATAGTTACTGATAGTAGTTGCTCTCAGGTTCTCTAGATCTTATCTACTCTATGAGACTATAGGTTGGCTGTAGATAGTGTTCCTCTCTTCCATGACATCATTAGTGCTATAAATATTGCCAAAAATCCAATACAACACTTCAGGACCAAGTACATTGATATTGGATACCATTTTCTTAGAGACATGTTTTGCCCCGCGGAGGGGGGGGGGGTTGGGAGTTACTAGTCCTTTTGAGCTGTTTTGAGTGGGGTTTGACTTTTTTGCATCCATTGTATCATAATGCATATTTAATTTCAGCAACTTTTATTATAAAAATAATTATATAGAGGCTTTTACTATTATTCTTGTGTGATATGATATCTTACTTTACATCTTACCATGTCTTATTTCCTAGATTTATCATATATTTCTATGTATAGCTTAGCTTTGCTATGCTAGCTTGCTTAAATGTGAGAAATTTGAACTAAAATCTTGTTTTGTTGGATCTTGTGAGTAGTTTTGCTCTAATGATCATCTTATAATCCAAGCCATGTTAAATAGGCTAAGTCTTGCATCTAAATTGAGTTTTAGATCAAGTTATATTAGTTCTTTATTGAAGTCTGAGTTTATTTTTTCTAGACTTTTGTGGCTCAGGTTGGGTATAGCTTGCGGACTAAGGAATACCTCATTGTTCTTGAACTAAAAATAAAATATGATAAATGATCTCTTTTTGTGTGAGAAAACTGATCTTACCAACATGTGGCAAGCATGACGATTAATTGCAAAGAAAGATGAAGACCGTGTTAAGAAAGGGTATTTTGGTAAGTTAATCAAAATACCGAAAGCTATCTTGAATCGAAACTACGACGTTTAGGAGAGTGGTTTAGGTCAAGGAGAAGCTGAGAAGATCAAGTTGGATCAAAGGCTAAGGACATAACAGATTCAGACTTATGTGCTTTGAAAAGCGTATATAAGTGTAGTGTATGAGTAAAACCTGTGTTGTGTGGGGTTAATAGGTTTCCTCTATTTGTGTTAAGTGGATAGTATCTATTAGGATTAAATGTGACTGGTTGGTTTATCTATTTAACGGGTTGGGATAGAGACTTGCAAGTTAATCGTCAACCTTTGCTCGTGCAAACCAAGTGTATTAGGGTCAAAGTTTGAGAAGTGTGAATGATGTGGTGTACTATCTTATTCTCCTAGTGGAATGATTGTAAAAATTTTATCCTCAAATATTAATGTATCTGCTTTGTTTATCTCTTATGGATCACTCTTGTTTTGGTTAATTTTCTCTTATTTTGGATGGTTTTGATCATTCCTCTCCCCTTTCTTGATTTGATGTATGCTAAGAATGAATAAGTGATGGAGATATACCTTGAAAATCAATCACCCTCCATTTAGGCATCAGATTTGGCAAGTTTTCAAAGTTACCCGATTTTTGCTTAATTTGGTCTCTCCGAGTGATTTCTCGATCAAATTGTTTTTGCCTCGATTCCTTAGGTGTTCTAACTTACTGTGATATGTGAGAATATATCTAAAGTCATCTTGGTTATCATTCACCTACAAGCGAGTCATATTCACCGTTTTTTGTTTTTATCCGGTTTTAATGTAACCTTTCTTCAAACGAAAAAATGTCAGAATTTTTGCAATGATTTTCTTGATCGTGATTGAAAAATTCTGGACATCATAGAAAAGGTTTATAGTGAATCAAGTGATTTAGAGCCTTGGGTTGAAAGTCTGCTTAATTTGTGGTTTTAGCTTGTTTTTAGTACAACAGAGCTTCACGAATCAAAAGATCCTAATTCCTTTTTGTTTTTGTATAGTTTTGGTTGGGATAAGTTTTAAGGCTGTGATCTAGGCTTAGTTCAAATTTTAAGTTTTTTTGGTTCTACGGATCAAAAGTTAAATGAAATTTTGGATTTGAAATAGTGTTGTTTTTATTGTTCACCGAATTGAATTTAATTTTTGAAATTTTGGGTTCTTCATTTTCATCGTATTTTATAGCTATTGAAGTAAATAATCCACAAATACTTGAAGAAAAATTTACCCTTCTCAATTGCCGTATCAGTCCTACAGCATGCACGAAGTCACCGAAATATCACTCGTTCGTGTGGTTGCGACTTGCCTGCTGGTCGATTTGAGTTGTTCAGACTTCTTGGCGTACGCCACCTTGATTAGTAGTCGTAATCAAGCGATGTTACTAATGGGACTGTGGCCTGATGTACTTTAGTTCTACAATTATGACGGTTGACGACCATCCAACCTCTCACTTGCCCAAAGGCCCCAAACTCGTAAATGCGACCTCTTCCGGGCAACACATAGCTGAGGGCCTGTTCTTTAAACTGTGATCGTTTTGATTGCAGATTTTAGCTTTTGGTTTATTTTTTATTATTTATAAATTTCGTCTTTTTCTGAACTTTTGGCTTTTTATTGAGTTTTTTTCCAGTTCTTTTTTTCTCTGTATTTGTTTGTATTATATGTAATGGGCTAACATATTTTTAATTTTTTTAAATTTAATTATGCTAAATAAGCCTCTGTCAGCTACAGTCTTTTTTCAGCCAGCTACAGTGTTTTTTAGCCATAAGCCACCAAAAAAAGCCCAAATGAGCACCACGTACCAACTAAAATCGTAAGTGAGTATCTGTCTCTGTAATCTATACTGTAAACAGCTAAAATTCAAAAATTTTAATTAAAATCTATAAACCGCAATCGAAAAGAACATACTTAAGCCGTACGAGGAGAAAGTTAGCGAAACTTCCTGCAGAATGAATGGTGCCAACTGCCAAGAGAGGACACGGTAGCATAGTAGCTACAGGTTGCTACTCTGATTAGATGCCTTTCTTTGACGTCTCCGGTTTACTCTCTAGTCCCCTGCACAAGGCAACTAGGCATGGCTAGTAGTATGCAACTATGCATATGATGTTCCTCGCTTTCTTGGATGCGAGATCGATCACTGCCGAATGCCGGTGCAATATGGGTCCTGCAGAATGTGCGTAGATTCTCTGGGGCAGTGCATGCCAGTCTGATCATGGATCACAAGCCAATGGGTGGGTTCATTTATGCTTACGGCTTATGCTTATGTACTGTAGTTACAATAGATTTATACTATCTCTTATAAATAGCTCAGAATTCAAAAACCACAGTCATAAACTATAAGACAGTCCAAAAGAACTCATCCAAAATTTCAGCCACAGAATGATCATCGAAAAGACATCGTGATCTCTGCCATCTTAAGGATGATTTGGTGACTGTACAAAATTAAGACCAGAACCTATAGCCAATTGATCATCTGGTAGTACTGTACAACTCTTTCTAGATTATGGCTTATGTTTTTCGAACAAACAAACGAGATATCTTCTTCATCGTCGTTTCGAAACGATTTATTAAGAGAGTCTTTTCAAAATAGCTTATTAGTATTCGGTTCGTTTATATAAATACTTATGCTAGGGTAAAAAACTATTAGTTACAATCGTAAACTATTAATCATAGCCGAAAAGAAAACACTTGTATAGAGTTGAAGTATTAGAAAAACTGAAATAGGCAGGCAAACAGGCAGGCCATCTCTTAATTGGCCGTGTGGATTGGCTATTGCCGCCACTACTTGCAGAGCTGATGAAGCCGTGGAGGGGACCAAAATAGCTCCGCCATTATGCCCCGCGGGTTCCCCGCTCAGCGAGCGCCCCACGTCACCGCTTCCCCGCCCGCGCGCGCGCCCCGGCCGGCGCGTGGCGGGGCATTTCCCGTACGGCCGGAGGAGGTAGTTTCCTCCGGTTTTGCGGAAATTACGTATAGGTCCTTTTTTCTCGCGAAAAGGTCCCTGCAAGTTTTTTTTCCCAAAAAATTTTTTGGATTGCGCCCCGCAGGTTCCCAAAATTACGTATAGGCCCTTATTTACTTACGAACAGGTCCTTACAAGTCCTCGATTTTTTTCGAAAAAACCCTTTACCTTTCTCGAAATTGCGTACGTGCCCTTGATTTTTTTTAAAAAAACTCCTCACGAATTATCGCCTCTTTTACTTCGGTACACACGGTGGCTGGCGCGGCGTGTCGCCGCGCCTATGAGGCTAGTAACACTGACTCGACGGATGCTGGCAGCAGCACGAGGACATCGTGTCCTCCTGCCGACCACAGCCGCGGTTCCGAGCAGTTTCTTATAAGCCCATGTGAGATCTAGGGCCTGTTCTTTACCTTATAAGTCGGCGATTTTTGACTTTTACTACAGTATCTAACTTTTAAACGGAGTATTTTCTCAAGACAAGGTCTACAAGTTAAACGATCTACACGTTAAAAGCCCAACATCTGTACTAGCCAAAATCGCAAGTGGGTATCTGTCTCTTCATAATCTGTACCGTAAACAGTCAAATTTCAAAAATTTCTGCAAAAGCCATAAGTCGTAGCCGAAAAGAACAGACCCCTAAAAGCGTCTCCGGTTCGGGTCCCACCCGAGCGCCCGGCAGGATAAAGATTCCGTTCTTTATAATTTATAATTTTTTCTAAATAAATAACGAGACAATTTTTATTTTTTTAAAATAATTTATTAAGATTTTTTTTTAAAAATGATTTATCAGTCGCACAAACAGTCACTCTGGAAAAAACCCATCAGGCAGCCGAAATGAACGGCTGAAAAGCGTGGTTAACGAACGCAAAGCGAGTAGCCCGCACGTGCGCCGGCCATGGACCAGTGCGCGTGCTGACGCTAGCCCCCAACTAACCCCCTTCCATCTCCGTCCAGGAAAGAAAAAAAAGTTCAACAACTACTGTATTAGCATCCGTTAGCTAGTTGACTGCGCATGCAGTCATCTGGTAGTAGTATTTTTTTAATACACCCAATACAACACATATCTACAAATGCACATCATCACACGTACACACTCACATACATGATATCTACAAAAGATTGATCGAGTATAGCTTGATAAAGAAATGACAAAGTCACTACTGGCATCTCGCTTGCGATGGGCACGTCAACTTCCATTTAAAGAAAATTTTCTTAAATGAGACACGTAGAGCCGAACCTGTGGTTTGAACTCTGATAAACTAAGGATACAACCATCTTCACTAGTCATCTAACCAAGGCTTGATTATCATCTGGTAGTAGTATTCAGCTATGCACGCTAAGCAAATTCTCATGGTGCACGTAGTGGTTTGGTAGAAAAAGACGTTTCGCAGAGAGCTGTTTTTCCTCCAGCGGGAAGAAGAATTCATGTAACTTAGCCACAAATTGCACCGTGCTAGCTTGTGTGTCTTGGGGGAAAAACAGCGTAGCCACCGTAATTTTTCCCAGATGCATTGTTGTCACCTTCATCTAGGATGCAAACGGATCAAATATAGACAGATAATATCTTTACCATATTTATTTTCATATTTTTTTTCTTAGATGTAGATACGAATACGGATACGAATACAAATACGAATAATATCGAATACAGATACGGAGCGAATACAAATCGAAATAAATACGGTTACGAATATTTTTCGGAACATAAAAACCCGTTAAACTATACATCCAAAATCAATAAAAACACATAAATAGTTTATCTTGTCAAAACATTAATGAAATCTAAATAAGCATAAGTATTTTTATCTACAATAGTCATACCATTGTACATATTTTAAATCTTCAAATGGTAGCTAATTTTTTTCTAAAGTCCTAAATAATTCTTAATGGATTTCTAATATTTACATGTGACTAATATTTAATTAAGAATTTAAATTTGCATCATAATGATTTTAACGACAATACCTCAATTTAATTGGTACAAATTTTAATCTACCGACAATACTAAATTTATTTTTAATAAATATAAATATTTGTTAGTGGGCTGGTTGCAGGGAAGATGAGAGAGGCTGGCTTAGGCTGGGCAATGTTGAGCTGAAATCTCGGATATCCGAATTCGTATTATCCGAATAATCCGTATTCATATTCGTATTCGTTGGATATCAGGCCTGCTGTATTCGTATTCGTTTCCGATAAAAAAATCTGTATTTATTTCCGATCCGAGAATTATCTGAAGAAAATCCAATCCGACATAATCTGTATTCGTTTTCATTCAGATCAGTCAAAAACTATCCGATCCATTTTCACCCCTGCCTTCACCAACAAATTATCGTCTTAATTATGCCCCACGCACCAACTAGAATAGCTCGGAAAATATTGACATGCTGCGATCCGCCCGTGCTTGGATGCCATCGAGCCTCCAATCAAATTAAGCGCCAACGTGGCCGCATGGTTTTAAAACCATCTAAATTGATTATACAAAAATTATATTATTAAATTTTTCATTAAAAATATTTTTATAATTTTATTAGTATATTTTATTGCAAAGTTATAAAAATTAATGGTCAAATCGTATCTTAGAAACCATTAAAAAAATTAAAAACGTCAAGTAAAAAAGAATGGAGGGGCATATATTTCCCCTGCCGTTCCACGATCCCTGTTCCGTTTGGACGGGAATCCTAGTGAGATGACGAGCGCGCGCTATTGGAAATCCGGCGCCTTCACTGCATCTCGTGCCCGGATGTTTGGAGCAGCCAGCAAGGGATGTCGTGCTTCGTCGCCGACCGTGCGAAGCTGCCAACGCCCTCCATCGCCATCTCCTGTCCATTGGACGACGCACGCACGGCACGAATCAGGATCACTCTATTGCACACGATGTGCTACAGTATCACACAAATAGGAGGGAGACAAATTTGTTTAGTTGAGTTAGGCCATCTTTAGTGTATTAAACCGATGTTGATTCAAAGTTATATCACAAAATTATAAAGCTTGTTTTTCTTTAATGTATTGAATCGATTTCTACTAATAACTGTGACTCACGTTACATTAAAAAACTACAAAATAATAATATCCTCTATCAACTGCACTATCTTCTATGTAGTTGTTTAATGCTTTAAATCGACTCTTAAATAGAGTCTGATTATATGTATTTTTTGTTGGAATTATTATCTCCAATGTATTAAATTGATTTAATGCTTTATCTCTTTATTTGAATTGGATAAAATATAATATTAAAGATGGTCTTAGGATCTAAGTAAGGCCCCGTTTGGCACAGCTCCACCACCAGCTCCTTGGAGCTGTTTGGAGCTGTTTTGTGCCAAACGGGGTAAAACAAAATAGCTCCACCCAAGGAGTTCCTTAAAACCTGCTGAGACAAAAGTAGCTCCACTCAAAGAGCTGAAAAAAGTAGCTTCACCCGGCTCCACTTGTGAAGTAAAAAAAACAGCTCCACTTGTAAAGTGAAGTCGTGCCAAACGGGACCTAATTGAAGCAGTTGGAAACTTGGGAATTGGGATGTGTACAACGGGAATCCAAGTGGAACAGAGCTCAGCCCCCACGGGTTTCAACGGAGTTCTTCGCTTTATCTTCTAGTACAATCATCATATGGTCATGATGAAATTTAGCAGAAATGCCTTTCTTCCCTTTTATAAGTTTATTTATCGGGCCATGCCGGACCATACCTGCCTGTAGTGCTGCCGGCTGGTCACCCTCGTGGTCCAGAACTCCAGATAGCACCGCGCCGAACGACCGCGGAAAGAATATCTCAGCGCGGCACCGTCGGTTAGCAGATCAACGGCGTCAGATAGGCCACGTACTCGGCCGCGAGCTACTTAGGCCTGAAGCACGTCCGCCTACGTGGGCGCGCCTGCTCCACGCCTCCACCTCGGGCTCTTTGGAGCCTTTTTTCCGCTTTTCTGAAGCGTAGCACAAGTAGTACTACCTGTGGCACTCCCTACCAGTACAAAACAGTGAGGGCCTATTTGGAACAGAGGAATTTCACAGGAATTTTGCAGAAATTTTACAGGAAACAGTTTAATTCCCGCAGGAACCGGGAAAAATTCCCGCATTCCAAACAGGGCCTGACTTTTTTTGGGAACTTAGCAGGAGCTCTGCGTAATCTATTAAGGGTATCTACAGAAGTGCTATTTTAACTCTCTCAACTATACCATATCAGCAAATTTCTAAGTAAAAAGAGATAAAATGATAAAAAGAATATGATATCTCTTATACAAAAAACAAACTAAACACATAAAATAATACAAATGGTAATGAAGTGTGAGAGGAATATAACAAAAGTAATATGAAATAGTTAGAAAAATTAATTTTATTGATAAATTGTTGGAGATATTATCTCTAATGCTGTCTTTACGTGAGCTGAGAATTTTAAAAATGATTTTAAGAGATAAACTATTGTATATACCAGTGGCGGAGGACGGAAAAAAAATGTGGGGCGGATCGAAAGCAATACCATTCAAGCTCCTCCAACCTTGTCAACGCCGGGGTTTGCGCGCCGGTGACTGCCGCCTGCCGCCGGTTACGCCATTGCCCAGCGCGGCAGCGCCCAGCGCCACTGCCCACCAGTGGCTGCCGCCCGTCGCCGGCTACGCCACTGCCCAGCACGGCAGCGCCCAGCGCCACTGCCCACCGGTGGCTGCCGCCCGCTACGCCCAGGGTCCAGCCGTCCAGGGAGGCAGGGAGCAGTCTAGGGTTTACATTTACATTGACTAGCTAGTAGCTATTGGGCTATTGGATACTGGATAGGGGGTATATGGGGGCCTGCTGTAAAAAATCAAGGTATGGCCCAAGCCTTACCTTGCCCTATCGGGCCCTCCGCCACTGGTATATACCAGTGCCGGCCCTGGGGGGCGCGAGCAGGGCGGCCGCCCCGGGCCCCCAAAGTGTCGGGGCCCCATATACATGTATATGCTATGTAGAGTATAGGTATACGTGATCCTGTTGCTGATCTTCCTTTTCCCCGTTGATCATCGATCCGATCCTTACGTGCTTGCCGCAAGACCCATGCATTTTCTGCTCATAACAACACATCAACTAGCAAGGCTCAGAATAACATAGCACACACCCGAGGCAGCCATGCAAGTATATATCTAGTCACATGCACAGTAATCTATGGCATGCAACAACTAGTCAAGGCTACATGTACTAATCACCTGCTTTTGTTAGTCACATGCAGACGGCCCTGAGCCAATGCAACACCTACACACGAATAAGCAGACGGTCGCTGGTAGCTTTGAGTTTATAATTGGTATGGTTATTTGGCATAATATTTTATTTGCTGTAAATACTGTAAGCAAGAAGTTGCAATCACCATCCATGTGCATTGAGTCTACCTTGCAACAAATAGAAGGCATGGTTAAATACTTTAATACTTACAGAAATGAAGGGTTTGCTTCGAGTATGATCATTGCCAAAGATATTGCAGCTCAAATGAATATAGAGCCATCATTTCCAGTTAAGCGGCGTGTTCTTAGGAATAAACAGTTTGATGAAATTGATTGTGATGAAGCAGTTTTGCAAGCTGAGAAGGAATTTGAAGTTAATTATTTTTTTGTTATGGTTGATATGGCAATCAATTCATTGAAAAGTAGATTTCAAGAACTCCAAACATTCGGAAGTATATTTGGATTTTTAATGAGTTCAACAACATTGAAGTCATTGGATCGAACTGAATTAAAAGAATGTTGTACAAAATTTGCAGAAACTTTCTCTTTAGATGGTTCATCTGATGTTGAGTTAACTGATCTAATTTCTGAGTTAAGTGTTATGCATTTGACTTTATCAGATAAACCAATGTCTGCTATGGAGATCTTTGAGTTTGTCAGAGAAGCGGATTGTTATCCTAATATTTCTATTGCTTATCGGATTTTATTTACTATGCTTGCGACTGTGGCATCAGCTGAAAGAAGCTTTTCAAAGTTGAAATTGTTGAAGAATCATTTAAGGTCAACAATGTTTCAAGAGATGTTAAACGGTTTGGCAACTTTATGTACTGAGAAGAAATTATTGAATGAGATTGATATCAATACCATCATCAATGACTTCGCATCTAGAAATGTTAGAAGAAAGTTTTAAGGTAATATCTATAAACCATTTGATATGAATTTTTCTTTAATACATAACGTATTTTAAGTGTTTATTGGTAAAATTATATATATATATATATATATATATATATATATATATATATATATATATGTGTGTGTGTGTGTGTGTGTGTGTGTGTGTGTGTAGACAGTGGCGGACCCAGGATTTTACCAGAGGGCATGCCGCATCAAAATTTTCATATGTAATTCGGTAAAATCATTTGCCAATTCGGTAAATAATTGTAAAGGTTGCACCGTGATTCGGTATACAGACACTAAATAATATGATAAGTCTTAAATTTAAGGATTAAGTTAGAAACTTGCACAAATTACAATATAAATAGTTCAAACACCATACTAATAATCTCAAATATACATAAAAGAGACTTACAATACTACTTGTCTAACTTTTTTGACCTACGCTTTCTAAAGCACATAAAAGTCTCGATTATATCATCTTCATCCACTTCAAAGAAAATATCCCGCTCAATGAATGTGACTAGACAATCATCCAAAAGACTATCACCCATCTTATTTCTTAACTTTGTTTTCACTAAAACCATTGCAGAAAATACCATTTCAACACTTGTTGTTGCCACTGGTAGAAGCAAAATCAATTTAAGAAGCATGTAAACCATATCAATATAAGCGTGCTGCCTAATTGCTATCATTAGCGCTTTATCTAGCTCTATCTAAAAACTCACCATTGACAACGATTTAGAGGAAAAAGGCGGCATGGCCCAGTTTGGTATAAACATTTCCAACTTAACATTATCTCTGGGCTCCATCATTCTCCGCAAGGTATCGTTGCGAAACGAAGCCAAAATCTTTCGCTCGTTGAATTGCAGAGATACACCAACCAATTTTACAGTATATCTGCCACTGAGCTGATGTGCAAAGTGATCTGCCTACGGCTCTGGATTTGCCTACGATGAGTAACCGTTAAGGACAATCAGTTCACTTGATCATAGAACGGTAAGAGTTTGCTCCAGACATCATAACATCTGCCACAATCATCTTTGATAATACGGTTACCGCTTCCCGCAGTAGAGCTCACAATAATCACTCATGGCGGCATCAAGAAACGTAACCGACTAACCAGCATTGCCGTATCTAATAACCATGTACTAGTTCAGTAGTTCTACAAGTAGAAACGTTGTAGCGCCCAGACAACGATTGGTGGATACAGAGAATTCCCCAGGTAGATCAGAGTGAGGTAGACAGGTAGGGAAGATGACAAGGACTCGTTAACATTTCTTCCCATTAGCAACGATTACTAGCTTTGCGGCCTCTTACGCCATGCAAATTCCCCAGCCCTGTCAATCTTTTCGCCATTCCCTTCCCTTTGCAGCCAAAATCACATGAATCAAAACTAAAAGCTACTCCTAATCAGACTTGTGGCTAGCTAAGAGGTGTCTTAGACAAGGCCATGCATGGATTAAACGGAGCATCGAACACGGAGACATGGAGCTGGGGAGATGACCAATGGCGCATACATTAGCAGGGTTCAGTTCCCAGTGGATACAGGCGCCGGTACTACGGCTGGGCCCCAGGGTATGCCGTGGCCCACCCGGCATACCCTGTGGGTCCGCCAGTGTATGTAGATTTATATTTACATATTTATACTAGGGCCCTCTATTTCTAGTTTCGCTCCGGACCTCTAAAATCTTAGAACCGGTCCTGGTATATACCATAAGAGAGAGTAGCAGTAGTTCGACGTGAGCCTCATGTTCCTTAAAATAAACTTGAAAAAAAGTGTAGATTGTGAATTTGTGAGGATTTCTTCGGGCGTATGAATGCATATTAGGTCGACGCTTATGAGTTGTGAAATGGCCATTGACTTGGTCTGTTGGAGCCTTGGAGGGAGGAAGTGTGTGTTGATCGAATCGAGTGTAGAGTCCGAGGCCACCACACTGCGTCCGGTCCATCGCCACGCCGCGACGCGCACCTTCCACCACTCCGGCTTCACCAGCGCGCACGCGCACGCGTTACACGGCGCTCGCGATCTTCTTCGCATGTATAAAAGCGTCGCCTTAGCCAATCCCGACCACCAACACATCCAACCCCATCCACCGCCCGAACGCAAAAGATCCCGAGCGAGCGGTGTAGGTGGTGGTGGTAGACTAGCCAATAGCCATCCGTCCCACTGCTCCCGGCAGCGCCGTGGCTCAATGGCCCGGCTCGTCCTCTCCGAGTGCTGCGGCCTCACGCCGCTCCGCCTGCGCAGCCGCGGCGGCGCCATTGCGCTGCCGTCGCCTCCGCACCTCGCCGCCGGGCCGCGCCGCCCGGCGGCCGCCGCCATCCACCGCGACTGGGCGCTCCGCGTCTCCGCGCCCACCCGCCTCGCGTCTGCCGTCAAGGAGGACGAGAGGAGCTCTTCCCGAGGAGAGGAGGAGGCGGCCAACGGCGCCGCGGCGGAGGTGGAGTTCGACCCCGGGGCGCCGCCGCCGTTCGGGCTGGCGGAGATCCGCGCGGCCATCCCGAAGCACTGCTGGGTGAAGGACCCATGGCGGTCCATGAGCTACGTGCTGCGCGACGTCGTCGTCGTGCTCGGCCTCGCCGCCGCCGCCGCGCGCGTCGACAGCTGGCTCGTCTGGCCGCTCTACTGGGCCGCGCAGGGCACCATGTTCTGGGCGCTCTTCGTCCTCGGACACGACTGGTATGGCCCGGCCACCATGCCAAGGATTGGATTTCTATGCGGGTTTTAGCTTATAGCCGGGATCTTTGACTCTTCCCTGTACGGCTGTTTGGTATTTGTTGCAGTGGGCATGGGAGCTTCTCAAACAACCCCAAGCTGAACAGCGTGGTCGGCCACATACTCCACTCCTCCATTCTTGTCCCATACCACGGCTGGTACGATGAGTGCCTGTTGTATAGCTGATGTTTTTTCTTTTTTCTTGCGAATTGTTATTGATGCTAAGAAAGGCGGCGTCTTTGAATGTAATTGCAGGAGGATTAGCCACAGGACGCACCACCAGAACCACGGCCATGTCGAGAAGGACGAGTCCTGGCACCCGGTACTGTAGTTCTTCTTTTTCTGGGTGGGTTCATGAGGAATTCTGCAGAGGGGGCAGGTTGATCACTTGTGCTTGACGGTTTCTTGAATTGTGGTAACTTGCAGCTACCCCAGAGGCTGTACAATAGCCTGGACAATATGACGCGGAAGTTGCGGTTCACCATGCCGTTTCCCATGCTCGCATTCCCGTTATACTTGGTAAGGCAAAGTGCTTCTTGATTAGGCCATGATATGTGAATTGGTGGTTCCTGTTTTGTAATGTGATGCTAAATTCCTGCCTTGGGGGTTCATGTGTGTTTGTGCAGTTTGCGAGGAGTCCAGGGAAGTCAGGCTCACACTTTGACCCGAACAGTGATTTGTTCCAACCTAATGAGAAGAAGGATGTGCTAACATCAACTGCGTCCTGGTTGGCCATGGTTGGGGTTCTCGCTGGTCTGACCTTTGTGATGGGGCCTCTTAAGATGCTGAAGCTCTATGCTGTCCCATTCTTGGTAAGAACGACGTGTCTTCCATGACAAGCCCAATTTCTTCAAAATGATACTTTACATAGATCATAGGTGCACTATATGGTAGTGGAGAATTTATGTGGTTACTTTTGGTGGAACCCTTGTGCAGATTTTTGTTATGTGGCTGGATTTTGTCACATACTTGCACCATCATGGCCATGAAGACAAGCTTCCCTGGTATCGTGGAAAGGTAAATATCATGTTAATGGAGCAGATTTGCAATTTGTCAATGTCTCAGGATGACTGCTTAATGCTCAAAAACTAGGGCATGGTCCATTTTTGTTTGCTGAATGACATAAGATAAGGTTTCATTGTTTTAGATACATGTAAAAAACAAAGAAAATCTATGTGTTACTATGAAAGAAAATAGGTAAATTGATGCTTGGTACTGGGGAAAAAAATGGCAAATCGCAGAAGCATAATTTCAATTTTTCCTATCAAATGGAAGATACGTAAGGACACATCATGCCAACAGATATTAAATGTGCGGTTGCTTTCTTTCTTTTTTTATTTCTCTTGGAAATAACCTGTTGTTGTCCGTACTGCTACTTGACCCCAGCTTTCGTAGCCAATCTGGTATTTGCTGGTATATACATGTGTGGTAGTTATTTAAGATATGAAATCACTTTATGTCTAAATGCCAAATGTGTCATTTACTTCCAGCCATAAGCAAGGAATGAAACCTCAAATAAGAGAAATCCTTGTGGTGGATGTTACAAATCAAAGATCGAGCCTTTTTTGTCGCCTTTTGGGGTAAAATGCTGTGGAGGATGCTAGTGCTACAGATCAAAGAAATAGTTTTTTTTCCCACCACCAGAGTAGAATACGACTCAGCCTATTAAATACTTTTTGCTACTTGTTCAGGTTGTTAAATGTTTTTCATTTATAATTACTTGATGATCCTAGTTTGTTGCTTATTGAGATCACATTGTGTTTTGCTCTATCAGGAATGGAGCTATCTGCGTGGAGGACTGACAACACTTGATCGGGATTACGGGTGGATCAACAACATCCACCATGACATTGGAACTCATGTTATTCATCATCTTTTTCCACAAATCCCACATTACAATCTTGTTGAGGCGGTAAGAGTCCATCCCCTGTTCTTGCCTTTTTCGCTAGAGCCACCCTACTAAGCCATGTTGGTTTGGATCTAACCTGCAGACTGAGGCAGCAAAACCTGTGCTTGGCAAGTACTACAAAGAACCAGAGAAGTCAGCTTCTCTCCCATTCCACCTACTTGGGGTGCTAGCGCGGAGCTTAAAGAGTGACCACTATGTTAGCGATACCGGAGATGTAGTCTACTACCAAACTGACTCTAAAACGAGTACTTCCGCACAGAGCTCTGATTGACTCCAGACATTAGCCTATAGCTTATTCTTCAATTTCTCAGGAGGCTGTGCCTTAACACCTGCCCAGCCTCCTGGGACCTCGGATTGGTGAGTCCATGCACACCATGAAGCAAGAATGTTAGTTTCAAAGTATTATCATTGTAAAAGAGCGCAAATGTAATTATTTCCGATGATTTGAGGACGGAGGTCACCCCTGATGTAACAAACATGTGATTCTTTGGGCAAGGGATATTACAGTAAAGAGCGAGAATACCATGGGCTGTACATCTCTCAATCTTTTCATCTCGCTCTTACCACAAGAACTCGTTTCTGAATTCTGACAGCAAGTGTTTGTGACGACTCCTTCATTTTCCCCTCTCTCATGGGAAAGGAAAAGACGTAAGATCGCATCCTATTGTATGTCTTTACCTTTCTTCCAACCCTGGTAACGTATGGTCATTGTCACTGAAACTTTCCCTTTTCCACCCAACTTTGAAGTGCATATACTCCGTATTTAGGTCAGAACTTAATGCCTAGATTTTGCATAGGCAAGTGGTTCAATGTCGGAAGTTAAGCTTAATGCCTGAATTAAGTTAAATATTTTCTCACATCAGAATTTCAATGTCGGAAGCATGGCACGGCCAGCTCTCTCAGTACAATTCTGTCCGTGTGGAGATTTCTCGCACGCAGCCGTGCCGTGCCGTCGTATTGTATAATCTTTTGTGGTGCACTCGAAGGATTCGTCCATGTCCATGGACTAAGCTAAGACTTGTCAAGTCGCCTATTTGGAAATAATATGGTCAGACTAATTACCACGACGAGTTATACTATATACGAAGCAAAACACAACATGATCACGTAGCTCTGCAGCGTGAGGCACGGCAAAGCTCTCCTGCTGCTTTTGGCATTCTTTAGTGTGCTCGATGCATACGAATAGCTGCTGTGTATCTGTCTCGGCATCTATCTCTGATAGAAATGTACAAAGGCTTTTGGCATGCTGCTTTAGATGTACAAAATAAAATACGGATGCATACACTGA
This sequence comes from Dendrocalamus latiflorus, assembly GCA_017311315.1. NCBI lineage: Eukaryota > Viridiplantae > Streptophyta > Magnoliopsida > Poales > Poaceae > Dendrocalamus > Dendrocalamus latiflorus. The sequence goes on along the minus strand of CM029652.1, from coordinate 14,956,984 downwards.
AAGGCCACGGCTTTTAGCTAAAAATAAAAGTTATTCGGGTTCGGGCACAAGCTCGATATCAAACATCCCAGAAGTAATCATCGGGGCTGTATCTCGCTAGTTTTGTAAATCATTCTTTATTCCAAAATTGAATCCTAATGTGTAGCATCGTATGGCATAATCAGAGAGGATAAATAATTACCTCTATTTTTTGACACCTGAAACCAAAACTAAAAGTAGAAGAAAAGCAATCTAAGTTATCAGATGTAGATTACGACTGCATCATCACGTGCTCTAGCATAAGCCCAATCATCTTGCGTGACATCTCGACCGTTTGGACCTCAGATTACCGACCATCGAGTATTGAGTCCTTTCAACTACCGAGTATGACCAGTAAAATCTACAACTATCGAATATCGAGTACCAACCAGTAAAGTTAACAACTATCAAGCATTGTAGCTACGAATATCAAAAGTATTGTAGCTACGATTACCTTCAGTGGTCGTTCTATCATGGTCGAAATCAAATGTGGTCGAAGCCGGGCATGGTCGAAGTCTGTCGTGGTCAAAATACTGTAGTCAAGTTGCCGTGGTCGAAGCTAGACGTAGTTGAAATGTCATGGTCGTTCAGACACAGTTGAAGTCGGTCAAGGTCGAAGATAGATGTGGTCGTAAAGATGAGCTCTGCTACAGTACTCTTCTGAGTACCAGTTAAATCACTGTCCATCTCGGAGTATTGTTCTTTCATCCGTATAGTTTTGACTAGATCACTGTAGCTTCGGCCGTATAAAAAACTTGTATCTTTGACCAGTCCATGCTCTGAATCCTTGATTGTGCCGCTCGAAGGCCGTCCTATCTTCCGGTGGTACTCGAAGGCCGTTCGATGCCTCTGTGCCACTCAGAAGCCGTCCTATCATCTGGTGGCACTCAAACACCGTTTGATCCTTGATCACTACTTGAAAGCCGTCCGATGATCCGGTTCCACTCGAATGCCGTTCGATGCTCTGATGTTGCTCGGACTTATTCGAACCTCCGATGTTACTCAGACATCGTCCGATACTCCAATGGCACTTGAATGTCGCCCAATCTCCTGATGTTACTTAGACCCATCCAAAAGCACTCGGAGCAGACCAAACCACTCGGAGCAAAACAAAACCATTCGAATAAAACCAAAATCACTTTGAACTCAAGCAAACCACTCGGGGCGACCAAAACCACTCGGAGCAGAGTAAAATCATTCGGATGATACAAAAACCACTATTCGAACTTGAAACCTTCATATGCGATCGACTAAAACTTTCACAAATGTAAAATCCAAAGCAACCCAAATGTCAATTATTCATCATCACTTTATTTACAACTATCCACATGGTCTAACATAATGTAGCATCCTTGTCTAACTTATGTTTCTATGGCACCATTTGGAAAGTATAGGTAGTTTATGAGTGTTGATAGTAGAAGTAAATATATTTTTTTATTACTTAACCTTATTTTAATTGTTTTTATTGATAACTCTTCGTCTAACTTATTTCCAAATTTGATCTTTTTGGTCGCATTACCACCCATACACGTAGAAAGACAACATTGCCATACCAGTCACCATGGCGCGTGACCAAATCTTACCACTCCACTAATGGTGTGGCCAAAAGTGACATTTCTGGCTTGAGGCTAGATTTACCCTTTAGCATGACAGTATTATCTTGCCACATCACGAATGGTGATGTAGGTAAAAAGGTCAGATTAAAAAATAAGTTGAATGAGGGGTTATTGATAAAAAATAAATTAAAAGAGGTTAAATAAAAAAAAGCTCAAGTAAATATCATTGAAGAAGCCGCAGCAAAGCACAGTTGACATACTAATTCTAACTATTTCGTTAAGGTAATCCTTCTTTTTTCTTTTACTTTAGATTTGGAAAAAGAAAAGAAAAAAGGACAATAATACAAGCTCATACAATTACAAACACAGCAAGTGAAAAAGAACTGAGGGAAAGGAAGTCCATGGGCCTACCCAGTTACGAAACTTGCACCATTAGGCCCATATACGAATGCAAAATCGCATATTCCAATGATCGGCTCAGCCCATGCACTTAACAGCTCCAGTCGGGCTTCTTAAGAAAAGTAACTAGGCCTATTCAGAAATAGGCATATCTTGTTTTTTTTTCTCTTATCCACTTCATGCTGTAGACTATCACTGGGGAATTTTTTGAAATAATTAACTTTTAATTTCAAATTACACTAATGCACCCTTGTTTTTTTATTTTACAGAAATGACCATTGTCGCTGTACGGTTGAGCGACATAGACAAGTTGCCCAACCGTGTAGCTCAATTTGGTTGAGTGATTTAGCTTTAGTCGCTCGATGGTTGGACAATTTAAAATAATAATATTTTTATTTTACTAAGCTGATGGAAATAATTATGAGAGAGTGAATGGTAATTTTTGTAGATAATACATTTAGCAAATCTTATTTGTAGGTTGCTATTTTTGAAAACAAAAGGCCAGACAATGGCGGTTGGTCCATTTGTGATTTTCGTATATTTCGAATGGTACAAAATCTGTTAGGCTCGCAATAATGTTTTGTAATCGTTGTATGTTATTATAATGCGATAAATTTTCTGTAGAATTTTGTGAAGACGATTGAGGTAGCAACGATTCGTAAGTAGAAAAATAAGTGATATTACGATGCAATAAATAATTCGTACACGGAGGAAGACAAAGCAAAATACGTACACAACAAAAAAAGTACACAAAGCACATATGCAGCTAGGGTTTGCACATGGTGTACGTGATGGGCAATACGAAGCTTAAGGTACAAACTTTTCTGGGTGTGGCTTCAGGTAGAAGGTGACTGGTGCAACCCAGATGGAGTGTTGCATAGGGGGGATGTGGCTGACCGTCGTTGTAGTGGCACACACATATGCTGGTAGGGTTCATGTAGCAGCATATAGGATTATAGAAACTTCATATGTTGACAACCTCTTCGTTAGGGGTGCAAATGGGTTGGGTTAATCCCGACCGATCCGGTACTGAATCCGGTCGGTACCGGATTCGGGAAAGGAATTTGGTATCCGGTCGGATTTGGATTCGGATAATTCATGTCGGATTCGGATTCGGGAGAGTTGTTATCCGACCGAATAGTATCGGTATTCGGATACCAGATAATTATCCGGTCGGATTCGGATTTAGATATCTGGTAAGAGCTAAGAATTCACCTTTTATTTTGGTAGTATTTGTTTTTTTTTGTCATGTTGGTTGGTTTAGGTGTGCAGTGTATAGAATATTTTCCTGGATCGTGCAAGCTTAAGTTCTCTAAAAGGAATATGACATTCAATTGTGGCAACTATAAATATACAAATACTAAAATAGTGTTTTATTTCTAATTCTGCTGCTTGTGCAATTGGAATCCTAAATTTGCTTATTAAGATCACTCTTCCTAGGTAATGGAATGAAAAGCATGTAATCAGAGTATTATTAAACGATGAACTTTGGCATGCTTTAGTAAATGAACAGGTAAATTTTTAAAAAGTCTATTATCCCCAATTGTCTACTGTCTCTACCTTAATTTAGTAAAATTTCTTTAGCCTAGAAAAAGAAAATGCTGTCCGTCAAGAATCAAGATTCATTTTGAAACGCCACACCTCAATGGGCAATTTTGGGGGAAACGCCACACCATCTTCGGCTGATCAATTATAATCACTATTATATACTTATGTCTAACAGTTTAAGGCTTGAAGTGATAGTGGTATGGTTTAGCATATGTTCCTTTCCGTATGCACGTACTATCCGTCTACATTATCCGTTTTTGATTCAAAACCGTCAAGTATCCGTTCCGGCGGCACCGTATTCGAAATTCTGAATATTCCGAATTCGTATTCGTATCCGGTTTTACCGTATCCGACCCCGAATCCGAGAAAAAAAATATGGGTTAGGATACTGTATGAGCAATATCCGTCGGAATCTGACCCAATTGCACCCCTACTCTTCGTTGCCCCTCTCACGCTGCATCTGTTGATGGATGTCATCATTCTGCTCATTAAGATTATCAATCTGTGCCTCCAACTCTAAGATTCGGTTCCACAATGTATCCATGTACATCACAATGGATCGATCCAGTGGACAAAGTTGCATTTCGCCACCTACTAGAAAGGAAGGTTAACATGGAAGCTCTATTAACAATAATAGAAAATAAATTATTGGCTAATTGTACCTCAGAGTGTGGGCATCGGAAGAAACGTCGTCTGCCTTCGAACTGGCCATCCAAGACTTACATGACCGCGTCCTCCTTGTGTCTACATTGCGGCCAAACCAGTTAAGCATGCTTGTTTGGCATCAAGCGATAATTAGGGCCAAAATCCTCCCTTATTTCGAGGGGAAGGTCTTGTGTTGGCGACCCCGATTGGACTGGCCCTTTGGTATTTGCCATAGTATGTTACTGTAGGACGGAGAAGGTTCTTCTTTCTATGGTTGGCAAAGTCGAGTGCTCCTACTTTCAAGGGGTGGGGTGTGCATTTTATTTCCCACAGGGGGAGGTAGTGTGCTTTGTAACACAACGGGTCATGTGTTATCTTACATAGCGACAACGTTACCTCCATCATCAGAGCAGGACGTGACCTCCCTCTCAAAACGAGGCAGCTTTGCGCACCAACGTAACCTAACGAGGTAGCTTTGCGCAGGGACGTGATGTGACTAAACGAGCCACCTTTCCACAAGATGTGACCCAACGAAGTGGCTTTGCGTAGCATGTGTAAAGCACGACGAGGCCCAATAAGGCAGCTTTGCACTACAATGTGACTAACCGTGAGAGAATGGATGAGCTATGTCAATTGGTCCATTTGTGATTTTTATAGATTTCAAATGGTATGAAATCAGTTAGACTCGCAATAACATTTTGTGATCATCGTATGTTGTTGTAGTGCGATAAATTTCAGAAGAATTGTATAAGGACGATTGAGGTAGCAATGATTTGTAAGTAGGAAGATAAGTGATATTGCAATGCAATCGGGAATTCATACACGGAGGAGAACTTCAGATAAATGATGTAAGAAAAATAATACGACTATTTATTCGACAAGGGGGTTACATGGCATACAGGCTAACGAACCAAGGATGGTACACATATGCCTTTAGGGAATTAGAAATACATGGGACATATCGCTGAAGAGCGTCAAACTACTATGTGGAACGTGGCCATTTGCCCTTATGGCCCAGCTCAACATTGTAGTCCTTGCTGTTGGCCATTGCCTTGGCCGCCAGTTCACACCTTCTCTCGTGCTCCTCCTCATAAGCCTCCCGCTCCCTGCGCCTGCATGCCTCTAGGTGAGCTTGTGTCTCCCACCGGATATGTTCGCTTCGATCTTCGCTGTAGCACCGCTCCTCCATCCTCTTACGTGCCGTCTGGGAGTCCCACTCCTTGCAGTCCAGTGTCCACTGGTCATGCGGGTGGATCTCCCGGTTGATCCATTTGTGGTGGGCGTATAGCGGATCTGGAGACTATGGGAAGAGGGGAGAGCATATTAGTGCGTGCCATACAAGAGAACTGGTAAGAGAATGTATTGTAACCCATTGTTACCAGCTGTCAATAGCAGGCCATGTCCCAACGCTAGTCGAGATAGTCCTAGATATAGTTATCATAACCCCAGAAATGCATACCCATGTTCAACCGCTTCTTGGACTTGATGAACTTGCATACGTCCCTACACCAGCAGAGGGGGGTGTCTCCCACCACGGGCGGGTCTTGCGGTGAACGTTTGGTGGGAACGTTGAGGTATGGGTTGGGGTTGGAAGTACGAGGGACTTCGCTTTAGGGGTTGGAGGTAAGGGGAGTTTTGCTTTGTGGAGGTGGCCTCCTAGCATGTTGTACTTGTTCATCCTGGGCTATAGCAGCCCTTGCAAGTTGGGTGATCTCCTCCCATTGCTTCTCCATGCTAGCGATGTAGTGTTGCAGTCATGGTGGAGGAAAACATGCTGTGGAAGGCATAGTACTTATAGCCTAACCCGATGCGGCATATGCTTGAGAAGTCCAATTTGATTTGGCCAAATTGGCGTCCGTGAGGCAATGGCACGCTGGACAATTCCTAGACCAGCGTAGCATCATGTCGCTGCTTAAAGTTGTCTTACAAGGCTGTCTCGTTAGGTCTTGTCGCTATACAAGGCTGTCTCGTTAGGTCTTGTCACTATGCAAGGCTGTCTCGTCTGGTCTTATCACTATACAAGGATATCTTGTCTAGTCTTGTCACTGCACAAGGCTGTCTCATCTAGTCTTGTCACTGTGCAAGGCTGTCTCGTCTGGTTTTGTCAATGCACAAGGCTGTCTCGTCTGGTCTCAATACTGTGCAAGATTGTCTCGTCTGATCTTGTCATTGTGTAAGACTGTCTCATCTGGTTTTGTCACTGTGCAAGGTTGTCTTGTCTATTCTTGTCACCGTGTAAGGCTGGCAAATAAAGTTAAAGTTTACAAATGAAGTTACAACCTGATAGCATTTGTATTCTTAGTACCGGTACACACACAAGAAGAAAAGGTGCTGCACTTCACAGATTGACACTACAAATGAAGTTAAAGTTTACAAATGAAGTTACAATATAATAGCATTTGTAATCGTAATACCAATACATACACAACAACAAGGCGCACGGCACTTCACACCGGTATTCCTACTCGTCGGCAAGTGCCTTGTAATGTCTCGTAGTGTGGCCATTTAGGCCACAGCAGCCGCAACATCTACTTACCGATCCAGCTTCTCCTTCATTAATATCATTCATAATGCAACGACTTTGCAAACGGCCATTACACCCTTCAATAGGTCAAGATTTGAAATCCAAACCCTCTGTGTAATATCTAACGTGGCAAAGTTGTCCACAACCCTGAAGTCTCTTAGCTCACCACACCATACCTGCAACACCCTGTCCTTCATGAAGTACTCCGACATGAAGTTCGATGGGTCCATGTTGATAGTCGCACATGCAGCGTGGACATGAGAGCATGGCTTGTGAAGGAGATTTGGCTTATTGCATATGTAGCTAGGTTCGTTTACATGATCTCCAAGGCACACCTCGTGGGTAACAAGAGAGCGAGTAGTTCAAAATTTGGCTATGTCTCCAAGAAGCACATCAAAACAATGCTCCGTATTGCACATCATGTAGACCGTGTGCCACGGACCTTTCTCAGTCTTGTCCTGCATGTATGCTGCATAAAATATCCGATTGTACATTGCAAAACGCCTTCAGTGATGGCGACGAGGAGCTGAGAATGGACGCCCCTAAGAACCCAGTTGTACACCTCTGTAAAGTTAGTGGTCATTATGCCATACCTCGTACCATCCATGTCGTGCAACAAGGACCACTTGTCCAAAGGCTCGGCTTCAATCCAATGGGAGAAGCACTTGATATTTCTCAAGATTCTCCGCGTCCCACTGGGAGGGTCAAGCTCTGGCAATGGTGTGAGGCGTTCAGGTTGCGCTGCCCCGGCCACTTGTTCCTCTTGACAGTGTGCTTCCTAGTGTGCTCCTCCAACATCTCCACAGCACATCGAATTTACGCTGCTGGTTCTACATAGCCAGCCTCTTGAATAGCTTCATCAACGGTTGTTGCAGAAATTGCTTGAAAAAGTTGGCCCTCAGATGGTGAATGCACCATCTATTCCTCATGTCTGGCCAAGCGAATGGCTCCTCCGGGTCTTACTGAAGTTTTCTTATGGCCTTCATCATCCTAGGGTGGCGATTATAGATTATGCGGATATCAGGATGTGCCCCAACTACTCCCTCCTTCACATGTCGAAGGAGCTACAACCAGTTGTCTGAATTCTCACTTTTGATGAATGTGATGGTTAAGAGCAGAACCTGATTGTTTCCATCAACACCAATTGCTGTTAGGATCTGTCCTTGTATTTTCCTATTAGAAATGTCCAGTCGATTGAGATCACTGGTAACATGTGCCTGAAAGTGTTGATGCAGGCACCGAAGGCTAAGAAGGCCCTCTGTAAAACCAGGTAACCGGGTGGTCTTCTGGACAGCTTATGCTTCATAGCAATGTGTGTGCCCGGGTTCCTATCCCGCAACACCTCGAGCATACGACAAAAGTTATTGTAAGCCACCTTGAAAGAGTCCAACCTCATTTCCAAAGCCTTCAACTTCGTACGCCATACTTTGGCGTAGTTAATCTTGTACTTGAATTTTTGCTCAATAGCCATCATGATGTGTTTGGCCTCCAGATCCTTCTTCTTCATTATCTCACCGTATATGACATTGGCTAAAAAGGTGGACATTAGGTTACGATACTTTGGTAAAACACTACCTAGCATGTAGGAGAGTAGCTCCACTTTCGAGATAATCCAATGATTCTTGTACTTAGGTTTGTGTGCGTGCACACGTCAAGGACAACCTACCTACTCGCAGACCACAGTGTACTCCTTTGGGCTAGATTTTAGGACCCGAACGTCCGCTGTATGGACAAGCCCTATAGCTTAATAGCATCTTGTAGTGATCCCTTGTGGCAGAAAGAATGCATCCATTAATGTGTTAGGGCGACGACCGCACTCAAGTGTGTTATGGGATCTCTTCGATTTTTCTGAATGCAAGTTAAGGTTTGGACTTAGACGTCTTTAAAATTATTATAATTTGACAGTTAGATCATATTTTAATTAAACTAATTCTTTTAAATACCTATAAATAGATATAATATTTTTTCTACCTACGACTAAACTTCTTAAGCTCTGCAAATAGTACATCTCCCGACGTCGCGGCAGGGAAATGCGGAGATCGGCTCGGCCCAGGTGTATTCTTCCTCGACACCGAGCAGTCCGTCGCCACCACTGCCGCATCCTGGCCCAGCCGCCACCCGGTCCCCACGCAACCTCTCCAGATCCGGTGGTCAGTGGTCACGGCCTCTCCCCGTGCCCTGCGAGGCTACCATGTACTGTGGAGCATCGTGGACGCCCTTGTACTCCTTGTCAGTATCAGGCACCAGACCACGTAGTACTCTCGACTGACATATCAAAGGGCAAAAAATGCCATACAAATAGTAAGCTGTATCCAATGTACCCAGCCGTGCCAATCTCAAGACCCATCTCCCTTTGTGCATGTGCAGCTGTCACTGCGAAGCTAAAAAAAACACACCATCACATTACAACGTCTTTTTCTTACAGCTGTTGGCTGGGTCGGAAGCGAACAGACGAACAGTGTAGCATGGTAACATCGATAATCTAGTGTAGCACGACGTTAGCTCGCCAGCGAATCCCAAGTCCCATGCATATATCGGCGATTGACGCTAGCTGTAAGTCTGTAACACGACAGTACGCAGCGATCCCAATCACTATGGCATGTCAATAATCTGACACTGTACGTATATCGACCTATCCTGAGTGTCATATACTCGTGTCGCGTCGATTCAACACGTTTTAAATCACAGAAAAGACGGTATTATAGCACCACACCGCATTCGCCGCAACCACCTCGTCATCGCTTTCTGAAGGACGGGGAATTCAATGACGCCCACCGGCCTGGTGGAGCTGGTGGATGGATGGGAATTAGAAACGAATTGGGCAAGGTACGGGGAGAGCAAGGGCGGCCCCTTATGTTTTGACAAACTAATAGATTTATCTATATAATTACGATGCTAGATAACTCTACTATTTATGATTAAAATATAATTGTATTTGCTATACAACTTTAATATATATATATATATATATATATATATATATATATATATATATATATATATATAAAATCTGTATCATTATAATCTGACCTCACTAAAATAAATGGTGAAAACACTTATCATTTTCTCTATTAATGTGAGGATTTCTATGATTTCTCTCTCTCTTTAAGATCATTGTGGGATTTTTTACCCTCAAAACGAAGGAAGCACATTGAATTTCACTGGCTATTTTTATTTATATAGATTTAGTTGTAGCTTTATATTTTTAGGAATTTTGTTGTCTCTAGTGCTATTTAGCTCTCTACCAAATGTAATTATATTTTATAGCTTACTAGACCATTCTTAACTCCGTCTATGTAGTTTTCTACGTAGCCTGTCCCAAACCAGAAAAAAAGAGGAGGGTTGTGTTAGGCTTGGCAAGCCAATGTAAAAATCATACCATCTTTTCATGGAATGAAACCCAAATTAAAAGTTTCGTAGATAAAGGAATAAGCGTTGGGGCGTAACCCTCTTAGCGACGCGCCATATCGGAACCCAAGTGTGGTGGTAAATGAGCAAGAGCTGGGATGTCACTCCCTTAGTGATGCGCTATGTCGGCAAGAGTCTTTGCACTTTACTCGACGAGTGCGAGGGGCAAGGAAGCTAGTCGAGGAGAGTAGGATTCGTATGGGTAGTTGGAATGTAGGGTCCTTAACAGGTAAGTTAAGAGAGATAGTTGATACAATGATTAGAAGACGTATAGATATCTTGTGCGTTCAAGAGACTAAATGGGTGAGTCAGAAGACAAAGGAGGTGGAGCATACTGCCTTCAAGCTGTGGTATACTGAAACAGAACGGAATAAGAATGGAGTGGGCATCTTAATCGATAAGTGCCTCAAGAGTGGAGTTGTTGATGTGAGGAGGCAGGGGGATAAGATTATCCTAGTCAAGCTAATCTTTGGTGACTTGGTTTTGAATATTGTTAGTGCATATGCTCCGCAAGTAGGGTTGGATGAGACCACTAAGAGGCAATTTTGGGAAGATCTAGATGACATGGTTAAAAGTGTGCCTATCAATGAAAAGATTTTCTTAGGAGGCGATTTCAATGGTCATGTTGGTACAACTAGTGGAGGGTTTTCAAAGGGTGCATAGGGGTTTTGGTTATGGTGATAGAAATCAAGAGGGAGAAGATATCTTAAACTTTACCGTAGCCTATGATCTCATGATAGCTAACACCTTCTTTAGAAAGAGACATTCTCATTTAGTTACCTTTAGCAGTGGTCAGCACTCTAACCAAATCGATTTCGTTCTTGTTAGGAGGGAGGACAAACGAGCCTGCATAAACTGTAAGGTTATACCTGGAGAGTGTGTTGTCCAGCAACATAAGTTGATAGTCTCTGACTGTCATTGTAGGTTATGGGTCCGACAAGCTAAGGTCGCCAGAGCCACGAGGATGAAGTGGTGGAAACTCAAAGTAGATACCGCACAGGCGTTTAAGAAGAGAATGGTCATGGAAGAGACATGGGATGTGGGAGAAGCGAATAGTGAAGCAAATAGTATGTGGACAGAGATGGCAACTCGCATTAGGAAGGTGGCTACGGAGGTGCTTGGAGTGACCCAAGAGACAAGAGGAGAACCAAAAGACACATGGTGGTGGAACGAGGAAGTGTAAAAGGCTATTGAGGAGAAGAAGATATGCTACAAGTACATGTATCATGATAGGAGCGATGACAACGTATAGAAATACAAAGCAGCAAAAAAGAATGTGAAAAAAGCGGTGAGTGAGGCACGAGGCAAGGCATATGAGGAAATTTATCAGAAACTAAGTACAAAGAAGGGAGAGATGGATGTCTACAAGATTCCTAAAATTCAAGAAAGGAAGAAAAAAGATTTCAATCAAGTTAAATGCATCAAAAATGATACTAATAGACTTTTGGTAAAAGACGAGGAGATCAAGGATATGTGGAGAGATTACTTCGATAAGTTGTTCAATCACGATAATGATGATAGTATGATTGAACTGGATGATGTTTTAGACGACAATGATAAGTGATCTGTTTGAAAAATCAAAGAGTCGGAAGTAAGAGAGGCCCTAAAAAGGATGAAGGGGGGGGGGGGGGGGGTAAGACGTTGGGACCTAATAACATTCCTATTGATGTGTGGAAATGCCTAGGAGAAGTGGCGATTGTTTGGCTAACTAATTTGTTCAATAGCATTTTTAAGTTGAACAAAATGCCAAACGAGTGGCGGAGGAGCACATTAGTACCAATTTTCAAAAAGAAAGGAGACATTCAAAGTTGTACTAATTATAGATGAATTAAACTCATGAGCCACACAATGAAGCTCTGGGAACGAGTGATTGAGCGCTGTTTAAGAAAAGTGACTAGTGTAATGACAAACCAATTTAGTTTTATGCCTGGGAGGTCAACCATGGAGGCGATTTTCTTGCTAAACAGTTGATGGAGAGATATAGGGAGCAAAAGAAGGACCTTGACATGATATTTATTGACTTGGAGAAAGCCTATGACAAAGTGCCAAAAAGGTCATGTGGTGGACGATTCAAAAGAAAAGAATCCCAACAAAATATATTACTCTAATTAAAAATATGTACGAAAATATTGTGACTAATGTCAAAACGTGTGGTAGTGTTACTAATGACTTCCCTATTAAGATAAGACTACACCAAGGGTCAGCGTTGAGTTCATATATTTTTGCCCTAGTGATGGACGATGACACACGGGATATACAAGAAAATTCCCTTGATGTATGCTTTTCGCTGATGATGTGGTGTTGGTTAATGAGAGTAGAATAGGTGTTTATAGGAAACTTGAGTTGTTGAGGAAGATTTTAGAATTGAAATGTTTTAGACTTAGTAGGACTAAAACTGAGTATATGAGGTGTGATTTCAGTGGTGCTAGGCAGATGGTGGAGATGTTAGATTGGATGGATAAGTAGTGTCTAAGAAGGACACGTTTCGTTATTTGGAATCGATGCTACAGTGGGACGGTGAGATTGATGAAGAAGTGAGCCGCAGGATAAGAGCGGGGTGGGTGAAATGACGCCAAGCATCTAGTGTCCTGTGTGACAATAAAGTCCCTCAAAAGTTAAAGGGTAAATTCTATAGGATGGCGTCAGACCCGCGATGCTATATGGAGCAGAATGTTGGGCGACTAAAAAACAACATATACAGAAAATGAATGTAACGGAGATGAGGATGCTGCGGTGGATCTGTGGTCACATAAGGCGTGATCGCATCAGCAATGATGATATACATGATAGGGTAGGGGTAGCACCAATTGAAGAGAAGTTTGTCCAACATCATTTGAGATGGTTTAGATATCTCCAACGACCTCCTGAGGCATCAGTACGTAGTGGAATTTTAAGACGTACTGAAAACGTAAGGAGAGGTCGACCAAAACTGACGTGAGAGGAAGCAGTTAAAAGAGACTTGAGGAATTGAAATATATCTAAAGAATTAGCTTTGAATAAGAGCGCATGGAGTTAGTGATCCACGTACCGGAACCATAAGAAGGTTAGGGGCAATGTTTTAGACTCTCGGCTCAGATACCAGGTTGTATGGCTTGATCTTGAGAAGGTTTCATTCCTAGCCTAATTCAATCTGTTTGGGTCAAAAAGTTTTGATGTTATTGTTGTTGTTGTTGTTGTTGTGCTAGACCATTCTTATTTGTAAATCATGCTCCGCCCCTGGATTTTCTTTTTGGGGGGGCGGGTGGGGGTGCAATCGCGTGCTAGCTGCGCGTAGGTTTGCTGCCCTGTACCGGCCGCAAGTGGCCGATGACGAAGCTAGCTAGCGCGCGGCGCATCACGCCCGATCGACGTCGATATCTCACGCGCCGTGTTGGGCTAGCTAGCGCGCCGATCCTGGTCCGACCGTGCATGCGTACGCGCGAATCAGCACGTTTCAGGTGCAGAAATGGGGAGATCGATCGGCGAGCGCGCGTGAAAGGGAGGCGGCACCAACCGCGCGCGGGGGACCAGTCGATCATGTGGCGCCGACCGGCGTGCGAGCGGCGTAGGACGGCACTCTGTCCTAGCTACCTGCTGCCATATATGGACGGTGCCTGCCAAAAGTGGGCACCTGGTTGTCCTGTATGCACAGAGAAACGTACGATCGGTAAAGACTATTCTACCTAGATGCAATGGGACAGCCAACGGACGGCCGGCCTTCCCCTGGCTATCTGTCTAAAGCTAGAATTCTAGATGCCTCGAGGTGTTGCCAATTTCCATTTCCGTCCGTCTGGTACGCACGCACTCAGCTCGTAATCGACAAGGGGAAATTAATTGCGTCGATTTCTCTTCAAAAAGGAAAATAAATATACGCGCTCGAATTAGTCAGAGCTGATTTATACCAATTCAATCAGAAATTAAGGAAGAGCTAGCTAGCTGTTATGAAGATGGTAATCCGACGACCAATAATACTATTCCTATTTTGAGTTTCACACGAATTCACCCCGCCAAAAGCTCAAACACTGCGTGCTACGGAAGCCGAAAGCAGCGATCGAACGATCCTACGTACTCATACATCAGCACAAATTGACTACTATTACTACATCATAGATAGGAAACAATAAGAAGATCACATCATGTTATCTAAAGGCCAAAGGATAAATCGCCCGATCTCACTGAAATGATTGTGTTTAATTTGATTGCACTACTTGTCAGATGGCGTTAGGTCAGGTCACTTGGACGGAGTCAAAAGGCACCCAATTGGGTTGGGAAACAAAACTTTGGGTTGGCTAGAGATCGGGACAAGTACGGATTGATTAATTTTAGGGTAATCAACATCATTATGCCCACTTTTCTTTTCCTTTCCTTGTGCCAATCCTAATCTAAAACATGTGGATGACAATAACTCTTGTCGACGTGCGCCTGGAGCGCGTGTTCCGGTCTCATCTTAAAGCCATCTGCGTGCGTGTGTATGAATGAGTGTGCAGGTTAGTTAATTTCTCCGGCCGATATGATACCTGAATATGAAGCTGGCGTCTGCCGTTCAGTGCCATGACTGTTCATGTCTTTTCAGACAGATTAATCACCAGAAATAACTGGCTATGAATTTTTCGCACGAGGTGAAATTACCAAAAGCGACGGACAATTGTGCTGTCAAATCCTTGTGCAAGATCGATGTGAGATAGCAGAGCAAGTTGGCATAAAATGTCATGTAGCATAGCACACAGGACAGGAACCTATAGCTAGCACACAATGTTCAAGCTCACGATACAACATGGAATATAGATCCAACAGCGATGCACAACGTAACGTTCAAGTTCACAATACGACATTGAGTGTTTCATACATCAATTCTCATGGTACATGAGTTAGCCTTCAACTTATCGCTCCCAGTCCTCAGCTGCAAAGAGAAAGGAATATTGCATGAGAAGACTGTAGAGTAAATTCCATTATTGTTGTACTGCCAAACCAGGGAATCCTCATCTTCACTAAAGCAAATATACTACTATCACTATTAACCAATTCAAACCATCTAAGCCTCACATTCTGAAAAAAAATACTTCTAAAAGTACATCTCAAATTAGAACCCTCCCACAAATCAGCAACAATCCAGCCATTCTCATCAACCAGCACATGCAAATCCCAGTTTTGAATAACCAAACAAGGAGCCAAACCATAAATCCTCCCAAAACCTGATTTTTGTACCATCACCAACTACCCAACTATAACTAAATCTAGTGGATTGAGCAGTCCAAAGTACCACTTCGCAGAACACAGAAGTTTGCTTAGATGGACATCGCAAACTATTGGGATCAGGCGATCAGCAGTGTTGTATTTAAAACCTATTAACTTCCTCCACGGTTTAACCCAAGAAGCTAGGAGACATAAGTTGGAGCTTCGTAAGATTAGGCACCCCCAACCCACAAAATTCTTTTTTCATGCAAACATGATGCCAATGAGCTAAATGTAGTTTATTGTGGCCGTCAAAATGATTTCAAAGACAATTTGCCATGTGAGTTGATCAAGTTTACAACCTATTTAGGAAATTTGAACAAAGACTTGAGGTACAGGGGAATACTAGCCAAAAAAGCTTTAATAAGCACAAGTCTACCGCTATAAGACTACAACTTCCCTCTCCACTTAGCAATTATTTTAGGGATCTTCTGTACTAAAAGTTGGAGATCTTCCCTTCTAAGCTTACCATAATGCAGAGGTATTCCAAGACATTTAATGGCGACGACAAATTTTACAGCAAAAAATACTAGCATAATGATTTGTATCCTCCTCAATGACACCAACTGAAAATAAGCTCACTCTTATGGAAATTAATTGTTGTCCCTGACATGTGCTCAAAACATGTTAAAATCAGCACATAGTAAGCTAATTATATACCCTTAAAACAGTAGTCAGAACTCAGAACACAAAAAATTGATCAAACCATCCATGTCAACTTTATGCAGGATTTTAGTCAAAACATCAACTACTACATGAAACAAAATTGGAGATCACCTTGTGTCAGCCTTTTGCAAGTTTGGAAAAAACTACTTTCAGTGTTATTAACCTTTACTAAGGACCTTATGCATCCAAAATTGCCATTTAAAACCAAAGCCACTCTTAGCTAAGATATCAATTAGTAAAAAACTCCAGATGACTGTACCACAGACCTTCTCTATTCCAATTTAAGAACTAATCCATTCTTTCTGGTTTGCATCGCTTCATGAGTAGTGACCACACTCTGAAGAATATACCTATTCTTTGAGGAACGCATTTTGATTATTGGCAATAAGTCTAGTGCGGATCATACTCAATCTATTAGTCAACACTTTAGTTTAGTAACGAGCTTATAGCTACAATTCAATAAACCGATAGGCCTGAACTGCCTCATGTTTCTAGCATTATTCTCCTTTGGAACTAGATTAATCATAGCAAAATTTAGTGTACACAAGTCCAAATTTCCTTGCACTAATTCTTTAAAAAGATCCATCAGCTCTTTTTAGCCTGATGAAATGCTGATGAAAGAAAGACCTTCAGCCTTATGGCAATCCACCATCAGAATTTAACCAAAATCATGAGCTAATCAAGTGGGTGTACAGGTTAGCTGAAGGCAGTAGTTGTCAGGGCAGGAGTAGGAGATCAATATGCGGGCTGGTATGGTTGGCTTACAAAACTGACATGAACAATGTTCCTGAAAAGGATGACCTAAACAAGGCTAGATGGAAACAAAATTATGTCAGTGTGTAGTATAATTCTTCTGTTTTCGCAAATGATAAAAATAATGGATGACACACAAAAAGCAAACAGGAGAAACTTGTTCTTTTGCTAAATGAAAGGCACCATGTAAGTTTTCTTGTTGGACTTTCTGTACTAAATCTCCAAAAAAACTTAAATGAGTACCATGAGAAAGATCACTCTAGAAAGTCAGCATATTACCACTAACCAGTTAGTTGGTTTCTTTACGATGGCAAAACTGTAAAGCGTTCTCATCATGCATGCATGACTAGAATGATGAGAATTGTGCTGTGTTTATATAAAGAAATTAAAATCGAGAAAGCTATTGGTTTCTTCTTCAAATCAATATGACTTTGCTTATCTTGATAAAAAGGCCAACTGCTTTTCTGTGTGCTAATACTCATACTGTTGTCTAATAGCCCTGCCCTGTAATTTTTGTCTAACTTCTAATTGCTAAGCAGTACTGATTACTGAGTCTAATAGCCCTGCTATTTCATTTTTTTCAAATTGCTGCTTTACAAGGCCTGCCATACCAAGAACAGATATGCTAGTAGAGGGAGTCGCAATGACTCACATTTTTGGGTGACAAACCAAATTGCTCATTCCTGAACAGATATGCTAGTAGAGGGAGTAGCAATGACTCACATTTTTGGGTGACAAACCAAATTGCTCATTCCTGAATAGACCCATTTGCATTATGTTCGATTGGCCTCTCGATAATGTGACTCATCCACATGATCTTTGTTTGGACTGCCAATATGCGTACCATTCCCAACATGGCCATCGGGAGCAGTAGCATTTACCGTTGATCCAGCCATCGCTAGCATTTTCATAATCCAATGAAACGTGTAAAATGTAGGTGTTTAACCAGCATGTACATACAGTCAAGACATACATTCAGGGAAAAAATCATTTCTGCCTCATTTTGCACTAGAATATATATACACACCACGCAATCCACCATCTTGGTTCCTTACCAATGATTACAAAAAGTAACAGCCACATACAAAGTATGGCCTGCTACTGCAGAACACGACTGCCAGATACAAACAACATGCACTTAAGAAGAAGTATGTGATGAGAAAATATAATTTGCAATACAGGTTGCGTACTTTCAGTTTAAGAATATGAAAATATTATTACTTGACAGTATCATGTGAAGAGAACTAACCAGATTAGATAGAGTAGGCAGTGCTGCCCCTGGAATACTGCTATTAAGCCAACAATGAAGAGTCTGCAAATTTGTTTGTAAAAATGGCCATACATTAGCCAAGTATCAAGTTTTTTTTTTCGAATGTTACTCTGTTATTATACTGCCATGCTGGAACTAACCTAGATCATTTGCTCTAACCGTTGCCTTTCCTTGATCTCATCTTGCAGCTTTGCCTCAAGCTGACAAGCCCTGTCTGTTGATGGCTGTAGTCGTCTTTGAGGGTGTACATCTTCCGCTGATCCACTACTCGATGCTCTGACCTCAGAGAGAGTTGTCGGTGTGCTAATGTAGCCAGCACCCGTCAAGAAACGATCATGTTTCTTGCCCTTCCCAGCCTTGTACACAGTAGCCACGTCAAGTGGTGAATTCATTACGTCGAAGCCCGGGCCATGAATATCCTTAGCAGCATCAGTATATGCCTCTTGTTGAGGAAAATCATCGTGAACTAAAAATTTAATAATCTGACATGGAAGTACACATAATCAAACAATTGTGTCTATGAAACAAACAACAAAAAATAGATCTGCATGTATCTGATAGCATGGTCTGGTCATAATCAACAAACATAAACAGTGTAAGTACTTCTAATAGTATGCTCACAGATGTTGTCAATATTTACAAATCCAATCAATATGTTCATGCATAGAATTGGCATAAATTAATTACTAATCTTACCAGGTTCTCTGTTGTGCACTGGCTGCACAGGGTGCCCTCTTGATCACCCCTCCTAGCTTCTACATATGCCTCTACATTGGAAACAGTCCTTTGCTTCTTCTTTTCCTGCACCCAAACCACACAAATATGGAGGTAAGTAAATATATATGTGCAATGTTCAAATAATATAATCATGCTGACCTACCAAGTGCTTCTTGTAACGAGCCATGGGGGAGCTGCCTTGACGGTGTGCTGCCCCACCCATCAATAATCTACATTCCCTATGATGAATTATTATTGCTTAGAGGCATGGGCATGGGTAGGAACATGGAGGAAACAAGGGAGCATGGTTGGAGGATGGTCGGAAAAATGGGGCGATGGTTCACGGTGTTGGACAATAGGGTGGCACCAGTGCCGGTGCTGGGTTTGAAAGCTCTAGAAAGTTTGTAAAAGTGTAGAAGGGAAGCAATGCAGTTGCGGGAACCCAATTTGAAGGCTTGGGTGATGGAAAATCGATGAGTAATCAAAGGATTCGGGAACAATGGTTTTTTGTCATTAAATTTTGAAACTATCGAATAAAAAGAAACGATAGAATAAAGGTGAATTGTTCAATCAAATGAAAGAAAAGGCATCATCGCATCAAACCTTAAAACAACTTTGAAGTTAAGCAAGCCTGAGTGAGAGAAGAGCTAGGATGGGTGACCTTCAGGAATCTGGATGAATTTTATGGATGTTACGACAAAAAAAAGTCATTAAACATACTGCCCAGAGCCTACCCGGCCGGGCAGGCCTAGAAATCTATGACAAAATGGCTCGTTTACATGACATTTACCAAACCATGCATGATGATTATAAACATCACTAATTGTTACATTCCGTGACAATAATATTTTCATTGTTAATTTTGTGACAAAAATGCCTTGTTGTGTTACTAGATACAGTCTGTGATGCACTTTCTGTGATGATGGTTGTGACGCCTCATTTTTGTCATAAAATATTTTTGATGACAAAAAAGTGATCTTACATGATGATTTCTGATCATCATTAAAGCCCATATTTGTACTAATGACGCTCCATAGTTAACATCACTGTGGGATCTATCTCTTTCACACACAGCTTTCGATAAAAAGAAGCTCAACTCCACCATCACTTGCCAAACACACTCAGGAACGTAGCCACAAATCATCACAGGCAAGAGGCATTCCATGAATATGTGGTAGTCATGACTCTTTAGGCCATTGATGTGCTTGCCAGCTAAATTCACTCCTCTCCTTAGATTTGCTGCATACCCATCAAGAAACTTTAGAGTCTTAAACCATTCCAAAATATCCTTCCTTTGAGGCCTAGTTAGGCAATAATTAGCTACTGGCTTCTCCCACTTGTTAGAGGGCCTGTTGCAAAGCTCCTCTTGATCAAGTCGAGCCTTAACATTGTCCTTCGTCTTGTCTAGAATGTCAAACATTGTGCTAAATATGGCCTCAAAAACATTCTTCTCATTGTGTATTACATCTATGTTATGGGGAAGAAGGAGCTTGTAGAAGTAGGGCAGCCACCATAAGCTTGGAATGTGAGTCACATTATGCTCCTTGCCATATTTCTTGAACCCATCTACTTTAGCAAGAGACTTGAGAGCATCTAGTCGTGCACGGACCTCCTCACCTATAAGCCGATGTGGTGGTCTACTACAGACAATAGTGTTGGCCCTAAATCCATTCATGTCACTTCTGAATTCATGGTCAATTGGAAGGAATTATCGATGACAATCGAAGGAGTGATTGTGACCATGCTTTAGCAAAAAGATACACAATGCCTCCCTGTAGATTGGGCATGGTATCTTCCCACATACACACCACCCATAAAATATCCCATACCCTAGCAAGTTATGCATGGATGTGTGGTGGTGACCCGCATGGTGAAGTTCTGCTTCGATGCCCAATCATATGTTACTATGCCTTCTTCTCAAGCATGTAACAATTCATCCACCACTGGCTTCATGAATACACTTATATTCTTCCCTAGGTATTCAGGACCAGGGATAATCAAGGAAAGGAATATGTTCTGCTTCTGCATGCAAACGCTGGACAGGATTAAGGGGAATAACAAACACATGCCAACAACTATACAGAGTGGCCCCCATGCCAAATGGGTTAAACCCATCTGTTGCAATTGCAATCCAAACATTTTGAGGCTTTACAACAAACTCTACAAAGTCCAATTGAATTGCTTCCATGCTTCACCATAGATGGGTGGACCATCTTGTCACCATGGTATTGACGACCATACTTGTGCCATATCATTTGTTTGGCAGAAACCTTATACATGTATAATTGTTGGACTCTTGGTATAAATGGTAGATAGCAGAGTATTTTTCTACCAACAGGGAGTTGCCTCTTATGACCATCACTAGAGTCAGCCTCAACATACCTAGACTTACCACACTTATCATAGTGACCTTTGTCCGCATTCTCATGCCTAAATAACATGCAATTGTTTGGACAAATATCTATCTTCTCAAAAGGCATATTAAGTGTGACACCCCGGTCCATGTTGGCCCATGTGTATGTGCACATGAATTTCTAAGTTAGTCCCAACTTGCTAGCTTACCTTGAGAAGCACTTACATATAAGCTTAGGAGTTCCAATGGTAGCACCCCCGGTTAACCGTTTTGCGCGAAGCGAGGACAAAAGTGCAAGCGGGTTGCTATGTGTGCGTGGCCTATCTAGAATGTGGTTAGGTCTGAGCCGGTTTGGACCCTAGGGCGTTACAAATGGTATCAGAGCCGACTCTCACGGTTACATGTGCGCGTGTGGGTCAGGGGCGCGGGCATATGGTGCATGGCGCGTGTGGGCCTGGAGTGGACACATGGCATGGCATATGTGCTGGCACTGAACGCACGGATATGTGCCAACAGGGGAGATCCTTATCATTTGCTCCGGTGTGGGTATGTTGGTCCGACGAGGACGTCGGGTCCTTTGAGGGGGGTGTATGTGACACCCCGGCCCATGTTGGCCCATGTGTGTGTGCACATAAATTTCTGGGTTAGTCCCACTTTGCTAGCTTACCTTGACAAGCACTTACATATAATCCTAGGAGTTCCAATGGTAGCACCCCCGGTTAACCGTTTTGCGCAAAGCGAGGACGAAAGTGCAAGTGAGTTGTTATGTGTGCGTAGCCTATCCAGAATGTGGTTAGGTCTGAGCCGGTTTGGACCCTAGGGCGTTACATTAAGTGTGCTTATCAATTTCTGGGCCTCATACAAATTAGGGGGCAGTTTGTAACCATCTGGGAGAAGGCTGCAAAACACGCTTAAAAATGTATCAAAGCAAGCAATGCTTATGCTGAACTGGGACTTGACAGCAAGTAGGCGTGTGATGGCATCTAGTTGGGACACCTGTATTTGCCCATGAAGTGTTTGACTTACTATGGACAACATATCGGGCCTGTTCTTTTTGGCTGCGGCTTGTGGTTTTTGGCTGCGGCTTGTGTCTTTTAGGCTGTTTGTATGAAAGATTATAGATTAACAGAAACTCACGTGCGGTTTTTGCTGATATAAATGAAGTCAGTAAAGTATGTACTACAATTAACTAATAGACCCTATCTTAAAAAAATAATCCATTTAAAAGTTAGTTACTGTAGAAAAGCCGAAAAACAGCTTTTAAAAGCTGAAAAGAACAGGGCCATCAAAGAAAGCCCTTGTTGCAAGCTCCGATTCTTCCTCTACAGGTGGCACATATGCATCACACACATCATCTAACATGTCTTCCATCCTACTATGAGTGTGGCCATCATTATCCATGCATTGCCTTACCATGTCCAACCTACTACGTTGTGACTCACCATGGTAGACCCATATGGTATAGCCTGGCCTAAATTCGTACTTGCACAAGTGTGCGATCATTATCACCCTCAATTGTGGCTGTATGTTTGAAGAACGACAACAAGGGCACAACACACCACCACTTCGTGTACTCCTAGCAAATGCTCGATCCATAAAATATCTCCTAGAAAATGCTCGATCCATAAAATATGTGGTCTTTTGCATCCATTCTTAGCTATACTCACCCATCTTTCTATGCCTAGTGTACATTCAACTATGATCCTCAACCATCCTAGTGTGCAGAAAATGGTACAAAATAAAATAAATTAACTTGAAAACTTTGTGGTGCATATGCTTAGTGTTGTTGTTCTTTTAGAAACACACAAGGAATTCCTTAAGAAGAGGTCTTCAAGCATCTTCATGCATGAAAAACTTAAAAAGCCTCTTCTTAAGATAACTTGAAAAATTCTGAAGTGCAGACTGGATGAAGAGGTCTTGCTCTTTGCACCTCAAAGTTCGAACTTAACAAATTCCTTAAGATGCTTTTCTGTGAGATAAGCAGTGCAAACAAAAGGAAGACTGTTTTCTATGAGATAAGTAGTGTGCATACATTCATCACAATGACCAACAAGTTAACAATCATGCATCACCAACTAATAACCCATACAAAAGGAAAGCACTTCACACATTTTGCATACGCAACAATTAATTGTGCACAGATCTAGGCAATTGGGAGTAGGAGAGGTGTTACCTGTAGGTTGTCATCGGTGTCAAGAATAGCAGCAGTGGCAGAAGAAGAGGATGGACTCGTCGGGTGCGTCAATGATGTTGGGTGCATCAGTCAAATTGAAGCTCCATGACGCCATCGGGTGTGGTGGCGGCAGATGGAGAAGCCGACTGCATCGGATGCGGTGGCGGTAGATGTGGAGGTCGGCCACGTCGGCTGTGGCCGCAATAGGTGAGGAGGCATGGCGTGTCGGGTGCGGCGGCGGCAGACAATGAGCTCAACGACAGAGTCAAGTGCAGCGGTAGTAGATTGGAGGCCAACGGCATCGAGTATGGTGGTGGCAGACTTGGAGGTCGACGGCAGAAGAGGACGAGGACTTAAAGGCTATGACGGGGAGGTAGTGGGACGGTGGGGGAGGAGGAGGAAACGGGGCGGAGGCAGTGGGACGGCGGGGGAGGAGGAGGATATGAAGTCGGAGGCAGTGGGACGACGGAGAGGAGGAGGATATGATGGCGGGGGAGGAGGACGGGACAGCAGCGCGATGGATCTCATGGAGATGAGGTGGGGTTTGGGGATTTTACTAAGTGAGAGTGAGAGAGTGAGCAAGTGTTAAAGAGTTAGAATTTGGCCACAAAAAATAGTGCACATTACTCCTGTTCTGAGTGCCATTACACTCCTAAGTGTAGGCTACAAAACGGCACTCAGCATCTCATTTCACCCCGTTTAGACCACGCAAAAACGCCGTCTTCAACTGGTGAATGCTGCCTCCCGTTCCCTCTCTCCTAAGGGCACGCGAAAATTCCCGTAGTTTCCCTAGTGTTACCAACAAAACACTCGGGAAACAAATAGGAACTCGGGAAATAAGTGATTTCTGGTAGTGGTGTGCTTGTTTTAATGCATGCTTCGTAGATCAACATAAAACAACTAGCGATCCTAGCTTGTTTTAATGCATGCTTAATAGATCAAGATAAAATAACTAGCTATATCATTCCCAACGTGACCTTAAATATTACTACATATAATGGTGGCGCTCCATCCTGCTTCGGTTGGGGGTTTGGAGCTTCAGCTTCTGAAGTAGATATTAATTTTTCTGAGAAAAATATAAAAAGTATGAAAAAATCGAGGAGAAAGTCATTTTATCGTTATGGATAATGCAAAGGAATACAAGAAAAAAGAAAAGTAAAAAAAACCAGAATAACCAAAATTGAAAACCGATGCGTCACATGATTTCTGGCTTAAATAAGCTGCAAGTAGTACATACGTTTCCATTGAAAGCTCTTGCAAATGGCCGGCAGGCCGGCCTGGGAAACAGAAAATAACATGAACATACTATTAACGAAGAGATTAACTGTTAATAATGGCGTGTGACGTTTGGGATGGAGCTGCACGCATAGCAGCAGTCAGAACCCTGTGTCGGCCACATTTCCAGTGTCACATCGATCGATCTCGTCGTGTATGCAATTAATTGCTCAAGTTGCATACAATCGATCATATATAGCATAGGATATAGCGTAGTAGCGTGGTTTCTTGTCTCCCTGAGCCTCCAACTGATGATCAAAATTCGATTCTAACCAATCACGAGTTGGATATTTTATTTATGTGGATCTTTACGTGACTTATGTGTTAAGAGTCTTAAGATGATTACATTGGCCAGTTAATTCCACTCTCTAAAGAAATTTCTTGTATCTTAAAAAAAAACGTACTCATTTTCGTTATTTTTATTGTATCATTTTCTATTGTTGACCCGGTTTTAAATGAGGAACCTAGCTTCTTAATTAATTCTTGACAGGATGCATGATAGACCAAAATAAAGTAGTACTACTAATTAAAGAGGCAGGAGAAGAAAATAGAGCCGCGGCTAGCACACATAATCATGATGCAAGAAGCTAGCAGAGTATAGAATGCTTTCCTACTGTTTTCCTAGAAAGAAAATAATGCAAAAGGCAGTGATATGGCGACGGGTGATTGTTGGCTAGCCGGGCCCAAAGTAGCTCTATCCCTTTCTAAATTGCCTCACCTTAAGCATGCTTTCACATGGTGAATCTACATTTCCAATTTTTCCAATTGCTTATTCTTTCGGGAAAGGTACCTTTTGGCCTTAGAGCATGTACAATGCAGGTACTTAGAGAGATGTTTAGCAATGAAAAACTGATTTTTCTTACCACATAGAATAGATAAGGTGCTTATTTTGAAGCATCGATGCTTAAATAAACATCGGTACTTAGTAGGTGCTTATGTGTATAACTATATCTATTAATAGATAGTATAACATCTAAGCATCCACGGAAGAGATGCTTGCATTGGAGGAAATAACTTTTACATAGGTGCTTGATGATGTGGCTATATTCTCTCTCTTTAAGCATTTATATATAAGCATCTTGCATTATACATGCCTTTAAAAAGTCTTTGTCATTAATTATTCTTTCTGCTCTGATCTTATTTCTGACCTTCCTTCCTTTCCCTCCGATTCAGTATCATATGATTCGTATGTACAACGATTCAGCATCATATGACTCGTATGTACAAGTAACATATGTCCTCTTTCGTTAATAAAATCTACGGAACTAACTGAATTAATGGTGTAAATTTGATTATTGCAACCTCCTCTGAAAACACAACACTGATCTGGAGTTTTGACAATAACCACATTGAATAAATTGTAGAGAAATTAAGATGCTATAGTTTAAGCGTTATTCATCAATGCACTATATAATATAAAAGTTGTATAGATTTGTGCATATAGACATAACCACTAAGTTCCATGCATGACGTACGAATTTTGTGCATATAGATATGTAATTCGATCTGTAAAGAAGTCAAATCTTAATTTAGGTTCAGTAGCGCTACTCTGAAAGTTATTCATTAAGCTAAACGTTCCAATTAAATTAAATTAATAAATGCTGAGTGTGCATATTAACAAAAGAGAGAAAATAGTGGGGGTAGTATATTACTCCATGGATTTTGATTTTGACATGGAGTAGAACATTTACTACACTTTTTAGATACAAAGGATCCTTTATAATATTTAGCCCACGTGGTTCAAAGGAGAAAGAGAAGTCTAACCAAACAGGCCACTACACTATTCCATGTAACGAAAACAATTAACCGAGAGGAAGAAGAAGAAGAAGAAGGCAGCAACCTCACGCACGTTGCTGTGTCTGCCCAAATTAATCATGTTGAATATTCTTGTTTTGTATTCAATGCAAGACGACGTACGCATGAATCGACCTTATCAACACAACACTATAGAGAGCCGTTGGTGAGACTGCCGATGTACAGGTCATGATCCGTAGCTGTCTGACTATTTACTTGAAAAGTATTCTTTAGAGGGGTTACACACGTATGTGTGTTCAGTGGAATAGCGTGTGTCCGTATTTCAAAAGCTGTTTAGCCTTCGATTAGATCCTAATATGTATAGGGGATGCGCACGTGTGTATATACATGTGATGTGAGTGGGTGTGCGTGAGTTGTGTGTATCTGCCTTGTACTTCTCAAAAAAACACAACACTATGAATATATGTATGTAGTAGCTTGTTGTATATCGGTATGTTACGATGGTCTGATAATATTTATGCACTTTTCTTAAACTAAGGTCAGTAGGGGTAGACGCCAGTCGAGAAGGCCTATTACCATAAATTTGTTATACATGGTTTATTTTATTTTATTTTATTTTATTTTATTGAAGAGGCTGTATATTGTATATACCATCGCCTAGAGGCAAAAGTAATAAAGTTAAGAGAAGGCTAAAACCACATATTGTGTTCTATTATACTTTTATATCCATGTGTGAGAGCACTGATTGTCGGCAGCACGACCATGACTATGCAACAGTACTCCATGTGGGTACATATATATACACGCTATACCATAGAGCTAGCCTATAGCGTGTATATACATGGAGTATTGTGTGTGTGTACATCTATTGTGTATACTAAAAAACCGATGACGTACGGGAGTTTTACATCCGGCCCTCAATCGATTTGGTGGACTCTCGATCATTGCAAGTAAATTAATCACAACCATTGAATGCTATCTATATCGATCCTGTTTATATTTCATATTTTAAGAAAGAGTTCTAAACCACAAATACACCCCTCATCAAGATATATACAAGTCAAATTTAAGTTGTGCGTGAAAAATAATACTTAATGAGTTGGATCCTATATAGTACTCCCATTCGAAAACACGCCACACAATTGTGGGACAACTGGTCTAATTAATTATAATTAAGAACCTTCTAATCGTCACTGTTTTATGAAAAACAAATATAGAACTTTTTATATGGACTCATCGATTATCATAAGCATATGTCACAAGCACAGTTGTTCATCTCGATGTGACTTGAAATATTATGGTATGTTCTTGGAAAGTTGCAAGTGAGAGCGCTGTAGCACGCTAGTAGCACTCACCTTTTGCTCAAATGCTCATGACACGGCGCAAGAATGCAAAGCACGCATTTCCTTTTCCTCTCAAATTAACGTCAATATGAAACAAGCTAAAGTTTCGGCGGTTAATTAATAATTTGATGGTGCAGTTCCAGCATATGTACACAACTATACATCGAGTGTGTGATATATATATATATATATATATATATATATATATATATATATATATATATATATATATATATATATATATATATATATATATATATATATATATATATATATATATGACTGTCAGGGACACTAGTTAACACTGACCTAGCTAGTAGAAGTAGTACCATCTAATATATAGGATTAGTAGGGCACTCATAATAGGGTGATATAAGTAGTGTCTATTGTATGCCAAATAAGCAAAAGACTAATGTGGAAGGGTAATTAAGGAAAAGAGAGATGATAGTACCATCTTATACAAGACATTGCATATTTAAGAGGATCAAGAAAACTAAAGGATGTGAATTGGTAAAAAGGAAAGAGAGAATGTGAGATAAGATGGAAGAACTTAATTGAGTGGGGTGGTTGCTAGATATTGAAAAGATTGTTTCTAGCTTTATATCTATATGAGATGGTAAATTATAAATATCGCTACATGGTTGTACACTAGGAGTGCCCGTAGAGCCACAAAAACACTTGCATACACTATGTCCACAGAAACCCTAGCCAGCAAGCTGGAGTGTAAATCCTTTTCTATAATCTCTCTTAAATTTTCCAGCACGTGTTTATTTATATATCCTCCGTTGCTTTCATGCCCTAGCTAGCACTAGCTAAATTTTATATTAATTCAACACTGCAATAATATCGCAAAGGCAGTGTCTCTCCCAGTCTCCCTTATCCTTTGCTGATTATATAAAGTATAGCACCGTGCATCTCACCACCATTGAGGAGTGCATATATGTATATATAACCACATACCAATATACCATGCGTGCGTACGTGTGAGTGCAGGACGTCTTAACACTTGCCAGCTCTGATGACTAGCTGCTTCAATGGCGGCGCCGGCTGGCCCGAGGCCGTGGTGCGCGTGCAGGCCGTATCGGACGCCTGCGGCGCGACGATCCCCGAGAGGTACGTCAAACCTCCGTCGGAGCGGCCGTCGCTCCCGCCGGCCTCCCGCGGCGACGGCCTGAACATCCCGGTGGTGGACCTGTCAATGCCGGACGCGGACGCGACGGCCCGCGCCGTGGCTGCGGCGTGCGGGGAGTGGGGGTTCTTCCAGGCGGTCAACCACGGCGTGCGTCCGGAGCTGCTGCGCCGGGCGCGCGCGGCGTGGCGCGGCTTCTTCCGTCAGCCCGTCGAGGTGCGCGAGCGGTATGCCAACTCGCCGGCGACGTACGAGGGTTACGGTAGCCGCCTCGGCACGGCAACAGGGGCCCCCCTGGACTGGGGCGATTACTATTTCCTCCACCTCCTCCCGCC
This sequence comes from Dendrocalamus latiflorus, assembly GCA_017311315.1. NCBI lineage: Eukaryota > Viridiplantae > Streptophyta > Magnoliopsida > Poales > Poaceae > Dendrocalamus > Dendrocalamus latiflorus. Next base: position 14,927,906 of record CM029652.1, on the reverse strand, counting down.
GTCACTCAAGAGCCACGACAAGTGGCCGTCCCTTCCTCCCACCCTACGGTACGTGCAAACACCTCGCGTACATGCAAGGGGTGCTCATCCTTCACAAGTTAGTTGATGCATGTGTATGCATCGCAGAGAGACGACGGAGGAGTACAGCGAGGAGGTGGTGAAGCTGTGCCGGAGGGTGATGGGGGTGCTGTCGAGGGGGCTGGGGCTGGACAGCGGGAGGCTGCAGGCGGCGTTCGGCGGGGAGGGCGGCGAGGGGGCGTGTTTGAGGGTCAATTTCTACCCGAGGTGCCCACAGCCGGAGCTGACGCTCGGTGTGGCGGCGCACTCCGACCCCGGCGGCATGACCATGCTGCTCGTCGACGACCACGTCAGGGGGCTGCAGGTGAGGAGGGATGACCAGTGGATCACCGTCGACCCCGTCCCCGACGCCTTCATCGTCAACGTCGGAGATCAGATCCAGGTATATCATGTATATACACACAGCGTACTATGCATGTACGTACGAACATACTTGTATGTGGCAGGCACATGTACCAAGTAAGTACTAAAAGTAAGGGTATGTGTTTTCGATTTATGGTTTATAGTTTCTTTTAAATAAAAAATAGATTGATTTTTTATCATTGTTTTAAAACTGTTTATTAAAATAAGTATAAACGGCTTATCAATTTATTGACTCTTATTTCGTTTGTATGAACGCTTACACTAAAATCAAATATATAAGCTGCAAACATAAATTATAAATTACAGCTAAAAAGAATATATTTAAGTAGCAACAGGAGTCAAAAAAAATAGTAACAAAGAAAAGAAGAGAGAGCGCAAGAGTCGAGAAACTTTTCTGAAATGTCGACACGTGTCACTGGTCCTACATCGCAAATAGGACAAGACACTGCTGCTCCAACTGAAACAAAGCGCCGGTAAATCTGGTTGATTGTGTCAGGACACAAGGACGAATCCGCATGAAAGATAGGGTTTTTTTTTTACTACATGAAATTAAATTCCTCAATTACTCTAGTCCTTTAAAAAAAACTCTTTAGCAACATATAATCAAGCTTTTTTAGTAGTGCCTCTACAATTAGATACATATAAATATTAAATATTATTGTTCTATATATTTGTATAACTAAAATACTACTCCCTTCATTTAGAAATATATGTTTTAACAAACGCGCAGCTAAATTTTCTTATTTTTTGCTACAAATATATAAAAATATTTAGGTTTATCATATAAAAATGATATCCGTAGATTAGTTATGGAAAATATTTTCATAATATAATATTTTTATATTATTTTATGAACATATACATATGAAAAATAGTGGTCAATGTTGCACATCGAAAACCGTGTTGATATCTAAAACAACGTATATTCTTCAACAATGATGGATCTAAAACAAAAATAACATAGGCCTCATGGGACACACTGTATAAGTTTGGACTCTAAGTAACAAAAATTAAAATTAGCACGAGACCTGTGCACCTCACCCTTCAACGTGCATCCGCCCTTGTTCTTTTAAGTGCGGGGGTAATATATAAGCTGTTCTTAGATTATAACAAAAGTATGCATATATACATACATATATATACATACATACACACACGTATGCATTGAAACTAAAGTGCACATCATAGATTTAATTAACAACGTACGCACCCCATGTTCCGGTTGATTTGTGGGTTCATGTGCATACTTTTTTCGTCTAAAAATTGTAATCTGCCTAGAAATTATCTTTTATGCTTTAACTTCACTTGTTTGGCAAGAATCATTTTGGAGTAACGCTTTGTTTTTCTTTAGCAAAGATTAGTATAGTGAGCATGCACGGTTATAAGCGAAGAAAATGTCGAAGATGCCACTACTATAAAAAAATGGTCATCTTGGATGCGTCATCACAGACGGTTCAATACACCCGCTCACTTCGATGGATTTGCTCTTTAAAATAGAAGGTTCAGCTGTTCTTCTCCTCATCCCCTCTTCTCTTTTCTCACTTCTCCTTCTCCACTCCTCTTCTTCTCATCTCGTCTTCTCTTTTCTCAATTCTCCTCCACTTCTCACCAAATTTTTTCTTAAAAATAGAAGGCTTGGTCGACTTCCTCCCCGAACTCCTTCACCTCTGATTGTGATGCCACGATTCACTATATAAAACACTCTTGTTGTAAGAGTATCTTGTACAGTGTCACTGTCGTGACACAACGGTGATGCCACCGCCGACGGCCTCTTCTTCATCGTCGGTGATATATCCCCCACCCCTCCCCTCTTTTCCTTTATGCTTGGATATGAATTTACGAAATTGTTGGATGGCTAGGGTTTCGGCCATGTAAATCTTGTCTCCCTAAACTTGTATCGCCAGTGATATATCCCCCACCACTTTACTCCGAGAACTTGCATTTTACATTCTCGGCTCCCTAAACTTGTCTCCATTTGCACCGTAGGTCATCTCCTCTGTTTGCTAACAGAATTTGCTGATGTAGTGCACATGGCTACTAACAGACTAGGCGCATACAACCACAGCTTACAACTATGGCATACGACCACAACATATGACCACGTCTTACAACCATGGCATACAACCACGGCATACGACCATGGCTTACGACCACGGCATACGACCACAGTACCTACAACCCAAACAACGAGCCACCAAACACATGGTGCCAATCATAAATAGGCCTGCTTTGGTTCATCTACATTATCTAATTGTGTTGTTTTATAGCGCAATTAGAGAATGTTGATAAACTGAAAGAGGCTTATTTATGAGGACACGAGAAAGCAATCACAGACAGTTATTAACTAGAACCGTATATGATAATAGACTATTACAGACGATTCTAGTACGGTTTTTAATTAGGACCGTCTATGATAATAGACTACAGACGATTCTAGTACGGCTCTTAACTAGAACCGTATGTGATATTAGACTATCACAGACGGTTCTTAACTAAAGCCGTCTGTGTTGTAACTTATTACAGACGGTTCGAGAGACGTCTGTGATAACCACTGTTATCACAAACACATAATTTCAGACAACTCAGAAACTATCTATGATGACGGTTTTGAACCATATGTGATGACCCTTTATATGATAGATAAGAAAATTTTAAGTTTTTAAAATGCCACATCAGCGTCTTTCTATACATAATCGTTATAAATATAGAGACATATTATTGAAACACCTCTATATGTTTCACATCATTTTATAGAGACACTTTAGTGCATTTCTAATGGAATAGAGACATATCATAGTGGCGTTAAATTGTGCTACTAGCATGGTGCACCATAGAAAATAAAATCTAAATGAGTATGTTTACTCTTGCAAAGGCTAGTACTCAAACTCTAAAGCTCATGGAAATATATAGTACTTATCTTAGACTTGTTGCACTAGTCACCTCAATCTCACCAGTTCACTTGTTTAGTTGTACCGTGCAATATTTATATGTAGGCAATTTAACACATATCAACAACTGAAAAATGACTCTATATAGTTAAAAGCATCTCAAAACATGTTTTTACACAACAAAAAACTTTAGGCAAATTAGAGAGTGTCTCAAAAGTCTCTACAAAATAAAATTTTACAAGTGGTTCTAAAACATCTCAAAATCATCTCAAAACCGTCTCTATAGTATAAAATGTTGGGATGATTTCTAAAGTGTCTCTAAAAGACGCCTCTAGACTATATATAGCTTTAATTTTAGAGACAAGTTGAAAAGCTTATCTACATAGAGTTTTTCTTGGAGTGACATTTGTAGTGAAATTACCTTTATATTGTTGCTTTCTTATTGATGCAACTTATACAAATTGGTGGATTGTTCTCATGTCAGGAACCGTAAGAAATGAAAAACGACTTATCTCTTCCCTCGTAAGTTACCAGTTTAGGCCCTCATTTGAAATAGAGAAAATTTTAGATGAATTATATAGGCTCGTCCTAAATTTCCATGAGATACACGCAATAATATTCCTTTCTAGAATACACAAGAGCGTGCTAGAAAAGGTTCAGGTGTAGCTGACACCTACTCTAGGTTCTGTCTCAAAGATTCCTCTTCCTTCCTAACTAGTTCCACTAGTTCAACTCTAGCTTGTGTTCACTAGGTATAGCCGTGCCTAATCAGTCTTATGTCTTTTAATTGGACTTGCACTTGATGTGCCAATGCTATCACTCATCAAATCCATCTGCACCTGAGGCCCTGAACCAATCGTTCACAAAAATGCCATGCCGCCAAATTGTGTGTCTACGTGGGACTAACAATAGCCTCGTCCATATTATTAACTAATAACGCCACAATTCTAGTTCATCTTTGTTTGCTTTGTTAACTCGAAAATATTAGATTATTTCAGGGAGCGATTCCAGAGTTGCATACCTTCAATTCATGTGCATGATGAGCAATCTTTTGTCCTATATGCACCAGCTCATGAGGAATTCTAGTACTATGTATGCACGGCCAGTGTAGAGTGTACTAGCTCAATCAGCAGACCTATTATTATTATACCTAACCTGCGGATATAATTATAACCTTAATTAATCACCATCGCCATCAATCCATCCATCGTTTGTCCATGACCTTACAGCATTCAGCACAATCCAAAAATATATACATAACATCTAAAAATTGTATATACACATAACATCCATGATGTATATATGTCTGCAGTGTGCATTTTGTCAGGTTGTGTTCTGTCGTATACTCGTATGTAATCATGCATCGCATGCAGGTGCTGAGCAACGCAACGTACAAGAGCGTGGAGCACCGGGTGACGGTGAGCGCGGCGGAGGATCGGCTGTCGCTGGCGCTCTTCTACAACCCGCGGAGCGACCTGCCGATCGCGCCGATGGCGGAGCTGGTGGCGCCGGGGCGCCCAGCGCTGTACCCGCCGATGACCTTCGACGAGTACCGCGCCTACATCCGGCAGCGCGGACTCAGCGGCAAGGCGCAGCTCCAGTCCCTGCAGACGGCCGTCACCTGCAATCCTCCTGCTACTACTCGTCCGGGCTCATCGTACTCCACAACTCTAGCTCGCTAGCTAGCTACTCAGATCGGGCCACGTTTTTGGTGCATATCATTCGATCGATCGACCAGTGAATAATGATTAAGTTTAATATGTCTTAATTTCATGTCTTCTGTGAAGGTTAAGATGTGAGACGCTGTGATCGATGATCGAGATAGAATTCAGTCGTCTCAAGCAACTAATATGTGATGGTGATGTCATGATGACCGGTACACGCACATATATACCTAGATGAAATGGTCACATGTTGACTTGATCAGTTTTATTCTATATGATGTATTGAAACTAGTGATTGTTCACCTGTGATGTTACTTAATTATCTCGTGCTTCTCTCAAATATATCATATAACGTAGTATTTTTCAAATATTTTTTTTGTCCAAATCAATATCGAGGTGTCGCGTGTGCGACAGTGACTTGACTCAATTGTGGGTTTGGTGGTTTATTGTCCATATGTTTTAGCTGGTTCTCTTTCAGGTTTTCGTTCTCTCGTCAGCAGCTAGCTAGGCTAGCGATCTGTCCATTCCTTTTCTTTCTTTGCCCGCACGTGCTCCTTGCAATCCAGCCCTAACATGCTCACATGTGCCAAAACCGGTGAAATAATCAAAGGGCATTTACTTGAATGTGACTGCAGGCACAATGCAGCGACGTATTCAGTCTCATGTAAATCTGGTTGAAATCTCCACGAGTGTGTATGGCCATGCGTGGCCCGAGTCTTCAAGCGCTAGTGCGCATAGTCGGTAGATCACAGCGTCAGTTGCGTTAACTACAGTTTTCTCTCTGTTGTCCGTAGTTACTGTAGATCAAACGACAATATAAAAGAAACCCGAGACCCAGTGCACATTGTGTGGGATCTCTTTCTCAATTCGTCTTTTCTATCTCAAATTTCTTTAGGGTATTAGAGCCCTGATCCATATCTATCATGTCCACGGGAAAGCGCTACGATAAATGTCAGCACCGACGCGACGAGCTCCTCTGCATCTAGCCTTCTTCCTACACCAACCTTTGGCCATCTCATCAATGTGAAGCTCACGGAGGAGAATTACTTGCTGTGGAAAGCATAGTTCCTCCCCTACCTTCGAGGACAACAACTATTGGGCTATGTAGATGGATCTACACGATGCCTAGCACCGACCATCAGCCAGACGACAGAGAACGGCACAACACAAGTTCAAAATCTGGCATACCTATAGTGGATGCAGCATGATCAGATATGTGCTAAGTGCTCATCAATGATCAGTTTGATGGTTATTTACTTCCAGTGATAGACTGACTGTGAGTGGAACCGAACCACATACTTCTCTAGTTATACTGTCTACTGTACAAGTATTAATTCTGGTTTTATATTCTTCATTCAATAATTTTGGGGTCCAATTGATATTTTATTGTAGGACGAGATAATGACCGAGGCTAAGCTCCACTGAAACATGGTTAGAGATGGCTCGCTGCTGGCTTTTGCTAGACAAGATATGTGTTGTGAACTTATCATGTGATGTAAATGTAATGAAGTTAAATAAACTAGTGATGTATTTGACTACTTGGCTATAGGCAATTCGTACTTTTAAACCATGTGGCATGTTTAACTAGCATCTACCATTTACTAGCATCTATCATTTACTTGCTACTTTGCTAGCTAGAATTTACTAGTTGCTTAACTTGTCCCTATCATCATGTGAAATTTGCTTTCACGCATTATCCGACTAAATATTCGTGACCGAGATTAACCGTATTCGGAGCGGCATGTATTTGCTCTGTATTCATGACCGAGATTATCCGCATTCGTATCCGGCACTATCCATATCCGACTCTGACTATGACAAAAAAATATGGAAAAGGATATGGGATGAGCAATATCCGTTCCGTTTGCACCCATGACTATATGTCTCATACTTGCTTTGGCTATGTCGCATGGATGGATTTTGAGACAAGTTGACATACAAAATGCCTTCCTCTGTGGTTTCCTTGATGAAGATGTTTACATGAGTCCATATCATTTTTGCAAGTTGGACAAGGCACTTTATGGATTGAAGCATGCCCCTCGTGCATAGTACTCCAGATTAAGTCATAAGTTAGTTGAGCTTGGTTTCACTCCTTCTAGAGCTGACACCTCACTATTCATATACAACAAAGAGGATTGACTATCTATATGCTTGTCTATGTTGACGACATCATTATAGTCAGTCTATCTAGACAGGCCACTGATCGCCTTCTCAACCAGCTCAAAGAAGATTTAGCTATTAATGACTTAGGGGAATTGCATTACTTCTTGGACATTCAAGTGACTAAGAAGAATGGAGGCATTGTTCTCTCACAGGAGACGTATGTTCAAGATATTCTGAAGCGAACAAACATGGATAAATGCAAGCCTCTTCACACCAATGAGTAATGTGGATAAACTGTCAAGAACACATGGTAAACTGTTGTCAAGTGAAACAACGAGATACCAAAGCACTATGGGAGCTTTGCAGTATCTTACAATTACAAGACCAGACATATCTTTTGTTGTAAATAAAGTATGTCAATTTCTACAGGACCCAAGTACTGAACATTGGACAGTCGTGAAGCGTATTCTACGCTATCTGAAGCATTCTACACATGTTGATCTTGCCGTTTAGAAATCCTCCAACCTACTCAGCGCCTTCTCGGATGCTAACTGGGTAGGATTCTCAGACAATCAGAGGTCCACCAATGGTTTGCAGTCTTCTATATATGGAAGCAATCTTATATCTTGAAGTGCTCGCAAGCAAGCTATAGTATCTAGATCAAGTACTGAATCAGAATACAAAGCCTTAGCAAATCCAATTGTAGAACTAATTTGGCTTTAGTCATCACTAGGTGAGCTGGGAGTTCGTCAGACAATGCCACCTACTAGATTGTGGTGTGATAACCTTAGGGCCACTTATCTTTCAGCTAACCGGATTTTTCATGCACAAACGAAACACATCGAAGTGGATTTCCATTTTGTTCGTAAAACGGGTGGTGCGCAAGATGCTGAAGATCATATTCATATCGTCTAAGGATCAGGCTGCAGATATGTTTACAAAGCCTTTGTCAAGTTTGGTCTTCTCGAGAATTTAGCGTCATATTAATCTGGTTTCAACTCGTTGAGATCAAGGGAGTGTTGAAATATTAAGAGTCTCATGTAAATCTGTTTGTAATCTCAGCAAGTGTGTGTGTGTGTGTATGACCCTACGTGGCTCGAGTCTTCAGGCACTAGCATGCATAGTCAGTAGATCACAGCGCTAGTTGCGCCAGTTTCAGTTTTCTCTCTGTTTTTTCAGTAGCTACTATAGATCAAACAACAATATAAAAGAAATCTGAGACCCAGTACACATTGCGTGGGATCTCTTTCTCAATCCGTCTTTTCTGCCACAAATTTCTTTAGTATTTGCCGTATTTTACTAACAATTTATCTTAATTAAGCATAATTACTTGATGTGTCGTGTTGTGCATAACACGTTGTTGGGACGATTAGTGTGACCTTTAATTCAATTTGTTTCGGATATGATGTGTGTATTTAGCCACCTGCTTTCCAAAGTCGCAAGGAAAACGCCGTGCACGCCGGGCAGCTGGTCCTCCGGAATCTTCCAACTTGTGCCGTATATCTCTGCCGACGTTCTCGGTGGGATGTCTGCACAGCAAATCTCGCTGTGCTTGTCACTGTGAAGACGGCGATCTTTTGGTGCAGGTGCAATGCGTGCGTGATGGGTGATAGACAGCCCGTCTCCCCATTCCAAGATCCTGTGTTGCAACGATATGCACGCGGTGGATGAAAAATGCTCTACGCATGTAGCTAAATTGGTTTTTCTACGTACAAAATTCAGCTTAAGGTCTAAGAACGACCTGCTTATCGCTCGTGCACAACCTAAGAAATCTCTGCTTCGACATTCTGACGCAGCGAGAGCACATATTGACTAGGCTTTAAGAGTCTGTTCCCCTCGATCTTTTCTATGCATATAACTGTCTAGTAAGTAAACTTTGTGCTACATCTACAAAAGGTAGAACTGAAAATTGACAGAGGACGAATTCTAGAAGAAATATATAGGTCGTTGGTTAAGCACCTAAGCTCGCATGAGTGCTACCTGCATGGAACAACGTACATACTAGTAGAGATTTTCCTTTCACAACATCTCTATAAAGATCGATGTTCATTCTAATTGTTCATTTTAATCTATCTTCGATTTAGCGGCAGTCAAAGAGAAAAGTAAGCCCACTCACGCAGGTGACCACACCAAGATTCGTTACCACGGATCGTACACGAAGTCATACCGACACATGATTTGATGTTAAGGTACAGTAGGGACATACATGGTCCAATGACCTCTCCTCTTACCTGCCCAAATCAGGCACGTGGGCAACAGGGACGCTAGTGTTTGTCTGCTCCTCGCCACTCAGCTTTTCCTTTTCCATTATCATCATTTCCTATCTCCTGTAGATTCTCTCGTTTCGTGATCAAACATTCAGAATGAAAAGATCGACTTGCCTCCCTACATTTGAAATATTCTTGGCTTGCCAAATTGCGTATTTGAGTGGTGAGAAACAATTTGACAGTGATAGCATCTAATCGCATGTGTAAATAAATAGATGGTCCATGCTATCGAGTGCAAAGCTAGCTAGCTACTGGCTAGAACCACTTTTGATTTTGACCAAATTAATCACATTGGTATATGTTTCAATCCGTGAAGTTCACATCGTGATCTCTACCTTTTATTTAATTTTGCAACGGAATCATCTCGATCCCTGAACACGTGTTGGAAATACAATGTAGTACTACACTACTCATTTTGGCTACTGTTGCAGCTTACACAACCCCTATTGATACGGCTCCAAGTGCCAATCTAATTTCGGCTTGTGACCCTAAACCACAATCTAAAATTATCTTGTAAACTAATGTCGTTTTGTCCGAATAAAGAAAAGAGAAAGAAACTAAGACCACGAGGGAGGTGCGGATGGCAGGGCACGGGAGTGAAGGAGAAAGTCGAACTCTAGGGCATGAGGAAGCGTGTGGTCGGTGGCTATGTACGTATCACAGACGATTAGTACAAAAAATCATCTGTAATATATATATCATAGATATCTAATACAGAAAAAATCATCTATGATAACATTTTTGTATTGCTAGTGATTTATAATTCAAAATGAATTACAACTCAAAGTGATTTACAATTCAAAATTTTACTTGGCTATTTCCTTTAAAGAAATAGCCCTTCATTGGGTTCCTCACTGGATTCTTCGGGCCTGATATCATCTACGAATGGAGGCAACTTGTCAAATTGATTGTACTTTTTCTCATCTACGACATTCTCAACTCCGACAATTCTTCTTTTTATATGAAGAACTACATGGCGGTTCTTATTTACAGGGTCCGTTACATAAAACACTTGAACGACTTGCTTAGTGAGTACAAATGGTTCGTCTTTGTATTCAACACGTTCGAGGCCCATAGTAGTAACATCATACTTGTCAATCTTCACACCCTTGGAGGTTGGACTCAATGGCACCGAAACAGGAGAATCTTAAAAAGTACTTAGTCGAGCTCCCAATCTTCTCTATGAACCTATAGTAGGAGCTCAACCCATGTTTCACTATGTTTGGCCCAGCGGTATTAAACTACTCCTGAAACGTATATATGCGGACACCACTGTTTTGGACTATGCTCTTCCTATCCCGAACTGTCGTATAAAATATGTACCTATTTATGTCGTATCCTTGCCATGACACAATTATAAATTTTGACCATTTTGCCAATCATCGCAACATATCTTCACTTGATGACCTCCCAGTGAATCGCACTTTTAACCATTCGTTGAACTGACGGTTGTGCTCTCTTGTGATCCAAACCTCTGACCGGTCTGGGTTCTATTGACATACCATGTCTTTATGCTCGTTGATGTATGGGGACACTTCGGTCATGTATTGCAAGACCATGAAATAGGCTTGAGCGTACGTATCCAGATTGGAAGTGATTGATTTCTTTCTGATAGTCCCGATACCCTCCAAACTATCTGTGATAATTCATAGACGATTCTAACCACTAACCTCTGTGATAATTATGTATCACAGACAGTTCTAGCCATTGCTAGTAACATAGATGGTCACGCTTATAAAACTGTCTGTGATAATTATAACATTGACGGATTTTGGGAACCATCTGTGATGAGACATCCAGTATAGCCTTTTCTGTAGTAGTGTGAGTAGAACACATGGTCGGGTGCCACACAGCAGACGACCTAGCTTGTGGAGGTTATGCGGTGCTAAGCTTGGTTCAGCCGCATGGGCAAGCACATGGAGCAAGAGAAAGTCATGTGGTGCATGGGAGGCATGGGCGTGTAGGCCAGAAGGCAACGATCCTCAAGTGAGCCAGATAGGACCCTTCCAAATCTATATTACATCGGTTGTTTTTTCTCCAATCCAAGTCAGTTGAGTTTCCTTTTAGTATTTAATTTGGACGCGACTATAGATCGGCCGAGCATCACTAGGCGGCTCCGCGTGCACACCCCATAAAGAGCTAAACGACAAGAGATAATCAACTTGTTATATTTCACATATTTTCAACTTGGTGATTCAGAGAAAAAGGGAAGCCGCGTGACCATTTTTATTCTACAGAGGTCTTATACTTTACCCATAAAAGATAATCAACTTGCTATATTTCACACATTTCCTTGGACATGTGAATCAACAAATCACCACAAGGCCTTTACAATGCATCTCCTCAATGAACTATGCCCGCTAAGGTTTCTACCTCTATGGAGTTAAAGCAACTCACACTAGAGACCCCCTCTTTCGCCACATGGAGGCCTCTAACTAGCTCTTATTCCATGTTCAACCCTTTTGGCGTAACCACGTTGAGTCAATGCAAATTATTTAGCCAGGTCATACCCATTATAGACTTATGGTTGCACTATTTTACATTGAGAAGGGGTTATCAGATTCAATCCTTAGGGTTATCTAGACAATGCTATCACAAACCACACTCTTGTGCTCCAACCGCACCAACACCTATTACCATCCACCTAGATATCTAAAGTAAGTTTTAGGGTTTGGGGAGCATAAAATATTTGAGTTCAACCTATCAGCTACTTCCCACCAGTGACCGCCCAAATCAAGTTTTCATATTTGAAATAATGTCAGGGCATATTAATGCCCCTGAGCATCTAAGCAAGACTAGGCATGGTGCTTAGATGCAGACTTATATCTAGTATATTTACCATTACTTCTAGGGCAACAAGGGTTTATATCCAAAGCCAAGGAGTGGGGTATGATTAAGCAATTATCCATAGGGAATTAACTATAAACTAATGCGAATATCATTTGCTTAAAAAAAGTAAAGCATGCAACTTGATATTTTGAAGTAAAATAATTTGCATTCAAAAGGTAGGTGTAATATGATCAAAGTAATGACTTGCCTCGCTTAATTTATCGCAGTCTTAATCTTATTCAAAGCCTTCTCAGTCAATCACCATGAGATTCCAGGTCTTCGTCTTTATCCAGATCTTGATCCCGCTCAAACTGTTGCTTCTTCGAGACTTCATGTAACATCCCAAAATTTACTGACTTTAAAAATAATTCCAAATTAATTATTTAAAATTGCCGTGATTTTATTTGGATTATTTATGTAGTACTAAAAGAAAATCTCAAATTTCCAATTCCCCACTCAAACTCCAAAACTCCAATTTTGACCCGGAATTCCAATCTAAAAATTCAAATTCAAAACTAAATCTCCAGAAAAATATCCATTCTATTTTTCTAGGTTCGACTATTTTTCTTGGAACTTCTCTCATCTTGAAAAAAAGAGACGTCACCCATCACCCCAAGCCCAGCACGCTTAACTTAAAAGCTCCTAAGCAATTTGTCACCAGAATTTCCCCATCTCCCCAAGCCCAACACGCTTAACTTGAAAACTCCTAAGCATGCTTAACTTAAAAACTCCTAAGCAATATGCCACCAGAATATCCCCATCTCCCCATGCCATCATGCTTAACTTGAAAACTCCTAAGCAAGCTGCTACCAAAATTTCTTTCCTTTTCTCTTTCTTTTCTCCCTCATTTCTTTCTTTTCTCTCTACACCCTTAGTTACTATTCATCATCTTCAACAGTATGACCGAACAGACTCTCTGTTCTACTGAGTTTCCCCATGAGCCATGCATGCATGCTAAAAATCAAAACCTCCAAACCAAATTAATTTGCATACATGGAGAACATTCACATGCACTGCTAAGTATCAATTCTTTTCACTTTCTTAGCCATTAAATCTTCAGCTTTTCAATTTTTGAGATTTCAAGTCTAGAAACCGACATTGAATCAATTTGGCCAAATTAAACTCGTTTCTCTTTTTTCCCCCTATAAATAGGTACTGCACCTCACGTTCTATCCCTTTGAAAGCCTTTAGCTATCCCCTCTCACCATGCAAAGCACCAGTGAAGCCTCAAACTGAGCTGTGTGTCGGCCTCCACCCTCCACCACGCCATCTTTTGCTCCGGTGAGTTTTATTTTTGTTCACATCATATTTTGTTCTAGCCTTTAAGCAACTCATCCACCAAGTTAATTTGATTTTTGTTTAGCCAATCGATGGGAATGAGATTTTTTTCCAAGAACAGCTGAATTCGCTTTCTGCCGTCGATTCATCGTCTCCGATGAGTTTTAGCCCATGCCATCACCACTACCAGATTTGTCTCATCGCGTTCTATGTGATACTCCCCTTGTTATCCCCAAAAACCTGCCATAAGTTAGTAGCCATCGACTCCTAGCTATGGCCACCTAGGACACTTTGTGTTTTCATTTATCCGGCGAGGTTCTCTTCAATCCTTCCATGTGAAAATGTGTTCTACCTTCCCATATAGCCATCCTCCAAGTAGATTTGGTTTTCCTTTACCGGGCATCGAGATATCGAGTTTTTCCTTTTCTCTACCATCGTCGTCCAATCGTCATTTGTGTCATCTCCGGTGAGTCCCAAGCTTAACCGATCACTTCCTAGCTTCACCACGCCATGTTCTAGCTCGTGCTCACGCTCCCCACCGTTGGCCACCACTGGAGCATGGTAGCCCCTGAAGCTCACCCATGGTCACCACCCCTTGCGCTGCTCTAGCCGCCACACCACATCTCTAGCCATGCCACCACTTCCCAAAGCTTCCTTGGATCACTAGCAACCCATTTTTCCAATTCCCTTCACCTCCTGTGACTCACCTTGCTGGCGCCATCCTCAAGTTCCATGTGCACAAGAGTACTCTATTTCCAATGAACTCTCTGTTTTCTCTCTCTTGTGTGTGACATCATGGCCCCACCTGCATAGACTAGAAAATCCAAAAATTCCAGCAAAAATAATATTCCTTGGAATATTCACCTTTTTGGAATTTTCTGGGATTTTCATTATGTTCGATCTTTTAATTGCTCGTTCTCCGTCGTCCAAACTCTGAATCTGGTTATTTGAGTTTCCAAATTCATATAAAATCCTAATATTTCTTGCAGTATACATTTTATATTTTTATGATTTTATTTGTATTTATTTATTTATGTTTCTCGTTGTGTGCGTAGAACCCGATGTCGCCGAAGACATTTCCAACCAGCAGCAAGATTTGCCTGCCAACGTCTAAGATGGCAAGTCTTTTTCAATCATTTTGTACCTATGTTTACCAAAATCATTTTATTATTTCAAAATTAAATATGTTGCTATGTTACACAAAATGCTAACTTCTATCATAAGGATATTAGTTAATCCAATAATTGTTATACCCTCATTTGATGTTGACAACCATGTACCTTTGTCATCCTAGGCATCCCTTGTCTTGGTATTAATATTATAATATTATTTGATAATTTTAGAATGGTAATAATTGCTTAAAAAAGCTAGTTGGTCATTATAATCCCACGGGTGGAAAATTGATGTCATATGCTTTAATCATTTTTATTCAAATAAGTTTGTGCGATTGGTATTGCTACCATTTTTCAAGTAAAATAAAATGATAAAAATATTTTAGACTTGGGCAAAAGGTAAGATTGGGTTGGTGTGAATGGAGCATGTGATCTTGATCTGTGAATGTACCACCCTAGTCAATTAAGGGCTAACGGTTGTGATTGTCCAAACCGAGCACTACTGTATAACTACCAAGTCTATATGGGTACAACCTGGCTAACTAATTTGCATCTGCTTAGCTTGGAATCCACCAGTTGTATGAGCGGGTGTCGGGTAGACAGTTGTCCCAAGGGAGGCTTCTGACTGGGTGGATTTAACTCTTCAATGGTGAAACCTCAACGGGAGGAGTCTAGTTGAGTTGGCGCATTGTAAAGGTATTGTGATAATCACATAGTCGCACATCTTTGGAAGAGTGTGTCAGATGGACAATATATGTTGATTATCTCTTGTGGGTAAATCTATACAACCTCTGCAAGTGTAAATCTATACAACCTCTGCATTTTCATATGGTAGATCTTTGATTTTGGTTTCAAAGTAAAAGTTTTGGGGTTAGAACTCTCGGGAGTATACCCTGGCGGATAGAGCCAGTGCGGGCAAATGGAACCCGCGGTCTTGAACCTTGGCGA
The DNA here is from genome assembly GCA_017311315.1 of Dendrocalamus latiflorus. Classification (NCBI taxonomy): domain Eukaryota; kingdom Viridiplantae; phylum Streptophyta; class Magnoliopsida; order Poales; family Poaceae; genus Dendrocalamus; species Dendrocalamus latiflorus. The sequence continues at coordinate 14,912,376 of CM029652.1, read as the reverse complement.
TTAGAGCATGTCTACTAATATTGGTGGTTAGAACCTTCACTAGATAATTTATGCTAGTTTTAGTTATTGCAATTACTTTGTTAAAATTGATGCTTTCAAAAATAAATAATGGTAATTAAAATAAAATACTACTTTGTGCAAAAGAACTATATTATCCTCTTTTTTTGTTAAGCCCTACATATAATTACATTTTCCCCAAGAATTGCAGAATACTATATGTACTCACATGCTATACTCAAAGAAATCTCAGAGGATTATAAAGATCAACAAAGAGACTCGACTATTATGCATGTGGGTACGATGAAGGACACCCGGAGTACTAGGTTATATTTTCCCAGTCAATTCCTTATGTGTATCTATTATTGTAATTAAGTGTTGTTGGTTATATAATCATCATTGTTTGATTACGTGCACTAGTTTTGATTTGGGACTAGTGTAGTAATACATAGAGGGTTCGGATTCAAAAATCTGATCCTAACACTTAAACTTCTAATTACGTGATAAATGATCAAAATTCAAATAAATTTGAAAGAACTTCAAAAGATCCAAATAAATATGAAATAAACTCAATTGAGTTTTAATAGGTTTAAGTTGGTGATATGAGGTAAGATTTAGCGACTGTGGGATGCTTGACGAAGTCAAACGAAGTTTGAGCAAAAGGGGAAATGGCATATAAACTCTATCAGGGAAGAGATCAAGGAAGGGTCAATGATGAAAGAAAGAATATTCACAGGAATATTCTGCTTCAGATTTGAAGATGACTAGGCATAGCTGATTGCAGGATACCATGGCTTGATCTTTAGTACGATAACTTCTTTTATTATTTTATATTTATTAAGAAAGTTACATAAGTTAGGTTGGACCTACAGACAGATGTAAGAGTTTACCTAGGGTACTGGGTATCATTTGTTGAGTGATAACATTGAAGGATTATGATGTGAGTCCTACACGTGATGTGTATAACATTATTTTATCAAATTGATGTTAGAGTTCATATTTCTGGCAATTCAAGATGTAATATTTTTTTGAGGTTTTAATAGCCAATAAATCAAATGATTAACTCAAAATGTGGTGTTTGATATTTAACCAAATTGCTACTGTGCACATAATTTGTCATTTTGCCGATTAGCACAATTGTTATTAAGGAACAATGAACTGCGTGGTATTGGAACAATGAGTTATATTTTAGCAAAGTTCTCTTTTAAGGTTGTGCCTTGGATTATAGGGGTACATTAATTACTCTTAGTTATCATTGGCGATTTTAAATCCAGAGATAATAACAGGATGATTATTATTTAGGCAAGATTGTATTTTAATATAAACCTTTTTAAATCAGGTGCTAATGGCAAAGACTATATTTTATCATGGCCTTTAATTTAAATTGTGTATTTATTTTAAGTGACCATGACATATTGGCTAATTATCTTAATAGAGTGGCTCAATTTATTATTTAAATATATTCGGCTTGGAATTTATATTGCAAGTTGTTGTGAGAGTTTTAATCTTATTTTCTAATAAAATTATCTCAAGTTACGAGATTGCTTTTATCATGCTTTCCATAATTTACTCATATAGTAGCTATTATTAGCCTCCAATTAATTCGTTGTCATTAAATTTAATTCAATATTTAATATTTAAATATCACAAATCCTTATTATAATTTCATAATAGAGTTTATTCTTTTTATTTATACACATCGTGTTTTATTATCATTTTTATTTATGCGAACTTATATTTTAGTGGCGTCTCAAATTAACATTTGAATTCTTTTAGGATATAAGCTGATGACATGCAACTTTTGAGCATCTAATTAATAATAAGCACATTTTAACTTTAGTTGGGACCTAGTTATATTTCAAGCCTTTTAAATTATTGTATTCTCAACTATATTCAAATGACATGCTATGTAAATTAGTTATCTTAATTACTGTTTAAAAAGGGCTCTCATGACATCGTAAGTTATCAAATATGAACATCAAATTAATTGATAAATCAATTAAATGAGTTGTCTCAAATTAACTTCTAATAGAAATGGGCCCACATGTCATATGTAAGACAGAGAGAGACAGAGCAACACAATAGAATAGAGGAGGAGCCAAAGGCCGAACAAAGTAGGGGAAGTGGGCAGCGCATGGCCGGGTGGCGGCTTCGCCGGTGAGGGGCACTCGAAGAGGCATCGGCGACTAGCAAAATGGAATGCCCGGGAGGTGACGAGGTCAAGAGAGGCGGCGGCTCAGGCCGGGACAGCACCGAGGCAGGTGAGTGGCAACTTGGAGTGGCCAGGCAGCAGGGCCGAACACGGTGGTGGCAGCCAGAGGGAGGGGGAAGAAAAGGTGGTGATCACGGGCATGAGTGAAGCCAAGGGTGGTCAGAGGAGCCAAGGGTGAGACGAGGAGGTTCGACGACGGGAGTCGACGGCGGTGCGGGGAGGTCACTGTGGAGGAGGCGCTTGGGTGATGGAGAGCTCCGATCATGGTTGGGAAAGTATGAGGATATCGAGGTGATGCTCTAGCTAGGAGGAATCGAGTCAAGGGGCACCTAGGACGAGGCAGCATTCGTCGAAATCGGGGAAGAAGGCCGACACGAGGAGCTATGGCGATGAAACTTTGAAGTTAATTTGGGGCAAATGGAATTAGGGGGTGGAACACAATGTAACGCAAGCACTTTTGGGAGAAGGTCGTCAGAGCAGTTGAAACAGCAAGGAGGCGAGGTGGCCAGTGCACAGGCACGGCGCATGAGCTTGAGCCGATTTCGGCTTGGAAGAGAGAAGGAAATGGGGCAACGGGGGTGCAGGGGAGATGGAGGACACTAGGGGCTTTTATAGCCGGTCAAGGCGATGTGACATTGTTGCTTAACGGTGGAAGATGGTGTGGCTGGGTCATGCAGGCATGGCTAGGCGGCGTGGCGTGATGGATGGTGCAGGGTCGGGTGAGCACGGGGCAACATACGACGTGGGCACAGTGTCGGGCAATGCGTGCGCACATGGTGCGACGCAAGCACCGGGGCTGGGCCGGCTCGTGTAGCATAGAGGAAGGAGAGAGAGAAGAAGAAGAAAGAGAAGAAGGGATGGGGCAACAAGATAGAGAGAAAGAAAGTGAGAAAGAAAGAAGAATGGCTAGCAAAATTAGAATTTGATTTTTGATTTGAAAATTCCATTTTTGAGTTTTGAGTAACATTTGAATGCAAAAATTGAATTCTTGGCTCAAATATTTGGATGAGAATTTTACTATTGCTTTGCCTTTGCTTTTTATTTATTTTGGTTTTAGATTTCATTTTTATTTGAATTTGAATTTCAAATTCCTTGCTCAATTTGGTTTCCAATCATTTCGGATATTGTCCTTAGAAATTATCTTTATTATTTGAATTGTTTGGCAAAACCAAATCGAGATTCTCAAATAAACATCAAAAATTTCAAATAACATGAAATGCAATAAGAAATTTAAAATTCTTTTCATTTAAATATTTCCCAAATTTGAGATGTTACAGCTGGTCCAGTGAGAAGTGGAGGTGGGGAGCGTCCATTGGGACCTCTTGCCCCTTGCCACCCCTACATTTAAGAATGCATTAGAGTAGGAACACTTTTAAAATGAGGTGGAGCAAGTCCACACTAAAAAAAAGCCTATGCATTACTCTGAATTAAACGTAAGCATTAGCATAGTCACTCTATAGTTTTTTCCTTGGAACAATAACAACGTTATTACTTTTTACGTGAATGTATCACATGCTATCAAATTTTAACTTGTCGGTTTGTCTCGACTAACATGCATTGACGGTACATTCTTTAAGCTATAATATGTAAGTGGGATTCTAATTAAAGGGATATTGCGCTTCAAGAATGAAAGGTACGAAATATTATGTTGTAAACTAATCCCTACATTCCAAAATGCAGAATTTGCAATTTTGTAGTCCTGCTGTAAAATGTGGGGCACCCACAAAAAATTAAAGATAAAATTCCTCACATGCCACTAAGAGTTGTTCTGATCCCTTATATGCCACTAAAAAAGTTTGATCCCCTAGATGACATTGAGTTTCTTGTTTGATCCCCTCTGTGCCACTTTCATCAACTCCATTAATGTCTATCGCTGTTAAGAGATCGGGACTTGTCGGATTTTTCACAATATGCCCTAAGTATCCCTGGTCCCACGTGTAAGCACATTACCCTTATTATTCCTCCTCGAGAAAATTCCTTACGCCATGGCAGCAGGCTACATCAGCAACTTGGCTGTCGATGACAGGACAAGCTGGCCCATGTCGTCCTCAAAGCCCTCCTTCATAACCTTTGGGATGCGGTGCAAATTTGAGCCAAGAGTGCCACTAGCAAGAGGGAGCAGTGTAGATCTGGGGCGAGGGTAGCGCTGTGTAGCCCCACTTGACGCTTAACATGGGGAAGAAATAGACAACTTCAGAAGATCCAGCCACCATGCGGAGTGAGGGGAGGTGAAGGGTGTTGGTGAGGGATGAAGATGGTGGCCGCAGTCACGACAAGGGCTATAGCAGCAGCACTCCTCTTATTGGCGGCCAACGAGTGAATCTGGTCATCTCCGGTGTCCTCTACTGAATCTGGCCACCTTCACCGAGCTCGTCGTCACCATGTCATCGCCCGATGGGCTGCCATGTGGCCCTCCATTCAGCTCAAGTTGTCGAATCTAAGCTCCTCCATTTCGATCGGCCCTAGTCCTCACCGAATCCCGTCACCACTGGGTTAGATCTGGATAATAGCCTCTGGCACCGCCGCGCTCATTCGCTAGAGCTATCACCAACGTCATTCTTGAGCCACCACCACTTGGGTCTTCACCGCCCGAGCCCCGCTATTGTCGAATTTGCTCCGACCGCTTTGATGCCAGATCCAACCGCCCCCATTGCACTGATGCCGACCCTGGCCGCGTCATTGCTTGCTTGCTCTGGTTGCCTACGTCATCCACTCGCTTTGTCTCCTAGATCGAGGTACCTCTCTCTCTCTCTCTCTCTCTCTAGTCTGGAGCAAAGGTCGGCAACGCAGTGACAGGCATAGGTGGAAGGGGAGGAAGAAGAAGAGCAAATTTGTCTTTTCACGTGCTACTTAACAGGAAAGTGATGGAAGGGCGACGAGAGTGGTATGGAAGGGCACGAAATTGAAACTTAGTGGCACATAAGGAATCATATTTTGTCAGTGGCACAGAGAAAAAGGGTAAACTTTGAGTGGCATATAAGGAATTTTTCCAAAATTAAATGTTCGGTCATTTAACCATTTCCCTAGCCCAACAGAAGTCCACAAAAGGCCTATATATTCCCATGGCCCAACTATCAAATGTTTTACTCGACTTAAACAAATTGGGCCTATTCCAAATTCCTCTCATGGCCTGATATGGTTTCAGTGCGCGCAAGAGGAATAGATCAATCATCGATTGTATCATGTGCCTCTCCAGTGTACAGGCACGCCTGCCCTATAACTTGATTCAATTTGGCCATCTACGTCCCAAATCTTTGAGCTAATACTCGAGAAGGGAATGATGTGGGGGACTCGCGGTAGTGGCAATAGCAACATGGGCATATAATGGGCAGCGGCAAAAATGGAAAGTGTAACTTTTGGATGGCATAAGTGATATTGTATATATTTTAAGTGGTGGAAACAATTTTTCCCTAAAATATAGGCGCAGATCAACCATATCATTTATAGTCCACATATTAGGGTTCGACCACTCATTCACAACAAGATGGAACGAGAAATTGGGATGATGAAGAGATTGATGCAGCAAAAATGAAGCAGTAAGCAGTCACACAGATGCGCTACCCAGAAACTAGATTGCCGGAATTTGTGCAGGTTTTCAAATCACCAGCTAAGGCTCGGAGATACTACTCTGTCTCTATCCGCTGCATGACAGAGGGACGGCAGGATTTGGGAGGCAGAAGGACGTAGTGAAAGACGGAGAAGTGTGTATCTCCCTCAGGTACAGGGACATCTCCCAATGTAACGACGAGAGGGCGCATAAAACTCGCACGTTTGAAACCTGATCTCCAGGAACCGTCCCTTGGGATCTCTCAACATTCGTGCGTCTCCCAGTGACCCAGTCCACAGTGATACGTGACAGCCTAGGTGTTGATGACGTGGCACCAATAAACGCATGAAAAAAAAGAATGTACACATACTACTCTACATCAAGAGTCACACGATAAACGCAAAAATGCGCACGAGTGTGCCTATAGACCAAGCTTGGGACGTACACGTAGACTAGGTCTCCGTGCCACTTATTCCAGAAGGACCGCAAGAGCCCACATGACGAAGTGTGGTCTACTTATCTAGATTGATGATGTGGGACTAAACTCCTACATATAACCTCTACACCACCGCGACTTCTCCCATAGATAATTGAGAATTAATCCCAACAATATGGACTATGGAGTTCGATCGGACCACTGCACCTCTGCATATTGTGTAGTAGTTGTGTTCTTTTTTCTTATGCAAGGCAAACATAACGACGTGTCTGTCTAGATCTGTATGTGCACATATGAGTATATGACACATGATTCATCGAGCTAGCCAATGTGATAAAGTATAGTTGAGTGAAAGGCTGGCCGGCTGCAATCGAAATGGAACTTAATTGCTACTATCAATATCATCTAACACATACTTGATGCAAACAAAGAACAGTAAGCTAATCAAAAAGCACATTGCCATCCACGGGTGTGCATCACTTAACCACCCGCAGCAGCAGCAATATCTGCAGGAAGATGTAGGACACTCCCCCGACGGTGGCGTACTGCAGCTTGCTCTCCCCATCCACGTCGGCGAAGTCGCCGTCGACGCACTTGCTGAACCCCCCGGCGAGCCACCCCAGGTTCTTGTACCCGTCATCGTGCAGCATCCTCACCGCAATCAGAGACCTTGAGAGTTGAAACCCACCAAGAAGCTTTGTCACACATATTCACATTGCTCAACGAGTCCAATAAACAACCATATATCATATATGCTTGCCACTTAATTATCACGGTGGCAAACGTACGATCTTTACTTACCTGAGGCCTTCGCCGCATGCGATGAGCAGCTTGGTGTCCTTCTCGCCGCCGCCGGCGACGGCCGCTGCGACGTCGTCGAGGAACCGGTCGTTCATCTTGGTGAAGGCCTGGCCGGTCCAGAGCCCTATGTAGCCGAAGTGGACCCACTTCTTGAGCAGCGTGACGGGGCCCATGTCGTCGTCCGCCACGAACAGCGGCACGTGCGCGGAGCCCCGCACGCTGGCGCGGGCGCGCTCCCATGCCGGCCGGACGTCCAGCACCCGGAACCCCTCCGCGCCCAGGACCCCCGCCGCGTCCCTCGGCCGGACGGCCCTCACCGCGCCCGACCGCACCAGCTCCTCCGCCCCTCCGGCCCACGCCGACGACGCCTGCGCCCTGACGCGAGAGCGAGAGAGGCCGGAAGAGGCGGCGGAGAAGCAGGCGGCCGCGGTCGCCGCAGCTCCCATCGCCATGGCTACCTACTTGGTTTAGACCGCGCTCAGCGCTGGCGCTCGGCTCGTTCCAACTCTTATCCGCATGATATTTTTAGGTTCAATCCGCGCCGTTGACGAGCTGGGGTTATTACACCCCTGACCGCACGATTCCTACAAACAGATGAGGCGGCGTGAGATCCAGTTTTTTGTTAGTCCCACCAGCAGGCGCTTGTAAAATTTTTACTTTTTAGCTCAAAATTTGAAAGTTTTTTACATATAAATCTCTGGAGAAAAGATTTAAAAAAATAGAGCCTTTTCACAACGCCAAAGGATATGGTGCTCAGGGTACATGTCACGACGTCATATGCTTTGGCGCTGTGTGTGGACACGTAGGAGCCACGGTGGCATAGCACGGCACCAAAGCCCATAACGATGTGCTATGTACCTACAACGCTAACGGCCGTGGCGCCGTGCTCTGGGACGTAAGGCCGAGCACGGCCCCCTAGCCCCCCCCCCCACCCCCTCACTCATCTGTTCGAACAGACAGAACAGAGCAGCCCGCTGCCGCCCCTCTCTTCCCCCTCCAAATCCACTCCAATCCGTTGCTTTTTCTCGCGATTTTGCTTCCAAACCGAGCAAGCAAGGTAAGGTTCCTCCCCTCGATTTTTTTCAATAGATATGGATTATTTGAGATACATTTCGTGGGGCAAGATTTGAAACCCTAGATGAAATTAGTTGGATTTGGCTCGGTTTTAAGTTGGATTTGCAATAGATATGTGTAATGTAAGAGTAGTCATAGGTGTAGATTCATTTTTAGGGCTTATTTGTTGTGCGTAATGACTGAGATATGTTTGCTTGTTGTGTTATAGATGAATAAGCTTGTGACTTTGCACCATGGTGGAACTGTGAAGAGAAATGACAATAGGGGTGTTGATTTGGAGGGCATGGAAGAGACCACATTGCTATTTAGTTCACGTCCGTCGTATGGTGAGGTCATTTGTCGGTTGAAAGAGAGGTTGGGATGGACAGATGAGTATGGTGATGTCGTTATGCAAGGATTGATTGATGTTGGGTCATCAAAGGGGCCGCGTATAAAAAGATTGGTTTCGATTGGCAGCGACGGTGAATAGGATAACTATGTGGCCATCGTTTTGGACTCAGAGGTCAGAGCACCTGACTTGTTCGTGCGGATGGTGGTGAGAGATCCATCACCTCCTAGGGCTACATTGGATCTCAATGACTCACCGTTGGTTGGGTCACCGGCTCATGAAGAGGTCGAGGTGCAAATTATATCCTCGACTCAAGTATGTGAGGTTCCATTGACTCAGGTAGAAGCTGACTCTAAGGATGTCGATGACCGGTCTGTTGGTGGATTCGATGAGGAGACAGTGTTTGAGGAACCCATGGTTTGTGTAGCATCTAACAGGGTGGATGTACAGCTTGCAGGAGACGAGGCTGCTTATGAGGATGCGAGGGCTGTGGACTCATATGATGACAAACCGGTCGCAGGTTTGACGTCTAGCGAAATTGAGTTGTTGAGAAGAATGTTTCCTGGCCGTGATCAACTAGTGTCCGATTATAATGACCTAAGCAACGCACATAGGGCTGTCGCGGATGGAGGGCAAACGCAGAGGGACGTACCTAGGCCTGGGGCTAGTATCATAATCCAGAAGGGTCATGTCTTTGAGGATATGTCGGCATTGAAGATGTGGTTGAAAGAGTACTCAATCGTGCACAACCGTCCATACCGGGTTAAGAACTCATACGCCAAACGTCGGTACACCATCAAATGTGAGAGCACAGGGTGTGCATGGAAAGTCTGTGCCAGGAAGGTGAAGGGTACAGAGAAGTTTATGGTGATTGGGAGGAGGCGTATGAGCGTTTGCCGGCCATGTTCAACGCAATGAAAGCGGTGAATGCAGGAATGCAGTATGAGTACGTGCCTAAGCGATGTATGGGTTAATGGAAGACAGATGTTTTTTAGCATTCTGGCGCTTTGGTTAGTGTGTCGAGGCTTTCAAACATTGTAGGCATGTTCTGTCAATTGATGGGACGTTCCTATTGGGCAAGTATGAGGGGACGTTGTTGATTTCTATTGGCTGTGATGTGGACAACTCGCTTGTGCCGTTGGCTTTTGCTTTGGTGGAGAAGGAGGACAAATCTAGCTGGGCTTGGTTTCTATGACTTGTAAGGATCCATGTGGTTGGCCCGGTGAGGGAGGTATGTGTGTTGTCTGACAGGCATGCTAGGATCTTGAGCGCCGTTAAGGAAGTGATACCAGGACATTTATCTGTGCATCATCGTTGGTGCACAAGGCACCTTACAGAGAACTTGTTCAAAAAAGATGGGGTGAAGGCATGTCGCCAGAGGGAGGTAAAGCTGTTCGATGAGAAATTGGAGGAGTTGAAAACGAAAACTAATGCTGAGGGCCGTGATTGGATAAGGGGTTTAATGAGAGATGTGCAGAAATGGTCAAGGGCTCATGACCCATTGGGAAGGAGGTATGGGTTCATGACTAGCAACATGGCAGAATGCTTCAATGGGCTACTTAAGGGGTCACGTGGATTGCCAGTTACCGCAATTGTGGCGTTCACTTTATACAAGTGTGTTGCATGGTTTGTTAACGGGCACCAGGAAGCCTCAGACATGTTAAAGGCACATGCACGTTGGCCACCTTGTCCTCACGGTTTCCTTACCAAAGCGAACATGCAGGCCAATGAACAAGAGTACCACTGTTTTGACCATGCGACGGGCACGTATGAGGTTGTTGAGGGTGGAGGGACAACCGAGAATGGAGAGCTCCGAGATGCCCGAAAGCATAAGGTCGTGATTACATCCTTCACATGCACATGCGGTGTTCCCGACAAGTTCCATTTTCCATGCTCCCACATGGTGACCGCATGTAGGGCCCAGAATGTCGATGTTGAGACCAAAATCCCGAGACTATTCAGCGTGGATGCATTGGTGAGGATCTGGGCACCACGGTTCGAGCCATATCGTGATGAAAGTAAGTGGCTACTTTACTCAGGTCCCAGGTACATAGCGGACGAGGGGTTACGTTGGCATAAGAGGGGCAGCAGGAAGCGGTCAAGGTACAAGATGGACATGGATCGGATACCTGGTCGCACCAAGAGGGGTAGGGCAAATCCCTTCGTTGAGGACCCACAGGAGACACACTGCGGTACTTGTGGTCTAATGGGTCACAATTCACGGACGTGTCGACGTTGTTCCAGTCAGGTTAATGGCGTTAGGTCTAGAGAGCATAATTTTTAGATATTTTGTTATTCTTATCACTAACGTATTTTTGAATGCACGGGATGGTGAGGTACCGGCTGCTGGACGAGTTCTACAACAGGGAGCACCGCGGCAAGCTCACGGAGGACGGCCAGGTACGTGTGTTATCGAAATGTATTTTTCTCGTGTTACATGTGTTTTCATCACGCGGCTAACTTTTAAAGCATTTTCCAGGAGATTCCCGTACTTCGTCCTCGAACCCATGATGATGGGATGTCGCAGATGCCCGACGCACCATTGAGACTTATTGAGAGTTATGTGTATGTATGTATTTTATATGTGAATGTATGTGTATGTGTGTATGTGTGTATGTATGTATGTTTTGAGACTTATTCAGACTTATTGAGACTTATTGAGAGTTACGTGTATGTGTTTTTATATGTGAATGTATGTGTGTATGTGCATGTGTTTTGTATATGCAGAAAAAATAGCAAAGTGTTGTTTTTTCTGCAGGTTTACATAGAACGGTGCCAAAGGGCCTGGCGCCGAGGTATTCAAATACGGCGCCAGGCCCTTTGGCACCATGCTTATGGTGCCAAAGATCCTGGCACTGTAGTTGAATACCTTGGCCCCAGGCCCTTTGGCGCCGTGCTACTTACATATGGCGCCAGGGTGTTTGGCGCCATGATAACTGAACTTGCATTAAAACTGCAAGTTCAGCCTGTTCTTTGGTTCCATTCGCACAAACAATACTAATTCACATTCACCAAATGAATAAGCACGACCCAATACAAACATACATACACAGTCCACATACATAGTTCATAAATTCTCATAAAATACATACGTCTGCATACATCAAACATTAAACATACATAGCAATAACCTATTGAGTGCATCGAGGCCACTTCCCCTTCCTCTGAGCATCAGGGTACTCCTCAAGGGCTGCCTTGGCACTTCGCGCTCTCTCTAGTTTCTTCTGCCTTTCACCCTTGCGTCTTGCTGCGACCCTCCTACGCTCCTCCTCGCGGTGTTCCCTCGCGGCCTCCTCCTGCTTCTTCTCCCTTTCCCACCTCTCCTTTCTTTCTTCATCCCACTTCTTAGTGGCGTTAAGGTATTCATTGTCATCCTCAGCGATCTCAATGTCGATCCACTGCTCAAAATCACAAAGCGGTGGAGGCTCCTGCAAATGTACGCATTCGTTAAACCAACAGAATTAATACCAAGTTGATGAATCGACAATACAACATACCATCTTGCTGAGGACGACGGAGGCACGTGGCGGATCGAACGCCCAGTTGGCACACATCCAGTACCTCTGCCTATATGTATCCGGGTCGTCCGACCTCTCGACCTTGCAAGGATCGCCGCAAAAACACATCGGCACGGCAACACCAGGAGGAGGTGGCAATCGGGTGAAGCCCATGACAACCTAAAATGCAAAATGAATAAGAACTACAATTTTTCAATGGCTCTAACCCTAGGTTAGCCATATCCATCATAGTTACCCAAATCAAACCCTAAAAACGAATCTACACCCATGACTACTCTTACATTACGCATATCTATTGCAAATCCAACATAAAACCGAGCCAAATCCAACTAATTTCATCTAGAGTTTCAAATCTTGTCCCACGAAATGTACCTCAAATAATCCATATCTATTGCAAAAAATCAAGGCATCGGGAGGAGGCGAGCCCATGCTCTCTGAGTAGCCACAGCGCACCACCTGCATGCGTGCTGCCTGCGCTCAATCCTCGGTTCATCAAAGAGCAAGCTGGGATGGCCGTCATCAGTGTCAAGGTAGGGGATGGGGAGACGGCGGCTGCACGTGACCCTCCCTCTTTGTTCTTTTCATCTTCTCCATGTTAATTTCATCCTTGCATCTTGTTTTTCTGTATAGTGTTTGTAGCTACTATTTCATTACTGCAGGTTACATGAAGATGCCAGCTGCAGGAAGGCAAGGTTAGGTTGCTTTGGCATGATGAAAAGGGTGCTTTTCCTATAAAGGCACCATACTACTTCCAGTGAGACTTTTTTGCAAATAACATAGAGTTATGTTAATGGATCACTAATTTCTTAGGTTTTATTTAAGATATGTTAGGTCCCAAACAAAAAGATAAATAAGCATTACTTCATTTGGAGTATTGTGTGCAGGCCTCAGTGTGAGTGTGACATTGAGGTCAAGTTGGCTAGAGTGGTTGGGGTATGCAGTGAACTATTCATTAGTATGGTTGAACAAATGCTTTTCTCGCAAATACGGGATTGGAGGTTTTCAGCATTTGTCTTGCTATTCTCAGCAAATTCCCTGTAAATCATTTAGAGGTATCAATATTGTGGAGCAACCATGTAGATGATGAGCCCTCCAACATCATACATGGATGGTGTTAGATCTTGCCGGTTCTTTTTTTTTGGACATTTCTTCTTTTTGATTAGACTAGCCACACCATGTAACTTCTTTTTTCTTGGGGGCATCCTTTTAGGTATAATTAGGTATAATTTCAGTTTGTGCATCTATCTTCTAGCTTTTTTTGTCGGTTGGAATACTTGGAGGATTAGTCAAAAATGTGCTACTTGTATTCTTTTATGGAATAAGATGTGTCATGCATGGCCATGGAGTAGTCCAGATAAGAATATCGTATTCTGTACTGTATCTTTTGTTCAAGAACCGAAAGATAGAAACATAACAATTAGTAGCTCCAAGAGGAAGGAATTGTGATTGTGATTAATGGTATTAGTAAGGTCGTAGACAGCTGTATATATATTTTATTGGTTTTGAAATTCATTCTTGCTAGTTTATAGTTTTCGTACTTATAGACAATATCTTTTCTATATGGAAAATTTGTAGTGTCTATTGCTCTATTGTATGCCATATTTGTTGCTTACTTCCTCAAGGTATGATTCCCTAACATAGTATGCATGCATATTGCAAAAAATGCCAAATATCTGTGCTGCTTTACCTCCTAGCTAATTGTATCATAGTAGGTTTTAGCCCTTTCCATTGCACCCAACCTTCTCAAGGCCAGCCCATTATTTTTTAAAAAAATTATTATTATTATTTAATGCTCTTAGTCTGATGAAACATTTGGCAATGGATCCTTACAATTAGCAACATAGTGGAGCTCTTTTTAATTTTAAGCTAGCAAGGGACTGAAGTGCTTCATATGAAGGTTTGTGGGTACATTACTCTTTAGAAAGAAAAATGCCTTCATATGTGGGTAGATTACTCTTGCGATTCGCTCATTTATGTACTCAATTCTCATGAAAAGTGTCTGCGATTTGCCCATTTATGTACCCAATTCCCATGAAAAGAACCAATGGTTTGTAGATATGATGTTTATTGGTACTTCAATGAAGACAGATGATGATTTAGTTGACTTTACACTTCTACTCCTTTTCCAGATTTTGGGGTGTACATGGTTAGTACGATGGAGATTAAAAAGGAAATGCAAGTTTGATGTGTCAGTAGAGAGGGAACTTCCATTGTCATGTCCTCCTATAGGCAGGTTAGTTCTTCTCTCCATTCTCTTTGCATTTGCTTCTTGATTGATTCAACAAGTTTTTCTACTATTTTTTCAATCTAGGTTTCTATTATTGTTCCATTTATGGGTTTTAGCACTAAGATCCCGTACTTGCAATTTCTCCCTGAAATGTAGATTTTGTACCCCTAAAATAAGAAACACATGTGCTGCTCCAACATGACACTACATCTAAAATTACTCTATTAGTCATTTCATACTCTGTTGTGAAATGTAGATTTTGTGTCCCTCAAATGAGAAGCACATGTGCTACTCCAACATGACACTACATCTAAAATTACTTTGTTGGTTATGCTCTGTTGTGATATGTAGATTTTGTGTCCTTGAAATGAGAAGCACATGTGCTGCTCCAACATGGCACTACATCTAAAATTACACTATTAGTTATGCTCTGTTGTGCACCAAAGCGCTTTTTCCTTTTGTCAAGTTTGCTCAGAACCCATGAATCATTGCTTTTCATTTACATTGCCATTCAGATATGGGACAACGAGCTATAGGTCATATTGTTTGGACTGAAATTACAAATTGGTTTGAATTTACTTTTTTTGTATAGGCACTAGGGTAAGAACAACAACATGCAACAGATGCTTAATGTTGCATGAGAGGAAGGCAGAAACTAAAACTAGGGTCTAGCTAGAGATTCACATTTGTAGAGGCTATTTGTTAGATATCAGTAAGTTTGGCAGCATTTCGCTTTCTATGGAGTAACTTTTAGTTTTTGCGTTAGTTTTGCAATTTCTATTTTTTAATTGCTTATTTCCCTGTCTAGCTTCACGGTGGTCTATGCTGGGGCTTTGAGAATTGCTGTACTTCAACCTTTGAGCTCAGAGTTTTTTTGTTGTTCTCCTCAATGGTAGTTTAGTCTAGCAAATTTACTACATAGATGGAAATCTGAAATCAAGAAATGTATGTAGTATGTGCAGCCTGTGGAGAAATTCTGAAGTGTTGCTGGCTAATTTGTTGTTAATAGTCTTTGCTTGGACATGTTGGACTCTAGGGTCCTAATTCATCTAAATTTTGAATATGTAAGATGGCACTGCTTTACAAGTTGTTAAACAACTGGATTGGCACTATCGGGTGTGAATTTAAAGCTTTGGTTCAGCATTTCTTTCAAATAGGATCACCACTTGTGGTGCGTGGGATTGGACTATTTCTGTGCCATTGATTAAATGGGTATTTATGCCTGCTATTGATGATATGTACTTAATTTGTCAATGTGCTTTTCTTGTGGGCAAATGGATCATTACCTACTGTAAAGGGCTACTAATAAATAATACTAGATTATATAACTCACAATAATATTCATGTTTTTACAGGACTGCTTGATTAAAGGACTACTGCTAAAAAATGGGTCGGCGTTGGCCTTCGTCGTCGGAGATGGTGGCGAAGCCATTAGAGCCAAGGAAGATGGTTGTGTCGCCTAAGATCACACAGTGTTAGAGTTGTCGGAAGCCAACACAAGTAACTAGTAGAAGGAGGTAGAGGGAAGTGAGAAGAGTCTAGCAAGTGGTTAGATTTTAATCACTATTCACCATAGAGTCTTTTACAACGATAACAATTTAATCGATTGTATTCCAAAGATAACTATTAAATTTAACTGGTGTGTTTAGAGGGGCTAGACTTCAATTTCGAAAACCATCTTTAGTACGACCTGTCCATTTAATGCATGTCCATTGGAACAGAGCTTAATTAAGTGGATGATTCATGATAATATGATCTAAACTATAAAAACAAAATAATATGGGTTTAGAACATGTTGCCTTATTTATTTAATATCTGTTGCAACGCACAGGCACTCCACTAGTACTACTTAAAAAAATCAATTAGTAATCATTGGTGTGTTCTCTTCTTATCTCATTGTAGTTGTGCAATCTTACCACGAAGAATCTGATATGCTCCTTCCTACTCACGCAACCAGCCTCACAACACATGATCACGTTCCCTTCAAAAATTAACCGCACGATCGCACATTCCTTCTCTTCCCCACAGCACGATCCCCAATCATCCCTCACCTTCCACCGCTGCCTCCCACTTCCCCGCCCTCTCCCCCACCCTCTCATGCCCTTCCTCCTGTTGCCATAGCCGCCTCCGCGCCCACCTTCCGTGAGCTTCGGCTCGTCCTCAGCTAAGTGTAACATCACGGCCCAATTAATGGTACAGGTTTTCCCCTGGCATCCTTCTCCCCATCTTCTTGCTCCTGTTTTCTTCAAACTACCCTCCGCTCCATGCGCACCATCCATGTAGCCACACATTTTCTCCTTACATCGTTTATTCCCTCATTGCTACTCTAACGTTTCTTCCCGATATTATTACGGTCCTTTGCGTTATCTATTTTCCTTCTTTTCCTGGATCTGATTTGTCTGATAGGGTCCTTCTTTGGTGCTTTCATTTGAATTCATTGGATTCAATTGGATTGGAGTACACATCCAAAAGGGAGGTGCCCTAAATTGGTATATGTCCTTCCGGCCCTATTGTGCTTTAGCCTCCAGTTCTCATCCCAAATTTTTGAAATTAGTTAGTTCTGACAAGCATTCTTATGTTTGCACATTGAGTCCACCTCTTGTGATTCAACCTTTGAGTCCATCTCTTCTAGTATGGCTACACTAAATGATTTGTGCACACAAACTGTTTGTTGAAATATTTCTACCAGGCATTTTGTTTTTGAATCTAGGTTTTGAGTGTGTTGGATTGGGAATCATAAACTTACTCGCAAGCTTGCACTGTGGTGCTGGCCAGCCTCCGTCGGCAGCAACGGCGGCTTCACCTTTGACATAGTGACAGCAGCAACATCAAGATCATCAGCAACATCCTAGGACCAGAATTCTCGTACTTAAGTACAATAAGAGCACTTATGTGTTTAGCAAACTGCCTAGACCAGACATTATATTTTCTATAAACCTATTAGCAAGGTATAGCGCGGAGCCTACCAAAAGGCATTGGTAAGGGATAAAGAATATCTTTCGATACCTCCAAGGAAGCAAATACCTTGGACTATTCTACAGAAAGAACCAAGACCTGACGATGATTGGTTATGCATATGCTGGGTACCTGTCAGACCCACATACAGTCAGGTCATAAATAGACTATGTATTCTTGTGTGATGGAATGACATTTTCATAGAAATAGTCTAAGCAATGTCTTGTATCGACTTCGACGAATCACTCAGAAATCATAGCACTATATGAAGTCGCACGAGAATGTCTCGTGAATTACAAAAGATGAATAAAATTAAGATACTACATACTAAGTCATGTGAAAATCTTGCGGATTTATTCACTAAGTTATTTCTAGCATCTAACTTTAAGAGATGTATACGTAGAATTGGAATTATGAGACTTAGAGAAATGAAGAACTCAGTGGGAGAATCTTCACAAACTCAATATTGAAACTTGATCACGAAAATCAAGTATCCAAAGAATAAATTCTGTGGATTAAATGAAATTGGTTAGATTGTACTCGGCCAAGGTTTTTAATGAAGCAATTCGTGCAACACAGCATAACACGTATCATGTACTCTTTCTCTAAGTTTTTCTCGCTAGTTTTTGTGGAGTTTTGATAATGCATGAACATGTCAGATGAGTGCCCAAGAGGGAATGTTGGGAAACATGGGCCTAGACCGATAGGCTTTAGCCTATGGTGGGCACCCCATACTTTAGCCTATATATAGGGTGTCACAATGAATATATAATGACTTTTAAGAATGAGAGTAATAAAGAAAGAAAGAAAGAAAGTTTCCTCAAATCTGTGTCAATTTTATTGCTTCTGTACTTCTCTATGATTCTTCTTTCATCTATAAGGTGATTGATCGAACTAGACTCATCAGCGACAGCTTAACAAAAGTTAAGCTCACGCACGGCATAGGGTGGTTCCACGGGCAAGCTGTGACAGTGATAATGCAAATGCACATGCCGTATCCGGCTGGGGTGTAGCGCAGTAGTTGCTGCAGCCTGATGCTAGTCATTCATGAACATGTTACTGCTTAGCTTCGATTACAACTTACAAGCACATGGGCCAACCCTTAACCCCCAAAGTGTTCATATATCTATTTCAATCCTTCTGAGGAAGATCTAACAAATTTACCAGCATAGCACCCAACAGTCAACCTATTACAAGGAATGAAAAACTGACGAACTTGGAAGGGTTGCTATATTTCTAGTAAAAATTTGCGGAGTATTTCGGGAATTTCCAAATGAACCAGCTTGCTTCATTGAACCAGTGGTTCAACAAATCAACAATCCATGGAGATGAGATTCGCGCCAGCTCGTGACAGCTGTAAACAATCACACCATCACGAACAGAAATTCAGATCAACAGACTTGATGGAAGTCGAATGGCCCAGAAAAGTGAAACCGTAAGGGAATTTCAGGCGACTATATTACTGTTCATGTTTTCCGACCAACAAGCAGATAGATAATGTCGCATCACTTGTTCATGCGCGAACCAGAATCAACGACCCGCACACTCATACAGACAGCACAAGGTAATGGGTAGATACAACCAATCCACAATGAGAAACTGAAGGATTGACTAGTTAGCAACTGATACATGAATCAGTAACTACCAAAATTAACATAGCAACTGATATATGAATCAGTAACTACTAATATAGAACTACCAAAACTGCTTCCTCAACTTATGAATCAGTAACTACCACATTACCTAATGACAGAACAATTGTCTCTAATCGAATTGAAATGCAGAAAAATGAACAGCAAAACAGAAAGTTAAGTAGGAACAATGATCCTAAAACAACTAGTCGTGGTAAGTAAACACAATGAAGAGTTCGCACAGACCACGAGTGTACCCTTTTGAAAGTCGCTAGATCCCATCAATACTTCAGCAAAACCTAATTACTTCAAATTTTCAGTGTCCTGATCTTGCCTTTCTTTTCTTTACCAATATCTATACCAGCCCGCTACCATGCCACGGGAACTGGAGGATCAAACGGAATAGATCATTACAGAACATTTTTCCAACTGGCCAGATCACGAGTAGTTCTGCAACATCACACCAAAACCACTCCAGTGACTGGTAAAAGGCAGTTCTCCACTCCATGCGGCAAAAGAATTCTGAACATGATCTGCAAGGGGAAGAAGCACAGTTGGTAATTAGTACACAATAACAATGCAATGCTATTAATAGCCAATACAAAAGTTTCAACAATGCAGAAATTGCAAACACAACATTAGGAAGATTGGAAAAAGAATTCCTTATTAAAAGCCTCATTTAACTATTCAAACAATTTGTCAACATATATGCTGGCTTGTTTTATTGTAGAAAGGGAAAATACAGAATCTTCCAGTTGGGACAGTATGCATGAAAGAGAAATAAGGCACTGCAAACATCTTCGAAGAGAAAAGGTGATCACACCGATTGATGTTAAGTGGGCTTCATTAATCATGTAAAAGAACCATTTTATCTACTAAGCTGTTTATATTACTAAATGAGCTTGTCATGCAATGCAAATGCATTCAACTTAGCATAACAAATAAGGGAAAACTTTGGCCCTGTTTGTATTGGCTTCTGCTTGGAGTAGAAGCCAATATGAACACTTGGGCTTCACGAAGCGGCTTCTCCACTCCTCTCACTCCCGTCTCGCCCTAAGTCAGGGGTCACAGGCACATCACGTACCACATTCCTCTTGCTCCCGTCTCTGCATATCTCTCCCTCACTTTTTGCACCACTCATTCCCTCATTCTAAAAGTCACTTCTTTCAGCCGCTACTATTCATTTTCAGCCAAAAGCCATCAACATAAGCAATATGAATACCCTCTTTATCAATTCACATAGCCTCGTATAACAATCGATACTTGGGCTAAGATCTACATGTTATGAAGGCAACACAGGAGGTGAAGGTACAGAAGGAACCACTGGAGACAAGCTAGAGGAAAGCTGTGAAGGCAATCAAGAATGTAGAGACCCTGACGATCCCTACAGCGCCAGCCAGTCCCAAGTACTGTCCCTGTCTGTCGATCCTGGACGAAACAGGTGTGAGAGTCAAAAACAACCCTACAACCAAGATCAGTGAGCTGTCTCACTGAAAGAAGCGGCATGATAAGCTGAGGAACATGAAAAACAGCTGAAACAGAAAAGTCAATGAACAAAAGAATGCCCTGACAGCTAATAGACAAAGAAGTATCATCAGCTGTCTGAACAAAGATAGGAAAATCAGGAGGTCCTATTGAAGTGAGAGATGTGGAGTCTGATGCCATATAAAAAGAGGCACCAGAATCTAGAATCCAAGAGCTACCTAGAGAAGACGTCTGAGCTAGACTGGCAAAACCAGCTGAGCTGTGAGAGAGCTGCTGAAGTAGAGCCTGGCAGAGCTACTGAACAGTCACCTTTCTGAGTAGAAACTGATGAGCTGGCCTGTCCTGTGAAGGAAGGGCCTCCCTGCCCCGTTTGGTCACCCACCCCCACGTGCCGTGTTCCACTTTTTCCGCAACAGGAGCGGAGGCAGGCAACTGGGGATAGGCCGTAGTCGAATCAAATATCATCGTCATAGTCGAAGAAGGGGCAACAAGCACAGTTTGTTTACCCCCACGTGCCTTGTTCCACTTTTTCCGCAACAGGAGCGGAGACAGGCACCTGGGGATAGGCTGTAGTCGAATCAGATATCATCGTCGTAGTCGAAGAAGGGGCAACAAGCACAGTCAGAACAGACTGTGCTGCTAACCCGAGATGAAGCTCTTCTGCCCAAAGCGTTGAAAGGGCCTCTGTAACAATCAACCATGAAGAGTGGCTCAGCAGCTGAGCTCTAACAGGCTCAAACTCTAAGCGAAGGCGATAGGCGAAATCATAAAGGCGAAGACAATCAGGATCCGCCTTCTGCACTTTATGACACTCCTGATAAAGTGGAGAGGCCAACTCATCCAGCTGGCGCTAGAGACTTGCCAGAGCCCGAAAGATGTCATCGACGAAAGAATCTCCCTGTCAAAGTGTCTCCAACTCACGCTAAAGCGAAAAGAACTGAGCATCACTACTCTGCTGGTATCGCTCACACGAGTACTCCCAGATCTGTCGAGTAGATAGCAGACCAACAATGTTTGGCTGGATGGAGTCGTTGACGCTGACCACCAGGATCACACGAATACAAGCCTCGTCAGCACACCAGCGCTCGAAAGCGTCAAGGACATACTGAAAAGCCTCATTAGCAGCGTCAGCAACAGCCTTTGCCTCCTTGGCAGCCTCATCTGTTCCAGGAGGTGCAGAAGTAGACTGCCTAGGAAGAAGCTGAATCGGCGATGGCAGAGAAGGGCATGCACCGGTGACATGTCCCTAAAGGCGGAGACCATCAACGTGATCTCCATGAGAGAAGACCATAACCTATTGTTCGTCCCATAAAGTTTTGTTCCCGAGAATAGGATCACAACGGACGGAATGGAAGCCATCGGTAGGCGGTGCCGGACAGTGCGGCGACCAAGGCAACGAAGTCTAACAGGCAGCGCTGGACGATGCGGCGATTAGATCAACGTTATGCTTTTTCTTTTTTTTTCCTTTTTTCTTTTTTTGCTATTACAAGACGATACATCGGCCGAAGCTTCTCAAACCGAAGCAAACAACCGACTCGACTCGGGCGTCACCGAGGCTACGAGCAAGAAAATGGCGAAGCGGGTGGCCGATGGAGCGGCGATCGGTGGAGCGGCGGCTGGTAGAGCGTCAGCCGATGGCTCAGGGGCGACGTGCGGGCAAACAACGGCAAAGCAGCTATCGGCAAAGCCACGACTGGCAGCTCATGAAATGGAGGCGGCTTCGGTCGGGCGACGACGACGATGAATCGGGTAGCAGCAGCGTCGAATATGGCAGCAGCGCCAGATCGAGCGGGTAGCGCTAGATCGGGTGGAGACAACGGCGGCAGCCCGGGCGGCAGCAGCGGCGGCGACGATGAATCGAGCAGCAACACCGGATCTGGCGAGCGGTGCCAGATCAGGTGGAGGCGACGGCGGCGTCCCAGGTGGCGGCGACATCCTGGGCACCGACAGCGGCTTGAGTAGCGGCGATGGCCTGGGCAACGTCGAAGGCAGCGAATGAACAAGGTCAGAACCGTAGCTCTGATACCATATTATGAATATTATGTGTATATTCATGAGGCCTAAAGGGCAATATATATAGGGAGTACAAGGGAATATACAGAGGAATATGTCATATACAGATAAGGAAACCAAGGCATATAAGGAAACGAATAACAATCCTATTCTATCCTTAACACTACATTTGAAAAAAAAAACATGCACATAGTCTTTCAGCAAAAAATTGAACACCAAAAACTTTATCAATGAGAGCCATTTCAGTATTAGATGGACCAAACTGATCCCTACTACACTAATGGATATCTCGCTGTCTCAATATGCTCTCAAAAGGAGAAATTCACAAGATCTCTCATGCAGAATGTGATGTGGACTGAAGTTGCATACAAGTTTTGATTATCAAATTCACAAGGTCTCTCATGCAGAATGTGATGTGGACTGAAGTTGCGTACAAGTTTTGATTGTCATTCCCATGGAGATGACAATGGAATTGAAACAAAAAAAAAGGTCAGCTAAATAATTAGTATGTTGTAAGGTGAGGTCCACAGAGCTGGAGTGGAATTATTATTCTGCAAGGCATCTTACACAATTTAACATCACTGAATTCATCAACTCAACAATTTCCAGCTCTAAATGATACTTGCAGATGATGTCCGCCAATGTGAACACAAGAATTATCATCTATATCATGTGAACATAAGGATAAAAATGCTAACTGTTATATTGATTACATGTTTGATGCCTAAGGTAGCCTATAAGACTAGAAAACTGGTATCATTAGCAGTATACACGGTATCTTGAAAGTTCTGTGCAAAACAATTTCCACTAGTATGAGTATAAAATATTTCCTAATTTTCAATACATATATAATTGCTTTATTTCATTTTCTACACTTTAACACATTTTGTATGGTTAGTATTCCCTCTGTCCAAGTTTATAAAGCATTTTTTCTCTTAGCACATAGTCCAAGAAGATAGTGAAAATGACTAGATTATCCCTAATTATTATATCTAAGCACTATATTCAATATATGCATGTAAAAATATAGCAAATAAATATGTAATTACATATTTATTAGGGATATAAAGGGAATATCACACTAATTTTATATTGGAACATAAATACAGCTTATATTTATGGACGAGACCATTCAAAAAATATACCCCATAAACTTGGACAGAGGGAATACTAATTTTGTTTCCATCACCATTTATATTTACATGAATAATACTTCAATAGCATTGCTACTGTGGAACTAAAACAACATGTGTGTATAACATCTATCGTCAACTATAAATACTGGATTACACTAAGTTTGGAGCTCGATCTTGGTTCACTTTAATAAATAAGTCTGCATGTCTCTTATCATTCATGATTACAAACATGTTTTTACTTTTATTCACATGTAAATTGTAAAATGCTAGTAACAAATTTACAATCACCGACTAATCATTTATGGAAACTAAGGCAGGGATGCAAAACTTCCAAATAAATCAACTAAGTTGGACAGTTGCATAATTGAACACTGGCCCAACGACTACAGTTACAGTTCCCAGTTACAAGCATGGCAGCATTCACCCACCAACATCAGGGAATAACCTTGGAGTTAGAGAAACACAGCAACATCCATCCAGTCGGGTGTTCTTTATAGCTTACAGGAATAAAACAAAACTGGCCCCTTGACGAACCTGTTTCTAGGTAGGATTGTCCATTACAAAATGTAGCATTACAAAATCAATTCATGAATCATAATAGTGCCGCTAAAGGTTTGTTATACAATCAGATGTGCCCTCTAAGTTCTCAGTCACCGTCAAATCACAATTATTTCTGTATCACTGCAGCATAGCCAAGTTGATTACCCTACGGCCTACACAGCAATAATCGCCAGGCTACCACCACCACCACACCAACAACAACATTAATTCAAATTAAAATTAGCATGATCTAGTGAATCTATGCAGCGTACCTTCCATGCCATAAAAACGGATCAGAAGATGACAAGCAGCGAGAAGAGCATGTATACGAGCCAGCACGCGTAAGCGATGAGCCCCCTATGCTCGTCACCGCTGGATGCAAGCTCTGCGAGCAGCCTGGTGCAGACCCTGGTGGACCACATCACGAACCCCATGCCCACCCCGAAGATGAGGTAGCCACCCCGCGGCAGGAAGAGGGAAACCGCAGAGAAGATGACCATGGGGAGCATGCAGTATCCGACGAGGCTGACGCACCTGTAGAGGTCGAGGTCGCCGCGGCGTCCGCCCGAGAGCATGGAGAAGACGAAGTAGAGGAAGAGCGAGGCGACGGTGACCCACCCGAGGATGATCCCGAAGTGGAACTTCCCGGCAAGGAGCTGGAAGAGGCCGAAGGAGAGCAGGAAGAGGAAGGGACCCGAAAGGTCGGCGTCAGCGTGCAGCGATGGGTCCGCCGAGCGGAGCGGGTGGAGGATGGAGAGCGACTTCCGCCAGATCTGGCGCGTGTTGATGCCGAGCTCCTCGAGGAGCGGCGGCTCGTCCTCGAAGGAGGCGCCAGAGCCGACGCCAATGGGCCCGGCGAAGAGGGGCGGCGAGGAGGAGGATGCGGCGGCGGAGACGTCGAAGGACATGAAGGGGAGGGGGTTGGCAGCGGATGAGGTGGAGGGGCGGGGCGGCGCGAAGGCCGGCGGGGGGGAGGCGCCAGCCCCGGGGGGAGGGTGGCGGCGGTGGGTCGGGGTGGAGGGGGTGAAGACCACCGGCGGCACGGGGAACTCTTTCGCCATGGCCGCGGCGACGACGAGGGTTTCGAGATCTGGGTGGTTGGGAGATCGGGGGAGTTGGGTTTTGGCCTCTACGACGAAATGGGGAGGAATCGGGGCGCCCAACTGCGAGATGGGAATGGGCGAATGGCTAGCGCTAGCGCTGTACCTTCCTTCGCCCTTCGGGCTTCGGTTTTTCTCTTCCTTCGCTTTTGTAGGACTTCTTTTTTTTTTTTTTTTTGCGCGCTCGTGCTTCGTGGTGAGGTAAAGGGCGAAACTGCGTTGCAGGTTGCTTAGGTGGCAAGAATCTGACTTTTCTCTCTAGTTTTCTGCGAATTTTGGACACATGTTGCCCTGTTGCAATCAAAAATTCCATATCTAGCTCCCAAAGCAAAAAATTTCCAAATATGGCCTCCGTCCGAGCGCGCGACTACCTGGCGGCGACGCGTGTCTGGTCGTGCGGTCTGGTACCGCATGACCGCACTGTAGCTGGGTCGTGCGGTACCAGACCGCACGACCCTCCTGTGCAACGCTTCGGCCGCATAACCCAGGTGCCGACTGCACGACTGCAATTTGGACCGCACGACTCCGTCCAAATGTGTCCATATGCATGCCGAGCGGTGAAGGATCGAGGAAGGGAATTTCAACACTACACAAAGCAAGCAATCTGTGTACGGATATCAATTCCGGCTTTAAGTCGAATAGTGTCCAATACTCATGCTACGACCATTAAGAGAGTAGCTCAATAATTAATTCTCATGGTGTACCTATTTCTATTGATTATGGTCACCATGAAGCAGATCATGGGACTTTGCACTCTAATCTAGGCTTTAAGCCGATTGAAGATCAGTAAACATATGGGGATGTCAGAACTTTTGGACGGAGTCGTGCGGTCCAAATTGCAATCGTGCGGTCAGCACCTGTGGTCATGCGGCCGGAGCGTTGCACAGGAGGGCCGTGAGGTCTAGTACCGCACAACCCAGCTACAGTGCGATCATGCGGTACTGGACCGTATGACCGGACACGCGTCGCCGCCGGGTAGTCGCGCGCTCGGGCAGGGGGCCATATTTGGAAATTTTTTGCTTTGAGAGCCAGATATGGAATTTTTGATAGCAATAGGGCTACATGTGTCCAAAATTCGTTTTCTGCGAGTAGAAACTGGAGACAGTTCTCCAGACTCGAGAGAAATTAAAATGCAATTAAGAACTGGAGACAGTTCTTAACAATTTGCACTGATTTTAAAAGCCAAGGGATAGAATAATCGGTTTTGTAGTTCAGTACAAAAATACACGGGCCACCAAAGTTTATTAGATAATGTTGTCTTTTTCCTTAATTTATCTTGGATCTCGGGCTGCTAATGGGCCAAGACCTCAGCCGAAACCATTCCAAGCACATAAGCGGAACAAAAGTGTACTCCGTGTACTCCTCTCCGCTTCCATCCCCGTCGTCTACCGCCTCCTCTCTCTTGCCCCTGTTCGTCAGGTAATCTCAGCCTGGCTAACCTACGCTGCTGTGCGCGATCACCACGACGTCAGCGCAATGTCTTTGGGTTGGGCCCCCAACAACCCAGCGTGTCCTGTACACACTGTTGTCGCGCACTGTACCCAGGTCCTTTTCGGATCTGTAGGACCTCTCCTCTGGGCAGGACACATGATGAAAACAAATCTCAAAGCATCATTATTCCATCGTCTTCCACCTCTTCCTCTTCCCATCTGGCCATCTCCCTCTACCTTCCATGGCGACTCGACTGGCTATCGACTACAGGCGCTCCGCGACCATGGATGGCATATGATTGCCCAGTTGCTCGCGAGGATGGAACCGCATCAACAAGGCACAGGGCTGGCTATCTAGATGCTTCGATTCCTTTTTTTTAACTTTGATGCTTCAACTCCTGGCCTACTGCAGGAGTGTTCTTCGGCAATACAACGCCTCGCATGAATGCTTTGGACCGAAGCTTTGTTCTACAACATTGTTCTTCGATGTATGCCCTTACTTAAAACTAAGATAATTAATTGGCTAAAAATCGGTAGCAATTCGCATGACAAGAGTTCAATTCCCTAGTTTTGATTTTAGATTTCCCTTTCTCTTTCCAAAGAATTTTATGAATATATGTCAAATTTACTCAATTTATCAACTCCCACATTCTGTCGAATGGCACGAGCAACCGTTCTCCTCTCAACCCTAGTCGGCTGACCTCAATGACCATAGAGCGCGTGGGCATGGCATCAATGGGATTAGATAGGAACGCTTCGAGATTCAGTTTTGTCATGTGTCATGCTCAGAAAAGAGATTCTACTGATCGAAAAAGTACAAAGTCTTTCTGGCACAAGCCTACGAGAAAGTTCACCCTACTCATGCGACACGGGAAGATGTCATTGGTGTTGATAGTGAAGAAGTTGGGCAGCCTAGTGAAAGTGTGTCATATTCTTCGAAGCAGAGGTTTCAATACACAATAAATTATGCTTAGACTTGGTGGGCGAAATAGAAGGTACGTGAAGCATAGTTTGGTATGTTTGAAGACTCATAACATAACCTGTCTAGTCTGCTACAAGTCATACAACAAAGGAACCCTGCGACCCATACTGATATTCTGGAGTAGGTCTCAAAGTAGTTCCACAGGAAGATGATACTTAAGCGAGTATTCTTTACTTTTGGCATCTACATCAATGCATTCAGGCATTGTCGTCCGTTGCTCTACGTGGATGGCACCTTTGTCGTTGATCGAGTAACTAATCTTACAAAATAATATGAGAAAATGGCTAAAATCCTTAAGAGAAAACAAGGATACTTTTTATTGCTTATGAACTGGTTGCATGGATGCCCTAATTACACCAAATTGAATGAGATTGAATCTATCTAGAATTGAGAGTGATTCATGGTGCCTTTGTTGTCCAGCCTTAAATACCAATGGAGAGACGCTATTTATCCACTGGGAAAGACACCTTATGGAAGCAATGCGCCTGATCAGGGAGATGGTTATTGTTAGAGAAAGCACACTCAATCATCAATTGTTGTTAGCAGGAGACGAACATGGGCAACAACTGTAGGGCAATTGTTGTCAGGGACTAAGGGTCGAAGCATCGTGCTGCTTGGAGTGGATAAAGCACATGCTCTATCCATCGTATGGAAAGAATATCTTAGAATCAGGTCCAGGGACCAGTTCAAAGACATCTTTGAGTAGTCATATGGTCAGGCAATACACAAAGTGTTTCTTCGAGCACGTGCGGGGACGCCATGTGCACTCTCCCGGGATAGGCCGGCCGAACCGGTCCACCAGCCTCTCATTCCAGTCGACTGGTGCAAGGGCTGGAACAAGTGCGTCACCCTCGAGAAGGAGACCGATCAAGAACGCGATGTATTTCAGAGTCACCGTCATCTCACTCCAATGAAAGTGGAATGTGGCAATGGTGTTTCTCATCGTACGAGTGTTCTAGAAGCTCCGGTAAAACCATACCTACTAATACAGAGGACAGACAAAATATTAGTTCGAAGATTAATAATGACAGTAAAACTTACTTTATAATACGAAGTACATTAATTATGACTAACTAAATAACAGTAATTATGATTACGACTACGTGAATAACGTTGAAAACATATTATAAAAAATTACATGTTTTTTGGGAGAAGTAATCAGCACTGCCGCATCCTAAATGACGTATGCACTGCCTTCTCCAAATAATTAGCTACGCTCTATTAATTTTGAGAGTACCTTGCAACAAATGAGACAGACAAAATATTAGTGCAAAGATTGATAATGACAGCAACATACTACAAGTCAGTAATTACATGCGTGCTTGTAACTACATACGAATACTTCACTACTTACCGATAATTTGATTACTCATCCCAAAAAAATGACGAGCCATTCATTACCGTCGTTATTAGCACTAACTCATTACTTACCCCTAACTAATTGCCTCTACAGTAATTACAACTAGTTAATTACATATTTCCATTCAATAACAAATTATGGGTAGCGTACGTACACAAACTACATTAATCACAACCTACTTACTTTGTAATACAAACTACATTAATCACGACTAACTAAATAACACTAACTGACTAGGATTACGGGAATAACGTTGAAAGCATACGATAAAAAATTATCTACCTTTTCGGAGAAGAAATCAGCACTACCAATTTTGAGCTACGCACTGGCTTCTCGAAATAATCAGCTACGCACTCCCAATTTTAACCGACGACTGCGACACTGACCTTCTGCGATGAACGACTGAGATGAGTAACGACGAACTGCGAGAGGTTCATATTTATGACCGAGCAAAAGGTGAACCCCATGCGCTAACCCAGTACATTGAGAACCGATTATCGTGAGCACCGCTTCGAGGTGAGGGGGACAGCATCGTAACACTGACAAATGTGCAAACGAGGGAGCGGGCGAGGGGGGACGATACAGACATAATGACATTAGTACGAACGAGAGAGCACATGAGGGGGGCATATACACAGAGTGATAATTATGTGAACTAGATAGCATGAAATAAAATATAGCACGTTGGCCGACACATGCCACTTCAAAAGATGTGTGAGGATCATTAAATTCATAATTAATTTAACCCAAATAAATATGGTAAATTCATAATTAATTTAACCCAAATAAATATGGTAAACTCGTAAAGATATCAAAATTTTATGAATTTTTTAGCAATATTCTCAATGGATAAAATTACCTAAAAATTACACTACGAGGTACGTTGTGTCGGGAGGTTGTATATAATTTTTAGAGCTCATTTCTTATATTTAAAAATTCAAACAAATATTAAATAAAAAAAATTAGGATATGTAATTAAGCCGGCTTAATTACCTGTCGCCCCCTCACCAGACGACAGGCTTGTCTGCCATCCCCCCACCGAGCGGCAAGTTGCCTGCCGTCTGGTGAGGGGGTGGCAAGCGCCACCGCCGATGGTCCCGCCACGTGTCACCTCGTCAGCGCTGCTGTCTACCCACCAAACAGTAAAAGTGATATTTTTACAAATATGATCAGTATATTGCTATTTTTATAAATATAATACATAATGGTGCCAAATCTGTATTTAACTCCTGCCGTAGCAGGGCAGCCAAGGATTCGTCCAAGCATGGCGGGATACTATAAGTTTATGCCAAGGACGGCAACTACTCCATCGCAAGCGTTGCAAGCAATGTCTCGCGTAGCTATCGACGAGCGCCCCTGCTCAAAAGGGCTTATTTTGAGTGGCTTATAGCTGAAAAGCACTGTAATTGGCTGAAAAAACACTGTAGCTGACGGTGGCTTATTTAGCGTAATTAATTTTAAAAATTTTAAAAATAGAAAAACAGGTTAGCCCCTCACGAACAGTACAAACGAATACGGGAAAAAAGAATCGACAAAAAAGCAAAAACCCAGAAAAAAACGAAATTATTGAATAGTGAAAAATAAGCTAGAAACCAGAAGCCTAAGACAAGTAATGCGGCCGAGGGACACGTTGGCTGCAGTGCACAGGAGCAAGGTGCAACAGCGCTGTTGATTTGCGTGAACGAGGCCAGCAAGACCATCGCTCCGACATTTGAACGGGAATCCCCTATTTGAAACTTTTTTTTGACATGAAACATTCGAGACGTGCTTTAGGGAGCGATCAACATGGCTTCCATAAGCTGGCTGCAGCTTTTTTGTCACTATTCATAAGTTTCGTCTTTTTCTGAATTTTTGATTTTTTGTTGAGCTTTTTTACCGGTTCTTTTTTTTCCCGTATTTGTTTGTATTATACGTAATGGGCAAACATATTTTTTTTATTTTTAAATTTTTTTAAATTTAATTATGTTAAATAAGCCTCTATCAGCTACAGTGCTTTTTTCAGCCAGCTACAGTGTTTTCAGCCATAAGCCATGAGCTTTTCAGCCGAACCGATCACCCCCTTAAACTGCCTGCAACGTACTTAGATTTAGCTTTTGAAATTTGAGGGTTGCCCAAACATACGTGAATTTTAATTTTGAAACATAAAACATGCACAAAACTTGAAAGCAACTTAAAACTTGTTGAAACTTACCAAAAACAAGCATAAAACTTGTTAAAAATTGAAAATATTTCTCTGAATCTTCTTAAAATGTGTTCAAACTTGTATAGAACTTTTCACCAAACACACTAAAACTTCCTGAAACCTCTATGAAACTTTTTTCACACAACGTTAAACGTCACATAACCTGCAACCTCAAACCTCATGAAATTTCATGAAACTGTTACACCATTAGAATATTCAAATGTACTCCAACGGTATAGTATGGACTAACAGCCTACGGTCAGTATTGTATAACTGTAATCAGACTACTAACAGACTGCAACCCCACAGCAAGGGGCTGGTATTCTTGCTAGTTTCTTTGCAGTCGCAAAATTTTCAAGAACATGCTGGATAACTATGTGCAACGGTAAGGTGAACAGAAGCCAGATCTTGCCCCCCTTTTTTTAATAACACCTTGTACTGCAGCATTACCACTCACCAGCGGTAGTGCCGCAGCCTGCACAATCAGCAAGGATTCACCAAGATAGCTTACCGAAGCATATCTACTGCAAGTCTATAACAACCAACCTTCAGGTGCTTAACACAAGACCAGTCACTCGAACAACACGGTTCGTTGTCAAGGACGGGAAAAAAAGACGAAAGATGCCTATTTACATGGTGTCATTTATTCATCGTTTGCAGTGAAAAATAGGTTTGGTTATTCGCCCCTCTGGAGCAAAACAGGACGCTAGAGAACCCTAAGCTTGATGAGGAAGACCGCACAGAAGTCCAGGAAAAGGAGCTGAGGTCCAGTAACTCTCTGCATATCGAGCAGGTATTTGTCGTCCCTGGACTTGTAAAGCTGAATAAGGAAAACAAATCAGTAAATATATAGCCAAATAAGACAGCATATATGATATACACCAGCAAACTGTTAACATAAGTGCACTAGTAGGATCAATACTATACTAGGCTCCGCTAAAAGTATAATATATGGCTGATTAATGCTTTATAGTATTGACAGCTTGAAGCTTTGTTGGGTCAAAATGGCATCAACAGATGATACTTAATGGCAGCAGAAGACGCATGTAAGCACATAATTACTTGTCAACAACGAGTCAAAACGCGTGATAAAATGAAATATGGATGTACTCATCAGTCTTTACTCCCAACTAGAAGAATACATTTTGTGGATTTAACTGTGAAGACAATATTGAGCTGAGAACCCATAAAATTTATTACAGGAACAAAATGAAGTTAGTATTATAAGCTGAAATTGCACACCTGGATTTCAAACTTGATCACAGCAGGTAGCCACCCATTTACATCGCCATTATCCATGACAATAGTAGGGTCATCAAGAAAGCTGTGGTTGGCATCTAACATATCAGTGACCTGAGGAAACCCAGGGCACCATCTGCATTTCATGTTGTAGTGTCCATTCTTCTTCCAGCAGACATTTAATTCTTGAAGTGCCTTTAGGACCTCAATCATTATTTCACGCGGGTGAGCTCGAGACTGTTGGATAAGTGATATATTAATACAACTGTTGGATATCACAAAACTAAGCAAAGTAAAATGAACAATATGCAGGACCTGAAGTCCAAGAGCCCATTTTCTTTCAACAGGATAATGTGGCCGCAAGAAACTGCCACGAGGATCACTGCTTCCTGGAAGATAATGCCTGGTACTTGAATGTGCTGATTCCGATGAAGCGAAGTGATTAAAACTTCTATCCTAGAAAACCATACATTTAGACAGTTAATGGTGCTTAAACTTTTAATACATGAAGTAAGCCCCAGATGATGTACATGTGGACTACTAACCACTGATTCTTGATAGTCTGCCCCTAGATAGCCACTAGTAGCTCGAAACCGATTGTCCAAGAGTAAATAATACGCGACAGTTGCCTGAAAACATTGTCTAAAATCAGTTATGGAGTTCATTAAAAGGAACGGATGGCTCATTTTGCTTGCATATACCTCATTTTGCAGTCTATTGTGCAGCGATTCACACACATGGTCCTTGTCATATCCCAAGTTAACAATATCTTGAAGAGTATCTTCATCAATCTTCTAACATGGCCATATAAGAAAACATTATACCATTGCCATGAAAACAAGCACAATGGAGTGCCAGGTAATCAAAATTAATTCAATAACAACGCATTAAAAAGTGACATTGCAAGGAAAACTTAATGCACACCTGTTTTTCATCCTGTGAGATACATGCAGTGCTACTAAGACAAACTACTACTAGTAGGAATTACTCCCATCACTACATGTTATATGTCATGCAATTTTTCACAACCTCCAACATAAGCTTTTGGACATTGATTTCTACAGTATTATGTTGGCAAAATATTGTAAAATTATACTCAGAAAAAAATTTCTTGACAAATCTATTGATGTTATTTTCATGAGACCAATCTAACTTTTGTATATTTGAGTGGATAAAGTTTGAAAACATGTACACGATGGTCACTTAAAATGTGAAACAGAGATTGTACCATTTTGGTTTGCTGTGTTGTGTCTGGTGGAGGCACTGCGAGGTAACGAGGAAGGCGAATCTGAAACCATTGATGCTCTCGAATTTCACGAATTGTGATTCTCTTCATAGGATCAACAACAAGCATTCTTGGGATCAAATCCCTGGCCAGAGCAGATAAATGACTTGGAAGAGTATAGATACCTCGCTGGAACACCAAGCAAGGGGGTCAAATTTCCAGAATTAAAAAACTACATATTCTAATGTCTAACTAGTCTACATAAGTGTTTGTTGACCTCCCGAACAGAAAATCTACTTATTGTAAGGTCCAAGTAATCTACATAAGTGTTGTCTCACCTTTATCTTGTTGAATAGGTTGGGAATATTATCATCATCAAATGGATGAGTACCACAAAGAAGAACATAAAGGATCACTCCACAACACCATACATCGACCTCAGGTCCAGCATATAATTTACCAGAGACTACCTGCAAAGGAACACACACTGAGCTACTAAGAAACAGACACCGTGTGCGAAGGAGCAGGAAGATATAGACTCACAGTAATACAAATAAATACCTCTGGAGCAGCATAGTTTGGACTCCCACAGCTAGTCTTCAAAAAATGGCCATCACGCATGACATTACTCAAGCCAAAGTCAGCAAGTTTCACATTATACTTTGAATCAAGTAACAAGTTTTCTGGCTTTAGATCACGATGAACAACCATGTTTCTGTGGCAGTATTCAACACCAGATATAATCTGTTCAAGAAAATTTTACAGGAAAAAAGAACTAATGAAACAAATCTTGAACACAAATTCAACAAAACCAGAACATTTCAAATTTTCATATTTTCCCTCAAAAGGATATAATGTTTCCCTGAATTCTCTCTACATTTCAAACTTGCATGCCAGTAGTAATACTAAGACAATCAAGACTTTCAACAAGAAGACACCAATTTCATTTAATTGGTCACTTCATCCCTCGAGACAAAACAAATACCTTGGTAAGCTTGCAACTCGTGGTTAAATGTCAGAAGCTAAAAACTAAGCCAATTGATTATGAAATGTACGTTAAACACAATAGCTCCACATGAGCAACGTGGATGGCATGTGCATAGATTTTTATTGATGAATACAGGCAAGGCATCGAAGTTGGTTAATAAACACCTATTGTGAATTTGTGATGCAAAAAAGCATGTTCCTACAAGCGAAGAGGTGAGCAAAAGGACAAGTACCTGCTGGAAGATTCGGCGAGCCTCATATTCCTGTAACCTGCCTTTCTCAACAATGTAATCATACAGCTCGCCATACTTGCAATACTCCATCACAACATATATATCTGTAGGTGTGTAAATGACATCATAAAGGCGGATGATATGGGGATGAATGAGCAGCCTCAATATCTTGATTTCTCTCTTTGCTGGCAACAAGATAAAAGGGGGAAAAAATGAAGTCAAGCATTAGCCATTTAGCCTGCAATGCAATTCCAGCTCCTAATATTTCCAACTCAAAAGCAATAACAGAAGGTGAACTTTCTTCTTAAGCAAAAATGATTGTATCCTAGAATCAATAATATAGTTTTATCTCAACAAATGGATTAGCTGGAAGTCTGGAACACAGCTCACAAATCTGACCACTACTGGAAGCAGATAACTTGAAATATTGAACTAGCAAAAGATCATAAAAATATTTATGGAATAAGGCCTTCTAGGCATACCTTTCTCTTCCATTTCCATATTTCTCATTTGGAGATGGCTTATGATCTTTATAGCAACTTTGTGTCCTGTATGTTTATGCTCTGCAACCTTCACTTTTGCAGACGAACCAATACCTAATGTTCTTCCCAGTTTGTAATTCTTTAACGCTTCAGAATGTCCAACGCCTCTGGTGTTTCCATCCATTTTCACTCTAGCATTACAAAAGAAGAGAAATGATGTATGTCATTCAGCGAATAATTTTACACTTCGGATGCAAGTTTTATGCACACCTTTGAACCAGAGCAAAACAGGCCTAAAGATTCAAGTTATGCTGAAGAGTTTGATCGTAAATACTACGAAAAAAGTCACTGCAAACAATGCAATTAGGATAATACCACCATGAAAAGATACGCTTGGCTAGCTCACACCACAACCTTGTTCCATTAAGATCTTCGCCTGCCAGGTCTTCCTTTTAACAAATTCATATATACTGATTCTTGAGCAATAACCCTTCATCTCTAAGACTATAACTGGTTGGGTGCGGTTAGGGCAACAAAAATTGTACGTACTAGGATATTTTGTCCAATAGAAGTACTGATAATGGCACGAGTGGTCCGAATTGTCAATGGTCCCCACAATGTTAATTACTATCCTTCCTAAGAACTAAAAACAACGTAAACAAAAAAGTATATTCCGGGTGCAATAAATACCATCATGCATTCGCGATTTCGCGCCATCCTATCCTCCTCTAAACCAAACCCTAAACATGAGCCATCGCTCTCCTCCTCAAAAGGATTTTTTTCCCGGCCTTCCTCCTCCCCCAAATGCTCTAAGTCGTCCTCCTGGCATGAAATCCCATTGCTGCACAACCATTACACTCATGTCTGCTCACACCGCCGAAGGATGTCTAGGTGCTGCAAGCAGGATATTTGCCTGTGGTGCGAAGAGATAGACAACTCATGGAATACTAGTGGGTTAACATGCAAGCTTTCTTAAAAAGGTTCCCCAGATACCATGACTGCATATCTGCGGTAAGCATGAAAGAGCTATGCAAAGCAAGTAAATGGCAACCGAACTGAAACACCGCAGACATCGCGCCCTCATCACCTTCTTAGACAAATCTATCAATAAATGGCAGGATCCAGTGGGTATAAACAACTAGTGTGGTGCATAAATACTCCATACAGGTTGAGCTAGATCAGCACTAACACACGAATCTGCTAGTGTCCCCTCAGACAGGGGCGATACCCAATAATTTTGCACACAACAGCAACACAAGAGCGCGTCTATCCTACGTGTCCATGCATAGCAGAACTGCATAGAATCGACCCGGAATCAGAATCGGAAACTGAATCTCTCACTCAGTAAGATCTTCCTGCTCAGAAACCAAATTTGGGGAAAGTGAGATAGACCGATCGACCAATCGATAAACCAACCAAGCAATCAACCGATCAACCAAGGTTCACCTCCGACCAAGAAGTGAAAGATTAGCCGAGATGGATCTAAGATAGAGACCTCCCTCCGACAGAAGAAACCGTAGGAAGCAGGAGAAGATTACTTCCAGCTGATTAGGTGTTTGCGTTGGAGGAATCTACCACCCATCGAATTCCCACAAGCATCACCGAATAAATTACTCAATTCCCCACCTCATCTACGCGACCGAGACCCCGAAATCACCTCGCTCTCCTACCGAGATGCAACAGCGAGCCCTCCCAAGTTCACACCACCTCAGGCCCCGACCAAAGCGCCCAACCCGCGGCGCAAGGGAGCACCGACGCAACCACGGCAAGAAGCCCCAACAGCGAGAATTGCAACAAGAGCACACGTAAAACCGGCGCATATATACGAGAGCAGCGGCGTGATTACCTGCCTGCCAGGCTCGCCGCCCCCGATGGGCTCGACCGTGCGAGGCGAGGCGAGGGGAGAGGCGAGCAGCACTCACTCGAGACGAGGGGGGTTTTGCGGTTGGTTCCGGAGGCTTTAAACCCGGTTTCAGCTTCATCGTCCCCCCCCCCCCCCCCCCCCCCCCAAACGGTGCCTAAATTAAGGCGAGGGGGTGGCGTAACCGGGGAAGATTGTGGCGTCAGGCTTGCGCGGCGCGGCTCGCTCGGTCGCTTGCTTCGCTTGCCCATTTGGCTGCTTCTGTCTTTCCGTTTCTTCTTCCTTGTCTTCTTTCTTCTTCCTTTTTCCTTTTTTGCGCCACCGTTTTACTTCCCCGGCCGGAACGTGTGTGTGTGCGCGCGCTTGTTCGTCGCGCTTTACGCGTGCGTTCCTTTGGACGGTATAGGATGGACGGCCGGCCGTTCTTTGTCGGCGTGGCGACGCCTTTTGGTGTCGCCGGCCGGGTGCGATCGGGAGGGTGCATGCTGACGCGGCGCTGATGCCGTGCGGCGTTGGAAGCATGCTGGCTCTCTGGTTTGGTCTTAATTTTAATCCCATCTTACTATTTGTTGCCATTATATAGCTTGTCACGAATGTTTTTTCTTTGCGATGGTTGCCAATGCTGATGGGGCGGTGGGCGGAGGTTTTTGGAGACATTGAATGGGATGTCCATCCTCTCTTCAAGTAGTTAACCCCTGTATCATGTGGGGGACTACTCAAAGTAGCTTTTTCACTATCTTAAGAAAAATAGTAGTTGCGCTCGTGCATGACATGCGACTATGGCCTGGTTCTTTTCAACTTATGACTTATGCTACAGTATTAGCTTTCAAACGGAGTATTTTTTCAAAATAAGATCTACAAATCGATTAAAGTATATATTGTACCGACTTCAACTATACTGACCAAAATCGCACACGTCTGTCACTCTCTCTCTGTACTTTATCTTGCAAACAACCATAATTTAAAAGCCATAAGCTATAAACCACAACTGAAAAAAACAGCGCTATGCATCCAAGGAGATAACGTGGGTGGTTTTGTATCCATGCCAGCTACTTCAATGCAATGAAATGGGTGTTCCAGGTTTTGTAGGGAGGTTTGACAATTGGAGAAAAGTTTCGATGCTTTGAGCATTGCTCAACACTAAAATATAGTATAGACTGAGAGCTTTCTGACGAGGCACCTTATGATACTAAACATAGACCGGTTTTGTAAGGACAGCTATCGCGCACTTTTTGGGGTAGAACGAGAAACAGGCAACGCATAGGATACACTTTGCAGCAATCGACACTACTGATTTCGTGATTTAACTGCATAGTTACGGTCATAGGCGGAACTAGTATTCTATGGGACTAATGGTTTCTGCTCCTCGGAAGGTAATTAGCAATTTTGCATGGACATCAATTGTTCGATTACAACCTCACAAGATATTCATATTACATCAATTGATTTCCATATCAACCAAGAAGACCACAACCCTCGTGCTATTATGCTAAGCAAGCACGCACAATAGAAACCTGTCAAGCCCACAAAGACCATCCGAGCATGATGATCTTTGCTCACAAACCATGTTCTTGGACTGGTGAAAATATAACAATACGCAGGTCATTGCAAAGCAAACTAATCAAGTCCGAGCTCCAAACTAATGGACAACCCAAACAGGCACACGCAAAATCAAACTAGCATCTAACTTTATATTAGCAGCTCATTGCGGCTGTGTTGACTCCATCTCCAGCAGCTAATGGATCTGTAAAGAATGTGACATTAGCTCCAAGTTATTTTCTGATAACAACAATTCTGTAAGCATATTTCCCAAGGTACTTGCACAAGTTGCTTAAAGTCTAGAGGCTTTGTTAGCAACAGATGCATATCAATATCTTCAATAAAATCTGGAAGCTCAGTAGAAAAGTACTTCAAGTCTGCAACTACTGATATGTTGGATTAATAGATGTAGTACTAGTGTAATGACGTTTGTAGTACTAGAACATTTGGCATGGCAGCACTCAAGATAAGGCAACAGTGTTTAATTTATTAGAGAGATTTTTTATTGAAACTTACGTTGCCATCCTTACAGCATGGATGAAAACATCAATGTTCGGATTAAGGCAGATATTTAAATCCCTTGGGTCATTATATTTGTTAAAAACTCTAGATAGCGGAAGCAAAACTACTACTAATTCTTGAACACACCTCATTTGGAGCAGCAGCATCCCCACGTTCATTCAATTCAAGGTGATCTGCATGGTGCTCTGAATCAAAACATAATTCATCTTACTCAATATGTCGAAGGAAAAGCTCTGCACTTGTGAACTTACCTACAGTATGACAGTCAAATGCCCCGTCTTGGATCACTTTGCTGGGATCACCAGCTCCAGCAGTTGCATTACGCTCCCCATCGGAACGGCTACCAGATGAGATCTGCTTTGTAGACAGGCCTTTGGTGGAGGACTTCTTATAAGAAGGGCAACTGGGTGTGAGCCTCTTCGATGAGCCGCTACCAAACAGGGACTTCTTGTCAAAAGGGCTACCAGATGACAAGCGCTTTCCAGATAAGCTCCGTGCAGACGGAGACAACTTATCAAAAGGACTGTCTGACGAGAGCCGTCTTTCAGACGATCCCCTTACTACTGGAGATCCTTTCAAGCACAACTTATCAATGGAGGATCTGCATGCTGACTGGATTATTTCACTGTCGAAAGGAACTTTCACGTCGACATTCTTCTCTGGATCAGAATGTGCTTCCACTAGCCGGTCCACAATGACAGCCTCACAATCATCAAATTCAAAACTTTCATCCAGTTTCCTCTCAAAGCTCAGCTGGTCCATGCCTTCCTCGCCTTGTTTGACAATATTGATATCCCCCACATCAACAAGATCACCACCACAATCACATTCCAAGCATTCATCTACTTTAAGTGTGCTCGCATCAATCTGTTTATCAACTACATTTGTAGTCAAAGGTGTATCCACCTTCTCAAAACCATCAGTGTCAAACTTTGGTTGGCTCACTGGCATGCCATGGGCAAGGAGAAGCTCATCGAATAAAGGGGTCAAAGTGCCGGCACTCTCATGGCGCACCGCATAATTCCTGAGCTCACTTTGGATCCTGTGAATTGGCTGTCCACAAAAAGAATTCTTTTTATTCAAAGGAACAGTCTCAACATCTACTTGGATACTAATCATGCAGCCAATATAAAGTAAAAATGAAAGAAAACCATAGGTGTCATGCTCATCCACCAAAACTCAAGTCGTTCATAGGAAAGTAGCAATTTTTAAGATATGTATGCAACCAACTCTTAAAAAATGCACTAGAGTTGCAATGTTTAGCATGACTGAATTAAAAAACGATGCCCTTTGAACTGTCACCTGAGCTTGGCACTCAAATGCAAGGCCAAAGAATGCCGCAGCAACCCAGTGCTTCCCAACTGACTCGGCCAGACGGATGTGCGCCAGCCAGTACGAGGCGGCCTCGAGCTGATGGAGCGTGCAACTGCTGCAATTCTGCGCGCTAAAGAACGGCGTCTCTGAGGCCACGACCTTTGCTGGCTTCTTCTCCAGGGCTTTCACAGACACCATCGGCGTGTGCCCAGCGGCGTCCTCGGTGGAAACTTTCACCTTCTCTCCGCTTCCGGGGGCGGCCACCGCCGCCGCCGCGTCCTGCTGGAAGCTCACTCGCTGGCTCCTCTTCTTGACCTTCGCCTCCAGATCCAGGCCCGGGCAAGCTTTCTTCAGGGGCTTTGCTGCAGGACGAGACGGCTTAGTCCCCCTGACCGGATTCGGCGGCGACAGCTTCGAAGGCTTCTGCAGCGGCGGCGGCGACACATTCGAAGGCTTCTGCAGAAGCGGAGGCGACAACTTTGAAGGCTTTTGCGGCGGCAGCGGCGGCGGCTTCTCGGCCAGGGCGTTGCTGCTCCGGACGGCGCCGAACGCGCGCCGTGGCCTAAAAAACAGTCGACCTCACCTCAGTAAGCAAACGAATGGGAGCACACATAAATCTAGAGTATCAAGAGTCTCGGCGATCCTTGCCGTGGCTGTGGAGCGGCCCCGGCGGCAGCGGCGTTGCCCGTCGGCGACTTCTTGGCCATCTTCACTCGCGCGGTGGCGACAGACTTGGGCTTCGGCACCGCCGCCTTCGCCGGCGCGGCAACCGACCGCCGTTTCCCTGCGCATCTCGCGAAATCAGTCCCCGGAACCGAGAGATCAGGATCGGATCTTGGAGGGGAAGTTCCCGCTTTCTTACCTGGGAAGGGGGTGGGGTGGGGATCCATGGCCGCGAAGGGGTAGAGATCGAGGAGCGGGCGGTGTTTGGTTGGAGGGGGGGGGGGGGGGGGGGGGCGTGATGGCGGAGTCGATGAGTCGGAGTGGGGGAAGTGGGAATGTGGGGAGCTGCCGTTGGGGGATTGGATTTTGGGATGAGTTTGAAATTTTTTGAACCGGCCGCTCCGACGTGCGGGCGCGCGTTTTGCTGGGCTGGAGGTTGTTGGGCTCAAGTAACTGCAAGACGATGGCTCACGGTTTTCTTTCGGTCGCCTAGTTGGGCCGTACGAAGGCACTAAGGCCGATTTGTAAAGGGAAAAGTCTATATTACCCCTAAACTATGGAACGGGGTATTTCACCGCCTAAGCTATTAAAACCAGTGCAGTTAACCCCAAAGATTGTTTTGATTGGTGGTTTTGCTCGTCTGCAAAGTAAGACCCTGTTTGATACAGCTTTCACTTATAGCTTTTTGTTTGGATCCCGTGAAGCTGCACCAAACACCTAGCTTTCCAAAATGATCTAATTGTGCTTTTCATGAGGAGCAAAGTAAGGCCCTGTTTGGTACAACTTTCACTTATAGCTTTTTGTTTGGATCCCGTGAAGCTGCACCAAACACCTAGCTTTCCAAAACGAATTGATTATGCTTTTCATGAGGAGCTATCTTGAAAATGAACTAGCATGGAGGAGCAACCTTCCCATGGATTCTTGTGAGAAGTCAACCTACTAGAAACAAGAATGTCCTTAAAAGTTGAACAAAATTACCCACTTTTTGCCATTAAACTAATTAAACTACCCCTTAATCCCTTCCCACCCGAGCCCCAGGTGACACATCCTGTTTTCCTTGCCCTCCCCACCGGCACGACTGGACTCCAGGTGACCCCTGACTCGCCCTTGATGCCACTGTGTTAGATCGAGGAGGCCGATTAGAGGGGGTCTAAAATTTCTTCTCCAATTAATTATCAATTTCTATTTGGCTAAACCAAACAAATAATACGAAAGCTTAACACAAAAAGGTTTAGCACAAATAATGCCTAAAACATCCGGGTTCACCTAAGTGCATCAACAAGATAAGCCTATGTCAAGGTTTGCAATTCTAGGATGACAAGTAATCAATTTAATTCTATTAATGTAAATTGCTTGAATGTAAATTAAGCACAAGAAAATAAACCACAATTGACACGGTTGCTTTTTACCGTGATGTTCAGAGACTTGCCGGTCTCCTCTAATCCACGTTGAGGTTAGCCCAAATAAATTGGATCGGCTCCATGAATGAAGCCGAAACACCTCAATCCACGAGTAGTAGCTATTTCCCTCTCCGTGCAGGTGAGCTCCAACCTTCACAACTTTATCGGGTCTTCTTACAATCTTCTTTGAGAATATCACTGTGCACGACACCTCCAACGCCATCTAGGAGTTGGCAATTTCCAAGAGTAATAAGTCAAGCCCCTCGTTTGACTCTTACCACGTGCAACGAATACACAATCCACCTCTAAATGCAACACATGCAATCTAGAACATTCCTCCTTACTTACAAGGTGCAATAGATGCACAATTAAGAGGAGAACCGCACACTACCTTAAGAGAGTGAAATAGAGTATCAAAAGTTATTCTCCAACTGGCCACAAGGGGGTATA
The DNA here is from genome assembly GCA_017311315.1 of Dendrocalamus latiflorus. Lineage (NCBI taxonomy): Eukaryota > Viridiplantae > Streptophyta > Magnoliopsida > Poales > Poaceae > Dendrocalamus > Dendrocalamus latiflorus. The sequence continues at coordinate 14,869,507 of CM029652.1, read as the reverse complement.
TATACTCTCCACCTTGAAACTAACCGTTGGGACAAAATCAGGATTTCTGGAAGTGCCGCAGACAAACGACCGGTACTTTCGCTCTCCGATCGGACCGCTCACATAAAGCTGGTCGAAAGTACTGATCGTCGACTTCACTGGTCCCTGACCAAGTTGGATGGTTCGACCACTCAGGTCTCCGACCACGTTGTTTGGTTCGACCACATAGGTCTCCAACTACACTGGTCTCCGACCACGCTAGTCTTCGACCACGTTGTTCGGATTGAACACACAACTCTCTGACAACGCTGGTCTCTGACCGTATTGGTTTCGACCACTTAAGTCTCGACCACATTGACCATATCGATTTTCAACCATATTAATCTTCGATCACACAGATCTCTGACCACCACGTCGATCTTTGACCACGTTGTATCAATCACATCAGTTCGACTACGTCGATTACGACCACACAGATCTCGACTACGTTGGTTTTGACCACGCTGGTCTTCGATCATACAGATCTCGACCACGTCAGTTTCGACCGTCTTGGTTCGACCATGCGGGTCTTTAATCACACAGATCTTGACCAAGTTGGATCCGACCATCTTGGTTTGACAACGCTGGTTTTCGATCACACACATCTTGACCACGTCAGTTTCTACCATGCTGGTTCCTGACCACATTGATTTTCGACAACATTGGTTTGACCACAATGGTTCTTGACCACACAAGTCTTCCAACCACCAAAAGACACGATAGTTTCGTGATTACAACGTCGATAATTCCGACTAGCGATAGCACCACAGAATACACTGTGGTAGTTCCGTCCTGAAAAGTGCATATATTTCAATAGAATTTGCAAACACATTTGCAAATTACAGTATCATGCACACAAGGATTATCCATGATTCTAAACAAGTTGCAAACACACATTTGCACGCTTTTATAATCATGACACGATGATTATATATATGAGCTTCAATCATTTGCAAAACGCATTTGCAAATATAAGCCTTACACTACAAAAAATAAAAATATGGACTTCAAACACTTGCAAAATATATTTAAGTCTCGACCACTTCTGGACGTGTTGGGCTGCACTCGCCCGCGCCCCATCGAGGAGGTCCAATGACACGCGGCGCTCCTTGTCGGGTGCTTGGACGAGGACCCTCCACGAGCCCGCCTTGATTTCCTCAGGCGTCACTGCCTCGTTGCCAAAAAGGAGCTTGAAAGGCGTAAACCCTGTCGGGCGCGTTACGGTTGTGCGAAGGGACCAGAGGACGCTGTGAAGCTCACTCGGCCACTTGCCCTTCGGCAACCCGACTAGGCGCTTCTTGACGGCGACAGATATGGCGCCATTCGCTCGCTCGACCGCTCCGTTGGACTGGGGGTGCCCCACCGAGGCGAATCGAAGTATGATGCCCATGCTGTCACAGAACTCTTTGAAGGGGGCAGCGTCGAACTGCAGGCCGTTATCAACGGTGAGCTCCCTGGGCACGCCGAAACGACATATGATGTTCTGCCAGAGGAAGCGCTGCATGGCCGCCGATGTTATTTTGGCCAGGGCTACCGCCTCCGGCCATCTGGAAAAATACTCCAGCGCGACTACCACAAATCGCAGGTCCCCTGGGGCTCGGGGAAGTGGTCCTACTATGTCGACGCCCCAGCGCTCCAGCGGCCACAACGGGGGGGATGGGGTTGAGGCTCATCGGGGGTCGGCAGACGATACGCCCCATCCACTGGCACCCCTGACACCGACGCACGAGGTCCTGTGCGTCAGTGATGGCGGTCGGCCAATAAAAGCCTTGCCTGAATGCCTTACCGACCAGCGACCTCGGCGCCAGGTGAGACTCACACACCCCCGCATGGATCTTCGCAAGGAGGTCCTTCCCCTCCTCGTCCGAGGGGCAGCGCAAGAGCGCGCGCGCAGACCCCCTTTTTGTAGAGTATCCCTTCAAGCACCTGGAAGGATCTGGCGCGGTGTTGCAGACGCCGGAGCTCGGCGGGGTCGTCCGGCTCGGCGATGCCTTGCAGGAAATTGAAGATGCGCTCTCGCCAATCGCCCTGCTGGACGATTTGATGAACGAGGGCCGCGTCTCGGTTGTCCTGCGCGATGGCCGCTTGTGGTAACACTTCGTAAAATGCCCCATCAGGAGGTGGCAGCTCCTGGCTAGCCGCCTTCGCGAGGGCATCGGCCTGCTCATTTTCCGCGCGAGGGAGGGCCTTGACCGTGATGCCCAAGAAATGTCTTTCCCTTGCTCGTACGGCCGCGAGGTACTTGGCCAGCTCGGCATCCTTGGCCTGATATGACTTGTCTACCTGGCCTGTTACTAGACGCGAGTCCGTGCGGACGAGCACTCGCCGCGCACCGATTGCCTTGAGCTTTGTCAGGCCGAAGAGCAGCGCCTCATACTCAGCTGTGTTGTTGGTGGCTGGAAAGGCGAGGCGCGCTGAGTATAGCAGGCGTCGTCCCTCAGGCGTGACGATCACTGCGCCTACGCCCGCGCCCGCGACACCGTAGGCTCCGTCGACAGTAAGCATCCAGACCGGGTCATCGTGCTTCTAGACGGGCTGAGCCAGCGGGGTCCATTCTGCGAGGAAGTCGGCTAGAACTTGAGACTTGATTGCCGTCCGCGAGGCGTATGTCAGGGAGAACGGGGCGAGCTTAGCAGCCCACTTGCCGATACGCCCTGTGGATTCCTTATTGTGCAACATTCCGCAAATGGGAATGAGGAAGGCACCGTGATCGGGTGGGCCAAAAAATAATATCGGAGCTTCCTAGAGGCCATGATCAGCGTGTAAGTGAGCTTTTTAAGCTCCGTATACCTTGTCTTGGCGCCTTGGAGGGCTTCGGAGACAAAGTACACGGGTCGCTGTACGACGCCTTCTTCTAAGACGAGAACGGCACTGACCGCTGTGGCTGACGCGGCCAGGTAGAGCAAGAGGGGAGCCTCTGGCGCTGGGGCGACCAGAGTGGGGAGACTCGCCAGGTGTTTCTTGAGCTCGTTGAAGGCTTCCGCACAATCGCTGTTCCAACGGAATCCATCGCACCTGCGGAGTGTCTTAAAGAATGGCAGGCCCCGCTCCGCTGCCCGAGATAAGAAACGGCTGAGGGCTGCCATGCGGCCCGCCAGCCTCTGGACCTCCCGTGTCGTCTTCGGCGGCTCCATACCCAAGATGGCCTCGACCTTGTCAGGATTCGCTTGGATGCCTCGTCCGGATACGAGGAAGCCCAGGAGTTTGCCCGCCTGCACACCGAAGACACATTTGTCGGGGTTGAGCTTGATACCTGCCTTCCTGAGGTTGTCGAAGGTCTCTTGGAGGTCCCGACCGTGCAAGGCGAGCTGTCGGGTTTTGACTACCATGTCGTCGACGTAGGCTTCCACGTTCCTCCCAAGCTGGGCAGCCAGGGCAAGCGCGATGAGGCGAGTAAAGGTAGCACCTGCATTCTTCAAACCGAAGGGCATCCTGACAAAGCAGAAAGTCCCAATCGGCGTAATGAAGCTAGTCTTGTCCTCGTCATCTTCGGCCATGTATACCTGATGGTATCCAGAGTAGGCATCCAAGAAGCTCATTAGCTCGCACCCCGCGGTAGCGTCAACCAGCTGATCGATGCGTGGCAAGGGGTAATTGTCTTTTGGGCACGCCTTGTTAAGTGCCGTAAAGTCGATGCACATACGCCAGGCCCCGCTGGCTTTTTTGACCAACACTGGGTTGGCGAGCCACTCTGGGTGGTGGACCTCGCGAATGACCCCGGCCCGGAGAAGCTTCGTCACCTCTACCTTGGCCGCCTGTTGCCGATCCATGGACATACGGCGAAGCTTTTGTTTGACCGGCTTGGCGTCGGGGCGGATCGCCAGGCGATGCTCTATTATTGCGCGGTCTACACCCTTGATATCCTCCGGCGACCACGCAAAAACGTCAGTGTTGTTCTGAAGCACTCGGAGTAAGTCTCGTTCGACCTCCGGAGGGCCCCTCGCCAATGGACACAAACTGCCCCTCTGCCTGGAGCGGCACCTTTTTGACCCCGCCTTCAGGCCGCGGCTTAGGTGTCCATCCCGGGGCGGAGGGCGCGTCGCCGGCCGTGTCCGCGAGGGCGTGCACCAGGCGAGGCGGATCCCGGCTGCTGACTTCGGTGCGCCTGGCAAGGTCCTGGTCGCCGAAGATGGTGATAACACCCTCCGGGCCTAGGAGCTTCATACATAAGAAGGCGTGGTGTGGGACCGCCCCGAAGGAGTTGATGGCGGGCCGTCCCAATATGACGTTGTAGGGGCGTGTGATGTCTACGATGTCGAAGACGATATGCTTGCTTCGGATGTTCCCCTCCTGGCGGAGTGTAACTGGGAGGGACATACTCCCCAGGGCCTCCAGCGGTTGACCTCCGAAGCCTTGAAGCAGAGCTCCTGGCTGCTCTAGACGATTTCGGGGAATCCCCATACGATCGAGGGCCCCTGCGAACAGAATGTTCGCGGAGCTTCCCCCGTCAACGAGGATGCGCCTAACGTCGCAGCCTGCGATGTGGGCCTGTATAACCAAGGTCTTGGTGGGAGAACTCCACGCCCCTGGCGTCATCCGAGGTGAAGGTGATGTTGCAGGGCGACATCCACGGTTGCGGCTGCTCCAAGGGAGCCCCTGATAGGGAACCTCCGGTGATGACGCTGATGGTGCGGTGCCGCGCGCCTTCCTCGTCGGAGACTCGCGGGGGGCTATCCCTTGGATGCCGTACGCGGGCTTCGGCAGGAGGCCGAAGGGATACTTTTTGTGGGCTGCGCTGGTGACGTCGGGGCCTGCGCCTGCTTCTTGAAACGTCTTCCGGTTCCCCGGTGACGTTACCTCCAGGAACGTCTTCCTAGGGCTCCTGGCTGCGGCCCTGCTTCAGGGAATCGTCACTCGCCCCCCCTCGCACGGCGAACACTTCGCTTGAACAAGGCCGAGGGTGGCAGCGTCGCGTCTTCGCGCACCTTCCCCTGCCCATGCGTACTCCATTTTGTCGAAGAGCCTGGCGACTGTCTTGATAGGCTTCCGCGCATTGTATTCGGCCATGGGGCCCGGCCGAAGGCCCTGTATGGCCGCGTTAATGACGGTTGTCTCATTAACGTCCTTGACCTGGCAGCGCACCTTCGCGAAGCGTTTGGAATAGTCCCGGAGCTTCTCCGACGGTTCCTGCTTTACTGCGAAGAGCTGGTCGGCGTCGACCCGCTCAACGTAATTCCCTTGAAAGTTGTTGTAAAGGCGGTCGCGGATCTGCTCCCACGCACAGATGGAGTTTTGCTTTATGGTGAAAAACCAAGAAAGCGCCACTCCCTGGAGCGCGAGGGGGAGTCCCTTCGCCTTCGTGGTATCGTCTCCTCCAGCGGCTTCGATCGCGGTTTCGTACACGCGCACGAACTCCCGGGGGTCCGTGTCGCCTTTGTATGGTTCGATGACGCTGGGGAACTTGAAGCCTTCGGGCCATGCCGCTTGCTGCATACCCGGTGAGAGCGGGGACCTTGGCGCGGGCTGCTGGCTCCGAGCCTCTTGCAGATCTCGGACAACCCCGCGAATATCCCCTAGCTTCCGCTGGAAAGCGTTGATGGCCGCCAGCAAGGCACTTTCCACTGCGGGTGCGGTTGTCGTAGTGGCGGTGGCGGGGTCGGTCGTCGTGGTGGCGGTGGCGGGGTCGGTCGTCGTTGCAGCGGTGGCGGGGTCGGTTGTCGTAGCGCGAGCGCTGACGTCCACGACCGCCGCGCCCGCGTCGTCACCCGTGACCGCGACAGCCGACGCCGAAGCCCTAGTACCGACACGACGCCCCGCTCCGGCCGCCTTCTTCCCTTTCACTGTCGTCGACGAGGCCTTTTTTGGTGTCATCCTTCTTCGGATTTTAGGCTTGCTCCTGTCCTCCCCATGGACGGCGCTAACTGTTGTGGTTACAGACCAAACAGAGAGAGATGTGGTAGTGGAGAGTTGGAGAATGATGGTCCTCTCCCATAGCCCATATCTTATATATGCAGGTACCCATGTGGGAAGTATTTTTACAGTTGTACCCTTACATCAGTATATCCCTATCAGGGGTATTTAAGTCGCTATACATATCATACTCTGGGTCTTACAACCTTCTAACAGGCCTGCTGGGCTTATGTGGGGGTCACCCCTACAACAGTCCCATATTACGATGATTCAACATATGAGTTTCAATTATTTATAAAACACATTCATTAAACGAAATATTTTTTCAAGATGGAGTCTACTAGTTAATTGTAGTATATATTGTACCAACTTCATTTACATTGTCAAAAATCATATGTGAGTTTCTGTTACTCTGTAATCTCTCGTATGAACAGCTCAAAAGCCACAAGCTGCAGCAAAAAAGAACAGACCCATATTAGTCTCATAATTATATTTATCATTATCTCCAAAACTAATTTAATGAAGTTTGGACTTACACACTAGCCCCTGAAGCCTCCTTCCGTCCTTCCGAACCCTAGATGACGACGCTGATTGTCGCTTATCTGGAGGCCGCTGGCCCTCGACGCCACTGTTCTTAAAGATCAAAGCTGCCGGCCGTCACCTCGACACCGCTGTCCTCAAAGATCAAAGCTATCAGCCCTCGAAGTTTCCGTGGAAACCCTATATGCCGCCGGCCTCGACCACATCTTCCTCAACACCACTGCTCCCCAAGCACCGATACTAGCCTCCTATGAAGCCTCCTATGAAGGTTAGCTCTCGCTTGCCCTCCCTATTTCTCCCTCGGACTCCCTCCTCTCCCCTTGCCCTCTCTAAATTCTTTCTTCAACGAATGCTCAAGGAAATGATACAAGTCAATTAATTGTGCGATGTTATTCCAGATGTTTGAGTTGACCTTGACAAGGCACACAAAGTCCAAAATCAGCCCAAAATTGCGGGGCTTTATTAATGGCTGATTGAAACACTGAAATTCAGATCCACCCAACCCATTTTTTTTTAATTATGTGTGTTCATTGGACTGGGTTCTGTTGGTCTAGGAGGCAGGTACGTAGGGCATGACTGTAGGAGTTTTATAGGTTTTCAGTTGAGTTCATGGAGCATGATACTAGTCGGTCAAAGTATGCAGAGGCCTTTCCCTTTTCTTAGGTTAAAAAAAAGGCCTTCCATTGCCTTGAGATAAACCGTACTTGTAGACTGCTTCCATGATGTATGGAACCTCCAATGTGAATGCCAGTAGTATTTGTAGACTGCCTTTAAGGAGTGCACTGGTTTTGATAGTTCGGGGGCTGGAATACCCGGTTTCATAGTTTGGGGGTTAAGTGGCTGTAGCACAATAGTTTACAGGGTAATCTAGTCTTTTTCCATTTGTAAATGCAGCATAATGAAGATGAAATGAGAAAAATAACAACATCTTGCCAAAATAAGACGATACATGAGGTGATTCGAAGCACACAACCACTGCATTAAGGAGCTTGAATTGTCAGCAATTTAAGATACCACTTGGGCATAAGATTCAACTGCCCCTCCACCAGGGCATATCGCATCTAACACTACTACAGTAGGTTAGTTCGAAACATGCTGGTGTTAGCTACAATGTAACACACTAAAACCAGCAACTGCGCTGGTCATAATTTATCTCAACAGGGTACAAACTACAAAACCATCTTTCCAGGGCTCGTGCTGACAAGGAGGCAACCATCTTACCAGCGTGCAGCCCTTTAGCCTTCCATGTCTGAATCAAGAACTGACAGGATGTTCAAGGCAGAAGAATCGATGTGGATTCCCCTGACAATACTGCCATAACCAACATTTATCTGGTTGCACAGGAGCAAAATGGCATCCCACAGCGCTGTTCTTCCCTGGAAGGTGAAAACACATATTTACTACATTAGTACTTATTAATAGTTAACCCACTACATAATAAAATTTCTTGAATTCTGTAAAATGACTGCAATTTGATGATGCCAACTAACCCAAGCGTGTAACAATTCACAAATGGTGAACAGGTTTAGTCATGAACTAATATCAATAGAAGCAAAGGTGAACGTATCGGCAGAGTAAATCTGATTGTTATATATCTTAATGCAACTATGCCATGTTTCGCTAAGCATAAATGTGTACTAGTTTGTCACAGATGAGGTCCAACTTAAATTAAGTATGCACTGTAACTAGATAATCCGTGCTAAAATTGTCAGACTGATACATACCATTTATCTGTAATCATAAATTATCATGTTCAAAGTAAACTACAGGCAAGCAGGAGGTATGATTGCTGCAGCAGATCATCCATTCCCGATCAGGCGATCACTTCTAATACACAGTGAAACTTATTTCAGATCTTTCCCCAAACGCACCACGCAACACTTACAACCTTTCTTTTGGGTTTGTTTCTCTCTCGTCTATCTTTAACTTCCTATGTTGTGTGCCTTAATTAAAAAAATATCTTCATTTCAGCAATTGGACAATTCATGCTCAACGATTATATTTGACAGCAAACAGGAAAAAAAGAAAAATAATGATGATCATAAAACAAGTTAACCAAAAAAAAGCTTGAATCACCTGAAGAGAAAACTGCAGCTTCTTGTCCCAGTATAGAGCAAAAATTGGAGGACTCTGCTTGCCCACAGCCAGTATAAGAGCCCCTGGGTGAATAACTGCTGGAACACCGGATATCAAAGCAACATACTTCTCCGGAAACCTCTCTTTTGGTGGAAGGACTCCTAGAAACAAGGGATTTTTGCTAGATTGGGCACCAGAGTAGGAGGTAGGATCAACATGAAGCATCCATTTTGGATGTTCAAGGAAAGCAGCAAACAAGTATAGAAGAAGGTGTGAGTCAGTTGGCAGCTCGCTGGTCCACTTTTTCTCTGATTTACCATAGCCATCTCCGTAACCCATGTAATCATAATTCTTCAAGCATGTTCCTTCAGCAAGTTCTGCATCACAATAGAAGTATATGAGTTATGCCAGTATTAATCCCAATGTCATAATTACTCTAATCTACGATTACAGGTCCAAATAATATCATGCAACTAAAGGCTCTATAGTTTGCTATTTTGAAATAAAATTGTGAATGCAAGATATTCACCTTGAACTCTCTGAACAGTGTAGTCAGCACGAACACTACTCTGCGGCAGCAAGCCTTTTATAAGCTCTCCCTTCATCAGAGTGTTAAGCCTCTGGTGCTCTGTAATTGCATCAATACATGCTTGAATGGCCGGAAGGAGGGGGTTCGGTTGTGGCTGTTGTGGACTGCCAAAGGTTTGCGCTGCACAGAGAAAAGAATTACTAATAAGTAATAAATCAGGAAATCCATGCCAAATTTAAAGAGTAAATCAAGGCCCAAGGGGGACTCTTGAAGAGTATATCGACTTTAGCCACAGCACAATTGCTGCGCAAATTGATCGAAATATATGAATGCACAAAATTACAGCAGGAAAATGTCAAATTACACCAGCAACTCACCAACAGGGGCATCACGAGAATGCATAAGTGCAGCACGTAATCGATTAAGAATGCCATCCTCATCAACCGTGACAGTAGGCTGCCAATCTTTAGTCCCACCGAGTGGAGATAAGCTAACTGGTGCTGTTGTGCTTGTCAGATCGCTTCCAACTTGGCTAACAGTAATTGAAGCCCCAACACTAGCTGTTGTTTGCTTAACCTGAAAGAGAGGGCATAACAAAGTAAAAACAGTGACCACTGAAAATGGACAGATATTTAGGTTCATGTAAAAATAATGCCAAAAAATGAGCACCTGAATATGGCTTGTTTTGATTTTTTGGACAAGTGGGTTCATCAAAACCGAAGAGAACCACTGCCTGAGATTGTTTCGCCACTGCTCGATCTCAGGATATACACCCAAATCCTCAAATGCCTCCACTGCCTGCTCTAAGGACATTGGAGGTGGAAGCTCACCCTCACCCTTTTTTGGCGGCGTGCTGTACTTCTGATGGGAGCCAGGCGACATCCTCACAGGCCTTAAAGGTGTGCTCCTTGCAGCACCAGAGGGGGTGGTTGATGTCGTCACTGAGACAGGGCTGGCAACGCCAAAGCTTGTAATAGTTGCTGGAGGCGTTGCAGTCTTACTGGATGAATCCGTGATTCTGTCCATATTTTCATCCAAACCAGCCAAGAACTGCTCCAACATTGCCTCCGTCTGTATGCCCTTGGCGTTGCCTGAGCTTTTCCTCGACCACGGAGTTGAAGGGGAAGAGACAGGCTTTTGTAGTGGAGTGGAAGGTGACATTTGCAATGCCGTGGTCAGTCTCTCGCCACCAGGGCTCAAATGGCTAGAAACAATCCTTGATTGGCCTAAAGGCCGGGACGGTGTGTAGCTGAATGAAGATCTCCTGAGAGGAACAATCGGCTCTGAGGGTGTTGACGGCTTCGCCTTGGGAGGCTTCTTGGTTTGCTCACCCATGCCACCACCTTCTGATCCTGTCGTCTTTAACCCAAGAAGTCCCAGTTGGCGATCTGACAACACAACCTTGTCCTCCTTGGCCAGCGCCCTCTTCCCATTGTATAGAATCAGTGCCCTGAAGAAAGCCGGCAGTGTCAAAAGCGCAACCAAGCCAAGCGCCGCCTCCACCAACCTAAAGACAAGCACTGAAAGGCCAAAACAAGTTAAATCATCCACATACATCTCTGTTGTAAACACCCCAGACCCCCTTAAGCCTGAATGTGGCAATTTTTACAAGAATTAGATGCGCAGCACAAGATGGCATTTCGGCAAGCACCTGTTGTGCATGCAACCAAGTTGGGCGGGCGTGGCATTTTCACAAGCACATCGTGAGCAACCAAGCACGGTGCGGCGCGCCCCAGATTTTTACAAACACCCAATCCAGCAGAGAGACGAGCGAACTTACCAGCAGCAAAGACGGAGACGCCCGCGCGGCCGGCGACCTTGACGAGCTGGTCCTCCCTGGGATAATAACACCGAGACATGAGAACCCACGCATTGTCACGATCTGGGGTTTAGGGTTTAGAATAGATAGAGAGATACCAGGAAGAGAGGGCGAGGAGGGAGGAGGCGGAGGCGATGGGGCAGAGCGCGAGGAGGAGGAGGACAGGGAGGGAGGGGCGGACGCTGCGGGAGGCGAGCGCGCGGGTGAGGGACGGGTTCTGGTACACCGAGAATTTGTCCCGCGCCTTGCCGCCGCCCGGCGAGGCGCCGTGCTGGAACTCCATCGCCGCGGGTGGTGCTGTCGTCGCCGTGGGCTGCCTGAGGCGATGCGCGGCGCAGGTGGAGGAGGGGTGCAGCGACAGCGAGCGAGCTGTTTGAACTTGGAAGGCTACTGCGTTCGAATTTAGGGCGTGGCAACTGGCAAGTGTAGATAGTAGTGTCGGATACGAGGTCGTGCCCGAAACTCGTCGAAAAAGAGAAACTGGAGCCGACTACGTAGTACATACTTTACAGATTTGAATCCTGATAGGAATCGGTAATTGCAAATCGGCAATACAAAGGAGGATAAGGTTGGGGTGCTTTTAGCTTCTTAATTTTATTTTTTCTAGCTTCTTTTCATTTTTTCATTTTTTTCGTATTGAATGTGATAGGCTAATCTTTTTTATTTCTAAATTTTATTAAATTTAATTACACCATCAACAGATACATTGTAAAATAAATTAGCTACAGTACAAAATAAACCATATGTCATAAAAAAGCCCACAATCATTCACAGTAGCCCTCAATAACTTGATTAAAAATACAGATCAAGATTTACTGCTGTAAATGGGAAAGAAATAAATATACTCACTGAGCAGATAGTACTCCAAACTGTTCAGAAGCAATCAAGCCGAAGACGAACAAAAGGCAAGGCACGATGAAATCGCTTTCCCAAAAAACCTATCAACCCACTGTCGCTAGCAGGTAGATTGCTCACGGAGATACAATGCCACACTTCCTTTCTCAGCCGAAACCAAGAAGAAGCCAAGGTTCAGAGATGCCGCACAAGATCACAAAGATGCTATGGCCGAGAGCATTCACAGCACAATAGGAACCGGTGCCGCCTCCTTCTTCCTCGGGTGGACCTCAAGGTCCCGAGTTCCCCAAAGTCAGATTAGGGTTCACTCGAAAAACCGAAAGCGAGGTCTCAATCGAAGATGGTCCAAAGACCAAATCTCCGCCAACCGAAGAACAGAGAGGAGATCCACTCAAGAGAAGCAATCGGGGTTGGAAGAGAGATCCCCTACCGTTGGGCTGTGCGCCCTCTTTTGAAAAGAAGATGAGATATGGCTGCGGGGTGGCGTGAGCGGCCGGCTCCGAAGAACCCGGGCTAGCCCCGCCTCCGCCGCCGGCCCTCCACTCGCCATCTCCCCATGCGCAGCCGAGATTCCCGGATCTGGGCGAAGGAGATCAAAACCGTCGCACGGGAGATGCGCCGCAGCCGCCAGGGACTGAGTCGGGGAGGAGACAAAGTCTCCTCACCCTTATCTCTTTGCTCGGGTGACCGACAAGTGGGCCCCACCTTTTAGGGTTTCCATTCCTTCTTTTTCAATTGGGAAATTCCCAAAATGCCCCTCTCAAATACAACATAAAATCGGTGTGTATATTACGTGAGATCTTACCTACAAACTCGATTTTGTGTTCCAAAATTTACACGGTGCCATTGTTAAATTGGACAGTCAAAGGGCATGTTCTTTATAACTTTTGCCTTTTGGCTTTTGACTTTTTTTTACAGTAACTAGCTTTCAAACAGAGACTTTTTAAGACAGGGCCTACTAGTTGACTGTAGTACACACTGTAGTAACTTTATTTATATCGGCAAAAACCGTACATGAGTTTCTGTTACTTTGTAATATCTCTCATGAACAATTCAAAAGCCATATACCATAACTAAAAGTCATAAACCGTAGTCATAAAGAACATATCTGAAATATAAAATGGTGCCTGTTGTAGGGGTGGTCCCCACCTAAACCCAGCAGGCCTGGTAGGAGGTTGTAAGGCCCAGAATAGGCCATGTGTAATGACATAAATGCCCCTGAAGGGGATGATCAACTGTAAGGGTATAATTGTAAAAGCACCCCCATGTGTGTATATATATATAGAATACAGGCCATGGGGAGGACCCCAAGCCATTTACTCATCTCCCTCACTCTCCACTACCATCTCTCTCTGTTTGGTCTGTAGCCACAACAGTTGGCGCCGTCCGTGGGTAGGGACAGGAGCAAGCCCGAAGTTCGAAGGAGTATGGCACCGAAAAAAGCTTCATCGGCGGCGGCGAAGGGGAAGAAGATGGTCGGGGCGGAGCGTCGCGTAAGTATAAGGGCTTCGGCATCAGCTGTCGCGGCACGGCGGTCGAGGACGTTGACGCTCGCGCTGCGACGGCCGACCCCGTCACCGGCGCTGCGACGGCCGACCCCGTCACTGGCGCTGCGACACTGCGGCGACCGACCCCGCCGACGCGACAGCAACCAACCTCACCGCCTTCACCGCGACGCTCGCCGGTAGCACGGACCGGGCGGTTGGAGGTAGCCACAACGGAGCGACCGGCAGCTCGGGAGCTCGCAACGCGGTCGTGCCCGCGCCGGTCCGTCCGCTGGGCGTGCCGGCGGCCCCGCCCGCACAGGCGGTGGAAAGCGCCCTGCTGGTGGCCCTCAAAGCGTTCCAGCAGGAGCTGGGGGATCTTCGCGGGGCCGTCCGAGACATACAAGAGGCTCGGAGCCAGCAGGCCGCGCCGGTGGTCGCGCCAGAACCCACGCCGGAAAGGGCGGACAGCCGCGACGCCCCCACATCCCGCCGTGCCCCGCTGCGGCGCGTCGATCCAGAGTCCCCGCTCTCGGCAGGACTACAGCAGGCGGCCTGGCCCGAAGACTTCAAGTTCCCCAGTGTCATCGAGCCCTACAAAGACGACACGGACCCCCGCGAGTTCGTGCGCGTGTACGAAACCGCAATCGAGGCCGCGGGCGGCGATGACACCACCAAAGCGAAGGGGCTCCCCCTCGCGTTGCAGGGAGTGGCGCTCTCCTGGTTTTTTTACCACAGAGCCGAACTCCATCTACGCGTGAGAGCAGATCCGCGACCGCCTTCACAACAACTTTCAAGGCAATTATGTCGAGCGGGTCGACGCGGACCAGCTCTTCGCCGTGAAGCAGAAACCCTCGGAGAAGCTCCGGGACTACTTCAAACGCTTCGCGAAGATACGTTGTCAAGTCAAAGACGTTAACGAAACCACCGTGGTCAACGCGGCCATACAGGGGCTTCGTCCGGGCCCGATGGCCGAGTATAACGCGCGGAAGCCGATCAAGACAGTGACGAAGCTCTTTGACAAGATGGAGGAATACGCCAGGGCGGAAGAGGACGCACGGCGGCGACAAGGCGACGACTCCGACACCAACCAGGCCGGTGCCTCGGTAAGAGCCGAAGATCTGTCAAAGGACGGTTCTTCGAAGGGAAAACGTAAGCAGGAGTCGTCCAAGGACGCGCCCGACCGCAAGAACGCCTCGCGCAAGGAGCCGTCCGACAAGCCCAAGCGTGGCCAGCAGAAGTCGCGGCGAGGCCGGTACGTCCTCGACATCGAAGGCGGTTCCGACGACAGCGCTCCCGCGGGTCGGGGCGGCCGGGGGCGCCGAGGCCGGGGACGCGGCCGCGGCTGGGGCCGCGACGATAGAGGCCAGAGAGATTACGACGACCAACAGCAGGGGCTGTGGTGCGTAGTCCATGGCCGCGGAAACCACGACACGCGCACATGCACCTCTATCGTGGCGCTTCGCGACAGCGTCACCAGGGACAGGAACCCAGAAGCACGTCCGCCCGTGGTGGCCCACGTACAGCACCATACGAAGCCCCCGTGCACATACAGGCGCAAGGAACGCAGCCCCACGAGGGCCCTCTGCGGATCCAGGCCCACGTGCAGCAGCCTCAGGAGGGCTTTCTGCAGCTACAGGCTCTGGAGGCCACCCACCGCAGGATTATCAATGTCATCTCCGGAGGCTCCTCGGTGGAGTTCGCCTCGGCACGGCAGCGGAAGGCTTACGTGCGGAGGCTACACCACGTGGCGGCGTACCCAGCGCAAACACCGCCGGACTGGGCACAAAAGGAGGTCACTTTCACCCCCGCCGGCGCCCAAGGAGTGGAGCTGCCTCACCACGATCCTCCGGTCGTCCGGGTCGTCGTAGCGGGATGCGACGTGAGACGCGCCCTCGTTGATGGCGGCAGCTCCGCGAACATTCTGTTCGCAGCAGCCTTCGACCAGATGGGGATCCCCCGAAGCCGCCTCGGCCCGTCGGGAGTCCCGCTGCAGGGCTTCGGCGGACAGCCTCTACGGGCGCTCGGCCAAATATGCTTGCAGGTCTCTTTCGGTCAGGGCGACAATGAAAGGGTCGAAGACGCTACATTCGACGTCGTCGATCTCCCATACCCTTACAACGCCATACTGGGGCGTCCGGTCCTCAACTCCTTCGGGGCAATACCGCATCACGCCTATTTGTGCATGAAGCTCCCGGGGCCGCGGGCCATCATCACCGTTCGGGGCGACCAGGACATGGCCCGGCGCATCGAGCACGGCACCAGATGTCCCCGTCGCGACGGGCAGCGGCACACCTAGGATCGGCACCGCCGTGCGACGGCCCACGGCGCCATCCGGGAGCGACTCCACAAGCCCTGCTGATAGCGCAACTACTAGAGGCTACGGCCGCGCTGAACACAAACGGTTAGCCCCCCTCCCACCGTCGTATGTAATCGCTTACCCGCGCAAACGGGAATATAATAAAATTTCGTTTGTCGCCAACATATTACCATCATGCACAAATACGCGGCGAGCACACGCGGAGGCCTCGCCTACGCATGTGCTCCCGTAGCATAAACCAAAGACGCACGTTCGCGTGTGCACTCTCCGTAGCCAGGGGCACGGGTATGAGTATAAACCAAAGACGCACGTTCGCGTGTGCACTCTCCGTAGCCAGGGGTACGGGTATGAGTATAAACCAAAGACGCACGTTCGCGTGTGCACTCTCCGTAGCCAGGGGTACGGGTATGAGTATAAACCAAAGACGCACGTTCGCGTGTGCACTCTCCGTAGCCAGGGGGACGGGCATGAGTATAACCAAAGACGCACGTTCGCGTGTGCACTCTCCGTCAAAGACACGGGCATGAGTATAAACGAAGACGCACGTTCGCGTGTGCACTCTCCGTCAAAGACACGAGCATGAGTATAAACGAAGACGCACGTTCGCGTGTGCACTCTCCGTCAAAGGCACGGGCATGAGTATAAACAAAGACGTGTGGGGGACGCCTCTGCACGCACTCTACGGAGTCTAAATAAGACACGGATGTTCTCCCTGCGCACTCTACTGAGTATAAACAAGACGCGAACCCCGCACACGCCAGGGACTTCGTCCTTGCGCGTACTCTCCGGAGTATAAAAACGACGTGGATGTCGACCCCACGCACTCTACAGAGTCTAAATAAGACACGGATGTTCTCCCTGCGCACTCTACTGAGTATAAACAAGACGCGAACCCCGCGCACGCCAAGGACTTCGTTCTTGTGCGTACTCCCCGGAGTATAAATCAGACGTGGACGCCGATCCCACGCGAATCTTGCGCGGCTGCCAATCGCACACCTCAGCGTGTGGAGGCTCGCCTTCGCACACCACTGGAGGTATACGCAGGGGGTACTACGGAAACCAATTCCGGGAGTCCCAGAGTACCAACATTGCGCGCCAGAAGCTGGCCCCAGCGTCGGCGCGCACGTGGATTATGCGATACACTAGAGGCTGCCCCTACCTTGGGGTGGGGGGACGAAGGTCCGCCTTCGCACACGCCAGTCCACGAGACTTTAAACAGGTCGTAGTGCGGAGGTCCGCCTTCGCACGCGCCAGTCTACAAGACTTTAAACAGGTCGTAGTGCGGAGGTCCGCCTTCGCACGCGCCAGTCTACGGACTTTCAGCAGGTCGTAGTGTCAACAATTGCCTCCGCACGCGCTAAGATCCACGGAGTACTCAACGCGCAAGCCCCGCGGGCGCATTGGCACCTGGGCGACGGGCAGGAGGGAGCGCCCGCATGGTTCACACTCACGGCGAACTTGAAATGTGGGGATCCCAGCTCCGCACAACACGTCCGCGCATGTCCTAATTATCAGGAGATCTATATATCGGGAAAATTCTTCAAGTACAGAGGCCCGCCAACATCCCTGCTGCTCTAAGTAGCTACTCGGCAGGCTCGTCCTTAACACGCGATAAGGACAGGGTTCCGCCGGAAGAAGGTCGGCCCGTCCAAAAGTCCAGCAACTCTTCGGCCCTTCGCCAGCGTCGAAGGCGTCGCCGAGTCGCACGGTCGGCCGCAAGAAGTCGGCCCCGGCATGGAAGCTGCCCGGGACATAGGCGAAAGTCAGAATTTGTGAAGCCAGCATGTACTTCGTTCACAAAAAGAGGGGGCATTACAACGCACGCCTACACACCCAGGCACTGCGGCGTCAGACCTGCGGGTTCCCGGCGCCTTCAGAGGCCTCGGCGCCGCCCTCGTCGCGTCGAGGGACCCCGTCCAGGAATTGACCGAGGCTCCCCCGCCCGTACAGTGACTTCCGGAGTTCGACCCGCGCAGCGTCCGCCCCGACGTAGTCTTAGATCCGTTCATAGAAGGGATTGGTGGCGGAGCGAGCGGAGCGGATGGCGCCGGACATTACTCCGGCCCCGCCGGGCATCTCCAGCTGGGGGTCCTCTAACCCGGCGACGTGCGGGCAACCGCGATGTTGCAGAATCGCGCACACCAGGCATGCCGATGTGTACGCGCAGTGGTTGCCGAAGGTCATCGCAGCGCCGTGCGCGACGTTGGCAGCATCTCCGACGCAGCGGAGGGTCCGCAACAGCTCCTCCGGGCCGAAGGCGTGGTCCGGCACTTTCGCCTCAAGCCCTTGGAGATGGCTTTCCAGCGCTTGCATGGCGTCCCATGCAACCACCGATGCCTCGCTAAGCGTCCGGTCGCGCTCCGCTAGAGTCAGGGCGAGTTCGCCTTTCTCCTTCTCAGCGAGGCGACCTGTTGCAGAAAGTCGCCCCGCTCTGCCGCAAACTCCTGCTGCGCAGCCTCCACGGCCGACTCCCGCGCCGACGCAGCCAGACCTTCGGTGTGCGCTTTCGCTCCGGCACATTCCGCTTCCAGCTGGCGGATGCGGGCATCCTGGGCAGAGCGGGCTCTGGAGGCTTCGCGTAGCTCCTCCTCGGTGGCCCGCAGCCTATCCTCAAGTGCCCTTTGGGCACGAGTATAGGCCGTTTGCAAGGCCTGCCCCAGCACGAGTGTCTGCAGAATGGAGAGACTTAGCAAGCTCAGCCTGCCCAGGCGTGGTCGTATGAGTACTTACCCTCACACCGGACACCTCGAAGGCGTCCACGAGGCGCCCCGCTTCATAGGCCTGCAACGTCTGCTGGTCGACGCTGGCAGCCGCGTCACCCACGATCCCGCGCCAAGCCCTCAGCGTCTCCGGGGGAGGCACGAAGTCCGCGGGGCTCACATGCACGGAGGTCCCGAGTTCCGCCAAGCGCTCTTCCTCCGGAATAAGCGACGCTGCAAGCAGAGATGCAGGTGAGCACCGCAACCCAAAAAAGAATACATCGGGGCAAGCTAGGCCACCCTACCTTCGGTAGCGGAAGGAGGGCTTCGGGGACCCGCCCCCTACTCTCAGATGGGGCTGCGGTGGCGCAAGCCCCCGCAGAAAGCATGGTCCCGCGGCGAGCAGAAGCCTCCGTGTTCGGGGCCGGCGGCGACCGTCCCTGCACGGCGGGCGGCGTGGCCAGCGGGGCAGAGGGCGCGCACGCCGCAGGGTCCTCGGCATCTGCATCAGAGTCCCACAGGCTTCTGATGCCCGTCGCCACGACAAATCCTCGCGGCGTCCGGTGGAGCCCCGGCCGTACACAAGGCCACTTAGCCGGCGTGGGCAGCAGCGACACTGCCCCTACAGTCACTACCGGCGAGGCCCCCGCGGCTGCAGCACCCGGGGGCGAAGGTTCCGCTGTGGCAGTTTCCGTAGGGGGCACCTCGTCTTCCGCTGCTGCGGTCGGGGAAGGCAGCACGGCTTCGTGCGCCCCCACGGAGGGCGTCTCCGGCACCACAGCGGCCACGGTCGAAGGCTCCACCTCAACATCCCCGGTCCGCACGGATTCTGTCTCGGCGACTGCGGCGGGTGGTGAGACTTCCCCTCTCCGGCTGCTCGCGGCAAGCCCGCCGTCCAGGGCACTCGCCGAGGAGCCCTCCTCTCCGGCGTCCGCGCCGTCCAAGCCTGAATCGGCATACTTCGCCGAACCCGACTCCACGTCTGCCGCGTCCTCGGGAGAATCAGCAGCAGCGGTAGCAGCTGCCGCACCAGGCGCGGCAGACGCCCCGCTTCGGCCCCTCTTCCGAGACGGCGCCTTCTTCTTCGCCGCACCTTCGTCCGGAGCGGCACGGTTTGGCACGGCAAGGCCCAGGGCCTCGCACACGCGATTTATTCGCCCCAGCCCCGCCTTGGCGGTGGCGGACGCGCGCTGATCGTGCTCCCTGCAGGTATACGACCCCAGGAATACGCGCGCGGCCTGCTCCGCCTCCTCCAAGCTTATCCCTGAAGCAAAGGAGATAGCATCAGCATATAACGCACCTAGTGTGAATAGAGGAGAGACACGGTCGAGGCTTACGAAGACCGGAGGGCGCCGGCAGCAAGCAAACCGACGGCGAAATGTTGTCATCTCGAAACTTCTCGGCGGCAAGACGCCAGGCGAGGGCAAGCGGCGCCACGCCGTACATCACGTACTCTTCGGCGAGGTCGCGCATATTGAAGTGGGCGGCCACGCCTACGAGCCGCCGGGCCCTCCGCTTGTCCTCATCGTCGAGCGTTCGGCCGGGCGAGGGCTTGAACGCGATCGGTCGGCCCGTGCACTCAAGACCGCTCCCGCTCTCCACACGGTGGTAGAACCACCGCTTCATCCAGTGCGACTCCCACTTCCCGCGAGTGGAGTGCGCAGGGAAGAGCTTGCTACAAGTCGAACGAAGAATAAAGGTGACGCTGCCGAAGCTCGACAGCGTCCCATCCTTCAGATCCTTGGGCTGGCACCGGGCCTCGTGCAGGTAGGCGAACAATGAGGCGCTGGGCCAGCACGCTGCTGAGCGCAAGGCCCAGCTGTACACTGGGAGCCGGGCCACGGCGTTCGGAGTCAGCTATGCCAGCTCCAGACCGAAGGTCCGCAGCACGTCGCCCACGATCGTCGTCGCCGGGATGCGGAGCCCCGCGTCGAAAAAGGCAACGAATACGACCGCCTCCGACCCCTCGGGGTGCGGTTCCCTCTCATCGGCGGCGGGCAATCGCACCGCCTGGCGCTCCGACAGCTTCCCCGCGCGCAGAAGCCCTTGGATCGTCTTCTCGGTCACGAGCAACGGGCCCAACATGCCGGAGAACGCGCCTTCCTTTTCCACCGCCAGCCACCGCTTGTCCGTCACCGCCGGGTCGCGATCTTTGAGCGTGTACTTCACCTCTAGCGGTGAAGATCGCTGGCGAATGTCGCAGCCACTAGCCACCCGGTCACACTTGTCGCCAGACGCCATCGCTTCCCGCAACAGGAGAATAGCGGCGAAGAATGTTACGGGAATATGGAAAGAGATGCAAGCAAGAAGGGGGCGTACAACTGCGGGAACGCGGCCACGAGGGCTACTTCAAGCCGCCTCGCCCCAATACCGAAGCGTCGCAACGGCCCGCGTACGGGACGCGACCGCAGACGCACAAAGGCTCGTCCCGCACACTTCCCCATAGCTGAAGGCCAGGTGTCGACGACTCCAGCCGCCATTAAAGGCGCACTAATGGACCATGTGAAAACAACAGCTTCGACGCTGCACCATTCATCGACCGCCCCGTGTCCCCCTTCCCTAGGGAAGAGGCGAGCAGTCGCGAGCACGCAACCGTCCACATTCCGCCGCGCACTAGTTATAAGCCGCCGCGTGTCCCGTGCGTGCCGAGGCGTGTCGCACGGTACGAAAACCTAACCCTGGCAGACCGGGGGCCGGCGTGATTCCAGGAACCTTTTACAGCGCAGGGCCACATCGTGCGATCTCAATCACCGCAGGCGTGGTGGTGTTCGCGGTGCGAGGGCGCGCGCACCTTGATACCGGCGGGTCCCCGCCCTAGCTGAGGTACTTGACCGCCCGCCTCGGCCCTGCGCTGGGGAATAACGGCAAGCCGCTGCGGGCCAAGCAACCTCGGCGGCAGCCTCGACGTGACCTAAACCGTCAAGGATTCAGGCCGCTGGGTTCTCCATGTTTTGGGAGCGCAGCGGCCGGTGTGCGGCAGGTTTTGACAGGTTCTCGTAGGCAGATAAGCTCCAGTACATCAACGTTCCTTGACGATGGCCCCAGTTGGCACAGTCAGCGGACACAGATGACCTCAAGCATATCTGCCTACGAGAACAAGTCAAACCTTGCCATCTTCATACGAGAGCGCGGCGCGCGCGTGGGAAGCTGTCTTCTCGGTCGCCACACCAGCCTGGCCGCGGCTTCGGTCTGGACCCTGCCTTCGAGAAACGGACCCACGCGCGCGAGCAGCAAAGGCGAGGGTCATGTCTCGCAAAGTCTGCCTCGTTCTCCTTAATAGGGCACCTACAGTGCATCAGCATTTTTCAAAGTGATGCGGGCGGGCTCCATCAGGAACACCGGCTGTAGGTAGGTCTGCTAAGGAGAACAGGGCAAACCTTGCCATCGTGTGCGAAAACGCAGCACGAGTGTAGGACACGCGGCGGGCCACCGATCACCGACGCTGTCCAAGCTCCCAAGAAAAATGGACCTCCATCTGTACATCAACATTCCCCAAGCCGCTCAGCGGCGCTAGGGAATGCTGATGCACGGAAGGGGCCCATTTTAGGGGAGCAGCTTCTACCAAAATACATGCAGGAACAACGCCGCGTCAGCGCCGTATATATACCCTATCAGCAGGGAAGCCAACCGGCGGAAGTCCAACCAGCAGGAGTCCAACCGGCGGAAGTTCAGCCGCCGGAAGTCCGTCGTTACATAAATGGCACGACGCCTCAAGGCCCGTACCGCGCCAAGCACGCTCTACCACGTGGGCGGCCAGAAGAACGAACGTCGCCACGCGCCCTTTATCACCTAAGGCGTGGGCGGCGGCCCCGGAGCCCGTTACGCTTACCTGCGCCGGTGTAACGCCCCCGACGGCGCGCGCGCGTCTACTTCGGCTAGGCGCTAGCTCCGCTGCCACCCGTTCGAAGGGTAGGGGACGGAGCGCGCGCGTCTACTTCGGCCAGGCGCCAGCTCCGCCGCCACCCGCTCGAAGGGCAGGGGACGGAGCGCGCGCACACGTCTGCTTCGGCCACGGCCGCAGCCCCTGGTCAACTTCGAAAAAATTCACAGGCCGCAGGGACGGAGGGGGCCAAAGGACTCGGCAACATGGCTTCGGCCCTGTGAAGCCCTTCTCCATGAGAGGCTCCTGTTGTAGGGGTGGCCCCCACCTAAACCCAGCAGGCCTGGTAGGAGGTTGTAAGGCCCAGAATATGCCATGTGTAATGACATAAATGCCCCTGAAGGGGATGATCAACTGTAAGGGTATAATTGTAAAAGCACCCCCATGTATATATATATATATATATATATATATATATATATATATATATATATATATATATATATATATATATATATATATATATATATATATATATAATACAGGCCATGGGGAGGACCCCAAGCCATTTACTCATCTCCCTCACTCTCCACTACCATCTCTCTCTGTTTGGTCTGTAGTCACAACAGTGCCATTCTATTGGATGGAAAGAAAATGATAAGCCAAAGATTGGGTTACCTTTAGTCAATATGGATGTAGGGTTAGACCCATTAGATGTTGAATTGTTTCGTGTGATAAGCCAAACATAATTCTTCTTATGTGCTGTTCTATCGGACATATTTCAATTGAGCTCTTAACCTACCTTTGGAACTTTTAACCATTCAACTCAAGGCTAGACCAATTTGGGACATAACATGCTCGTAGGAGACTCAAAGGAAATTCTCGTAGGAGATTCAAAGGAAATCCTACATCCAGTGTGTGTGGATACCCCTTTTACTACCAAATTTCCACGTTCCGCATATAACTCAAATTACCAACATCAAAGGTTGGTTTGGCTGCAATATATTCAACATCCTCAACACATAATCTGAATTCATATGATACGCTATGTGCTCAATTCCACAAATAGTCGAATGCAAGTTTGTTTTCCTAATTATTCAATTAAGTCTTCGGCGACCTTTTTTTATGATGAAAAGAGATATTTATTGAATAATCAAAGTTAAAATCGTGGGCAATCAAATTCTCGGCACAAAATAGACTGCGGCCTCCACGCAACGAAGTGTTTCAAGCCGAGTAGACAAAAGAGAAGGTAGGATGCAAAATGGGAAAAGAATCATATGACGTTGATTTTTGGGTGGATTTTTTTAGGTTGGGACTTACGGCTATATTTTATGGTTTTTGGTTCTATTACGAGTGTTTGTATAAACGAATCGAATGCCGATAAATCGCTTCAAAAAACTGTCTCGATTAGCCATTTCGAAACGGCAGTAGAGAAATCATCTTGTTTATTTGTTTGAGAGAAACTATAAGCTAGAAAGGACTCGATAGACGTGCCAAAGTACTAGCACGATATCTAAATGGAACGATTTGGCCTATTCTTCGGCGAGGATCTTCTTCTCGAGTGAGAACCCAAGTGTTGTAGCCATCGGTGTTCTCCAACCGAAGTGAGGATCTTCTTCGCTACCAACCTCCCCTGTTTTTAGCGCACACCGACCTGTGAAGATCATAGGGCAGATGCTATGGTGGAACGCCTACGGTGAGGCGGCTTTGTGTTTCTTATCTCGGCAAAACACCAGCAATGTTACAAGGGAGTTTATATAGGTAGAGATTGCATGGCCGGTAACCCTAATAGAAACAGAAACGGATTCTAAACAATCTATCTCTAACCAACTATACTTATCTCTAACCATATTTGATACAAGGAAACATCTAGATATCTAACACTCCCCCTCAATCTGATCTTACAAGATTTAGATTGTTTCTAAACATCTCAAAAGGTCTTACAGCAAGGGCTTTGGTGAAACCATCAGCAACTTGATCCTTGGTAGAAATATATTCAATCTCAAGGAGTTTTCTTGCTACTCTTTCTCTCACAAAGTGATAATCAACTTCTATGTGTTTGGTACGTGCATGAAACACTGGATTAGCTGACATATACTTAGCTCCAATATTGTCACACCAGATTTTGGCAGCTTGAGGTGCTTGGATTCCAAGTTCTTGTAGCAATGTTTGAATCCATATAATCTCTGCTGTTGTATTTGCTAGAGCTTTGTATTCAGCTTCTGTACTTAAGCGTGACACAGTTGCTTGTTTCTTTGCACTCCATGATACAAGGTTGGAACCTAGGAACACAGCAAATCCTCCTGTGGATCTACGATCATCAAGATTACCTGCCCAATCTGCATCTGAAAAACCACTCACAAGCAAGGATGAGGACTTACAGATTTTAAGCCCTAACTTCACAGTGTGTTTGAGATATCTTAAAATTCTCTTGACTGCTGCCCAGTGAACAGTGGTTGGGGCATGTAAAAATTGACATACCTTATTTACTAGAAAAGAAATATCTGGTATTGTCAAGGTCAAGTACTGCAATGCTCCAACAACACTTCTATACTGTGTAGCATCACTTGGTCCAAGTAGATCACCCTCATTGATAGACAGTTTTTCAGATGTAGATAAAGGAGTAGTAACTGGCTTGCAGTCACTCATTCCTACTCTCTTCAATACATCTGAAGTATATTTTCTTGACTTAACAGTATTCCATTGGGTACTTGGCTTACCTCAATGCCAAGGAAGTAGTGTAGGTCACCAAGATCCTTCAGGGCAAATTCTTTTCCAAGGTCCTGTAGTAAAGCTAAGGTTGCACTAGGCACAGAACTAGCTACAATAATATCATCAACATATATCAACACAAAAATAACGACACCTCCTTTACTATAGAAAAATAGAGATGTGTCTGCCTTTGAAGCTTTAAAGCCCAGCTCTTGTAGTTTATTGCTTAGTCTTGAGTACCATGCTCTAGGAGCCTGTTTTAATCCATATAATGCCTTATCTAGCTTACAGACATAGTCAGGTAAAGAGGATTTATCATACCCTGGTGGTTGCCTCATGTATACCTCTTCCTCCAATACTCCATGAAGAAACACATTTTGCACATCCAGTTGTCGCAGGCTCCATCCTCTAGACACAGCAATAGACAAAACCATTCTGATAGTAACAGCTTTAACAACAGGACTAAAAGTGTCCTCATAATCTATGCCATATCTTTGCTTGAACCCTTTTGCTACAAGTCGTGCTTTGTACCTGTCTAAGGTTCCATCTGCCTTTCTTTTGATCTTATAAACCCACTTACAGTCAACCACATTTCTTCCTTGTTGAGGTGGCACCAAATGCCAGGTTTTATTTTTCATCAGGGCTGTGTATTCTGCATCCATTGCTTCCCTCCAATTTTTATCACTTAATGCTTCATCTACACTTTGAGGTTCACCTGATGATGTAAAATAAGTGTATCTAACTGTGCCATCAGTATATACCTTTTCTTTGCGTATCCCACTTCGCAAGCGAGTGTGAGGTCTAGTCTGCACAGAAGTTCCTGGAAGGTCCACTCCCAAGATATACGTGTCTCCCCCTTGTTCTGTACCGACAGAAATTGCGCTGGCCTCAAAATCATCTGCAACGTCAGCACCTGCATTTGCTGCCGCTGACTGTGGGAACTGTCTTGTTAGGGCGTCCGCAATGGTAATAGCTAGTACTAGCTATATAGTCAGCTGACGTGGAGGTGAGAGACAAAAGCAAAAACTATTTTATACTGTTGGACCCAAATGCTCATCTCTCATGTTTTTGGACTACGTGAAATAGATCAGCTATTAGCTCGTCGCTAGTGACTACTCTCTCTCCTACTTTTTCCTTGTCACATCAGATCTAGCTAACTAAATAGCCAGCTGTTGGAGACGCCCTTATACCAGCCTCGGATGATAAATGACCGACCGCAGGCGATGACAAATGACCGGCTTCAGACGACAAGCGACAGCTTGCAGCGCCTGCCCCTCCGTTCTCTGGCGCAATCGTTCCCGCCCAGGCTGGCGTGTCAGCGCCGGATTCCACGGGAGCGCTCGTTTGAGCGGGATCCGCACGAGCTGGCGCATGCGTGTCCCCAGAAGGTTGGTTCGGTGCTTCAGCAGTCTGACACGCAGAGTCTAGAGACGATGACGTCGCAGTGTATCGCCAATCCCGAGGCTGACTTGGTCCAAAATCTTCCGCTGGATCTTCTGCTGCATTTTCTACCGCAATTTCTTGATCTCCTGTATAGTCTCCTGTATGAATATCATCTGCACTCTCTTCATGAGAATTATTAGCAGCATTAGAAGAAGTAAACACATGATCATTCTGATATTCTTCCCCTTGATCATAGCTATGAGGAATAAGTGCAGAAGGAAGGAGAAGAAGTTCAGAGCGCAAGCGAGAACCAGCATTGGAATGCATGTGAGCAAATGGAAAAATATTTTCATCAAATGTAACATCTCGAGAAATATAAACTCGTCCAGAAGAAGGATCAAGACATTTGAAGCCTTTGTGAATTGTATTATAACCTAAGAAGACACATTGTTTTGATCGAAATTGAAGCTTGTGGGTATTATAAGGACGAAGATTGGGCCAACATGCACACCCAACGCACACGAAGAGAGGTGTAGTCCGGTTTTTGTTTAAATAACCGATCTAACGGAGTTTGGAAGTTGATGACTTTGCTAGGGATGCGATTGATAATATATGTGGCGGCAAGGAAAGCCTCATCTCAAAATTTGAGCGGCATAGAAGCATGAGCAAGCAAGGCTAGACCTACTTCCACTATGTGGCGATGTTTTCTCTCGACTGCCCCATTCTGTTGATGAGCATAGGGACAAGAGACATGGTGGGAGATGCCGATTTTATTAAATAAAGAGTTGAGTTTTTGATACTCTCCTCCCCAGTCAGTTTGGACAGTCATAATCTTGCGATCAAATAATCTTTCTACCATCTTCTGAAATTCTTGGAACTTATCAAACACCTCAGATTTGTTTTTAAGAAGATAAATCCAGGTGAATTTGCTGTAATCATCAATGAAGCTAACATAATATTTTTTCCCACTAACAGAAGAGGGGGCAGCACCCCAAACATCAAAAAAAAAAGTTCCAAAGGATGGTAAGACACACTTGAAGACCTAGAATAAGGTAGCTGATGGCTTTTAGCCTTTTGACATGCATCACAAACCGACTCTTTATTGGACTCGGGAAGACATGGCAAATTATTTGTGCTAAGGATTCTTGTAACAACTGGAGTAGATGGATGACCCAAGCGGCTATGCCACTTTGAGAAGGATGGCTTGGCAAAAAAACTTGCTTTGTCGGTGAAGAAGGAAGGAAGTAAAGACCTTGTCGGCATCTTCCCTTAAGAATCGTATTCCTCGTGGCTTGATCCTCAATCAAAAAATATTCAGGGTGAACTTCAAGAAAAGCAGAATTATCCATGGCAAGACGACGAGTCGAAATAAGATTCTTTTTAACTTGAGGCACATGAAGTATATTCTTTAGATGCAGATTACGACTAGGGGTAGTAATAACAGAATGACCAATATGTTTAATCTCCATACCTTGACCGTTTACCGTGTGGATTTGGTCCTTCCCTTTATATTTGTCCCGGATAGAGAGTTTATCCAACTCACCAGTTAGATGATCGGTAGCGCCAGTGTCAATATACCAGTTGGTGTCTACTTCATATGAACGTGTGGCTGCTGCAACATGTCTCTCGTTAGGCACGTAGCTCTGGTCAAAACGATGCCAGCAATCCGAAGCCATATGACCTCTTTTGTAGCAGACTTGGCAGATTGGTCGGCTATCGTTGCGTTGCTGATTGCTGTTGATGTTTCTGCCTCGTCCATCAGTACCTCGGCCTCGGGATGAGCCGCGTCCGCGCCTGGCACCGCCACGACTGGGCAGACCACCGCGCCCACGTTGTACCACGTTCATTGAGGAGCCACCGCTACGAAGAGTCTGTCTGTTCTCAAAATTTAACAACTGGGAGTATAGATCTGTTAAGGTAATGGGCTCCACCCTTGCTACCAGAGCGGAGACAACAGAATTGAAATCATCGTCTAAACCATTCAATATGTAAGCAATTAACTCTTCTTCATCTAACTGCTTGCCGGATGCCGCAATCTCATCTCCATAAGACTTCATCTTGCCAAAGTATTCTGATATAGTCATGTTACCTTTACGGGTTGTTGTGAGAGAAAGCCGGACGTTGAGAGAACGCGCACGAGTCTGAGAGGTGAATATCCCTTCTATAGCGTGCCATGCCTCAACTGCCGTCTGCGACGCTGCGACCTGCGTGAGCACCTCACGTGACAGCGATGAGAAGAGGAAGCCGAGTACCTGCTGATCTCTAGCAAACCACTCCTGGTAAGCGGGATTTGAGATCTTTGTTACTTTGTCGTCTTCCTTCTGCTCAATCTCCACGGGCAGAGCCATGGCCGCGCCATTGATATGGCCATCTAATCTGGCACCACGTATAGCGGTTAAAACCTGCGCACTCCATAGCACATGGTTCTGCTTGCCCAGTTTTTCGGAGATCTGGCAGCCGAGAAGAGGATTGGAGATGATGCTGGCGGAGGAACTAGCCATGACGATGAGCAATCTTGGCCTCAGGGAGGCTCTGATACCATGTGAAGATCAGAGGACAGATGCTATGGTGGAACGCCTACGGTGAGGCGGCTTCGTGTTTCTTATCTCGGCAAAACACCAGCAATGTTACAAGGGAGTTTATATAGGTAGAGATTGCATGGCCGGTAACCCTAATAGAAACAGAAACAGATTCTAAACAATCTATCTCTAACCGGCTATACTTATCTCTAACCATATTTGATACAAGGAAACATCTAGATATCTAACACGACCAAGCTCGACTCTTGCTCATGGCGTCACCGCTCGCATTGCTCCTCGTCGTGTCACTGCTGTTGGGGGAGGGCGAGGATGAGGGGAGCGCCCGTGGGCACGTGGACTAGCTGCTGTCACTGCCGCCGATGCCTGAGTGGGACTCAATCCACTGCACTGGCGGCTCGCCGTGGGCATTGGGTTCATGCTTGTGCTACTCCTCGTCATAGTTTCCTACAAGTCCAACTTTTGAAAAGTGGTTCCCTCTCGATTGAGGCAGCACTACTGGGGGAGGAGGAGGATGTGGTGGCCGGAGGGAAAGGGGATCAAAGGGGAGGGCGTGGTGGTCACCGACAGCGAGGCCTAAGGTGGATTTGAGAAGGGAGGAGAGGAGTGGAAAGAAGAGGAGGAGCATTTTGGTCATATAAGGAGAAAATATTCGGAAATTGATTTGAAATATAGATGAAATTGCACTTAGCCCCAGATATATCTAAACTAATAATCCACCAGTTCAAATTATTTTACATCCACCCAACAATTACCTGCTCCACAGTCATGACCTTAACTACGTCCACACCACAATATGCACCCAGAAATACACCATCATAAAAACATGCGCACCAGATTAACTCTCCTCCATTGTCTCTCCTTACTCAACCATATCTGACGGTCATTCTTCAATGGATCTGTAGTACCCTCCCGCGTCCCGCTCTCCTCTCTATCTCCCCCACTCGCGAAATTTTCGGCCGATCCTCTCCCTCCCCCAAACCCTAGCGTCAACTCTCTCCTCTGACCCTGGGTCCGACTCCTCCCCCGCGCCGCCGCCGTCCTCCTCCACCTCCTCCTCACTCACCCCTCCCACCCGCCGCGCTGGAACGATCTCCTCCGCCCTCTCGCGCTCCTGCACGACCGCCTCGCCCTCCTCGCCACCGACCACCCGCCCCTCGCCGCTCTCGCCGCCGCCTGCTTCAAGCTCGCCTGGCGCGCCCCCGCGGCCGGCCGCGAGGCGCTCGTGGCCCAGACCCTGCCCTACCTCCTCTCCCAGGCGCTCACCTCCGGCTCCAATGCCAGGCCGCTCCTCCGCCGCCTCTTCGCGCTCCGCGACGCGCTGCCGTTCCTCGACTACGCCGACAAGAGCATCTCCGACTTCAAGATGCTGCTGCTGCGCTGCTTCATGTCGCCGCTCTTCCTAAAGACAGAAGAGGGGAGGAAGATCCTGGCGAAGGTGCTCGGGGTCAGCGAGGGGCTCGCCAGGGAGGGGCTGGAGCTCGTCAGGGTGCAGGTGGGGATGATGGGGGTCAAGCGGGCCGCGGTGGTGGCTTACGGCGAGGTGGTGTTCAGGGCGTGGATTATCTCAATCAGTTAAGACTTGCCTATTCTGATTATCTCAAATAAATGGTCTTCGTTTGGATTCTTTTGCATGTCTATTTTGTATCTCTTCAGTTCACCTGACATCTGCTTTGCTGTTCGAATCATGTATCTTACAAATTATAAAAGAAGAGTATTTTAGCGAACATATATCATGCAGGGTGCAAAAATTTCCCTAATTCAGTTTGCCGAACTTATTGTGTCCAATCATTTATGTTTCGTATCATGGCTTGCAGCCACTCATCAGCTGCGGAGTACTTATGGAAACAAAAGGTTTTCTTTTGTAAAATTTATCTAAAAATGTTAGTAGCAGCAGCAGCACTTGTGGCATTATAATTGAACCGAGAAAGCTTTGAACTACGGAAAAATACGAGTGTTTCTGATGTTTTGTTGCATCATGTTGCGCCGGTGCCAGGAGATATACTTTCTGTTGTTTTTCCGTTCGAAAACATCAAATTAATTGGGAGAAAATACATTATTTGATGGTTGGTTGATGTACTTATGGATAGACCATACTTTGAGTTCGTAGAGTTAATGTCAAGTCGAAGTAATCTAGAACAAACAAAAGAGATTGGATTTTGATTTGTGATCATTGGTACTGGGAGTCTGGGACATTGTTGATGCATTTATTTACACCATTTGAGCTCTTTTTCTAATCACATGTACAAAGGATGAGCATAATATTAGTTGGGGGAGTTATGGGATCATCAGCTTTTCATTCTAGAATGCCTTTTAAGTTTTAACTACAACTCGCAGTCCAGTTCTATGCAATTTATGACCTGTCAACTCACAGTCCAGTTCTATACAATTTATGACCTGTTGTACAATTGTATTTTGATGGGCACCATATTCATGCTTTATTTCCCAGTGTATGTTGCTTACCAATTTTAGTTTCTGTACTTTTACTTCAGTCAGCGAGAAATTCCATCTTCAAACATCGACTTGCATTCTGCACACTGTGCTCATAACCTTCAAAAGTGCGAACACTGTGGAGAAATGGTTGCCAGGAAGCTTATGGATGATCACTACAATGAAAACCATGCTCCAGTATGTTCGCAATTTCATCCTAAATGTGATGTTTAGGATTTTCAGAGCATTACACCGTATTGGTTCTCTTTGTGCGCTCTATGCTACATGTTTCCATTTTGGTGCTGTCCATTTCTATCTTAGATAAAGTACATAGAAAGACTGGCTTGATTGCACAATTGGTTGGCTCTTAAGTTAACTGCAGCAATTATAGAAACCAAATGTGTTAGAATCAAAATTGCAGACAATTATAGTCTTCTTCCAACCACCATATTTGCTTGTTAGCTTCTTCTTGCACATGCAAATTGGATGCACACATTTCTTATGCTACATTGACCAAATGTATGATATTTTTTATCCCAATTGAAACCAGGGGTAAATGCAACATTGCCATTCCATAGGAACAAGAGTAGTAAAATGCACATGTTCCAGGATTTTCAGAACAGCTGCTTTATTTATTTATTGAATACCGCCTCATCTTTAACTTTCTGAAATGATCAAATATTCAGTAAGTTTAGATTGCCTTTGATCTTTTATGTTATTAAATATTCAGTAAGTTGAGATTTATCTTGTATATTTACAGTCGTTACATCAGCTGAAAGAAATTTTCAACCATGTCGATGCTTATCCTTCATTTTACGACAAAACTGAATGCCATGTTTCTATATTAAGTTTAATGTCAAATGTCATGTATCTACATTCAGTCTTGTAAATTGTAATCTTTTAATTATCGGCGGATTTGTTTCCCCCACTATTTTGTGTTAACTGCTTAGAACTCCTATTGCTTATTGTCTCCGCTGAGAAACAAACTGTATGACTTGATTTGGCTGACCGAAACGCTTCGCAGTCTCGCAGATCAGGGGGGTTCATAGGGGGAAATGTTGCTCGGGCGACTTAAGACATGTATCTTTAAATCTATAAACAGTAAACAGTAAACTTCGTACATTACTACAGCCTTGGGAAGGATATCAAAGATGGTCATAGCCTCATAGAGTCGTTAGGGGTGTTCTAGATTGCTTGGAAAATTAGCATGTTTGATGCTGCTTTGGTGTAGAAAGAAAGAAAAAGAGAACTGTTATATTTTCACAATAATTTGAGTTGTCCTTATTACAATTTTTAGTCCTACTGCATCTTTTCACAATAATTTGAGTTGTCCAAGTTTCATCAATCCTATCTAATATGTATGGTATCATATAATTTGGATTAGCACCTAAAGCTTATATACCTGAAGCTTACATACATAAATTTTGATTAAACACCTGATTCTTTTTCGGAAGTGCTCATATGTGTGATTCTAGGCACTAAAATGTGAAGGGAATCCTTATCTAGAATTTATGAAATACATCCCATCTTATATGTATTGGTCTGCTGATACAGTACGGGTCTAATGCTTTATCTTTTTCATGTTCACCATCTCTATAGTTCTGCTGTGTTGTTAGTTTCTACTTTCTAATGCTATTGTTGTCATACATGTAGGCTGCAAGAGCTTTAGCTAACTTAGCTGCGCATGGAGAAAACAACAGCAACAATGCTGCTGTAGGTCAGGAAGCAGGGGCCCTTGAGGCATTAGTGCAACTAACATGTTCTCAAAATGAGGGTGTAAGGTATACTTCTTTTTGACATGCTCCAATTTACATTGCTCTTAAAGTTGTATTGTCTGCTTTCTGCCTTAAATTATACAATATTATCTAAGTTAATGTGGTGCATCCTTTTATGTATACAATTAGACAAGAAGCTGCTGGTGCTTTATGGAACCTGTCGTTTGATGATAGAAATCGTGAAGCTATTGCTGCTGCAGGTGGTGTCGAAGCTTTGGTATGCCCCCTTTTTTTTGCCACATCTACTGCAACCTTGCATCCTTTGATCAATATTACCTGTTTAAGTGGTACATCTAAATAGATGTGATCCCTCTGAAGCGGTTTGTATACAATGAATTGATGCAGAATACTGAAGTTTTAATTCAACATTACAATACAAAGAAAACTCAGGTTATTGGGGAGCAATTTGGGTAGAACATATTGTCTTGAACCTCTTGATTAAGTACAGTGGCAAAGGCATTCAACTAACAAACAATCCAGTTTCTATGTTCACTTGAGAAATAATTGATGCTGCTGCTAGGATACTAAAATGTTTCTAGGAACATTTCTGTGCCACCTTTTCATCTTTTCTTAAGCCTACTTAAATAGGAAATAGTTTTCCTTTTCATATATATGACTTCATATTATAGGTTTCACTTGCGCAAGAGTGTTTGAATGCTTCGGAAGGCCTTCAGGAGAGAGCTGCTGGTGCATTATGGGGATTATCTGTTTCAGAAGCTAACAGGTAACTTCAAATGTTACTGTAGTAATCAAGTTGTTATGATATTCTATTATTCTCACAAGTGTAACCATAATTTCTTTCAATCTTGATTTCTTATGAACCTTTCTGGAGATTGATTTCTTATTAACCTTTCTGCTTAGATTTCTTAGTATTTGCCATAACTTCTGAAATTAAAGGTCTTATCGCTTACTGCCATTTACTCCCTGGTATATGCTATGTAGGACATAATGATTCTTGCAGGAGTTTTGTCTCCTTTATTATCAAAGGGGCTGCCTATATGATGCACTGAACTTGCAAAACCTTCTGCTGAATTGCCCTATTTCAAGATATTCTTTTTGATACACCTTTTTGCTGATGAGATGTACAAGTGCATTCAGGACAAGCTGCTGCCGCTGCTCGTGGAACCCATG
Source organism: Dendrocalamus latiflorus (assembly GCA_017311315.1). NCBI lineage: Eukaryota > Viridiplantae > Streptophyta > Magnoliopsida > Poales > Poaceae > Dendrocalamus > Dendrocalamus latiflorus. Next base: position 14,835,529 of record CM029652.1, on the reverse strand, counting down.
AACATCGCGATGTACCGGCCGGACGGCCCTGACAAGGCCAAGGAGCTCCCGACTGATAAATATAAGACACATAAACTGCCATATGCTATATTTTATTACAGAAGAGTTTGGCATCTGTAACTCTGTAAAGTCTGATATAGAAAACTGTCATATGGGAAAGTTCAATTCTCCTATTGATTTTTAAAACAAGCTAAATCTTACAGTGCATGTATAGGAGTCACATCCAAAATGGTAGCATAAAGAATGAAATCCGAAAATGTTGTGTTAATTTGTTATCTTTCACAATGGTTTTAGACTTAAATGAATCACATAAAGTGGATGATCTTTTACTTTCTGTACATTAATTCTACATGCTGCTTGTAATTCAGTTATGATATTGTGTATAAAGACGTCCTCGACTGGTGAAAAGGTGGTAATAATGTCCTAAATGACTATTTCTTTTTTTCTTAATAAATCTGCAGCTAAATTTAAACTGAATCAAGTAGCAGCTACACAGGCCTTTAAGTTATAATGTGCTTCTGTCTATTCTTATAAATTTGGAATCTCATATCTCATAAATTTGGAAAGCAATTAAGTAAAATTTTAGGATGCATTTTCTTTTTTGCAATGGTGGTTTCAACGTTCTAATAACTTCATCCATTCGGTTGCAGGATTAGGTCCCCATCCTGATTTGGAGCATTGGAGTGGATGAAGTCTTTTGTATCAAACCATCTTCCTTCTACTAATATGCTTCTGGTTGCACTGGGTTAGACTGCTGTTCTGAATGGATGCTGCACTGAGTTGCATGTATTATGTGGAAGCACTACATCATACACATGTGGTCATCTATATTTCAGCGTTCATTGACTTGTAACTGAACTTTTGCCATTTGGATGTCTTCAATTATTTGTAGTGACTGACCAAAATAATCTGATGTATATGTCTGGCTTTCATTCATGGATGGACTTTGTTGCCAGCAGCAACCCAATTATCCAAACAAAACATGTATGGCCATTCAAAAATTGGCTTTGACAGCAGTGAACAAAACATGTATGGCCATTCAAAAATTCGTTTGGTTGATTTCGTGTGCATCCCTAAAATGCCGCCGTGGCGTTAGCACGGACACTATACTAGTTATTATTAGTTTCATAAAACCACAGGTTTAGACAAAAACTTTCACTTAACAATAGGTTTTTGACTCATTGGTGAGCTTTGCGCCAACCTGTTGGCCTGGCTCGAATCTCAAGCACCCCATGTGTGACACGCTGCAGACTGAAGCACCATGCGAGACGAGTCAACATGGCTGGCAATTAGTTGACGTCGGTCATGGGTCTGTAGTCCATGGAAGAAATAGCAACATAACTCCATCAATCACAAACAAACAGAGGAGCGTCGCGCCTCCCTTCTCATCTCACCGTATGTGCCCTAGCACAATTCAAACAGAGGCGCTGCCCTTCTCATCGCTCATGGAAAACGATTGGCGGGAGATCTCGATGCAGGACATAGTCGACTTTGATGGTGGAACACCGACCATGGTAGTGGTGGGGGCAACTGTAGGATCAACAACAACCACGAGCGCTATTGAGTCGAGGCACGGGAAGGAACTACCGCTAAGGTAGAGAACTCTCAATCCCTTTGTAATTTTTGGTATCAGAATAGGAGCATGCATCGGTAGGTGTTTTAGTTTGCAATTTTAGAGTTTGTATGTTTGGAATAGACATCGGTAGGATTATGACCAAGCAATGGAAGGCTTGAAGCTATTAAATGAGAAGGCATGGGAGTGGCTCAGGGATTTAGGCAAAGAGCATTTTACAGACATGTATTCTCCACCAAGGCCAAGGCTGACTTAGTTGTCAATAACCTTGGTGAGGTGTTCAACTCGTATATCATTGAATTCAGGGACAAACCAATTGTCACAATGCTTAACCTTGCTAGGAAGAAGGTTATGACAAGGACTGCAAATAAGAGGGAAGGTGGCGCTCATGTGCTCAGTGGGAGATTACACCTATTATTGCCGGGAAGCTAGAGTTAGAGAAGAGGAATTCTAGGTATTGCAGGACATTCCAATCTGGTTTCTCAATCTAGGAAGTATCATGCTCAGATAGATCATGTTAAGTTAATTTAAGTCAGAAGACATGTGAGTGCTTCAAATGGCAGTTGACTGGAATTCCTTGCAAGAATGCATGTGCAACTGTATATAAAACAAGGGCAAGACCTAAAGATTATGTGGATGAGTACTTCAAGAAAGAAGCTTACATCAAAGCACACACACCTATGATTTGTCCAGTTCCTGGAGAACATGGATGGACAAGGATTGACTCAGAAGATAATGACCCTCTAAAGTTCGAGAAGCATGCAGACAGACCAAAGAAAAATAGAAAAAGAGGAGCTGAAGAGGCACCTAAGGCCACAGGCAGGGCAAGGACAACTACAGTCACATGCTCTAATTGCAGGCAGCAAACCCACACTTACAAAACTTGTGAGAAGAAACTTAGACCTGATCTTCAACTTAGACTGGACGCATTTATGGTATATTTATGTTATGTTCATTTATATTCATTGCTAGCAACATTGTGAAACATATGTTGCATTATGCAGGGCAAGAACATGGGCCAAGATGCATATACACAAAGGAAGAGCTGTCAAGAATTGTACATGAAACCCAACATTGATAAAGGCATTGGATTTGTGATCCCTGAAGCTAATGGAGTGCACATGCCAAGAAAATTGCCAATTAGGGGAAGAGATGCAGAGACTAGCACTTCAACTGGAAGAGGTGGTGTGAGGAGCAGGGGAAGAGGCCAAAGAAGGGGCACTTCAATTGGACGAAGCGATGTGAGGGGTAGCGAAAGAGGCCAAGGAACTGGCAGGGGACGTGGTAGGAGCAATTTATGGTTCTCGAGCTAGTGTTGATGCTTGTCCCCTTCTGTCTTTTTAGTGCAACACATACTTAGTAACACGATGATGGGAATGTTTTGCTTGGATCCTATTTTCTTTCTTTAAAAATCTGAACCTATAACAATTTAATGGATGTTGGAACGCATGTTACCGAGTGATGTTCAATGTCAAGTTACTGTTCTTAGGTCATTATTATATTATGCAAACACTCATTGATATTTTTACCTTTTTGTCTTTAATTATTTACTATACAATATGGTTTGCTTTTAGAGCTTAAACATGCACAATTTTCTCGTGTTATTTCCTATTCCTGTTGAAGCCATTGTATCCAGAGTTAGGAAGCAGCTAAACTTGCACATCCTGCATTACAAAATACTACATACGAACTGGAAATTGATACTTGCCGTCCCCATTCAGGTAAACTCAATCAGTAATAACATCATATAAACCTTAGACTCAAGCCAGGTCAACAAAGTTGGGGCAAAGCACACTAATGAGTCAAAGAACCTGTGGTTAGGTGAAAGTTTTGGCTAAACATGTGGTTTTATGAAACTAATGACGATATACCAGGGCTAAGTGCAATTTCCTGAAAAATATAAAAGGGCAATTCACTTCTCAATGTATTTTATCCGTTATCATAGTAACTGAGGGAAAATCCTCGTGATGAGCCCATGTCCCAGCCGGGGGAGTACCAGGAGATGGCGGCATCGGTGGCACCGTCTTTCAAAGCCATCACGCTCACCCACGTCCGCTACCACTACAGCGACAAGCTCGGCCTCCTCCTCGTGTGGGTCTCCCTCTTCACTGTCTTCATCTCCCTCGGTGGCTTCGTCTCTCATTTCCTCTTTCGCCGTGAGCCCCAGGGCATCTGCTTTGTTGTAGGGCTCCTCGCCTCTTAGTTCCTCAACGAGCTCATCAAGCACTCGTTATATCTCCACAGATAATACAAAGAAAAAAAGAAAAATAAAAAAGAGGGGAAAAATCTACGTTAAGAAGCCAATATATTCTAAATGGTTTTTGGCTTATGGAAACCAGTAGCAACCACCGTTTGGAATGGGGCTATGGTGGTGATCAGTTGGGCTTAAAAGCTCATGGCTTATGACTGAAAACACTGTAACTGGCTGAAAAAAGCACTGTAGCTGACAGAGGCTTATTTAGCATAATTAAATTTAAAAAAATTAAAAAATATAAAAAATATGTTGCCCCAATATGTATAATACACACGAATACGGGAAAAAAACCGGCAAAAAAGCTCAACATGTTGGACCGAAATGGCGACAGAGGGGGGGTGAATGTTGCTTTCTAAAAAATTAAATTCGCCCTTCAAGTATCCACACTTATGCTTCTTCTCCAATAGCTATGGAAGGTATGAAGAAAGAAGATATGCACTACTGGAAGTCACAGCAACAAGGGTAAAACAGATCGAGAAAGAAACAGTCAAGAAAAAATAATTTCAGAGCAGGTCAGACTGCAAGCGGTAGTACCGCTGAGACGAGCGGTAGTACCTCTGGGCGGTAGTACCGCTGAGCCGAGCGGTAGTACCTTTGAGCGGTAGTACCTCTCGAGGAGCGGTAGTACCGCACGAAGAAACCAGCAAGCAGGAAACTGAAACCTGAAAAACTGAACTTCGGGTAGGACTGCAGCTCTTTGAAAATCAAGGCAAATGGAGGTTTTCTTTCATTCTTTTTGGCCCAAAGCATTACTACAACATATCAAATAGTAAGAGGACTTTGGGAAACAAAGAAACCACACCAAGGAACAAGAATTTCAGATTTGAGTAAAAATCTGAAATCTTGCAAGAACCAAGCCAAAAATCAAATTACTCCTCAACCTTTGATCCTTTGGCCATGAGACTTTGAGGATAGCTAATTAATAGCCATAGGTCTCTACATGCCAAGTTTCATCTATTCTCATGAAGGGAAACACGAAAATCATCGCAACCCTAAAAGAGGAAATGAAGAACAGAGGAGGCTCAAGAACTAAATCTGGAATCAAACTCGGTTTGCTCTTGGGATTAAATAAGCAAATGACTTTTGAGCATCCCCCATGTCATAGCAACTCATTTTGGCACTCCCCAACAACAAACAACAAGAAACCACGAAACTCAAAATCAAACCAAAAAGGAGAACGAAGGAAGAACAGAGAGCACGGGAGAAAACTTCAGATTTCCATTCATTGAAGCAAAAGGATTACAGAGGAGTCCCGATACGCATGGGCATTAGAACAAGAGGAATGATTACAAGACTCTCAATCCATCTCCTCACTCTCCCTCTCCATCCTCAAGATCACCAAGAGCTTCACATGCTTCTTGGGAGGAACACACAGAGAAGCTACGAAGGGGACAAGCTCTCAACAGAAGCCTGCCTCTTCTACCAACTAAAGCCCAAAGCAAAACTACCTCCTAAAGACTCTTTTGACCAAAGCAAACCCTAACTCTCTCCCAAAGCCATAGGGAGGCATGCAGCCCCCTCCACCTATTTATAGCGCTTGGCTAACGGGTCTCCACCCCGTTACGCCCGCTAAATCCGACGGAGCCCGCTCCCGCTTGTGCAGCCTTGCGAATTTACCGATTCGCCCCTCGTGCACCTTCCGGGAAGCTTCCGCGCTCCTTGTCGTCCACGACTCGCAACCATATCGAATCTCCGCCGTCTTTGACACATCCGACCGTTCTGACCTCGACACCTCCCTGTGTCTAGTCCGGTCACCTCGTGTCTCACCACGACTCCGCCTCGACGTCCTGCAGTCACACAGACAAGAAACACGTCACATAGCACCGCTCGATACATGAAAGCGTAAATAGCATAAGCACATCATACTTACTCATGACGAAGTCCAAACCTATCGAATCATCGGAATATGCAACCTAATCCCATACGACCAAGTTTGACCAAGTCCGACCGAGCCCGTTGCACCGCGCAACGACATGGTCCGACCACACAACCCAAACTCGACTATCCTAAACCTTTGTCAATTACTCATCATTCACATGGAGTCACGACCACATGGTCTCTCAATCCCCCCTTGATGAGTATATTGACAAACCCAAGAAAAAGCACAAAGTAGAGTTTGATTTGGAAAGACCAACATGGTCCAAAGAAGGAAAATGAAGCTAATGACCATGTCGACCGAAGGAACACTAGAGCAACAACTGAAAGAGCAAATTATTCTCCGAAGCTCTAGAATGTTCCCAAAAGACGTTTTCTCCTCTATTCTCCCCCTTTTGGCAATAAACACATCAAGGATGCAAAGGAGAGAATATGACATGACAAGGATGAAAATGGCTGAAGTTTGTTTATTCTAAGCATTTGGAGCCATGAGAATTATCCATAAGAACCATAAATAATTACACCATGCCATAACTCAATAAAAGGCTATCTAAATCATGACAGGTATGTATAAGCCAGCTAGAACATATTGATGAGTGATGACAATATGAAATGTAGTGCATTTTGTGAGTATGTCAAGTCATCAATAAACAAAGTCTAGCCAGAGATATCCAAGGATGATGCAGGCCATGTCAATAAGCTAAGCGAAACCAAGAAGCTACTAATGAGACTAATTAGAGTGCTATGCTCAAGAATGAAACAATGGTTCAAGTACTTGGTTCTTTTTGTGTAATTAAGCAAATTTAGCACATAAAACATTGTCTTTTTAAAGCTCATGGTCGTTTCCAACCCAATTTTTGTTATATGCTAGATCTCAAGCCTTATGCGACTACTCCAAGCAAGAAGCTTAAGAAGATAGTCTAGGTCATCCAAAACTCCCCCTGAGTTCATGCCTAGTGCAATGGCAAGCTGTCTCATGGGAAAGAATTGGTCAAATCAGTTTTTTCGCACAAAAGAGATCTTTTTACTTTTTAAACATGTTGTACCAACTCATGCTGCATCAGGAGACTAAAATAGCTCAATCTAAGGCTCAATAGAGATTCAACGCTCAACTCAGCCTATTTGACATGGCATGAATCATAAAAGGATAGCTCAAGAAAGACTAGACTCAAATGCTAGCATGACAAGTTTTAATGTAAATTGAGCAATTTTTAATTTATATCATGGCAAAAGCTAGTCTACACATATGAAGTCATGATAAAGCTAGCAAGTAAGCATAAGTCATGGCAAGATGTAAAGCATTGTAAACATGTCATAACAGGATAATAATCAAGGCTCAATGTAGTTATATTACAATGCAAAATGCTAAAATACAAGAAAATCCAGCTCCCCCTCAATATGTGATGCAACTTTTAGTTCAAGTTGAGTTATGTCAATATTAAGCTCCAGAAGCTCCCAAATGAACTCCCCCTGAACCAAAGCAATAAAATCGAGAAGCTGGCAAAGAAAACCAAACAGGCAGTCCTTAAAGCATAGACAAGATATAGAGACAACTATGGCTCAGACTGACTCTCATCTACCCCATATGACTCTAGGACTATCAACTAGTCATCTAACAGACTAAGGAGCAAACACGTACCCTGTCTACCCGAGAGTGGTCCAACCCTCGCTAGAACCTATAAGCAGTGAGTAAGCTCAACCTAGAGAGAAGAGAACAGCTAATAAGCAGCATCCTAGAATCACAAGATAAGAGTAAGAAGTCTAAGCAACTCGGCAAGAGAACCACTCTAACCTATGCTAGAAGGACTAAACCCAATGCACCCGTATTCAATGCAATCAGAAAAGGAGTAAGAGCATAATCAATATAATAAAGCAGTAAAGCACAAAGCTCCCACTCACAACAGTCCGTAAGGACAAACCACCCCAAGCTCTCCCCGCAGAGCTGAAAATCTCGAGCTATCCAAAGGCTTGGTGAAGATATCAGCCAACTGGTGGTCACTCTCTACAAACTAGAGCACAATGTCACCCTTGTAACATCCCTAAAGATATGATTTTGTAAAATGTGGAGCCCTTGAAACGCTTGGCAATTTATTCTATTCTTGATTTGGATTTCATGGTGTTTCTTCAAGATTTTTGGTTGAGGTTCCCAAAATTTGAAATAAAAAGAAAATATACAATTAAGGAAGCAATTTTAAATTTTAATTAAGAATCTGAAAAGATGATCCAGAAATAAGGAGGGAGGAACTAAAAATAAAATCAGGATTTTATATCAAAATAAGTGCAAAGAGTAAACCAAAAATAAAAAAGGAGAAAGGTGAAGCTAGGCCGGCTGAAATCGGCGCGGCCCAACTCCACCCTGCCGGCCCAGCCCCGCGTGCGTGCGCTCGCCCCCTGGCAAGCGGGCCCCGCCCCCGCACCCGCTCTCTCTCCCTGACCGCGGGCCCTTCCCGCCCACGCCTCCTTTCGCCGCTGCCAACAGGCCCGGCTTCGCCCGATTTCTCCCTCTGGCCGGTGGCCCTCCCGCGTCAGACCTTCTTCCTCCTTCGCCCGCGTGCGCTCGCGCCATCATGCGTCTGCGCAGCCCCTGCGCCGAGCGTCCCCGTGGCGTCCATGCCTCTGCCAGCCCTGCCGAGCCGTCCTGAAGTATGGCGCCACCGCCCGTGGTTTTCCTCCGCTCGTTCACACCGCTCGGCCGCGTGGCGCAAGTCCTCTGCGCCCGGCGCGTGCGCGGCGCAAAGCTGCAGCCGGCAGTGGGGAGAGTCCCGCTCCAAATCCCTCCGCGTCTCTGCCCGAGCGGCCACGCGCGGCCCCGGATTCCCGCTGCCCCGCCTGCTCCGCCGCCTGCCATCGCCGCCCCGAAGTGGCCGAACCAGCCCCGCCCGTTGCCAGCTTCACCCGGCCGCCTATAAAAGGGATTGAACCCTTCGTTGAGCTCCCCACACCTCCCTCGTCGCCCTCCAGCAGGTAATTGAACCCCCAAACACCATAGCCGCCGGCGAGCTCTTTTCTCTTCCAACTCCGGCGAGCTAACTCCCCGCTGTTCTGCTGCACCAGAGCCCAATTCCCTGCGCTAGGACCGTCTCTGGAGCGCCGCGAAGCTTCCACGACCTTCGTCTGAGCTTCCCGTCACCTGTAGTTCACCGTCGCCGAGAGCTTCTCGAGCCGCCGCCGCCGCTCGACGCCGACCCATCTCCGGACTTCCTCGGCTCCTGGCGATCGCGTGACTGTCTTCACAGTAGCCCGAGGATCGAATTTCGCCTCACCACCGGACCTCCCCGACACTCCCTCGCCGCCGTGACCACTGCCTTACCGCCGCCCTCGGCTTCCCCTGCCGGTCCCTCTAGCAGGTACCCTCAAAAGGGTTATCTACCCTTTATGGGTAGGCAACGCCTCCCCGCTCACTTGGCTAGCAGCGCTCGTCTCTTTCTCCCCCCAGTTCCCTCGGCCGCGCGCGTTCGAGCCCCCGGCTCCGCAGCGCGTCGAGGTTGAACTTTTCTTTTATTTTCACCTGACAGGTGGGCCCCACCTGTCAGTGACAGCCCGCCTGAGCGGTCCACCGACCACTGGCCCCACTGGTCAATGGCACAGAACCCTCACTGACATGTGGACCCCATTGAACAGTAGCTGGACCCACATATCAGTAGCATAGAAAGTAAATAAAATGGAAAATCAAAATAAAACTGAGGCTGACAGTGGACCTCACATGTCAGGATTTAGTAATTTTTGGATTTGACTGAAACAGAGAACTTTGACCGCTCATATCTTCTTCATATTAGCTCCAAATTGAATGAAACAAATTTGTAAATTCAAGATCTGTCTAATGGGACCGAAACCATGAATTTTTGAGTTCATTTGAATTTTTGACTGTGGATTGTATGATTTGCTAATTTTTATCCAAAAATTTTGCGCAACATATATAGTGTTCGAGGCCCAGCAAGAGGAGGCAGTAGACGACACCAGTCTCGACAGTCAAGACCCGGACACTAACGACCCAGGCGAGTCAACACTTTGATCATATTGAACCCAACATTTCAAAGCTATTTCCTTTTTAATTATCAACTTGCATGCTATTATTTCATGATATATGTTATGTTGATTTCAGCAAGTTAGTTAAATCCTGTTGTTGCTGTTGTGTATATTATTCTCCTTGCCAATCTTGGAAATGTGAACCTTGTCGCCATAGTAAGAATTAGCATATGATTTCACAAATTAAGTCCCTAATTATATGGCACGCTTAGGAATGTTAGATACTTGGGGTGACACTAATGCCCCAACAAATATTCTTTGAACTATTATGAACACAATGGGTAACTTATGGTGGGATGCCATAAGCCACATATGGTGCGATGTCATATGTATTGTTGGTGCGATGCCGACAATTAGCGTATGGTGCGATGTCATACGCCGCCCTTGGTGCGATGCCAAGAGGTAACTTATGGTGCGATGCCATAAGGTTAGTTGGTGTGATGCCAACAGCAAGCATATGGTGCGATGTCATATGCAACACTTAGTGCGATGCTAAGAATGGGATATGGTGTGATGCCATAAATATGGAAAACAATGATTACATGGATTATTACTACAAATGGTTTAAAAATGTGATTTCAAACCTGCTAGGTCATAGGGAATTTTAAGTAATTGTATTCAAAAGCACTCATTAGCAAACAAAATAGCCCTATGCCTTTCCATCGACAAGCCATGCATGTTATATATTTGCATTCTGTGTGTTGGCTTGCGGAGCACGGGGTTGGAGTGCTCACTCTCGCAAATATCAAACAGAGACAGGGACACAGGAGCACTATGAGCATGAAGAGGCTCCTACAAATGCGGGAGGAGGCGACGACAACAACTAGGACGCTTATTACGTATTTTGAAACATAGACAAGAGGACTAGATGGAGATTGTCTGCATATATATTATCCAATCTTGGGTATTATGCATGGAACACAATTACCCTCCGGTCACTTGCCTGTGGTAATGGTTTCACTTTTGCTACTATTTCGCTGCTTTAATGTGATGTAACTGTTAGCCAATGTGGCTTCTATGTGAACTATCGCCCAATATGGGAAGAGACCTTTATGGCATGTAATATTTTGCGATGTATGTGTATGATTCAGCAATGTTACTGTGTGCACTATCTACTGATCCAGGGAATAGTGCAATAAAACACAGTGGATTTGGATTGAAAAATCCGGGTCCGACAACCCTTCTCTACATGGTCTCTAAGGAAGTGATAGTGAATGTCAATATGCTTGGTCCGAGAATGCTGCACTGGGTTCTTAGCAATGATCGCAGAAGTGTTATCACAAAAGAGTGGAACACTGTCGATAACTAACCCAAAGTCCCGCAGGGTCGAGACCATCCAAAGCACCTGGCTACAGCAACTGGCTGCAGCAACATACTCGGCCTCTGCGGTGGACTGTGCAACATCGGACTGCTTCCTCGACAACTAGGAAACGAGAGAAGTGCCAATGAACTGGCAGGTGCCTGAAGTGCTCTTCCTATCTATCCTACAACCAGCAAAGTCTGCATCCGAGAAGGCTCTCAAGGAAAGACAGGATGAGGAAGAGTACCAGATACCATAGTCAATGGTAGCTCGAAGGTACCGAAGAATGCGCTTCACCGCCTGGCGGTGAGATACACGAGGAGAAGCCTGAAACCGAGTACAAAGACACACAGAGAAGTGTATGTCCGGTCTCGAGGCAGTGAGGTACAAAAGGGAGCCGATCATATTACGATACTCTTTCTGATCAACTGGCTCGCCGTCCTCATCTGGGTCGAGTGAAGCTTATGTAGCCATCGGAGTGGACACCGGCTTACCATCACTCATATCGAAGCGCTTCAGGAGGTCTCGAGTGTACTTGCCCTGATGCAAGAAAGTATCCTCCCGAGTCTGCTTAATTTGGAAGCCAAGAAAGAAACTCAACTCGCCCATCATGCTCATCTCAAATTCCGAGCTCATGACATCGAAAAACTGGAAAACGAGAGCATGGGAGGAGCCGTCAAAGATGATATCATCCACATAGATCTGGACGAGCAGAAGGTCAGTGCCATGCCGGCGAATGAACAAGGTCTTATATACTTTACCCATCTCAAAGCCATGACTCAACAGATAAGACTTAAGCCTCTCATACCAAGCTCGAGGGGCCTGCTTAAGTCCATACAATGCTTTGAAAAGCTTGTAGACATGATTTGGGTATTTAGGGTTTTCGAAACCTGAAGGTTGTCTCATATAGACTTCTTCCTCAATGAATCCATTAAGGAAGGCACTTTTGACGTCCATCTGGTAAAGCTTGAAACCCTTAGAAGCTGTAAAGGCAAGTAGGATTCTAATGGCCTCAAGTCTAGTTACAAGGGCAAAGGTCTCCTCGAAATCTAGACCCTCAACCTGGGAGAACCCTTGAGCTACCAGTCTAGCCTTGTTTTGAATAACCACATCATCCTCACTCTTGTTGTTCTTGAACACCCACTTAGTCCCAATGACATTGTGACCTCGTGGGGGCTCAACAAGCGACCAGACCTTGTTCCTCTCGAAATTTTCTAGCTCCTCATGCATGGCATTGACCCAAGACTCGTCAGACAGAGCATGACAAATGTCCTTGGGCTCAAAGGAGGCAACAAAGGCAGAATGGAGACAGAATTGAGACACGCCAGATTTCGAACGAGTAACTCGCTCAAACAGGTCTCCAATAATCTGCTCAGAAGGATGGTCTTTTTGAATGTGTCGAGGAGGTCCAGGATGAGATGAAGAAGTGGCATCTACCTCATGAGCAGAAGAGGTAGGAAAAGAGCCACTAGCTCCAGAGGAGGCAGAAGGCAAAGGCTGATCGCCTCGAGGTGCGGTGGAAGAAGGCACCTCAAGGGATAGACGAGGGACTGGATCAGGTAGACAACCCTCATCTCCATCATCTTCATCATCCACAAAGATGGGCTCGGACTGTTCTAAAGAACCTGAGATATCGGGCCTAGTCTCCGGACTGGCCTCGTCAAAGGTCACCTCACAAGTCTCTACCATTTTACTAGACTCGCAGTTCCAAACCCGATAAGCCCGCGAAGAAGTCGAGTAATCTAGAAAGATGCCATCACAAGAACGTGACTCGAACTTATCTAGGTTCCCGGACTTCAGAATAAAGTACTTGCAACCAAACACACGAAAATGAGATACACTGGGCTTTCGCCCATATCTCAACTCATAAGAAGTGCGGTGCAAGTGAGCCCGAAGAAAAACTCGATTGGAAACATGGCAAGCGGTAGCTATAGCCTCAGCCCAAAACTTCCGCGGTGTAGAGTACTCATCAAGCATCGTCCTAGCCATCTCGACCAAGGTACGGTTCTTCCTCTCCACGACGCCATTTTGCTGTGGGACGTACGGAGAAGAGAACTGGTGCTCTACACCCGTCTCATCACAGAACCTCTCAAAGTAGGAATTCTTGAACTCCGTGCCATTGTCACTGCAGATCGCTCGTAAGGCACCCGGGAGCTCAACAGAAAGCTTACTGAAAAGACCTCGAAAATGTGTAAACGTCTCATCCTTCGAGGCTAAGAAAAACACCCAAGAGTACCTCGAGAAGTCATCGACCACGACAAAAAATATACCACTTCCCTCCTGCTAACTGCACTCGAGCTGGTCTAACTGTGTCCATGTGGAGCAGCTGTCCCGGTGCATCGGTCATAGTAGCTGTGACCGGAGGGTGAGAAGCGGCAACCATCTTGCCGTGCCGGCAAGGAGCACAAACTAGATCTTTGACCATCTTGAGTTTCGGCAGACCACGAATGAGGTCGTGGCCGCTAACTCGGGTCAAATGGTCAAATCCAGTATGACTAAGTCTCATATGCCAGAAAGAAAGGTCGCGGGACTCAGAAGCAACTAAACACCTGAGAGGATCACCAGAAGACTCAGAAAAATCAGCACGAAAGATCCTCCCAAAATGAGAAATCCCGCAAACCAGACCACCCGAAGAATCAAGAATTTTACAAGCATTTTTCTTAAAGCTCACCTCGTAACCGTCATCAGTAAGCTGAGAGACTGAAAGCAAATTATACTGCAGCTTACTAACCAAGGCAACATCTCTCAAAATAAAAGAGTCATTTACGTGCACTGTACCTTTGGCGATGACGCGCACAGATGAAGCATCTCCGAAGGTGATCGTCTCATCACCTGGAGCACGGGCAAGGGAAGAAAACCAATGGGAGTCTCCGGTCATGTGTTGTGAACACCCAGAGTCTACAAGCCAAACCTTTCCCTTCCCTGCCCGGCAAATCTGAGTCAAACAGAGAGTAAAGTCTCAGTACTGGGGTAAATCAAGAGTGATTTTGGCACCCAATACTGAGTAACACGTCGAGCAGATGAAGTAGTCAAGCACGATTGACTTCTATCTACCCTACGCTCTCTGTCACTCAACAAGCCAGAAGGTCTGTGTGCAGACCCGAAGCTGTTGTTGGGCTTGACTGCTATAGAGGAGCGAGTCAAGACACCACTAACATGCTGATCACGACGTGGATAGCTATCTCGACAGGGAAAAAGAGATCTACCCTCAGGACGGCGGTAGTCACAACCAAAGGGAGCATGAGGACGAAAACCAGAAAACTCAGAAAAACCAAGTCCTCGATGCTGTCCAAAACCATCTGAAGCATCTGAAGCAAACCTAGGCCTCGTGTTGGTCTTAGGTGCACTCAAGGTCTGGGGCAGACCCTGAATGCGCCTAAGAGACTCAACACGGTCTCTACACGCGATCTTGGCGTGCCTGAAGCATCGATCGACTGAGTGTCCATCCTTCTGACAGAAGGTGCAGTGATACATCACCTTCTGAGAGGTAGAAGTAGCACGGGGAGGCTTAGCCTTCTGAGAGGCCGAAGCAGCAGGTGGAATTACCTTGCAGTCAGAAATCCCCTGGACAAAATCTGCTGACTTAAATTGGACTTTCTCGGTCCTGGGCTCAGTCTCTGTAACATCCTGAATTTCAGAGCCTTTTTGAAGTTTTCAAAATAAAATTCACCATTTGTATTTTTCTGGAATTAATTAAAGCTTAATTGGAATTGTTATTAATTAAAAGGATTTAATATGATTAAGTCAAACATTAACATTTACCCAAAATATTTTATTTGAGTTCCTTGAGTCTCAAGGAATTTTCTGGAATTTACTGGGAATTTTCTGGATTTATTTGCTATTTTCTAGAGCTAAAAAAGTATTATTTGAATTTCTGGAAAAAGAAAAGAATAAGAAAATCCTAAAAGCCAGGTGGGCCGAAGCCCACCCAGCTGGCCCAAGCGACGCCCGCACCCGCCTGGCCACGTGGCGAGCATCTGCCCCGCGCCCGCGCCCGCACTGCCCCGCCCGATGGCCGCCGCGTGTCGTCATCCCAGCCCGTTCGCTCCTCTCGCCCGCGCGCCATCCCGGCCGTTCGCCTCGTACGTGCCACCGACAGGTGGGGCCCACCTGTCAGCGCCGCTAACCCTAACCCTAATGGGCCGAGCCCACACGGCCGCCGCCGCCGCCCGGGTATTTATTGGCGCGGACCCCGAGGTTCGCCGCCCTCGCCGCCGCCTTCGCCGCCGTGCGCAGCCGCCGCCTCCTCCGCCGCTAGCCGCCGTGCGCCACCGCCTTCGCCGGGAGCTTCGCCGTCGTCCGCTGCCGGTGAGCCCCGTCGCCGGCCAGATCCGCTCGCCCGCCGCTCGGTCGCCGTCGCGCCCAGACCCGCGCCGCCGCCCGCCGCTCGTCGTTCGCCGCCGTTCAACGGAGGTCGCCGCCGCTCGTCGTTCGCCGCCGTTCAACGGAGGTCGCCGCCGCTCGTCGTTCGCCGCCGTTCAACGGAGGTCGCCGCCGCTCGTCGGAGTCCGCCGCCCGCCGCTCGTCGCCGGTCGACGCCGTCGCTTCCGCCGCCGTCCTTGCCGCCGTCGTTGCTGCCGCCGGTGAGCCTTCACCGCCGCCCGCACCCCCGCCGGCCAGACCCCGCCGCCCGGTCGCCCGCGCCGCCTCACCTCGGTCGCAACCCGCGCCGCCTCACCTCAGTGCAGACGCCAGCCGCGCCGCGCCCCTTCGCCTCCCCGTGGGCGCCGTCCACCGTGCACCGTGCCTCTGCCCGGTGGGACCCGCATGTCAGCCGTACCCCCGTGGATCATGCCCAGTCAGCCTTGCCCGTCAGCCCTAAGCCGACGTGTCAGCCTAGTCAGCAGCCCCGTCAGCGTGCCATGTCAGCCGCCCAGTCAGCATGCCCCGTCAGCCTCGGGCGCACACGTGTCGCCACGTGGCTGCCACGTCAGCCCTAGCCGCCGCGCCAGCCGCCCAGTCAGCCGCACTGTTCCGT
The DNA here is from genome assembly GCA_017311315.1 of Dendrocalamus latiflorus. NCBI lineage: Eukaryota > Viridiplantae > Streptophyta > Magnoliopsida > Poales > Poaceae > Dendrocalamus > Dendrocalamus latiflorus. The sequence continues at coordinate 14,819,523 of CM029652.1, read as the reverse complement.
GCGCCGAGCCCACCGTAGACTCAGCTTCCCGTGCGCCCGGTCCACAGCACAGTGCAATTTCCGAATTTCAGCCTTTTTCCTAAAACCAGATTTTCCAGAGCCCCGTTCTCCCTCGTCCTAGCTCCGATTGACCCGATTCTTTTTCCTAAATTCATCTAAAATTGAGCTCTACCTTTTGGTTCAGGTTTGAGAATTTTTGGAGTTCATTTGAATTTTATTTGAATTTATTTTTGTCTCTTCGTTTTGTTTTCCCTCTCGTTAGATCACGCGTTCGAGGGAGCCGCCGTTGGATTTGAAGATCAAGAACCGTCAACTGAGCAAGGCCAAGGCAAGTCGTGTCCTTTGATCATGTTGAACCCAGTTTGCAATCTATTATTTAAATATTTTGTTTTAAATTACATTGCATCGCTACTTTTATACAAACCTTGTAATTGGTAGTTATCACCTCAATTGAGTAATTTCCTCCTTGTTAAATTTGAATGCCATGATGCCATTGTCACCATAGGTTGGGAAACTTAGTAGTGATGCTATGTTACGATCACATTTGGGATGGCACGATTAGAATGCTTAATCATGCTTTTAGTATCGTTGGGTCTATCATCACATGTGTTAATTAATTTTGACTTAATGATATATTGGAACGTGGTGGTCAGCCACAGTTATAAAATTTGATTGCCATGACATGGGTAGTGTCATTGGTGTTGGTTATACAAAATGGTTTTCACTCGGGCGAATGATCGTGCAGTAAAGGGGGTGCAGGTTGCACATTGGGATGTGGATGCTTCGCATGGGTAACATTTAAGGACTTAACTTTGTGCGCCATTGATCTGAGCCTTACCGTGCAACCACATGTCCAGTATGGGATGGACCTGGCTGACTAATTTGTGATGTTTCAATTTTCGTTCCGTCATTAGGATGTCAGTGGGTGCCTTATACATTCCACGGGGCGCAAGAGGGGGCAATTATCGACTAGGGGGTTACCCTACTCGACGGCGAAACCTTAGCGAGGCGGAACTGGGTTGAAATTGAACATTCTAAAGGCCTTGTCATGATCTCCTTGCCGCACACCTAAGTGTGTAACTCGCGTGGCAATCCGGGATGATCATGTCTTGTGGGTAAAGTTGTACAACCTCTGCAGAGTGTAAACTGTTCGAATAGCCGCGTCCTCGGTCATGGACAATGCTCGGTGATTTCACACGAGGTATAGTTACTCTTGGAAAAATTGGTAACTGGACAGTGGATGGTTGATTCACTGTTGGTTTGGCATGTGGATGGGATATCCATAAGCGGGTGGGTTTAGCTTGTGGATGGGAGGTCCATAAGTAGTTTACTTCAATTCCTTTGATTATTCATTATTATTTTTATTTTTGCAATTCGCCTTCAATCTATTTATGGTAATTTCAAATACTGTTTATGCAAATTAACCCTTTCAGCCTTCCATTGGTAAGCCTTGCATATTATATTGCATCATTTGTTACAAACGGCTTGCTGAGTACCAATGTACTCACGGCTTTATGCCTATGTTGCTCAGTTGAGGATGAGGAGTACTACCAGCAGGAGGTTCCAGGAGGAGAGTGCTTCGACGACTACGCGTTCTAGGCTTCGCTCCCCACTCGATTGCCCGTGGGCATGTCGATTGGCCACTACGCTTTATTTTGGATTTTCCGCTGCTAAATTTTGTTAAGCCCATAAGGCTATTGAGATTGTAAGCCTGACCATAAGGTCTCACTTTTGGTTATTGATTAATAATTTGAGTTTCCCTTATTTAATATCGTGATTGTGGTGATGATTACCTCAATGTTTGACTGTGTGCACTAGCGTGATTCTGGACTAGTGCAGTATACACAGAGAGTCCGGATTTGCATATTCGGGTCTCTACAGTCTCGATCACACCTGGTGCTATGGGTCTGAGCACGGCAGGTGGATGCTCTCTCATGTCCTCATAGAAATCGTATCCTAGACCTTGATTAAATTTGCAAATCTTGGATTGGTCTAGAATAAGATAAAGCTTCTTCTTGCCTCCTACAAATCTCTCGAGAGTGTTCATAAGATACTGACACTCCCGAAAGAGAGAGGTGCAAGAAGAGCAGGGGAAGAAGAGACAACAGAAGGTAAGGGAGCAGAAGAAGAACCAACAGTAGAGGAAAGAATGGCTTGTGCACGCACAGCCGACTCTGAGGGGACAATCCTACTACTAGCAGGTTGGTTCACGTCACTAGGCGTCTCTACCTTACCCTGAGGCTTCTCCCCCTTCTCATCAATCACATCACAAGCTGAAAGTGGCTTCTCTAGAAGGTCCTTAGTTAGTTTCACACATTTCTCATCCAATGCAATCAAGTCAGATTTTAGTTTGTTACAATTAATGCATGGTGAGCTAACAGGATTCTTAGAAGCAGTTTGAGCCAATCTATTATTGTCATCAACTAATTCTTGAAACTGTTTGGAGACAACTTCAAGCTCAGCAGTAAGCTTGGGACAGTTCATACATGAAGCAATCGGCTCAAGAAGAAAAGCTTGTAGTTCTGCAATTTTATGATCTGCCCGTTTTAGGTTCATTTTCAGATTATTGCAATTTTCACATGTCTCGGGCAGATCAAGCAACATAGTATAAAGACCTCTAAAAGTATTGTCCTTATCCTCACATGAGGTGTAAGATGTAGTCTCAACAACAACAAATGAAACAGGAACTACCCTACTCATCTCAAGCTCAGCCAAGAGACTAATATTCTCCACCTTAACAAGATCAAGTTCAGAGGACAGACTATCATGCGAGGTCCTTAGTTTCTCCATGTCACCCAACAGAGCACAGCATGTATCACAATCATCACTAGAGGGAGCAGATGTAAGAGCAATAATCTCTAGTGACAATCTATCTACTTCCTTCTCTAACTCAGTACACCTAGCCCTAGCTCTAGCATGAAATCCACCTAGCTTAAGAAAAGCATGATTGAGCTGGTCGTAGGTGGGGCATACCTCGTCCGAGTCGGAGTACAGCTCGCTGTCGCTCAGTTCGCCCTCAAGGGCCATGAAGCACATGCCGGAGAAGTCGTCGCCGCCTTTGGGGTCTTGGTCACCCGTCCCGTCGTCGTCGCTCCATCCCTCCACCTCGCTGAGGTCGAGGTCGTCGAAGGCAGTGAGGATGCGATGGAATAGCTTCTTGGCTTTGCCAAGGTTGCGGAACTTCTTCTTGCCTTGAGGGTGCGCTGGAGGCTTCTTGTTGCGGTTCTTGTCGGTGTAGTCGTTCTTGCCCTTCTCCAGCTTGAGGCAGTTTGCACGAATGTGGTTGGGGCCACCACACTCGAAGCAAATCACGGGTCCTCCTCTCTTTCTGTCCCTCCTCCCCTTGTAAGCATGGGAGAATCTTTGAGCAAGGAGGGCCAGTTGCTCATCCGCGAGCTGCTCTAACTGATCATCAGTTATGTCGTAGAGAACAGCAAGGGAGAAACCGCAAGAAGACTCAGAAGAAAGACCAGAAGAAGAAACGGGATCGATGACCAAAGCCATCGACTGTGACTTCGACCTACGAGAGACAACGTCAATCTCGTGAGTCTTGAGGCACGAGTATAGCGCGTCAAGAGTCAAGGTCGAGAGGTCTGTCGTGTCTTTGATGATGGTCACTTTCATCTCCCAAACAAGTAGATCAAGTGCCGCGAGCATCTGACGAGCATTGTCCGAGTCGGGGTATATGAGACCGACCGCTCGGAGATTGCTCAAGATCTTGTGGAAACGTGCAAAGCACTCATCGAGGGACTCACCAGCAAGCATCTCGAATTTGTTGTATTCTCGCTTGAACTGGTCCTGTCGAACCATCTTGATCTGGGTGGTGCCCTCATGGTATGCGTCGAGGGTCACCCAGATATCGTAGGCGGATGACAGGTGAGAGATGCGATCGAATTCGCTTCTGCTCAAGCCCTGGATAATGATGTTCCTTGACTTCGCATTTGCCTCAACATCAGCCATGTTCCCAGCATTGATGTTCTCATCGGCAGGAACAACAAATCGCACCTTCACCTTCCGCCAGATGGCATACCCCTGAGCTTGGATGTATATCTCCATTCGGCTCTTCCAGAAAGGGTAATCGATGCCATCGAAAATGGGCGGCTTGGTGGAGTACTTGTCCGTCGCCATGGCTCTAGAGACCGGTTAAGATCTATGAATTAGAGCTAACCGGCTCTGATACCAATTGTTGGACCGAAATGGCGACAGAGGGGGGTGAATGTTGCTTTCTAAAAAATTAAATTCGCCCCTCAAGTATCCACACATATGCTTCTTCCACAATAGCTATGGAAGCTATGAAGAAAGAAGATATGCACTACTGAAAGTCACAGCAACAAGGATAAAACAGATCGAGAAAGAAACAGTCAAGAAAAAATAATTTCAGAGCAGGTCAGACTACAAGCGGTAGTACCGCTGAGACGAGCGGTAGTACCTCTGGGCGGTAGTACCGCTGAGCCGAGCGGTGGTACCTTTGAGCGGTAGTACCTCTCGAGGAGCGGTAGTACCGCACGAAGAAACTAGCAAGCAGGAAACTGAAACCTGAAAAACTGAACTTCGGGTAGGACTGCAGCTTTTCGAAAATCAAGGCAAATGGAGGTTTTCTTTCATTCTTTTTGGCCCAAAGCATTACTACAACATATCAAATAGTAAGAGGACTTTGGGAAACAAAGAAACCACACCAAGGAACAAGAATTTCAGATTTGAGTAAAAATCTGAAATCTTGCAAGAACCAAGCCAAAAATCAAATTACTCCTCAACCTTTGATCCTTTGGCCATGAGACTTTGAGGATAGCTAATTAATAGCCATAGGTCTCTGCATGCCAAGTTTCATCTATTCTCATGAAGGGAAACACGAAAATCATCGAAACCCTAAAAGAGGAAATGAAGAACAGAGGAGGCTCAAGAACTAAATCTGGAATCAAACTCGGTTTGCTCTTGGGATTAAATAAGCAAATGACTTTTGAGCATCCCCCATGTCATAGCAACTCATTTTGGCACTCCCCAACAACGAACAACAAGAAACCACGAAACTCAAAATCAAACCAAAAAGGAGAACGAAGGAAGAACAGAGAGCACGGGAGAAAACTTCAGATTTCCATTCATTGAAGCAAAAGGATTACAGAGGAGTCCCGATACGCATGGGCATTAGAACAAGAGGAATGATTACAAGACTCTCAATCCATCTCCTCACTCTCCCTCTCCATCCTCAAGATCACCAAGAGCTTCACATGCTTCTTGGGAGGAACACACAGAGAAGCTACGAAAGGGACAAGCTCTCAACAGAAGCCTGCCTCTTCTACCAACTAAAGCCCAAAGCAAAACTACCTCCTAAAGACTCTTTTGACCAAAGCAAACCCTAACTCTCTCCCAAAGCCATAGGGAGGCATGCAGCCCCCTCCACCTATTTATAGCGCTTGGCTAACGGGTCTCCACCCCGTTACGCCCGCTAAATCCGACGGAGCCCGCTCCCGCTTGTGCAGCCTTGCGAATTTACTGATTCGCCCCTCGTGCACCTTCCGGGAAGCTTCCGCGCTCCTTGTCGTCCACGACTCGCAACCATATCGAATCTCCGCCGTCTTTGACACATCCGACCGTTCTGACCTCGACACCTCCCTGTGTCTAGTCCGGTCACCTCGTGTCTCACCACGACTCCGCCTCAACGTCCTGCAGTCACACAGACAAGAAACACGTCACATAGCACCGCTCGATACATGAAAGCGTAAATAGCATAAGCACATCATACTTACTCATGACGAAGTCCAAACCTATCGAATCATCGGAATATGCAACCTAATCCCATACGACCAAGTTTGACCAAGTCCGACCGAGCCCGTTGCACCGCGCAACGATATGGTCCGACCACACAACCCAAACTCGACTATCCTAAACCTTTGTCAATTACTCATCATTCACATGGAGTCACGACCACATGGTCTGTCACAACAAAAAGCCAAAAGTTCAGAAAAAGACGAAATTTATGAATAGTGAAAAATAAGCCAGAAGCCAGAAGCTCAAGCCGAACCGAAATTTATGCATTACCTCCTCAATGAGTTTCGCAAGAGCAATATCTGAATTCTCGCATTTGCCCTTCAAGAATTCATTCTTCTTCTTAAGTTGCTTCATAGCTTCACAATCTGATCAAAAGATCACGCAATATTTTTATTCTGTAGACAGACAATTGACAATAATCAAAGCAGATACAGTGCTACTGAGCATGAACCCAGATGAGTTCTAGAACACCTTTTCGATCTCCGGCTTGTAAGTTTCAAAGACTTCATTGCTTTTTGACAGGGTCATCCTGAAAAAATATAACAGACAATTTTACATTTTCATCTACAGTCCACCATTAAAATGGATAAACTGCTTGAACAATATTACATGCTCATCTACTAGGGAAAATCCACCATTAAGCACGCACTGGCCATTCGGAACCAAGAGAAGGATAACTGCTGAAATCTTTGTCCATCAATAGCTAGCTGCAACCGCAGGTTCTTCTTAGTAGTGATAAGTTGAGAAACTTGCTCAGCATATGACTGCATTTGGATTTGTTCCTGAGCTGCTTTCTCTTGATGTTGTCGAATTTTCAGATAGGCACACTCAAGTTCCAGCATCTTCTCTTTCACCTATATATATCATAAGCCAATGAAAAATACAAGTTTACAGGAAGCACAACAAACAATATATAAAACTAAGCCTATCATGGTTGTAAACATATTGCAGATACTCATGAAGTTATTCTTTTTAGCTGTGGCTAATGGCTTTTGGTCCTAATGTGAGCGTTTATACAAACGAACCAAATACCGATAAGCCGTTTCGAAAAGGCTTTCCCGATAAGCCGCTTCAAAAAGGCGACGGAGAAGTCATTCTATTTGTTTATTTCGGGAAAGCCATAAGCCATATAAGCTGAAAAAAAGCGCCCATAACTATTATAGGATATATGTTGCATACCTGATGAACATATTTCTGCTGAGTGATATTATGTTGATCAACAAGGTCTTTGAGTTTACTTCTCAGCCTACAAAATAGCAACCATAAAATGTACCTCCACAAAAACAAGTTAAAAGGAACTAAAAATAAATTGGTGGTAAATGAAGAATATAAATATACCCATCACAGATGTAATGGAATTGCTAATAAAGGCGATTTCACTTAATGAAACTCTTAACATTGAAGATATGCCTAAGCTTAGTATCTTACAAATTGTTCTCTTCCAACTGAGAAATGCATTCATTTTTCTGCTCCTCAAGCTTGAGGCTCACATACTATAAAATATTGTGAATATATGAGAAATAAAAGCTAGAAAGTAGACATATAAGATAATGAAATAACAAGGAACACCAGTATGAGAAATCACAGTACGCCGCTGGAAGAGTCCTTTAGGTAAAACTTGCAAACCAGAAGGCTTATTAAGGGAGAGCTGACAAAATATTCCAGAGTTAATATTTCTAGTTCTGAATGCAATATGATTTTATGTGTGATTAGTAATTTTGACAAAAAGGAAATGCTGTAAATGCATATAAGATTCACAAGTCAATAAAGTTAAAAAGTTTAAGGTTGCACCTTTTGGTTTTGAAATATCATAGCAAACAATGGGCAGGCATAACCAAAGACAGGTAACCCTGGTTTACCCAAGATTGGCATATATATCAAAATTAGATGGGACTTGAAATTTGGAACTTGCCATATAGGGCTATGAAATGCTGAAAGGTGGATAGAAATGTCCAAGACAGTCTTTACTGCACAAATTTAGCAAGAATATCATGTTGATTTACATACCATGTTATCATCTTCATAAAGCACTTCAAGCAAATGTGGTGCGGATGGCTCCTGCCACGGTAGGTTTGATGATATACCAACTTAGAACCCTCCCTGCAAAACAGAGCTAACTTAGATGCATACCATATTACCATGGACTTCATTCAAAAGGTAAAGACAAACATGAAAGAAAACCGAAATTTCAAAAGATTTTGGATTTCTTGTTTGATTTCGATTTCTCCTAAACCTTTGCCTAATCTAGCTCAAATTCCAGTCATCCAAGCCCTAATTGCCCTGCTGCATTGTCTGCGCGCGCACTGTTCATCACCCGAAAAAATCCCACCACCGCCCGATTTTCTTCACGCTGCCGAGCCTTCTCGGTGCTTCCTCACCACTGTAACCTGGCAGGCAACCGTATCCTTCCTCTGACAGCCCTTGCCAGCTCCCCTTGACTCGCAGAGCGCCGACGGGACGGAATTCTCTTCCGCCGATATTTTTGCCGCCACCCTCTCCTGGCCGACCTCCCTGAACCGCAATCTTTGACCGCCGCATTGCCACGCCTAAGACCGCCAGTACTCCTCCCTTAACCACCCATGCTCTCTCGACCGTGTCACACGCCGCCGCCGCCATTACCCATCCCCGCGCCGAATTGTCTCCCCGCTCTATTTAAAGCCCCGAGCTCCCCTTGAGAGGTGCATCAACGCCCGATGAGCCACCCAACACTCCCAATCAAGCCCTCGGCCAAAGCATTGCCGACGACCATAGGAAAATCCCACCCAAAGTGAGCCAAATTTCAAATCTTATTGTTTAGCCCATCATTCCTTGATTGCTTTCGCCAATAGCTACCCCTTGACCCCAGAAACACCCTCGAACCATTGCCCTAGCTCCCCGAGCTTCCCTCTTCTCTGCCACCGAAGCCCACCGCTCGGCCATGGCACCATGCCATGGACAGCTCACTAGGGGTCTCCCCAACCCAAACCGCCACCACTCAAGCCACCCTAACCACCCCTAGATGGGTAAATGGCCACCAATTGCAAGGATGATCGCCCCTGTAGCTCCTGTGTTGTCAAAAACTGTTCCGAGCTTTTGTCCTTGCCACCAATGAACGCCGACTCCCTGCCCCCGTCGACCCCAAAAAGGACTCTCCACATCACTAGGAATCCAACCATAGCCTCCGATTCCGTCGTAGATCACCTAGCTCCGCTCAATGCTGCCACGCCTTTGCTCTATTTTCGGCATAACGCGTGCACGTGGATGGGGAAGATGAACAGTAATGAGCGAGTACTGTTCATCTGACCCGTTAGCTATTTAACCGGATAGTCAAGCCCGTTAGTAAATAGTGTCGAACAAGTCATGAACATCGAATGCCCGCAAGGAACAGTAAACCCGATCCGTTACTATTCACCAAACCCAAAAATATAAAATATACCCATTTCGATCGTTTCAAGCCCGCCGATCCATCTCTCAGCTTCGTTTCCTCGTATTAGACACCTATAAACCCAAAACCTATTTTATTCGACTTTTTTGATTTTATTTCTTTATTTGATTTCTTTGTTTCTAGCTTAATCCTTCAAGCATGGAATTGAATTATTTACTTTTGCTTTACGTTAGCTTCCGACATTGAAGTTCGAGCAGACCAGGAAGGAGAAGCCTAAGATCAAACATAAGAATCAGAAGAATACGAAATTGTCTGGATAAGTGCTTCAGATTCTCTTCCAAGGAGAAATGTCATGCAAAATGTGATTGTTCACATGTCAGCGTACGTTTACAATTTATTCACCTATCCTTGGGGGGCAGTATTCAAAGTTCTAAACACCTCAAAAATATCAAGAGTGTACATACAGATATGCTATGACGCATAATGGTCATTGCTACAAACACTGATTCCTACAGTTCCAGAATCATCACCCTAAGGCCTTAGCTATGTATAGCTGGTGACTGACGAAGCATAAAGTTCTGATGATAAAGCTGGAGTTTCCTCCATCTCAACACTTGACAGTATCAAACAGAACTCGTGACAAGACAAGATGAAGAAACTAGCTTCAAGCCATTTCAAACTCCTTTCCTTCTTATTTTTCATTGGGTCTGGGGATCTTCTTGTAGTCATAGTTGTTTATGTCCACCTTCTGCTGCAAAGCCTATAATACAAGGCTCATCAATCAATCTAACTATGACTAATGACAAACCTCTCATCAAAGCAGTCATGCTTTACATATGAACACAGCATTACCTTCAGTTCGTCCTCTAGTGAGAGCTTCTTAGGCTTATAGGCCCCTTCCAGCGGTCCTGTTCGGCTCAGAGCTTTTGTTGTCTCTACGACCTCCCATTCTATATCCTCTTTTTCCTTTGTTACTTCTTTGCTGCAAAAATTCAAATGAACTGGCACTGTCAAATAGGTGAAACAAAGAAATGACGAATGAGTAAATGCAATTTATACACTGATTAGCACGGTTGATTTAGGCAAGTGCAGAACAGGTGAAATGATTTACCTGCCCTGTATGAGATGAGCAAGCCCAACCGCACCAAAAACTGTCAAAGAAATGAGCGGCAACCCATATCGAACAAATGGATGTTTTCGTCCCCATCGTTTGAACTGTGAGGCTTGTTGAACAATCTTAGCAGTTGGTTCCACCGGACCAACTTTCTGAGTTGTATTCATGGCAGAAATTCACCTTTGCAGTATAGCTACTGAAAGAAAAAAGAAGTTATTAAAATGGAGCATCTTCAAGTTAACAACTGTTAATGATAGGGAATATCAGGGAGAAAGATAGGTTCTTGCACAGTAATATTCAACTGTAAAATTGTTCTAGTGTAAATACATTCACTCATGTTGTCAGTTATTAGCATTTACAAGCTAATTTATCTTGTGTAAGATTGAATTACGCTTTTATTTACATGCATATAAGCAGAAGGGACTTCATAGTTACTTCAGCAATAAGCATCGAATTATTCACAGCACTCGAATAAAATGTTACAACCGAGACAGAACACAATAACATAATACGAGAAAAACCTTATTATAATTTTCAGTATAAGATGTGCAGTTGTGCATATAACAGATACAAGAATGTATAGTTACACCATTACCATGTAAAGACTAATTGTCAGAGAAACATTGTAGTCTCGTTCTTGTAATACAAGCAGAAATTGTTGGCATCAAACTAGCTAGAAAGAAACTTTCAGCAGTAACATATCATTAAATATGGAATTGGACAATAACACTTTTAGCATATTTTCACAACAATAGCTAACGGCATGGTGTCCATGGGTCACATTTTTGTGGTCAACACGTTAATTGGAGTCTAACTTGTTATGCTTGTGCTGTTTTTGTTGAGCAATTCTACTTGGGGGTAACTAGGTTTGCACCATTCTGAGCATTGTCATAGTTATTGGTGAGTCATCACAATGTTGGCAACCTGAAATTGTTGAAGAACCTATTGGCTATGTGATGAACGACACTGGCTAATTGACAGTTCAGGTAGAAAGTGCACAACAATACGAAGATGCGGATTATTCTGAAAATTTCAAGACATGGGATTATAAATTCAAGAGCACAGGAGTACACAACAAAAAGGATGGAATATTGTACTATATACTAAGTTCAATAACATTGCAGGGGAACAGTGTTCTAAAAATCAGGTCTAGGTGCCGCCTAGGTGCTCGGTGGCCCCCCTACACCATGATTTTGACCTAATCAGCCGGCTGGGTGGTAGGTGGTCAAATCCGGTCCTGGGCAGAGCTCAGTGTGGCGGCCTGGGCGCCCCCCCCCCCTCCCCATGCCACCGCTCGGTCCCACCACCAATTGACCTTGCCACTGGTCGATCCCGCCTCCCCCGCCGCCTAATTGACGTCTCCCGCCGATGAAATGGAGCTCCTCTGCTCCAGCAAGTCAGCTTCAAGGAGTCAAAGGTTAGTTTGCCTCCTTAGTCCTTAGGGCTGGTCTCTCTCACGTGTGTAGGCCTTATAGGCTATGGTGGGCTGCCTCCCACTCTATTCCCTTCTTTTATTTTTCTTTTCCCGACGTATTCCTCACTAGGGCAGGCTGCCGCCGTTGCCCATATCCTCCTCCTCCACCCCTGCTGTCCACTATATCTTTCTCCACCACCATCTTTGCCCTACCTGCAAGTCGGCTGCTTATGCGGGCTAGGCGCTAGGCCTAGGCACGGGTTTGCCGCCCAGCAAGCACCCAACTCCTTTTTTAACACTGGTACACGGGTTTTCTGTGTGCTCAGAAAGAGGGAAAGTAGGATAGGCTTTTTGAGCGGTTAGAATTTTATTGGCAAGCCTGTTGAATCCTGAAGAAAAAAGAGTTGTGTATTTGGGTGGCTACTTGCTGCTTTTCTCGTTTATCAGGCAAGGAGGAGTTCTCTGAAGTTGGATATATACAGAAAGTTTACAAATGCATTGGCGGTTTCTGTGAAAGCTTCAGTTGCCTGGACTGGTTATGAGGTGTGTAAATTTCACTATATTATACATCCGTAGTGAAGATTGTGCCTATATGAGAACAATGTGCAGCATGCCTTCTGCCTAAAAGAGAACAATCTACTGCCACTGTCCATTAAGTTTCTATATGCTTTATTAACATCCAAGTACTCTGTTATCATAGTAAGGTTCCAAAAGTGTGCCTTCAGAATGAAAAGAAAAGTTGATCAATGGAAATAGGCTCCTTCTTTATTCATGTGCAGACACATCTTTGGTTGTTATATTTTCATCATTTTTAAAAATTCAGGTTGTTCTGTGTAATTCTTTATTTCTTTTCAATATTTTCCCAATGAAATGCATCAAACATTTTTAGGAAATATCGCCACCAACATTTCTTCGTTACAGTCCACTGTTTTATCCATCTTGATACAACATCACTTCCTTAGGTTCCAAGTCTGAACATCAACTTGCCTAAACTTGTAAACAATTTTACTTTAAAGAAGTTTAAATTATCTGCAATAATTGCAAATTTGCAATAACAAGTTTCATATGATGTTATCTTACGTGACATTGGATCTAAATTTGTACAAACAAGAATGGTTTTGCTAATAGAAGATTGTGAAAAGTATTGTCAATAGATTGCAATGACTCATTGGCGATAATAGTGATTTTTCTACTGTTTTTAGACAATTTTTCTACTGTTGTTGGTTTTGATGAGATTTGATTTTAGTTGAGGACATTATTTTCAATCGATATCTACATTAGTGAGATTTCTCTCAATCCCATGAATATATGCTTAAGGTCAACATGTATGTTGAAGTAGAAATACTCCGGTTAAGTTTAACTGAAACAAATGTAAGCGGTGCTGCGGCTGCGGAGTTCATACCTGCCCTGCCCTTAATCAAGCGGACAATCTTTGTGCATTCTCTTTCTTCAACTTTTCGCACTCTCAAACCTGTTGTGCCTGTGCGAGGCCGCGGCCGCAGCGCCTGTGCTCGCCTTGCGTTGCCGCCCGCCCGCCCGCGACACCGCCCGCCGCGCGCTCTCGCGCGACGCCTCAGCCGGTCCCCTTCTCCCCTCGATCGTGTGCTAGGGTTCTCGGCTGTTTGACTCCTTGCGTTTTGTGGTGTGGGTGCGGAGTTGCCTCGTGGCTCTCATCATCTCATCCCTGGACTGGACCCTCCTCACTCTTCTCCTCGGGCCCAAAACGTGATAGCCCTGGCCCAGCGCCCCCACCTGCCCAAAACCTCACTCCTCTCCTCTGCCTGGCTGCGCCCTCGCGCCTCCGTTGTTCTTCTCCATCTCCAGGAGCCGCAGGAAGCAGGCGCGCCGGCGGCGGGCGGGGAGCGCGTAGAGAGAGGTGAGCATCGAGTCGAAGGCCGAGCGCGAGAGACATGTGGCCATCGAAGAAGAAAGGAACAGGGGAGAAGGTTTCGTAGCCACATGGATACGTGGGATCGGACGGTTACCAGCAGTCCAGTCCAGTCTTGGAGAAAAATTCCAAATATGACGCATCGAACAATCTGCAACCCCCTGGCTGACCAGCCCCTGATGCCACAGGCAACGACGCGAGTAACACCTATCGAGATTAACCGCATCATATTATTTTGTAGTTAGCGACCAAGAACAAAAGGCTGTCTCTGCACAGCTAAGAGCTCTAAGCCAATCATCAGACTGCAGTGCGAGAAAAATGTCTGAAACTCCATAGAATGTAAGGGCGTCGCACTATGATGGTTAACCAAGCAGGAGGTGTGCATCAATTTTGAGGACTTTTTGTACATGGAAGTGAACAAGCATATTCAGTGCAGCCTCCTACTCGCTTGTACTCAAGCAATAGGAGCAGCTCGGTCCACCTGCAGTCAGCATTGTCCGATGAGCGGCGAAGAGTAGCCTATCTTTCTGTGAGGTCTTTGTTTAGTAGTAACGTCTTGTATCTATACTGATGATCCTGAAGCTGAATGTGATCAGGCCAAGCCTGATGTGTCTTGCTCCTGTTCTGTAACCTTTTCAGATGCTGCTGTTTCTTCGCTGAACTCTGAGGTCACTTCACTGGAATCTGGCACAGGATGGATAGGGCCCTGGGGAATGCCGAACAGGGTGGAGAATATCTGCCTATGGCATTCGTCGCAGAAACAGAAGTAGGAGAAGTGGCCTTCATCAAGAAGCTTGTGCACTGTGGCTCCTGGGACAACCCGCCGGACATATTCTGTCACTGACGGTGGCACCACCCGATCATCCATCCCCTATTAAGATAAATGGAGGTTCAGGGCTACAGGAAGACATCAGCAACATGGGAATGCAAAACATATAATCTGAGGAAAAGATCATGAAGCAACATATTGCACACTAGCAGTTTATTGTGTCCAATCATAACACATGGTGCTGATTTCTGTATAATAGACTAATGGTGTCCATTTATCAATTCTCATGCCAGTTTGAGATTCATTTTTAGTACATATGCAACTCATTCTCGTTATTATCCTAAATCGTGCAACCCAAGACCATTTCAGCTATAGTAAACTGCAAATGCATCCTCTTCCCTGTGCTGTTATTATTCATTTTTCAAGCAAAATTTACTAGTGCGATTATATAGCCAACCAAAGTTGTTTTGAAAGGTTAAATTTCGCATGTATGGACCTCGATCAATGATGACAATGAACAAAAAATCCATATTTGATAAATTCATATGATAGACAGCTAGAGGGCACCATTTAAATGATATCCTTACCCTTTCATTTGTGAGCTACCGAACTATGGCTGGAGTAACTAAAATATGTTTTCTTTTCTACTAACTACTGCCATGAATATGTCTCAATTCAAAATCATTAAATCATTTTTAGCAAACAGACTACGAACCTGCCATATGTGTATCGGGCCCAGAAATCCCACCCACTCTCGTTCAGCCTGGTTGAATAGAGACTTGATCAATTCAAATAATCCATGGTCCTCTTTCTTCTGCATTTGAATGTCGGACAAGCTGAAACCCCAGTCAGATACTTGCAGCACAGCTTCCTCTACAAATGGTTGTGCATCTCCCTGGCGCACAGACTCTGCAACATCCTTTTCCCAGAATGCATTGAACATAGGACCTTCCAGTAATGTTTTGTCCTGAATAATGCACAAAGGATTAGTATTTGGCATGAAAAAGGGTTAATGCTCAAGCTTGGGAAATCACCCTTTGTTTCAGGCTTCGTCAAAGGAATGACTAATAGGCATAAGGATTCTTATATTATCATCAAGAAGCATTGGACAAATCAGTTCCTAGCACTTTCATGCAGCAAAATAATGCTGAGGATGTTGCTGTCCTTTGTGGTAGTACAGGGACAAAATAATAGATGTTGGGGGATAACTCAGAGGGTGCTTGCAGTGCAGGCATGAAATACCAATGGCAATGACACTTTACTCAAGAGCTCAAGCACATCTGTTCTATCCATACAATCTAAAATGATAGCCAAACAAGTTTATTAGCACATTAATTGAGTCTTATATTGGGTAAATAGGATCACTGGAGAGTCGAAACACATTTTTTTTAAAAAAATGGTGATATTAAAATTTTCTATTTAGATCAGAAGTTTCTCTTTTCCTAACTACAACTCATTGCCAACTTTTTCTTGTATCAGCGTCTGAGGTACAAGATACCACACCACACAATGTATACATCCTGCATCTGGTTCACCTATATATATGAGGCAGGGATAGTATAGCAAATAATGGTACCAGCCCCTATCGTTCCAAAACAGCATCCCAGAGTTAGCATTGGCACCTTAAGATAGTACATAGCACTGATAAAAACATACCTTCTTCCCCAATGATAGTGACAACCAACTCTCAGGCTGCCCTTGCTTTCCAGAAAGGAAGCTTCGGTGATAAAAGAGGGGTAGTAATGATGGAAACCTCCGAGCTAAAATGTGCATTAGTTTCCGTTTAGTTGACCACCTATCCCATGTTTTACGCCTTTCATCCTTGGTCATCTTGGAGTCATACGGATTTGCCATAGGTGCGAACATTGCTGCACCTGGATTCAGGGCAATATGTCATCCATGAGCATTCAATCAAATATTTATGTTCTTGGAATACACACCCAAAAATGATTTTGACTGAACAGAACTACAGCTTAAGATGAAGTAGAGAATGGTAATAAACATGGAACTAAGAACAGTCATTACTAAGTCTTGACCAAATTATGGTTCCAAAGAGGAACAGGTATATGGTTTTCCGCATTAGAAGCATCTCCAAATGCACCTGTCCTTAAAAAATGAAAAAACATAATATTTTCCTTAAACAAATTTAGATGATGCTTGGTCATCTGATTCAATAGAACATAAGCATTCCATTCTTATCAAGCCAAAAAGGTGATAATTGTCTTTAACCCATAAGTCATGTAGGTAACAACTTGCCTGAATGTAAACCATGGCCAACATTAGGGCCTATTCTTTTTGGCTGAAGCATATGGCTTTTAGCTGCGGCTTGTAGCTTTCAGGTTATTCATGCTAGAGATTACAGAGTAATAGAAACTCACGTGCGGTTTTTGCCGATATAAATGAAGTCGGTACAGTATGTAATACAATTAACTAGTAGACTCTATTTTGAAAAGATACTCCGTTTAAAAGTTAGTTACTGTAGAAAAGCTGAAAAGCAGCTTTTAGAAGCTGAAAAAAATAGGCCCTTAGTGTATTAAGTCTGAAAGCATTTCTAGAAATGAGTCTTTAAATGTCCATAAGCATAAGAAAGGTATGATAGAAGATACTCACAGGAAGAAAAATAGCCCTACCTACTGTGATATCAGCATCACAACCAATTTGTCAAAGTAAGGGGAGCATGTATGTACTATGTAGAACAGGGCAAGACTATAAATAGAACGATTCAAAAGAACATAGAAAAGCATCCAAGGTAGGTTACCTGCCACTCGGTCAGGAATGTAGTGAAGAGCACTCCAAGCATGCATGCCACCTCCAGAATAGCCCACAACCCAGAACTTGTCCACAATCATGAGGGCATCAGCCAGATGAAGCATGTCTAGTGCAGAAGAATTGAGATTTCGGCTTGGATGAGGATCACTTTCACCAAAACCAGGAAGATCATAGGTCACAAGTCGTGCCCCAAATTCCTCTAGGAGAGATGTGCTGATTCCAGGGATTCCTGAATAAGAACGAACAAGGTGGATCAAATATGCACCATGGGAGATGTCAATAGAATAATCCAGAAATATTGCAACAGTTGTTCTTACCTGCCAATCTTGATGAAAGAAAAGAATGGGGAGCAATCAGTGAAAATCTTGCCCTATCAGCTGACACTCCTTGTTCTTCATAAGCCAGATGCCGTCCATCAGGAAGTTGAATTCTTGTAGCGCTTGAGGGGCTTATGTAAAGTTTCTTTGGTTGCTCTACTGGAGTTTCATCACCACTCCCTACACCCAATACTGCAGAGAAAATATTGTCGTTAATTAAGCAATCAAAGTAGGAGCAATGCATTTATTCCTACATGTACAACTATTCTGCTGATGAATGAGCCACTTCATACAAGAGACTTATTTGGTGCATTGGCAAAATGATTGTGCAATGTGAAACGAGTAGGTTGGATATATAAGCATTTGCGATGGCACTGCTGGATAGATATTTTACATCCTTTATGGTCGCCTATGAGCTACTGGAAGGCCATGCTGCTAAGACTAAGAGGATAACACGAATGAAGTCACCATAAATTTAGAAAAAATAAATTCCCTAATGTTGAGACATTGAACAACACCAGCCACTTGGCAAGTAAGAAGCTTTATGTTTACACCGAAACCAGAATGCTACAATAATCCATTAGAAATTAGTAATAACGTCAATACAGCCAACATAAACAACTAGGTTGAGTCGATAGTGAAACAATTGACTGCCCATAACATTAGCCATTCGGTTGACTCATCAGATCAAACAGAATTTCAAAATACTCGTCGACCACTGTGTATTGCAGTGCCTTTCCACCTCGTCAACACAATGTTACCCATGGATCCCACATTCGAAAATTTCCCGACGCATATATTACACTTTAACCAATTATAGCGCAACATTTCCAAAAAAAGCGCGTCAAGAATGAGAGAGATTGATTTCCAAATTCAAAGCAAAACCCTCGCGAAAATGACTCATTTTCCATAGCTATTCCGTTAGATCCATCCCCTCAAATGAGCAAATACACGCGCATGGTGCGCGGCGACACAAATCACACTACACGCTCAGCCGGAGGCAGAAACACACGCGCGAGGTAGAAAAGAGCGGTGGATGAGAGATCAGCGGCGGTTACCGAGGAGCGTGACGAATGCGACGGAGGCAACGACGAGCCAGCACCTCACGGGGTCGCGGTCCTCGGGGAGGTACTCGTTCATGAAGCTGAGGCGCTTCCCCACAGCCGCCGCCGGCCGCCGGAGCCGCCGAGCGAGCTCGCTGTCCTCGGCGCCGGCGAGGCTCTGCGCGGTGACGTCCCACAGCCCGCGCCCCAGCTCCCGCAGCATCTCCGCCGTCGACTCCGCGAACCCCCTCACCTGCTGTGCCCACCCTTCCTCCACCTTCCCCTCCTCCTCCTCCTCCTCCCCGTACCACGCGCCCCCCACCGCCGCCACATTCTCCGCCGCAGCCGGCGCCGCGTCCCCGCTGCCGCCGGGGAGGTGGACGCCCGTGTCGCCGACTAGCGGGGCCAGCTCCTCGTGCCACGTCATCGTCTCCGCCGCCGCCATCTCGCCGCCACGACGCCGATCACTTGGTGCGTAAGTGCCCCCCGTGTGGTGGTGTGCGCGCCGCGTTTGGTGGGTGTAAGAGAGTTCCGCTCCGAGCGAGGAGCGGTGAGACGGAGAAGAGGGGTTGAAATGGAGTCGAATTGAAAAGGAAAGGCTACTCTACCCCCGAAGCCTTGCCATGTTCTAGCTTTCAATCTGAGAGTTAACTAACAATGGCCTATTTGAAACAGAGAAATAGAAAAAAAAACATAGAAATATGGTAGAGTATAAAGTAAAAACCCACATGATTTCAAAACACAGAAATGGAAAAAAATAGATATTTAGATCAAAAGGAAATTTTGAATTGCATACTAGGGAGAGAGCAATGGGAAGGGAGTGCGTTCTGGAGCAAGCACTTATTTCCTTTGGGTCAGACTGTATGTTTTTCCCCTTTGAAATGCACAAGATACACTCTCTTTCCTAAGGAACATGCAAACCTTTGATCCAAACGCACACAGAGTAAAACTTTCCAAAGGAATGCTAGAATCTAGGCCCTGTTTGGAATGCGGGAATTTTTCCCGATTCCTGCGGGAATTGAACTGTTTCCTGCAAAATTCCTGCAAAATTCCTATGAAATTCCTCTGTTCCAAACAGGCCCTAAAATTCCTGTGAAAAACCTTTGATTCAAACAGGCCCTAAACAAGATATTTTTACCTCTCTCAACTATTAATATCATTTATTTTATAGTAATGCTAGCGTTTGGACTTCTGATCCGGATGCTAGCTCTGAACGCTTGGCTGTAATATTTTGTAGCCATATTTGCAACATTTTTTGTCCATATTTGCAACAAAAAACAAAGAACGGTGTGAGTATTCCCATCCGTAACATTTCTCGTCCATGTCTACAACATTTGTCAGCAATATATGCAACCAAAAAAAATAAAGAACGATGCGAGTATTCGCATTGTACGCTCTGATGTAACATTCTTGTGTGCAACAGTTTTAATCACCGTATACAACAAAAATATATGATACAAAAGACGATGTTACATACAGAAAATAAAAATATTGCAACAAAAATATGGACGAAAAATATTACAAACATAAGCAAAAAATATTGTAACTTGGTGAAAAATGTTACAACCGAGCGTCTGGAGCTAGCGCTCGGATCGAACGTCCGGACACTAGTATTTCCCTTTTGTTTTACCCCTAAGACTGATGAAAGATGATTTTAGCTAGCGTGGTATTTACGTGGACAAATTTTGTTGCCATGGTGTCCTGCCACGTGCACATGTACAGCTGAGTCAGCAAAACATTCTTCCATTTTTTCCCTTTTCCTTCTCCTCTTCTTTCTTTTCCTTCTTCCTCTTGAGCACCTGCTTCCTCCTCCTAAGCAAGAGCAACGAGCTCTTCATGACACCGGTCGATGAGAAAGGAGGAAGAGGCCGAGGACTACGTCAGTAGCTCTGTTTCAACTGGATCCGAACTAGCATCCCCAAATCTGCATCATTGCCTCCCCAGCCGCGCACCACCTACGGCTGGGAGCAGATCTGGCCGGTGACAGTGGTAGTGGAGCTCACGGTGGCTGAGGACGACATCGATGGTGGAGCTTGCAGTGATAGTAATGCAATAAATCTGGTTGGCGACGGTAGTAGCGAAACTCGTGGTGGCTGAGGACAGCACTGATGGTAGAGCTATGCTTGGGGCCTCTCCTTTCCGTGACCGACTAGTGAGGAAGCAAGAGGAGGCCATGGACGACGCAGTGGCTCAGCTCCGACCCAGATCCTTGCGCGCCTCCTTCCTAGCCAAGAGCTACAACATGACCTCCCTTGGCCGCGAGCTGACTAGGCCACATGCTCATCCATCGGGACCTAGGGGATGGCACTGGGAGTTGCGCCATCTCTGCGATGGTCGCTAGGAGTAGCGAGCGAATCTGGGGGGAGGCTGAATGGGAGAGGCGACCATGGTCGTTGGGAGAGAGAGAAAAGAGGAAGAAGATGAAAAGAGGAGAAAGAAGGTGCTCTGTGATAATGACATATGAGCCCACCATTTTTTTAAAAAATTATTTGTTCATTCTACTGACCGGACTACTTACGTGTCAAAACTCTAAATCGAAAATCGGCTTATATGTCAAAAACACTTCCATGTTGGTGCTACGTCAGCTAAAAACATATTCAATCAACCTCAAGGGACCAATGGCTTAGTTCTTTTGGACTTATGCGTATGTTTTGGCTTCCATTTTTACAGTAACTCGCAGTTAAAATAAACGATGCATTTTTTCAAGGCGGGGTCTACCGATAAATTGCAATACAAACTGTACCAAGTTCAGTTGTACTGGCTAAAATCATATGCAACTATTTTCTTTTGCGTACTGCTTCTCACGAATAGGCCAGAATTCAAAACCACAGTCATAAGCCTCAGCCTAAAAAACCCACCCAATATATTCAGTATTGTGATGTGAGGGTTTGTACTTTGAGGTTAAAATTTTGAGTTTTTATAGGAGTTTAAAGGGTAAAGTAGACTTATTCCAATTGAAAATTTTATGGGTGATGAGTGTGGCCCACTAGGAGGTACGTGTATGTGTTTGGGTGGTTTCTCTGGATGGTTGTTCTAGGGTTGCTTTCTTCTCAACGAGCGTCCACTGGTCTACAGTCTACTACATTGTAGCACATGAGGGTTGACGGCAACTGCCTTTAATGGACAGTTGGATTGACAGACAATTGTCTATGGGTATGGTTTCATTTGTACCAACGAAGCTTTAGTACTATACTGTTGATCCTATTTTGTAGCTATTCTTAAATAGAAAAGTGGAGAGACTACTGTATGTAAAATATAAAAGTGAATTGTTTTAAAAATCTAGTCATAGTTCAATAATCGATACTTTTCTTTCATTTGTTTTCCTTTGCGTGAAGATTACACATATTCCTTAAAGAAAAAAACATTAGACACCGTTGAAGCGTGACTTCTATTTCTATAATTATCCTTTTGCAGCATTATTTAGGCCCTGTTTGTTTCCACTTAAGAT
Organism: Dendrocalamus latiflorus; assembly: GCA_017311315.1. Lineage (NCBI taxonomy): Eukaryota > Viridiplantae > Streptophyta > Magnoliopsida > Poales > Poaceae > Dendrocalamus > Dendrocalamus latiflorus. The sequence continues at coordinate 14,797,631 of CM029652.1, read as the reverse complement.
TATTATAATCTAGCTTATAATCATAAGTGGAAACAAACAGCTCAGATTATAAGGTAACTTATTATAATCTAATAGCCCAGATTATTGTAATCTAATAAGCTCAAAAAAGGAGCTTATTTCAGCTTATAGATCCACCTTTTATCGTAATGACCATAAAACTTTAGGAATATTACCCACATTTGCCATTCATCTATCCCCCAACTCCCGTACCTCTCTCTCAAGGGCATTGTGGTCTTTAAACATTCGAATACAACAATCCATAACTCTGATAATCCAGGCTGCCAAACACCTGACAGCTTATTTCCCACCAACTTATTATAAGTTAGCTTATATAATCCCCCACCTATAAGCTAGATTATAATAATCTTAAGTGGAAACAAACAGGGCCTTAGAATCTTTTATAGTATAGTTGAAAATTTATTTTTAAATAATAGCCATGCGCTTCGTTTTTTAAATGTTGTTTAAAGATAACCAAATGCCTCTGGAATACACGTATTCACTTAACTTCCCATTTCCTTTAGTTTTTGCTTTCGCTTGAAGATACCATAAAGTTAAATTATTGTTTAGAATCTTTTGCTTGCAGATACTAACAAAAATGCCTGTGGAGCTACAAACATTTTGCAATATCTTTTTTATCATAATCATTTGCTTTCCTATTCCTTAGTTTTTCTTTGTGTGGAGATATTATAAAGTTAAATTATTGTTGTGGTGACCTACTTGGGAATGATTAGACAATTGGAGCTACAACAAAGTGAAAGAAGAACCAACAAATATGTATCAGACTAAAAAATATGTTGTTTATTAAAATCATAGGAAGAAATAAGATATTGGGATCATCGGAAAAAGATATTGTTATAACAAGTTACTAACGAACGGTTTTGTAATATCCGTGATATCCAACATTTTCTAAGCGAAACACACCTGTCAGACTGTGAGGCTTTCCGAGTTTCCGTGTAAAAAGAGCGTGTCGTCCTAGCATAAACGCAACGGCGGCGCAAACCGACGCGCGGACGGGGGCGGTCGCAACGGGTGGACCGGGCTGGCGGAGGCCGACCGCCACCGGCCCCAGTCTCCCTCTCCCTCGGACCCACATCCCGGGCATCCCCATCCGCGGCTGCCAACGGGCCCCACTCCAGTGCGCCGCAGCAGCAGCACGGGCCACAGCTGCCTCCGCCGTACAGAGGATCCGAGCCACCCACGCGCGCGTACTGGTTACGCTTCGGGCAGGTGCGTGGCCGTGGTGGGCGCCCACCGTCCGGTGGCCCCCAGTTCGGCGCGCGATCGTGCTGTGCGTGGCGCGTCCACGGGAAGCGATGGGTTGCTCTTGGATCTTGGGCGGTGGGGTCTTCGCAGGGGGCGGTTTCCCTTTCCTGCGTTCGAGATTTAGGCCCGGTTTGGCACAGCTCCACCATTAGCTCCTTGGAGCTATTTGGAGCTGTTTTGTGCCAAACGGGGTAAAGCAAAATAGCTCCACCCAAGGAGCTCCTTAAAATCTGCTGAGACAAAAATAGCTCCACCCAAGGAGCTGAAAAAAGTAGCTTCACTTGGCTCCACTTGTGAAGCCAAAAAAAACAGCTCCACTTGTGAAGAGGAGCCCTGCCAAACAGGGCCTTAGGCTCTGTTGGCATAACTCCACCATCAGTTTCTGAAGCTGTTTAAAGTTGTTTTGTGCCAAACAGAGGCCCCGTTTGACACAGCTCCACCACCAGCTCCTTGGAGCTGTTTGGAGCTGTTTTGTACCAAACGGGGTAAAGCAAAATAGCTCCACCCAAGGAGCTCCTTAAAATCTGCTGAGACAAAAGTAACTCCACCCAAGGAGCTGAAAAAAGTAGCTTCACTTGGCTCCACTTGTGAAGTAAAAAAAACAGCTCCACTTGTGAAGAGGAGCCCTGCCAAACAGGGCCAGAGTACAACAAAATAGCTTCACCTAAGGAGTTCCTTAAAACCCGCTGAGACAAAAATAGCTCCACCCAAGGAGCTGAAAAAAGTAGCTTCATCCTGCTCCACTTGTGAAGTAAAAAAAACAGCTCCACTTGTGAAGTGGAGCCGTGCCAAACGGGGCCTTATAATGGAGCACTAGCATAGTACGAGTAGAGTAGCACTTGCTGCTTTAAGGCCATGCGATATCGGTTGACTGATATCGGGTCCTTTTTAGTTTCAATTTATACTTTTTAATTTTTGAGTTGTTTATGAAAAAGAGTATAGAGTAACATATTTTAATTGATATAAATGAAGTCGATACAGTGTGCACTATAATTAACTTATAGATTACACTTTAAAAAGACATTCTGTTTGAAAACTAGTTACTGTAGAAAAGTTGAAAAATAGTTTTTAGAAGCTGAAAAAAGAAGCTAATTTTTTTTTGGTTACAATCGATAATTTTTGGTTGAAAATGATTGATGAAAGAAGTAATTTTAGAAGGAGAGCGTAAATGGTAGAGAAAGCAAGGTAGAGATATGTACGTGAGACAAGAGCGAGAGGAGTTGGTTGCGTAATGCATCTGTAACCTATACCTTATCTTCGGAGTGAGACCGAGAAAAGTGACAAAACTACTATAAAAAGTCAGATATTTATTTTAACTTTGATTTCTTCAAAGACAAAACAGCAATTCACCCTAATTTTAGAAAGGAACCAACGAACCTTTTTTTTTTGTCCAACTGGCACGTCGCGTCTTGATAAAGTTATTTGCGTGGCTGGTTGGTTGTTGCTCGTCCGACGTGGCCGAACGTGACCGAGGTGGTCGAGAGGCGTGGAGGCGTTGTTGGATCGGCCGGCTGGAGCTGGATATGAAGTGTATGGTTCCGGGGCTACTGTGGACGCTACAGGAGACTCACCGGAGACAGGAGGCAAACGTTCTCACATGCATGATCATAGCCAAGCCTTTTTCTTTTGTTTAGAAGACGAGAACACGCCAGAGGAGCTCGCATATCTTTTATTTAAAGAAAAAGTGTGTGCGCGTGACCTCATGGCCTTAAACCATTATCTCTGCCGCTAGTGAAAAACGAGATGATAACGCTTTTCGCACATTTCGCGTGTGTCATATTGAGAATTTCTGACGTTTCGCATTCACATGTACAATGAAGTATTCATTAAGAAAAGAAGAATAACGTTGCAACAAGGTGTGAATAAAAATGAAGGGAGAATCACTCACTACCATGTGCCAGAGAGGAAGCTGGGTTCTAGCAGCATATTCGGGTAAAATGATTGTAAGACACATCCTTCAAGAGGGTCACTTTTCGAATTGGATCGATGATTTTTTTATGATGACGTTGGAATTCGAAAAAAAAGGATTTGGGTATGAAATAATAAACACAATGATATTTTGCTCATGGCACGTTACTATTTGTCTATTTGACACATTTAAGTAGTAGTTTTCGGATGCTTGATGAGCCCTCACAATTATTCCCGTCGCCTTCTAGAAACAGAGGGTGAGTTGTATAAGACGAGGAAAGAAGGCATCCAAGAAACCATGGGGTCGCCGATGAGTGGTGAGCTGAGCTCTTAATTTAGAGAAAAGGATTACCCATCCAATGAAGCCATCAGTCAGGATAAGGTGACATGTAAATAATAACAACCTCAGCAAACCGACAGCGTAGAACACGCCCGGGCGTTGGATGGTTGACAAAAGCCACGAGAGGCATGATGGAACATGGTGATGCTGCCAAAATACACCTACTAATTTTATATGTGCTCCTATTTTTCTTGTGCGCAAATTATTATCATTACTATTATAAAAGAACGAGTTGGTGATCGTACGTCCGTTCTCCTCCCATCGTCCTATTCTTTTAACTTCTCATCACTCTCCACTTCTCAATAGATTAAAGCAACTCTCTTTCATAGCATGATTATTTATACATCCAATAAATTTCGTTGTAACGTATGAACACATGACTAGTAAGCATGATGGAACATGGTGATGCTGCCAAAATACACCCTACTAATTTTATATGTGCTCCTATTTTCCTTGTGTGCAGATTATTATAGACTACAAAGAAGAGCTTTGTGTGTGTGATGGGACCATAGCTGGTAAGGGTGTACATGAACGTGCGTCGGCCAATTTGCAGGAGAAGGGGGTGAGCCATGTGTGCGTTCGGGTGTATCTCTTTACAATTGAGTCAGGAGATCAAGATGAGTATGGTTAGATTTCAATAGGAACCAGAAGCCTAGAAGGAATCCAAGGGAGCATCAGGCGTATAGGCAAAAACCAGAAAAGAGATAGAGAGGCAATTCTATTTAAGAGGAAATCAATCCAGGAGATCAGTGCACAGTGGCGAATCCACCGTGGGTGCTTGTGGGTGCTCGAGCACCCCCTCCTCCCACCGTGGAAGAAGACCCGGCCGGCGGTCGCCCGGAGGTTGAACTGTTGAACGTCGGGCGTCGCCGTGTGACCGTGTCGGAGGATGAGCCCAGTCGCCAGAACTCGGCATGTGGGCAGGCCAGGCCTAGTCGGTGTCTTAAGGCCCAGCACCCTAGCCGACCCAAATCAATGGCGAATCCTAGCCCAAAACCCCAACAGAACAGTCAACACTCAACACTCAATAGTAGATACGAGATAAGGTCGAGAAGATGAATAGTTGAGGCCCTCAATAGTAGACCTGGCCCTCAATGGGGAAGCCCCCCTAAGCATTGCTCACCTAACATCTCCACTACCATACTCTCATCTCATTGTTTGGTCTGTAACCACAACAGGTTCCTTGGGTTGGAGCATTGTCTGTGTATGCTCTTAGCTTAGAGCTCTGCTATTCTAAGATATTGGTTGTAAAAATATTCCTTTTCAAGAGATTGGCTGTAAAAATATTTCTTTTCAAGAGATTAGCTATAAAAACATTCCTTTTCAAGTGAAATGGACATCCAAAATTTACTCAAGTGAGTTGTGCTATGAATCCCCTCATGCGCTTTTGATTTTCTTGGCTTTCTTATTTGAATTTCTCTTCTCTTGAGTTTTTTTGGTGCTAAGGACGTGCAAGAGGAGGAGATGTCTCTTGGAGACAAGATTCCAACCATCTAGGCACGATCTAGAGGAAGTTCTTGAGAAAACCCGGTTTTTTTGCTTGATTTGGGCTAAAAGTGTGATTTCTTGATTTGATAGTGTTTGAGTTGATTTCTTTGATAATCTAACTTGTTGTGACATGTGGGAATATATCTAGACCATCTTGGTCATCATCCACCCACGAGCAAGTTGTATTCATGAATTTCGATTTTGACTTGGTTTTGAGGAAACCATCCAATAAACTGAAAAAAGGTTTCAGCTTTGGCCATAATTTTCATGATCGTTTATTAGAATAGGTTCACAATACCCTGAAGATGATCCCTACAAAGTTTCATATCATTTGGATTTATGGATCAAAAGTTACATCAAATTTGGTTTTTGAAGCTCTACTAAAAGGCTCTGTTCATCGTCTGTTTTCTCTGGATTTTCGACCACGTTCAGACCTTCAACCACATTGTCTCTTTTCGACCACATTGGGTTTTCGGTCACTCACTGTTCGTCGATCTCATTGGTCGTATTCTGACCTAATTCGATCACATCAGTTTTAGACCACTCGTTGACCTTCGACCACATTAATTTCGACCACGTTGATTTGACCTTCGATCATGCTGGTTTTGACCATGTTGATTTTCGATCACATTGGTTTTCGACCACTCGAGTCAAATTTCGACCACATTGGCCTTCGACTATGTTGGCTTTGACCATGTTGATTTCAACCATGTTGCTTTTCGACCACTCTTTGGTCATTGATCACTCAAGTCGAATTTTGACCATGTTGGATTTTGACAACGTTGATTTTCGACTACGTCGATTTTTGACCGCTTTTTGGTTGTCGACCACTAGAGTCAAATTCTGACCATGTTGATTTCCGATTGGTAGTCGAAATCCGACCACGTTGATTTCTGGCTAATAGTCTAATTCCAACCATGGTGTTTCGTCGATCAGGTTGCGCTCAAATTTGTGGGACTTTCAACCATGTAGTCAAAATTTGACCACGTTGTTTTTCTGACTATTTTTGCTCAGCTCTGAGAATATCTGGTTTTCCAGTGAGATTGCTATCCTATCTTCATACCTTTGTAGCTATTGAAGTACATAATAAGTGAATACTTGTAGGAAAATTTTAAGGCACTATTCACCCTCTCTGTTGCCTATCTAGTCCTACGAAGTCCTTTGTAAAACCGATGGTTTCTCATAAAACCTAAGCGATTATTTCCTTCTATTTGGTACGTGGAGTTCTTTGGGCAGATTATTTTGAGTTGTGCGTGCGTGTTAGAGTCAACTAGGGATGTGTGTATGCCTAATGGCCAAGAGTATGTGCTATGTAAACATATAGTTGAATTATGAATTAAAACACGTGTGTGTTGGTCTTTGGCCTTTAAGGTTTATTCTTGTTCTACGTGTGTTCTTGTGAATCCTAATCTATGATTTTATCTTAGAGCAACTCCAAGAGTCTTGTTAAAATAGAGACACCCATAATGTATTTTGAAGAGTCATCCCAACCTTTTTTTATATTTTGTTCCTCCAACTCTAGCAGACTCTCTATTTTAGCTATCTTTGAATACAGGGGCACATATATGTGCCGTGAATTGTCATCGCGGCACATAGCATGTGCCAGCTTTCATTAGGAAATAAAGGCACATATAACTGTCGTGGTTATCTATGTGCCCTCGAAAAGCATTCCAAGGCACTTACTTAGATACAAGGGCAAAATATATGTGTCGTTTATATTGGTCTGTACTGTAGTGTTTTACACATCACAAGCTTGCGGCGCAAACGAATGTCAGTGGAGCAAACGAAGAATGGGATGCGACCCGCCGGGAGCTTGCGGGGCCGGCCGGGCACCACCGGGCGCGCGGGGAGGGTCGGGCGCCGCCAGGACCACGCAGAGGCGTGCGGGCGCCTCCAATCCTGCGCCCGCAGGGGGGAGGGGGGAAAGGGCGCCGCGGGAGGCTTCGACGCGGGGGAGGTCCGCGCGGGAGGGGCGCGAGAGGGAGGGATTCCGCGTGGGAAGACGACCGACTAGCGCGGGAAAATGGAAAAATGAGCGGGAGGAAAGCAGCTAGCGAGCCGTGATGCCTCGCCAGGTTTCGCGAGCGAGACGGTGGAATTCGGCTCCACTGCAAAATAGATAACAGGATAAAAGAGCTGTTGGAGGGTGTTTTTCCTTAGGTCATTTAATTTGGAGAAAAAATTCAAGATAAAGAGTCTCTTGGAGATGCTCTTAGCATGTTGGTTCCTATTATGGTGTAGATATTTGCCCGCTGATATTTGATCTATATTTCTTGATTGTGTCCTATGTTATGTACGGAAGTAAAATTATCTATCATAGTACGAAAAGCATCCTATAATTCATGCTATATTTATGTTTGACTATTCTACCATCGTAAAAAAAAGATAATCTTGGATTTAATCTATCTCGAGATTTAATCTACGTCACATGATCATGTGTTTGGTAGCTAAGGGCCATACGACCGTTCCATGATCTTCTGGATCTTGAATGGTGGTGGTGGTTAGTGCTTAATAGCGACGTCTTCCCCGAAGTTAACCATAATGTCGTATTGCTGTGGATGAATGGTCCCCAAGATTCTAGTCTCCTGAAATGTACAACCATGCAAAATCAACCCTCATATGTCCTGAGCCAAACATCTCCAAATCAAATTTGTAGCATGCTAAGAAATATGTAAGCACTATCTTCAATCACAAAAGGAAGTTGTTTTGAGTTACTCAAAGCATTATAAACTTTGTCGATGAATATTTGGATTAGACGTATGAAATCTATGTGCGTGGATTTGTCTCAAAAGGTACATTCATAATATTATAATTTCATTATATATATATATATATATATATATATATATATATATATATATATATATATATATATATATATATATATATATATATATATATATATATATATATATATATTGTAACGCCCCCATTTCCAGGGGCGCGTACGGACACGGCACACCGTAACTATTCACGCATGAACAGTTATGGAATGTCGCGCAAGAGTATACCATTGCATGCTTACAACAAAAGTCCAGCATATATTTAACATAAGGATTAACATCCAGTTTTGACAGCGGGGCGTGCAAGCCCAAAGTATAAATACATTACAAAAGACTTCCAGAATCCGCTTCGAGCGCGGCGAAGACCTAAAGCCAAGGATCCTCGTCGAAGAAGAGATCCTCCGGGACTTCCTCAACGGGGAGACTTCCACCTTCGTCTTGATCCTCTAAAGAGATGATTAAGCAAGCCGTGAGCCAAACAACCGGCTCAGCAAATCCCAAAGGGATCCTAACTTACCACATGCACGGAATAACAAAGGAAGGGAGTAAACTTGGTTTATTACATTTGGTGGATGCAGTTTTATTTGCAAATATTTTATAAAATGGACCCAAAACTACTTCTCAAGATCGGGGCGGAGGGAGGTGCTGGGCGAGGGGAAAGGCGGGGTCGGGGCGGCGCCAACGCGGGAGGGAGAGCGGGAGGCGCCGGGAGGAGGGAAAAGCGGAATCGGGCGAGGCGCCAAACAAGGGAGGAGGCAGCATCGCCCAGAAAGGAAAGCGGAGAGAGGGGAGACTTTCCTGAAAAGGAAAGTTTCAGATTTTCACTCAAAATTCAGCAAAAATTTTGGAAATTTTATTTTGAATTTTTGCAGGGCTTTTCAACCTACCCCCCTTAAAAGAATCTCGACCCCGAGATTAACTTGGTCCAGGGAGTAAGTTGGGGAAATCTTGCAGCAAGTTTGACTCTCGTTCCCAAGTTGACTCTTCAGGTGTATGATTCTTCCATTGTACTCTGTAAAACATGACGTTCTTGTTTCTGAGCTGCCTCTCTGTCATCTCAAGTATTTGTAGTGGTTCTTCAGCATATGTGCAGTCATCTTGCAATTCAATATCTGACAATGGCACTTCATCTGTTGGCTGGCGTAGACACTTCCGAAGCTGGGATACGTGGAACACGTTGTGAATTCTGGATAAGTTGGGTGGAAACTGCACTTGATAAGCTACTTCCCCAACTCTTCCAATTATCTGAAACGGTCCCACATACCTTGGTGCTAATTTGCCTTTGACTTGAAATCTCTTGACTATTTTGAATGGGGTGACTTTGATGTAGACATAATCTCCAACTTCGAAACTCAAGTCTTTCCTGCGGTTATCTGCATAGTTCTTCTGTCGGTCTTGCGCCATCTTCAGTCTGTCTCTGACAATTCTGATATGCGCTTCTGCATCCTGAGCAATCTGGGGGCCAATAAGTTGTCGTTCTCCTGTTTCTGTCCAGTTCAGTGGGGTCCTGCATTTTCTGCCATAAAGTGCTTCAAATGGTGCCATCTGGATGCTGGCTTGATAGCTGTTGTTATATGAGAACTGAGCAAATGGTAGGCAGGTATTCCACGCGGCTCCATACACAATAACACAAGCTCTTAGCATATCTTTCAAGATCTGATTGGTTCTCTCCGTCTGGCCATCTGTCTGAGGGTGATATGCTGAACTGAAATTCAGATCGGTGCCCATAGCTTCATGTAATTTCTCCCAAAACTTGGATGTAAACTGTGCTCCTCTGTCTGACACAATTTTCTTCAGAACTCCATGCAGTGTCACAATTCTTGTCAAATACAGCTCGGCAAGCTTATCCTTCCCATAGGTTTGCTTGATCGGGAGGAAGTGAGCCACCTTGGTCAATCTATCAACAATGACCCAGATAGCATCATACCCCTCACGAGTCTTGGGAAGTCCAGTAATGAAATCCATGCCGATACTATCCCACTTCCATTCGGGTATTGGCAAAGGCTGCAACAATCCCGATGGTTTTTGGTGGTCTATCTTGATCTGCTGGCAGACATCACACTTAGCTACATATTCTGCCACTTCTTTCTTCATCTGGTTCCACCAATATTGTTTCTTCAAGTCTTGGTGCATTTTGGTGCTTCCTGGATGAATTGAAAATTGAGAGGAATGGGCTTCAGCTAAGATCAACTCTCTCAACTCCTTCTTGTCGGGTATGCAATAGCGACCACGGAAGGTAAGGATCCCATGCTCGTCTATCGCATACTCTGACGAATTTTCTTCTTGAATATCCTTTTTCAGTTTTTGAATCTCTTCATCTTCATCTTGCGCTGCCTTAATCTGATCTGTCAGTAGCGGTTGAATCTCTAGTGCTGCTTCTTCACCTTGTTCTGTGATCACCAAATTCAGCTGTAATATATCTCTCTGCAACTCTGGTGGGTACTCTGACCGACTGCCTTTGCTTGGACGAGCCTTGCGGCTAAGGGCATCAGCAACTACATTTGCCTTGCCTGGGTGATATTGGAGATCAACATCATTGTCTTTAATCAATTCTAGCCATCTGCGCTGTCTCATATTCAACTCTGGCTGGGTGAATAAATACTTCAAACTCTTGTGATCTGAGAATATCTCACACCGTTTCCCTAGCAGGTAGTGCCGCCAAATTTTTAGTGCATGCACCACGGCTGCTAGCTCTAAATCGTGTGTGGGGTAGTTTTCTTTGTGTGGCTTCAGCTGTCTTGAGGCATAGGCAACAACTTTTCCATCTTGCATAAGTACACATCCCAAACCTTGCTTTGAGGCATCGCAGTAAATTTGGAACTCTTTCTCCGGGTTAGGCAAAATCAATACTGGCGTGGTTGTCAACTTGGTCTTCAACAGCTGAAAACTCTCTTCACAAGCATCTGTCCATGTGAAGGGCTTGTCCTTCTTCAGCAGTTGAGTGAGTGGACGAGATATCTTCGAGAACCCTTTTATGAATCGACGATAATAACCCGCCAATCCAAGAAAGCTCCTCACTTCTGTCACTGTCTTGGGTTGTTTCCATTCCATGACTGCTGAAATCTTTTCTGGATCGACTTTGACTCCATCTTCTGATATAATATGACCCAAGAAAGCAACTTCTTTTAGCCAGAAACTGCACTTGTCAAACTTCGCATACAATTGATGTTCTCTCAGTCTTGTCAATACCATATGCAAATGCTGTTTGTGCTCTTCTTCACTCTTGGAGTATATCAGAATATCATCAATGAAAACAATCACGAATCGATCCAATTGGTCCATATGCACCAGGTTCATAAGATTCATGAAATACGCTGGCGCATTGGTCAAACCAAAGGGTACGACCGTGAACTCAAACAATCCATATCTGGTAATGAAGGCTGTCTTCTCTCGATCTTGCTCTCGGATCTTGAGCTGATGATAACCCGAGCGCAAGTCGATCTTGGAGAATACTTTGGCACCCTTGAGTTGATCAAACAGGTCATCAATCCTTGGAAGGGGATACTTGTTCTTGATTGTGACAGCATTCAAACCTCTGTAGTCGACACACATTCTTAACTCTCCATTCTTCTTCTTCACGAACAGAACTGGGGCTGACCACGGTGAAGTACTTGGTCGAATGAATTCTTTTTCTTGTAATTCATCTAACTGCTTCTTTAGCTCTTTCAACTCACTGGCTGACATTCTGTACTGGTGTTTGGCAATTGGCTTGGTGCCTGGTACCAATTCTATTGCAAGTTCTACTTGCCTGTCAGGGGGTCTTCCTGGCAATTCTTCTGGGAATACATCAGGATACTCTTGTACTATTGGCACTTGGTCAGGTGTGGCAGCTATCATGTTGATCATACGTTTCTTAGCATCTTTCAGCACTTTCCGGTCTGTTTCTACTACCACTCTCTGACCTTCAGGGTTGACCAGGGATACTGTTTTGATCTCACAATCTACCTTGCCTTTGTTTTTGGATAGCCAGTTCATGCCCAAAATGGCATCTAACCCTGACATATCTAGCTGCAGCAAATCTGCCCTAAAATCTACCCCTTGGATTTTTATGTTAAGTCCCGCACACCCACTGTGGGACTCCATTCTAACCCCAGGGGTTTCAACCACATAAGGTCTTGGCAAAGTAACAGAAGGCAACTGATTTCTTGAAGCAAAACTCTTCGAAATAAATGAATGCGTTGCACCAGGATCGAACAAAACCAATGTAGGTATGGAGTTGATTGGAAACATACCAGCAATGATATCGCTAGCTCCAGCTGCGTCTTCTGCTGACACATGGTTCACCCTCGCATAGAAGGTGGATCTGGTGCGGCCTCTACCTCTGCCTGTAGATGTGAAGTTGGCTGTGCCTGCTGGAGATTGGGGTCCTGCTGCCTTGATCTGCAGATAGCCTCCCTTGGGAGTGCTAGAGCTTGACTGTGTCTTGTTTTCTTGCTGCTGCTGATTCTGGACTTGCAATCTTGCAGCATCTGATGGCAAGTTCTTTCGGGGACATTGATCTCTGTAGTGCCCAATTTCTCCGCAATGGAAGCATGCATTCGATCTCCGTGGGCAGCTACTAGCCAGGTGATTCCCACCACAAGTGGGACACTTAAGAGCCAATGGTAGAGGGGAAGCATACTGCTGGGTCTGGCCGGATTGGTTCTTCGGCATCATCACATACTGCCGTGAGGATGGGGATCGGTACGAGGAAGATCCCGATGTCTTGGCTCATTGTGCATGGTGTGAAGATGACTGTGATTTATGGACAGCCTTGCGCTTCCTATAATCTTCCATTTCACCCCTAGCCTCTTCTGAAGTGATTAAGCTATCAACCATGTCATTCAAGTCTTTGAACTTCAAAGCTGAAATATGAAACCTCAAGGATTGCTGCAATCCTGCACGAAACTTGCTCATTTTCTTGTCTTCATTGTCAACATCCTCGGGGGCAAATCTGGAGAGGTGGTTGAACTGGTGCAAATACTCCATTACAGTACGACCACCTTGTTTAAGCGCCAAAAATTCCCGGCGCTTTGCTTCCATAATGCCATCAGGGATGTGCGCCTTACGGAATGCCTTGGAAAAATCTTCCCAACTAATCTCTCTATTCTGCAGTGTGCGCTGATAATTGATCCACCAGGTCGCTGCTGCACCCTGCAACTGGTGGGATGCATATAGCACCTTCTCTTTATCATCACACTGCACAGTCTGAAGTTTTCTCTCCACATCTGCCAGCCAATCTTCAGCGACCATAGGATCGGCGGTTGTGGAGAAAGTGGGTGGGCGTGTTTTTAGAAAGTCATTCCATCGGGTGGAAATTGGTGCACCATCCCGAGGGGCGTTGCCTCCACCCTGTACTCCTGGAGATCTAGCGGCGATTTGTTCAATCAATCTGGCCTGTTGATCCAACACTTGTAAGATATTCTGCTCTCCTTGATATCGATTCTGCTCTAGCATTGCAATAACACTGGCAAGTGTGGCTTGATCTGTGGCAGGTGCACCCTGCCTGCTGGTCTGACCCATCTGCTCTGCCGGTTCCATCTGTCAATTGGGAACTTGAGATCAGCTTTGCAGCAGCTTTTGGAGAATAAGAGTAGATAAGTAAGACTTTGAGTTTCAAGGTAAGTATAGGGTGAAAAAGGTAAGAACGAGAGCGAAAGGGGACAGGAGAAAGCTTTGAACACAGAGGGGATACTGATAATTAAGCAAACAACATACAGGGATAATGAACATAAATTTACAATATGCAGGTGGTACACAAACCACTTAGGGTTCATGATTACACCTACTTTACATTACAAAGGCACTACTACAACTCAGGGTCAGTCTAGACTAGCGAACACCAACGGCTCCTTCAGCTGCTGAGGAACGAGATTTTGAAGCTAGACAAGTAAAGCAGTAAACATTTTGCAAAAGTAAAACTTAAGCAAAAGTAAACTAAGATAGAGGAGGTAGCACAAGAGAAGAAAAAGACAGCAATAATACTTGTATTTTTCGTAAACCCTTTTTATGGCTTAAATTAAGTTTTGCGATAAAATCGCTTCCTAGGCTGCCTTAGGTCTCAACCTACGGTCAAAGAGCCTGCTCTGATACCACTTCTTGTAACACCCCCGTTTCCAGGGGCGCGTACGGACACGGCACACTGTAACTATTCACGCATGAACAGTTATGGAATGTCGCGCAAGAGTATACCATTGCATGCTTACAACAAAAGTCCAGCATATATTTAACATAAGGATTAACATCCAGTTTTGACAGCGGGGCGTGCAAGCCCAAAGTATAAATACATTACAAAAGACTTCCAGAATCCGCTTCGAGCGCGGCGAAGACCTAAAGCCAAGGATCCTCATCGAAGAAGAGATCCTCCGGGACTTCCTCAACGGGGAGACTTCCACCTTCGTCTTGATCCTCTAAAGAGATGATTAAGCAAGCCGTGAGCCAAACAACCGGCTCAGCAAATCCCAAAGGGATCCTAACTTACCACATGCACAGAATAACAAAGGAAGGGAGTAAACTTGGTTTATTACATTTGGTGGATGCAGTTTTGTCAGACCCAGATTTTACAATCCGGAATCTACTGTGTTTAATTGCACTATTCCCTGGATCAGTAGATAGTGCACACAGTTACAGTCCTGAATATCAAAGTACATATCATGCGGAAACGTAATTAAAATAATAAACTTACACATGGGCCGATTAGGCCGAAATCAATAAATTGCAGCAGCGGAAGAACGAAGCACACAGGTGGGACCTTCAGGACATGCCCACAGGCAGCCAACTGGAGGTTCGCGGCCTAGTTCTTGACATCTTCATCTTTCTGCCGGCTTGTCCAATCTTGTTGCTGAGGCGAGGTGACTTGGTCCTTGACTCTGAATTTTTGTCGCAAAAGCGAGCGTGAGCACTCCGACCCCGTGCTCAGCAAGCCAATACACAGAATGCAGTATATAACATGTATGGCTAATCAAAGGATGGCTTAGGTTTGTTTCATTTTTGCGAAGAGTGCTTTTGAATACAATTATATAAAAATCCTCAAGACCTAGCAATTTGAACACAAGTATATATCATGAATGCAACATTACTAGTGATTCAGATTCCATCCACCTTTACATGGCATCTGCACCATATAACAATTCTTCAGCGTTATAGCCGCTTAACTTACCACTGGGACGATACCCAGGACAATTCCAAATCAGGGCAGTCCATCGCCCTTTCACTTTTCCATTCCCAGTTTTCAATATTTTATAAACAGAACTATATCTGGTTAAGTTCCCATGTCCGCCCTTGACTGTGGGCACGGCTATTCGAATAGTTTTAACTCTGCAGAGTTTGTACACTTTCACCACAAGAGACAATCAACTCATTGCCCCACACGATTCCTTAGTCATGTGGTTGAGCAGACCATCACAGTGACTTTTCAAAGTATCGATGCTCTTTTGTCATCTCACATTTATGGGAAACTGCCCACTTGCGGTGGGTCCCATCTGTGCGCGGGATGTTTCCCACTGCTACTAGCGTACGGGCCCCACTTCCCTCCGCGCTAGCACGACTGGAAAACTTCACCCTACACTGGTGTCCCTTCAGGCCCCCTTGCCATAGCGTAGCCCCTTCAACCCCCTTCCAGTGAGATGAGTCCGGAACTTCGATAAATTTACTTAGCCAAATCGTAATTTACGGACTTGTGGTTGCACTGTTTTACAAGGGAGTTCCTGACAAGATTCGGTCCTTAATGGTATCTGGGCGGTCTATCGCTAACCCAATTTTGTGCTTCCACTGCACCACACATACACACCCTCGAACCAATCCACCCAGACATTAAAGCAATTGAGAATTTTGGGATTGTAAATTAATCATATCAAACATACCAGTCATTATCCCCATGACTGCCCAAACCAGTTCTCATGATTAAACATGTTGATGACGTTTTGGGCACTTTAGCGCCCCATGTATATCTATGCAGTACTAAGCGTAGCATATCATTAGGGACATATTTTCGAAATGTAACCATTATAATTTTACTAGGGCGACAAGGTTCGTATATTCAAACATTTCAACAGAGGGTGTAATATTATTCAAGGTAACAGTGGCATATAACTTAGAATATCAAATTTAGCATGTATTTGCATAAAATAACAGCATGCAATTTGTTAAATTAAAACAAAGTAATTTGCATGAAATATAGGTTCGATATGATCAAAGTATTGACTCGCCTGGCACGGTTTACCGCGGTCTTGAGTTCACACAATGCTTTCTCTTGAGCTTCGGATGTTTTCTTCACCTTGCTCTTGATATCGCTTGATCCGTGGAATCTTCGGACTTCAGTTTCTAATTACGCGACAAACGACTGAATCCAAAATGAAAGCAAATAACTTAAAAGTTTCAAATAAATCCAAACACTTTAAATACCCGATTTAATTTAAATTAGACATTTAGCATGATTTGAGAGTAGAAGGATGATACAGGTTAGTGTGTTGTAAGCATAGCGGTAGTTGGATTTGAGCAGAAAGGCGAGTTGTCGGAATACTTTACCGTGAGGGAAAATTTTAGAAATACGAGGGATCAGAAGTGAAGATGCACCTACAGGAATTATCTGCTTTTGGGAAGGGAAGGTGGCCATACATAGCCGATTGGGGAAAAGCGAGGTTCGATCTTTTATCTGATGACTTGCTCTTAATTGATCTACATTTATCAAGGAAGTTCCATGAACCGGGCAGGACTTAGGGACAGATATAAGAATGTATCAAAGGTAGTATAGAAAAACAGGATTTTATGATTCTAGGACACGGATACGTAAGATGAGTATAATTGTATATGTGTGGTGTAACTTTGATATTTCACGCGGCAAAGCTTAACTGGGATAGCAGCGGCCAGCTCAATGAATCATTGTTTTTGATAACTTAATTAGGATATGAAATCTAATTGCCTAACCAATTATGCACCAGATTGATTATTTTATTAGCTAACCAATCTTATTATTAGCGGTCTGCATTTTATTGAATGAGCGCTTTATGGTCGTCATTTTATGTGGCAAACTCTTGTTGGTTTACTTAGCTTATACTAATAGATTAGATCGAGAGATGGAAGATTCTAATTAGACCACTCGAGTACTTAATAGAATGTGATATTAATGTTCGGTTTGTTTGACGTCAAATTTGTGAGTATTAAAATTATCTTTATAAAGCTTCACATATGAAACTTTAGCTATCTAAGATCAACTTCCATTACCTCTAATTCATAAAAGATGATCTTCCAATTTATTTCACATATTCGATTTCTAACATTAATCTCCAGTGAATTCATGTTGATTACTCGCCATTAAATAGATCATGCACAACCTCATTTTAGTGGTATAAGAGGAATAGGATATTAATCTTAATTGGCATGATAGGAAACAAATGTTAGTTCCATTTTGTAAATCTTTTCTTCATGAACTCCTGAATAATTTCCTATTCTCATTTTTATTTACAGCCCTCGGTTTACAAATTTGCTCCCTGGATCATCCGCACAATATTGATTTGCAATATTAATCATACACCACAAGGTATTGGGACATACAGGCAAAAGCTTTTGAAGATGCTCAACCGGTTGGGCCCACCTGTCATACCAGAGAGAGGGAGTCAGGGCAGAGGGCCCTTCGGCCATGGGAAAAAGAACAGGGGAGGGGCGGCGCAGGGCCAGGCGGCGGGCTCGCCGGCGCGGCCGTCGGCCGGAGGGCGGCGAACGTGGCGAGATGGGCTGCCCCCAAGGTGATGAACCCCCGGGTGGTAGTGGCTCCGGCCAAGGCGGCGCCGAGGGGTGCCGGCGGCGATGGAGGCGGCCGGGCGCGGAGGAGCCATGGGGGCGGTGACGGCCAAGGGGAAGGGGAGCCCAATTAGCACGAGCATGGGCAAGAGGGAGTGGTATGGAGCGTACCAGTGCGGTCGGTGAAGCCGGCGAGTGACCGAGGCGGGCTAGCGTCGGAAGCCAGGGGCGGCGGAGGGTGGCGCACGTGGAGGGGGCAGCTCGGGCGTCGAGGAGGCCGGGCGTCAGTTGGAGAAGATTGAGGGCGTCGTGGGGGTGCTCCCACTGCGGGGAATCGGTCAGGGGGCGACCGAGGAGGCGGCGGCGCTGAAACGGCGACGGCGGCGTGTAGCCGAACCGCGGCGGGACGAGCAGGGCAACGGGGAAGGGGAGCATGGAGGGGGGACTCGGCCGGCTTCTTATAGGCAGCGAGCACGGGGAAAACCAGGGGCGACGAGGAGAATCGGTGGGCGGAGCAGGGAGAGGGGGAATGCATCGAGACTGCGCAAGGGGGAGGTGAACCAAATCCTCTCCGAGATTTTGTGGGGAGAGAGAACGGGGTGCGTTGAATCTTGCTCGGGAGTGTATGAGCAAGAGGGAGAGGATTGGCTGCGGCCAGCTGGAGAGGGAGCTGTGCGAGGGAGAGAGCGGCGACGGGCGCGTGGAGAGGAAGGAGCCGAGGAAGAAGCGCGGGCGGGGCCACGGCCAGGGGAAGAGGGGCGCGAGGGAGCGGGGCCCGCATGGCAGCGGCAGAGGCGAGGGCGAGCTGGGCTAACGGGCGCGCGCGCGAGAAGCGGGACGACTTGGTTCGGAGGGTGGCGCGGCCGGGAGAACAGGGGAGGGAGGAGGAAGAAGGAGGCGGCTGTGGGCGAGGGGCCGGCTGGCCAGTGGCCAGTGGGGAAGGCGGGGTGGAGCCGGGGCCACGCGCCAGAGAGGGGAGAGCTGGCGCAGAGGGGAGGCGGACTGGCCCGCGCGGAGGATGGAGGTTGGGCCGGGCCATTCGGCCGGCCTGGCTCCATTGTTTTTTTTATTTATTTCATTTATTGCATTTATTTGCACATGTATTTATATATAGATATATGTATATATTCCTTTTAGGGCTATTTCTTGTACGCATACAATTTCTGGTTTTATGTTTTTGCTCATTTTGATAGGCCCCTTTTTGTATACATTTTTGGTATATAATTTTATTTATTACTTATTTATTATTGATGTATTGCACGTTTATACATAGGTATATGCAGGTATATATATATGCACATACACATTTATTTTATTTACTTATATATATTGATCTGCACATTAATTTTATATACACGTATATATTTATGTATAATTTCTTATGTTACTAAACTCTTCCTTGCATAATTTGTATATGCACATATAGGTGTATATATATATATATATATATATATATATATATATATATATATATATATATGCATATGTGTCTGTATTTTTATTCATCCAATTCTTATTGCTATTTATATCATTATTTCCAAAATGATACTTTATATTTTACTCAAGTTTCTCTCTTCTTATACTGGATCATCTTTTCAGATTCACTTTTATAATTTCAGTTTTCTATTATTTGCATATTTCCTTTTTGGCATTACCATTGTTTGTCTTTGTATTTTAGGATTTCTTAAAAATTTGAAATCTCATCCAGTTTCAAGAAAACACCATAAAATCCAAATTTTCATTAAATACATTACGAAAATAATTTAAGATATTCATATTTTAAATTCAGAATTTTCAGGATGTTACAAATCTACCCCCCTTAAATGAATCTCGACCCCGAGATTCCGGTAGAGCAGAAAGAAGCAAAGGAGGTTAAATTGGGCTAGCCATAGGCTTTACTCATTGCAAGGGTCTTGCAAATTTCTCAGTCTGATCTGCTTAGATCTAATACAGCATCATTGCACCTTCAAAATAGTCATACATTAGTTCGACACTTCCAAAAGTACTTATACACCATAGTAGTCTCCCGACTTTCTTAGCTATTCTTGCTACCCCCCTTAAATAAGCGACGTCTGATATTAGTCTTCCTTTCTAACTTCAGACCTGGCAAGTCTTGCTTTACCACATTCTACACATATGTTATTTAAGGAGGCTTCCTGATCGGGTGGCGGCACTTTTGTAGCTGCAGCTTGTTCCTCTTTGAAGTCAAGAGGGTTTCCTTTGATAGTGTTGGAGCTAATGGTGACAGCATCCTTCATTTGCTTGTTCGATTTCCGTTGAGGGCAGTCTCTCACATAATGTCCTGGGTCACTGCATTTGAAACAGTTGAACCCATGGCCTGGTTTCCTCTGAGGGCCTTGATTGGTGGTGATAGCATCCCCGGCTGATCTTTCTAGATTCCTTTGCTCAGGGCACCTACGCATATCGTGTCCTTTTTCTTCGCAATAGTAGCAGATGGTATTCTTTCGGGGTCCGCCTGATGTAGTGGTGCGGTTGCCCACCATGCGGCGACTTGTTCTTAGTTGTCTTGGTGGAGTGGATCTGAGCGAATACTTGGACGAGCGGTAGGGACCAAAGTGAGTAATAACCCTTGGTTTCTGCTTCTTGCTTTTAGCCTTATTCTTGGCCATTGAGGATGCCTTGACGATGTCTGGAATAGTGAGTTTACCGCGGAATAGAGACTTGAGTCTTGCTCCTCTGGCCGGCTGAGGCTTCTTAGTTGTTATCTTCTTCAGAGATGTTGCCTCTTCCCACTTAAGAGCTTCAAATGTGCTAACTTGGTTATCTGCTATCTCTTGCCTGCAGACATGGCGAGGTTTTCAGCGATAGGGTGAGGGGGAATTAGCATGGGGTGAGTATGAATCGCAGAGATAAGATATTCTAAACCCATTCACTTTTTAAGAGAACATACCCCGGAAGCTGGGGTGATACAGAACCACACAAACTTTAAAAGCAAGCTTTTTCCTGTGACTGCGAAATAGGGTGCCCGAGGGCAAGAGGCAGTGCGCAGGGCCAAATAGAGTCTTGCAACAATACAACGTCTACTCGGGGAGAACACATAAGATGCATAAGGTTTATCTGCATAGTCCGTTTAGAACGAGACCACCTTATCTTCATGACCATCTTCGACTATCCTAATCTTAAATTTTGGAGCAAGGATAAGAGAAGGTGAATTAAATTTTCTCTTGAAATCCATAGAAGGAAGAGGAAAGGGTTTTGGGAAAATTTGTACTCATTCTTGTAATTGTTTTGGAAGTATGAAACCTTGTAATACTTATTTTTATCAAGGTATTCTAACCTCTCTCAATGTTCAAATACCCATCCACGATTGGATTCACTTCCCATATAATTTTTATATACAAGGCTTAGAATCCACTGACCTTGATAATTTATCTTCCACTTTGGTAAATTGTACTTAGGTTATTTTCCTTTAATAGGTAGTCACAATATCGCTGCCGTCTAAAACTCCAATAGCGAGCGTCCTTATTTATTCGATCTACCGATCATACCATCTCTATTGTGTCTTCTCAATTTCCTTAATCCCGCCATGGATATCTAATCTTCACATAAATCTTAGCTTCCACCCTAACTATATAACTCGAATCTCAAATTTCACTACAACTGTATGACCCCAATTTGGTATTATTGATTTAGATCGATAGTTTGCTTTTCTAATGATGAACCTATATAGTTATTATCTATCTACTCTTCAATTCTGAATCCAACATTATTACTTTTAAATCCAACAGTGTCATGTGTATTAGGACTTCCCAATAATCCAAGATTGCATTCAAGATCACAATTACTCCTCTAGTAACCACCTAAATCGTTAGTAAGAACCTCCGAATTAATTCGTTATTATGGACATCTTTCAGGAATAATGTTATTTAATCAAGCCTGCATTCTGATAGTTGTTATCATATCGCCAATTCCTCAAAGACTCTATTAATTCATCTAGCAATCGATTATATCTTATTATTCCATTTTTGTAAACATCTCTTAAGAATTATATTACTTATCAATGTCGTACTCCCGCAATTATTTTCATATCTCCTATTTCTCCAAGAATAACTTAATTCATCAATCTAGTCAACCTAATCTTTTATTCTCCATTAATACATTTACCCAGAATTCACACTGTTGTTTCCTCCAGGAATTTTTCAATTCATTAGTGTTGCCAGTCTTTAATTTGTTTCGCATTCTCTGTTTCTTCCGGACTTTATTTATTTATCTGATCGATCTATTCCTTTAAGTCCCACCAATTCATTTATCCACACTCTCACCATTATTCCTTCCAAGGATAGCACCATTGTGGAGGCTAAGCTTCCAGGTTCAGCATCATAATTCTTAGTCTAAAGAGTGTTCTCAGAAAATTTACAAGGGGAGCACTGGATTTTCATCGCATTTGAATTCGGGATAGGAGAGCTTCAGAAGTAAAATAGCTATTGCAGCACATAGACAAGGGGATATCATCTAAGAGAGATGAGAATGAGCATTATAGCTTATATTTGTGTAAATAAATATTGAGGAAAATAGTTCTAGTTATGGACTAACGGCCAGGCTAACTAGGTCACGACCTGCAGTCGATATGCTCTGATACCAAACCTGTCAGACCCAGATTTTACAATCCGGAATCTACTGTGTTTAATTGCACTATTCCCTGGATCAGTAGATAGTGCACACAGTTACAGTCCTGAATATCAAAGTACATATCATGCGGAAACGTAATTAAAATAATAAACTTACACATGGGCCGATTAGGCCGAAATCAATAAATTGCAGCAGCGGAAGAACGAAGCACACAGGTAGGACCTTCAGGACATGCCCACAGGCAGCCAACTGGAGGTTCGCGGCCTAGTTCTTGACATCTTCATCTTTCTGCCGGCTTGTCCAATCTTGTTGCTGAGGCGAGGTGACTTGGTCCTTGACTCTGAATTTTTGTCGCAAAAGCGAGCGTGAGCACTCCGACCCCGTGCTCAGCAAGCCAATACACAGAATGCAGTATATAACATGTATGGCTAATCAAAGGATGGCTTAGGTTTGTTTCATTTTTGCGAAGAGTGCTTTTGAATACAATTATATAAAAATCCTCAAGACCTAGCAATTTGAACACAAGTATATATCATGAATGCAACATTACTAGTGATTCAGATTCCATCCACCTTTACATGGCATCTGCACCATATAACAATTCTTCAGCGTTATAGCCGCTTAACTTACCACTGGGACGATACCCAGGACAATTCCAAATCAGGGCAGTCCATCGCCCTTTCACTTTTCCATTCCCAGTTTTCAATATTTTATAAACAGAACTATATCTGGTTAAGTTCCCATGTCCGCCCTTGACTGTGGGCACGGCTATTCGAATAGTTTTAACTCTGCAGAGTTTGTACACTTTCACCACAAGAGACAATCAACTCATTGCCCCACACGATTCCTTAGTCATGTGGTTGAGCAGACCATCACAGTGACTTTTCAAAGTATCGATGCTCTTTTGTCATCTCACATTTATGGGAAACTGCCCACTTGCGGTGGGTCCCATCTGTGCGCGGGATGTTTCCCACTGCTACTAGCGTACGGGCCCCACTTCCCTCCGCGCTAGCACGACTGGAAAACTTCACCCTACACTGGTGTCCCTTCAGGCCCCCTTGCCATAGCGTAGCCCCTTCAACCCCCTTCCAGTGAGATGAGTCCGGAACTTCGATAAATTTACTTAGCCAAATCGTAATTTACGGACTTGTGGTTGCACTGTTTTACAAGGGAGTTCCTGACAAGATTCGGTCCTTAATGGTATCTGGGCGGTCTATCGCTAACCCAATTTTGTGCTTCCACTGCACCACACATACACACCCTCGAACCAATCCACCCAGACATTAAAGCAATTGAGAATTTTGGGATTGTAAATTAATCATATCAAACATACCAGTCATTATCCCCATGACTGCCCAAACCAGTTCTCATGATTAAACATGTTGATGACGTTTTGGGCACTTTAGCGCCCCATGTATATCTATGCAGTACTAAGCGTAGCATATCATTAGGGACATATTTTCGAAATGTAACCATTATAATTTTACTAGGGCGACAAGGTTCGTATATTCAAACATTTCAACAGAGGGTGTAATATTATTCAAGGTAACAGTGGCATATAACTTAGAATATCAAATTTAGCATGTATTTGCATAAAATAACAGCATGCAATTTGTTAAATTAAAACAAAGTAATTTGCATGAAATATAGGTTCGATATGATCAAAGTATTGACTCGCCTGGCACGGTTTACCGCGGTCTTGAGTTCACACAATGCTTTCTCTTGAGCTTCGGATGTTTTCTTCACCTTGCTCTTGATATCGCTTGATCCGTGGAATCTTCGGACTTCAGTTTCTAATTACGCGACAAACGACTGAATCCAAAATGAAAGCAAATAACTTAAAAGTTTCAAATAAATCCAAACACTTTAAATACCCGATTTAATTTAAATTAGACATTTAGCATGATTTGAGAGTAGAAGGATGATACAGGTTAGTGTGTTGTAAGCATAGCGGTAGTTGGATTTGAGCAGAAAGGCGAGTTGTCGGAATACTTTACCGTGAGGGAAAATTTTAGAAATACGAGGGATCAGAAGTGAAGATGCACCTACAGGAATTATCTGCTTTTGGGAAGGGAAGGTGGCCATACATAGCCGATTGGGGAAAAGCGAGGTTCGATCTTTTATCTGATGACTTGCTCTTAATTGATCTACATTTATCAAGGAAGTTCCATGAACCGGGCAGGACTTAGGGACAGATATAAGAATGTATCAAAGGTAGTATAGAAAAACAGGATTTTATGATTCTAGGACACGGATACGTAAGATGAGTATAATTGTATATGTGTGGTGTAACTTTGATATTTCACGCGGCAAAGCTTAACTGGGATAGCAGCGGCCAGCTCAATGAATCATTGTTTTTGATAACTTAATTAGGATATGAAATCTAATTGCCTAACCAATTATGCACCAGATTGATTATTTTATTAGCTAACCAATCTTATTATTAGCGGTCTGCATTTTATTGAATGAGCGCTTTATGGTCGTCATTTTATGTGGCAAACTCTTGTTGGTTTACTTAGCTTATACTAATAGATTAGATCGAGAGATGGAAGATTCTAATTAGACCACTCGAGTACTTAATAGAATGTGATATTAATGTTCGGTTTGTTTGACGTCAAATTTGTGAGTATTAAAATTATCTTTATAAAGCTTCACATATGAAACTTTAGCTATCTAAGATCAACTTCCATTACCTCTAATTCATAAAAGATGATCTTCCAATTTATTTCACATATTCGATTTCTAACATTAATCTCCAGTGAATTCATGTTGATTACTCGCCATTAAATAGATCATGCACAACCTCATTTTAGTGGTATAAGAGGAATAGGATATTAATCTTAATTGGCATGATAGGAAACAAATGTTAGTTCCATTTTGTAAATCTTTTCTTCATGAACTCCTGAATAATTTCCTATTCTCATTTTTATTTACAGCCCTCGGTTTACAAATTTGCTCCCTGGATCATCCGCACAATATTGATTTGCAATATTAATCATACACCACAAGGTATTGGGACATACAGGCAAAAGCTTTTGAAGATGCTCAACCGGTTGGGCCCACCTGTCATACCAGAGAGAGGGAGTCAGGGCAGAGGGCCCTTCGGCCATGGGAAAAAGAACAGGGGAGGGGCGGCGCAGGGCCAGGCGGCGGGCTCGCCGGCGCGGCCGTCGGCCGGAGGGCGGCGAACGTGGCGAGATGGGCTGCCCCCAAGGTGATGAACCCCCGGGTGGTAGTGGCTCCGGCCAAGGCGGCGCCGAGGGGTGCCGGCGGCGATGGAGGCGGCCGGGCGCGGAGGAGCCATGGGGGCGGTGACGGCCAAGGGGAAGGGGAGCCCAATTAGCACGAGCATGGGCAAGAGGGAGTGGTATGGAGCGTACCAGTGCGGTCGGTGAAGCCGGCGAGTGACCGAGGCGGGCTAGCGTCGGAAGCCAGGGGCGGCGGAGGGTGGCGCACGTGGAGGGGGCAGCTCGGGCGTCGAGGAGACCGGGCGTCAGTTGGAGAAGATTGAGGGCGTCGTGGGGGTGCTCCCACTGCGGGGAATCGGTCAGGGGGCGACCGAGGAGGCGGCGGCGCTGAAACGGCGACGGCGGCGTGTAGCCGAACCGCGGCGGGACGAGCAGGGCAACGGGGAAGGGGAGCATGGAGGGGGGACTCGGCCGGCTTCTTATAGGCAGCGAGCACGGGGAAAACCAGGGGCGACGAGGAGAATCGGTGGGCGGAGCAGGGAGAGGGGGAATGCATCGAGACTGCGCAAGGGGGAGGTGAACCAAATCCTCTCCGAGATTTTGTGGGGAGAGAGAACGGGGTGCGTTGAATCTTGCTCGGGAGTGTATGAGCAAGAGGGAGAGGATTGGCTGCGGCCAGCTGGAGAGGGAGCTGTGCGAGGGAGAGAGCGGCGACGGGCGCGTGGAGAGGAAGGAGCCGAGGAAGAAGCGCGGGCAGGGCCACGGCCAGGGGAAGAGGGGCGCGAGGGAGCGGGGCCCGCATGGCAGCGGCAGAGGCGAGGGCGAGCTGGGCTGGCGGGCGCGCGCGCGAGAAGCGGGACGACTTGGTTCGGAGGGTGGCGCGGCCGGGAGAACAGGGGAGGGAGGAGGAAGAAGGAGGCGGCTGTGGGCGAGGGGCCGGCTGGCCAGTGGCCAGTGGGGAAGGCGGGGTGGAGCCGGGGCCACGCGCCAGAGAGGGGAGAGCTGGCGCAGAGGGGAGGCGGACTGGCCCGCGCGGAGGATGGAGGTTGGGCCGGGCCATTCGGCCGGCCTGGCTCCATTGTTTTTTTTATTTATTTCATTTATTGCATTTATTTGCACATGTATTTATATATAGATATATGTATATATTCCTTTTAGGGCTATTTCTTGTACGCATACAATTTCTGGTTTTATGTTTTTGCTCATTTTGCTAGGCCCCTTTTTGTATACATTTTTGGTATATAATTTTATTTATTACTTATTTATTATTGATGTATTGCACGTTTATACATAGGTATATGCAGGTATATATATATGCACATACACATTTATTTTATTTACTTATATATATTGATCTGCACATTAATTTTATATACACGTATATATTTATGTATAATTTCTTATGTTACTAAACTCTTCCTTGCATAATTTGTATATGCACATATAGGTGTGTATATATATATATATATGCATATGTGTCTGTATTTTTATTCATCCAATTCTTATTGCTATTTATATCATTATTTCCAAAATGATACTTTATATTTTACTCAAGTTTCTCTCTTCTTATACTGGATCATCTTTTCAGATTCACTTTTATAATTTCAGTTTTCTATTATTTGCATATTTCCTTTTTGGCATTACCATTGTTTGTCTTTGTATTTTAGGATTTCTTAAAAATTTGAAATCTCATCCAGTTTCAAGAAAACACCATAAAATCCAAATTTTCATTAAATACATTACGAAAATAATTTAAGATATTCATATTTTAAATTCAGAATTTTCAGGATGTTACAAGTTTTATTTGCAAATATTTTATAAAATGGACCCAAAACTACTTCTCAAGATCTCAGGGGCTTTTCATGAAGAATTCATTAACCAACTAATCAAGTTAAAGCATGTACAAGACTACTTAAGCTTTGCTGCTGGAATCACCCTAGTGACACAGCTCCAATAACCGCGAGCACGGCGTATTCGAATACCATTTATTCGACTCTGCAGAGTTTGCTCAGCTTTACCCACACGATCCCTTAACTCCCGCTAAAGAGTTAAGAAAGACAGGTCGTTTCACTGCTCAACTCTTTATGTAGGCTCTACCTGGTAGAATTCACTCGGGTCTGGATCACACGCACACACCCACACACACACACACAAGAAAAGACCAATATCCGCTTCGAGTGAACTCTACCGTTGTTAGGCACCCACGGCACGACCTGCCTAACCGCACTGCTAATCCTCCTCCACCTCCACACCTGTAGAGTTTCAATCGAGTTGAGCAGCTACTAAACCAGTGTTGACAAGTCAACTCCTGTGGTTGAGCGATCATTGTGACATTTGCTCAGCGTAAGGGTTTCAGTCCTTATATTTTCACATGGTCCGCAACCTCACCAGGCCCGCGACCCAACCTAGGGTAAACGGTGGGCGAAAACCGTCTCGCGGCGCACCACAACCCGCCTTACCCTATCCTCAATCCTAGGGTAAGAGGTGGGCGAAAACTGTCTCGCGGCGCACCACAATCCCCCTTACCCTACCACGTGCCCGCAAGCACTCTCCGCTCTAGGGCACGGTGTCCCATACCACCCTACCCTAGAGCCGGGTTTGCAAATTCTATTGGCCCGCAGCCACAACCTTATTAGTGTAAGACTTTGCATGATAATAATATCCTACAATTATCTAGATTAACAGATAATTAATTCTAGGGTTACAAAGGCATGGCAACAAATCTAACAGGGCATTTATCGGTGGTAGGTTTAACTACATAACATGTCATTCTAAACATTTTATTTTACTTTGAATTAACATTTCACAATTAGCATAATGCAAATAGCATAATAACGTAATTAAATGGCATGGGTTACAACATGATCAAAGGATTTGGGACTTACCGTCAATCCGAATGATCTCAGCTAGCTCGAACGAAGAACCACCTGGCTCCTGGGACTGCACCTGGGCCTCCGGAATCTCGGACACTAGCGTAAACACATAAAATAATTAAATCCAGCTTGAGACTAATCAAGCGAGGGAAAAATAAACTATTTAAAAAGAAATAAAATGCATAAATCCTTCAAATGGAATTTTAGGAATTTAACTGGGATGATTTTGGTGGAATGGAGGCCAACAATGGGTTCAGAATATTATTTGGAGCAAAGTGGTGAAATTTGGGAATTTTTGGGGTTTTTTGTGATTTTCTAGGATTTATTTGGATTTGTCTGGATTTTAGAAATTAATAAATCACTGGAAAAACACTTGAACAGTGTCGGGCCGGCCTAATAGCTACAGTGTGGCCTGGCCCGGAAAACGGCCCGCGCGGCCGAATGCCAGCGCGGCCCACGGCGGCGACGCGCGGCCCGCACGTGCGCGCACGCTCACGGGGCTTGGATGCGCGACACGCGGCCCGGGGTGAACGTCCTGGATCGGGCGGGGCGAACGGACGAGATGGGGGAGCGGGGAGATCAGACGGCGGGGAAATAACGGAGGGGCGAAGCGGTACGACCGGATCGAACGATCGACGTTAGATATTACAGACGAAACGGACGGGCGGGGAAGAGCCACGTCGCGGGGGAGGATCGTCTTCAACCTCCTGCTGCTACAGTGCACCCGAGGCAGGGCAGCGGTGACGACGGCGGTCCGGGCGCGGGAAGGGACGGCGGCGGTCCGGGCGCGGGAAGGGACGTCGCCGGCGATCAAGGGCACCAGGAGAGAGAGGGGAGCGAGGTGAACCCATTTCAGGGCTTTGGAGGGCGAGAGAGTCAACGGGGAGAGCGAGAGGAAGAAAAGAGTATCTCGGCTATTTGGTGGCGGAGAGGGACAACGGCGGCGAGACAGCTCAATCGAGGGCGGCTACACCTTCAAGGGGTCCAGATGCTCACATTGGCGGTTGCGGTGGAAGCTGGGGAGCTGCGGGGAGGCCTGGCCACGGGAAGGGTGATTCGGCCGGCGGGGTGCTTCGGTGACGGCGCTCCACGGGCAAACACCTGTCCAAACAAGCCCACCAATGCGATTAGCACACCGAGGAGGAGCTCTGGACGAAAGCAATCGAAGGATGGGGGCGGAGAGGAGGAGATCCGCTTGCGGAGCTTGCCGGCGCAGGGGACGATGGCGGCGGAGCTACGGGCGGCGGGGCTTCAATCGGCGGCTCTGGGAGGTGGCGGGGAGTGGCAGGAGGCGACTGGGAGTGGTGGAGGGACTGGGGAACCAAGAGAGCGAGCGGGAGAGGGAGAGGGGGTTTTATACTCGCGCGGAGGGAGGGCAATCCTTCGGAGAGAAGGCAACGGCGGCTCCAGGGGCGACAGGAGGGGACGGGGAGCTATCGCGGGCGTTTATTCCGCACAGTGGAAGGGGGCGGGGGTGACGCACGTCTCCGCACAGGGCTGGCGACGTGACGGGAGCAGTTGGGTTGCGGTCAGGGCGAGGGCGCGTCCGCGCGCGAGAGAGAGGGGGGCGGCGACTGCCAGGTGGGGCCGGAGCTGGGGCGACGACGTGGCGCGAGGGCGACCACTCCTCCGGACCCGGGGGCTGTCGGGACGGCGCGGCGCGGGAAGGAACCGGGGCGGCGCGGGGACGGGCGCGACCGCGAGCGCAGGCGCGGCCGCGGGCGCAGGGGCGGTGCGGCGCGGGCGCAACGCGCAGCGCACGCGCGTGCGCGGGGAGGGGCTGGGCGCCTGCGTCCGAGGGGGAGCGGAGGGAGGCGCTGGGCGAGGGGAAAGGCGGGGTCGGGGCGGCGCCAACGCGGGAGGGAGAGCGGGAGGCGCCGGGAGGAGGGAAAAGCGGAATCGGGCGAGGCGCCAAACAAGGGAGGAGGCGGCATCGCCCAGAAAGGAAAGCGGAGAGAGAGGAGACTTTCCCGAAAAGGAAAGTTTCAGATTTTCAGTCAAAATTCAGCAAAAATTTTGGAAATTTTATTTTGAATTTTTGCAAGGCTTTTCATATATATATATATATATATATATATATATATATATATAGTGTGTGTGTGTATAGGCCATGTTCTTTTGGCTACGGTTGATGGCTTTGTCTGTACTTTTTGTGACTACAGTGGATAACGAAGACGCCGATGCTAATGACGCATACGGTTTTGAGCTCGAGAAATCGTTTGAAAAAAAACAGCTCCAAGAAGCCGCTTAGAAAAGACACCCTGTATGTTTTAGCTTCTAGAGAAACCGACATCAAAAGCCATAAAAAAAACCCATAAAGAATAGGGCCATATCACAATAGAAATGAGTGGTAAAAGTTGCATTTTATAAACTTTGTCGATATCCGAAATAATTTTCTTTTATGGATGAAGGGAGTATCTTCTATGGTCATGTAGCGCTAATTAGTCTAGCATAATAGTTATAATCTGATAGCATCAGCAGTTGACTACAGGCACACTGGCAGAAGTCACCAACAACAATATATCATATAATTATTAGAGATTAGTGTATACTTAGTACTCCCTCCGTTGATTTTTGTATGTACAGTTTGATTTGGTGCGATCTTTAAAGTTAAATTTTAATCGTTAATTTCTTTTGTACTACTTTATTCATAGCTACAAAAATCATAATCATCAGAAAGCACTTTCAATATATATCCTATTGTATCACTTTTGTATCACATAAACTTTATATTTTTAGACTAATCGTTGGCCAAAGTTTGCGAAGTCTGAATCTCAAAATGCATGTCTTATGAAAATCAAGAGGGGTATATGAGTCTGATTATATTGACTTCTGTTTTAGAAGTCAATACGAGTACCAGGGCTGTACCTACGATTTGGAGGACCCTAAACGAAACGCGTGATGTGGCCCTAAAATTCGAGAAAATAATAAACAATTGGGGATGAAAGTCGTATGCGTACGTTGCCCAGATGCAATCGTAGATTATTAGCCTCTCAGGCTCTCAGCGTCTTGGCGATGGTAGGCGGTGGCGCAGTGCCGGACTGCCGGCGTCGGCATGCCGTAGAAGCGTAGCACAGTGCCGCAGTCCTAGCAGCAGCGCGAGAATCTGCTTTGCGGCACGGGGAAAACGAAACGTCGCCAGCCAATTCTCTGTACGCATGGGAAGCCAAGGAGTCAAGGACCCAAGCAGGCTGGTGGGCATGGCGGATGGCCATGGGCCTTACGTCGGGCCAATACTCCAATTAACAAACCAGTGATTACAGACCTGGCCGCATCTTAGTTTTTCTATTCAAGGATTAACTATTGCTAATTACTACTTAGTGTAAATTTGGAGGCCCTGTAATTTTTGGGGCCCTGAACAGTTGCCCACCCTGCTCCTGCTAATGTACGGGCTTGATGAGTACCCTGCTTCCCTACTTTTGCTCTTGTTTTGTTTCAGAGATAATGTAACGGTTACATACACATCATGAACCTATTTCTCTCGTTCCCATCTCACATATATCTTTCTCTTATTTTTTTCTACCGTTCATTTTCTTTTTTAAAAAAAAATTATTTCTTTTATCTGCTATTATTTATTTTCAATCAAAAACAGCGAAAGAATGTTTCCTCTGGGATTCACCTCCCTCGTCGTCAATTCCTAGTTCCATCCCCCAAGTACTAGTAGCTCGTAACATTACTTTATGCGTGCAAAGCAGCGCTCTTTGACTAATTTATCTTGATGAACGATAAACACAGAATAAAGGCAGATGAAAGGCAATGATTTACGGTGTGTTTACATGTACGACGAGAGGGGAATATGCACCCTCTGGGTCGCTGGCAAAGCACGAAGAAGGCTTCTCGCTTTCCGTGCATATCATCATCATCATGAAGGTACTGCAAATGCAGGCCACTTCTCGTGAAAGAACAGCACCAAATTTAATCCAGATCTGAACAATGAAGATAGCAAGAGACACCAACATGAACAGGCATATGCAAGAGAACATTTCCGACCATTTTGCAGTCTTACCTTGGGTGAAGAACGCCGCCGGTGTGAAGACGAGGTTTGTCAATGGGATGTTTTGGCTCGGTATTCGTTGGCCATTGCCTGGACATGTTGTGCGTGTCAATTACACACGCTAGGATTTTGTACAGGCTCTGGAACCTCACCGACCGTGGACATGAGTTTTCTCACCGGAATCTCGCGCCGCTTCGCTACTGGTCGGCAAACACCATCCATTTTCACTTAAAACTTGTAGCATATGACTTATATTACATAAATTAATTTTTAAACAGTGCGTTTTTAGACAAAATCAAGAGTAAGATTGTAATAAAAAGTATACTAAATTTAATTGTACTAACCAAAATTATATACGATTATTTTTCTTTACATACTGTCTCTCATAAATAACCAAAATTTAAAAATTTAAAATATAAATCATAAATGACAGCCAAAAATCTACCCCATACCAACACAGGTTTGCCCCGTGCAAGTTGCGAACACATGCACATGCAAATCCAAACGGAAGGACACCGATGAGGTCACGGCGGAGGCCCAGAAACCCACATACTAGAAGAACACGTCATCCAGCCCAGCCCGGCCCAATTAAATACTGCATCGACCTACCCCGACTCGCGCACCCACTCACACCTCCTCCATCCCTCGCTCCTCATCGTCGCCGTCCTCCGTTCGAGCCATGGATCCGGCCCTTCGCCGCCGCTCCCGCCTCCTGGTGGTGACCGCCACCTTGCTCCTGTCCCTGGCAGTGCGATCCGGCGCCGAAGTCATCACCCTCACCGAAGAGACCTTCTCCGACAAGGTGTCTTACTCCTTTTCCTTCTTGTGGCTCTCCCCTCTTCCTCCTTCCCATCCGATATATATAGCTCTGTAAAGCACACGGCGCGACCCAAGAACCCCTGGTTTATTCTTGGCTTATTTCGTTGTAGGGATGCACTGTGCAGACGATACTTGGCTACTGAACTGCTGTACTTGTTGTGTGCCAGATTCGTTAACGATTGATGAGTGCGTCAGTGTTAATTCGCCTCTCGATTGGTGCTATCAAACTGATGGATCATAACTCTCGGGGTTTTAATTGATCCAATTAAGGACGGGGTTTGGGATTTAGATGCGGCACACGAGCTAAACTGTTGTATGTTTCTAGGGAATGAATACCATTGCTCTACAGGCTGCATATTTAGTCAAAGGCAGGCCAGAGCGTGCTATTGTTCCTAGCCCTTTGCAAATTCAAGTTGTCCTTGCCGTGATGTTGGTATATTGGTTTTGGGTAAGCTAGTTTGATCGTGACAAATTTATCTCTCGTTCAGATAAAGGAGAAGGACACGGTATGGTTTGTGCAATTCTGCGTCCCTTGGTGTAAACACTGGTAAGCTCTACATCTTTTAGCAGCGAGATGGATATTTAGTTACCATACAAAATTCGGCTGCTTGCTGCTAAACAAGTTTCTTAAACATGCGTCATTTGCAGCAAGAACCTAGGGACACTTTGGGAGGATCTGGGGAAGGTTATGGAAGGTGCGGATGAAATTGAGATAGGGCAAGTTGATTGTGGTGTAAGCAAACCAGTATGCTCAAAGGTGGACATTCATTCATACCCTACATTTAAGGTGTTTTATGATGGCGAAGAAGTTGCAAAATATAAAGGTAGGCTTTGTTCCATCCTACTTTTGTTTGACAAGGCCAAATTAAACTAGTTGCTACCATGAAAACCATGTTTGGATCCAATCCCTTGAAAATTTTCCCAAAAAGGAAAGTTAGACCATGGTAATGGTTCTATGTCCCCCTGTGACCGTGTATGGTTAGAGACTAAAACCTCTGTGAACTTGCACCAGTAGGATCGGAAAAAGTCATTTTAGACCATTTTCCCAATATACTAGGATTCAATTTTCTAAATAGTATATGCCAATTTTATCAAGTTCTGTGAAGAAGGTTTTGTCAAGTTTGCTAACCATGGCCTGGGTATTACTAGTATCTTCATAACCAAGAAGATTTTGTCAAGTCTGCTAATCATGGCCTGGGTATTAAGAGCAGAGGCAACGACAATGCATAACCAAGAGACCAACATGACAGGAAGAACTTATGATAGTTCATTGTTCATATCTCAGTAAATATTATGCTTCTATTGATCATTTGGGCGGATTGTTTAATATTAGATGAATATCTCATCATGCTGCTCAACCCATTGGATTCATTGTGGTATCTTGTTGGCGAGGATGTTGTTCATGAGTTGCCTGTGCTACTAATTTGCACTCTCAACCAACAAATTAAATCCTTGTAGTAGGTTGTAGAATGCAACCAAAGCTGATTATATGCAACAGTTGTCTTGCATTGTCATTTGCCAGTCATCACTCAAAAAGATCAAAATAATGCCTCTATTTATGTCTTTTCTGCTGGTAGTGCTCTCTGCATCTGCTAACTGTTGCTTCACATTACACATGAGACGGGTTTTCTTCTTCATAAATGAAATTGAGTCCCTTTTGGGCATTTTTGTGGTTGATGCAGATTGGCAATACAGCATTTGTTTTGTCTTTAGGATTGTAACTCTACCTGCGTTTTGGAGCTTTCTGCCTTGTTACTATTATTCTTGTGCATGGAAACCAATCCTTTTTGTTTGATTTCCTGCCCCTATTTTCTTGTCCATATTCAGTTATTATCTTGTTATATGCCTAATCCAACTCTCCTATGCTATTGCAGGACCTAGGAATGTGGAGTCCCTCAAGAATTTTGTGTTGAAGGAAGCTGAGAAAGTGGGGGAGCCGAAGCTTCAAGATGATTGAGGCGGAGCTTTAGGGTGTTTATAGCATTCACATGCCGATAGACAATGATACTCCGGTCAAACAACTTTTCAATACTGTTCGACCTGTTTAATTATTTTTTTATCTAGTGAGCTTGTACTACCTCCTGGCATTTGTTGCAAACTTAGAACATTACTACATCAGTGGCAAGAAAACAGGGCCTGCTACACCCAAACGATTCACAAAAGCTATAGGCTGCCTGAGGAAACAGGCATCCTAGGATCTGTATTTCATGCCAGGGAACTTTGATAGAACATCAAGGTGAACGGGAAGTCGCCTGCCTATCGCTTATCACATTTACTGATAGTTAAACTTTTTTTAGAGTATAATCTGTTGTTTCTGTGAGGGTATTTTGGGAATTTCCCAATTGAGAAAAGAAAAGGGAAAAAAATGAAAAAAGCGTGCCAGTGGGGCCCACCTGTCGGTGGGCCGACTGAGGAGATAAGGAGGAGACCTCGTCTCCTCCAGTTAGGCCAGTGCAAGGGGGCGCGATCCATCTAGATCTGGCGACTCCCTCGGGGCGACGACGGCGGCGGCCGGGTCATGGGGGGCGTTGGCGACGGAGGTGACGTCAGCGCGGGCGTTTCAACGCCAGCCGCACCGCAGCCCGCCGTTCCCCTCTTCTCTCCGCTCTGCTATAAAGCCCGGGCTTCTCTCTTCGGCGATGCGAAATACTGTGAGCTCTCTTCCCCTCCTCTCTATACTCTCCGGTGGCGATCTCTGGTCTTTGGACTGTTGGCCGGTTCTCCGTGCTCTGCCGGCAGCCGAGGGACTTGACCCTTGATTAAGGGTCTTGATTTGAGCTTGGACCAAGAAAACCATTGAGAGATTTAGATTGTTGATTTGTGATTTGAGTGTTCTTGGCCGGAACACTCTTGTGGTCTTGTGCGGCAACACCTACCTCGACTTCCACTTGGCTGCGGCTGAGACGGGAAGAAGGGCATTGTATCTCCGGCGACCATTTCCCTGCTCGGTTTGTGGGGTCATTGGTTTTCTGGGACAGCGCAAACGCGTGCCTTGCTCATTTCAGTCACTTCAGGTGATTTTGAGTATCACCCCTGTTGTGAGTATTCTGGTACTTGTTCTTTGCAATTCAGTGATATACCTATTATATCAGTGAGTCTTGTTAGAAGATAATTTGCAAAGATTGAATTCTGTGGGCTTTTAGCTCTGTGATGAAATGACATATTGCTGAGATTATATATGAATGTGAGGGTAGATTTATTTTGAGCATTCAATTGAATCTGCTATTTTATTGTTCACTGGTATCAAAATCTGCTAGCTGTTCTAGTTCTAATATCTGTGTGAGGTCTGCTTTGGTCATTCCTGACCTCTGCCGAACCTTGTTAATTTGGACTGCAACTAGTTTTGCTGTTATCTGGTCTGTGCCGAACTCTGTAAATCAATTGTTTACTCTGTTTGAATGGAAGATTGATTTCTTGGAGGTTTTGGCTCTGTCCAGTCAGTTTACTTTTGATCTGTAAGTCCTTGTCAATAGCAAGATTCAATTGTAGCTCAAGAGTTAATCTATAACTGTCATATATAATCAAGATAAGGCATTGTCATGGCGGTGATGGCCAAGATTAAATCTTGTGCAACTCGCCTTCTGAGAGCACTTAATATACTTCAATCTGTTGAACATATGCTAGATCTTAATATGTTTGTTAAGTCTTCAATGAGATTAGCATGTAGACACTTATGTATACTTGATGACATGCTAATTTTGAACTTGTATGTGACATCTATGTTGAGCACATGTTTTCTTTGCAATGGCTTTAAAGATTCACATGTTAGTGTGTTAGTTAAGTCATTTATATGCCATGTTTATCATGTTGGACTATTATAATTATTGCTGGAATTAAATTAAGAATTATGCTTATACCGCAAATATTACAACATAATCACACGAGTATAAAAAGCAAACTATTTTACTCCAATATAATGAGGTTAATTTTGGTCCTACCTTCGAAAAATGGGCTCAAGAATTTGTATGCTAGGCTCCTAATCCTACTAATTGTGTCAAAAGGAGACTAAACGCACCCCTAATTTAGTCCGTGGAGACGAGGGGACGTCTTTCGATGAATAATGCATGGAATCAGTAGTCCCACTTCCATTAGGTGGTGCAAGTATACATTTAAATTATCTCTTGATACCCTATATGCAATTATACATTTAAATTATCCTTGATACCCTATATTAAGACTACGGTAAAATATTATTTATGGCACTATATTCCAATAAGTCCTTTTATGTGTTGAGAAGGGAAGAATGAATGCTTATCTCTACTACTTAAAAGAGAGATTTGGTGGTTGTATGTCCGTTCTCCTCTCATCTCTCATCAGCCGTCCGATCTGACCATGAGATAGGATCTGGACTACTCATCTGTAGTATTAAGGATAACCGACTAGAGGGGGTGAATAAGAAGTTTTAAATTCTTTTGGCTAAATAATAATTTTAGCAAGTATGAACTTAATTAAAATTATTTTGTACAATCAAAGTCTAAATTCTCTAGGTTTCACTAAAGCACCACAACTCCAAGTCTATACTAGATATAATTCTAGCTACATAAGATAATTCAATAATTGTTAGAAATGTAAATGTGAAAAGTAAAGACAAGAGAGATAAAACACAATGAAGACACATGACATTTCCCGTGGTCTTGAAGACTTACCGGTCTTTCCTAATCCACGTTGAGATAAGCCCAAATGGATTGGGCTAGATCTACGAATTAAGCCTAATCACCTCAAATCCACTAGGGTTGCTCTTCCTCCACTTCGGAGATGGCGAGTACCACACCACTTACAAACATGTTGGGTCTTTTCACAAGCTTCTTTGAAGAGATCATCATGCAAACTCCTCCAAGCCATTTAGGTGTCAGCAACCACCAAGAGTAACAAGCTAATAATACTTGCTTGAAGGTTCCCAAGTACCACAAAGATCAACTAATGATGCAGTACACTTAAATGCTCTTAACAATATCAAAATGTGCAAATGAACCAAAGGATCAAGGGTATTCAATGAGATCCAAAAAGAAGCTCTTGCTATGTGGGGATGTATTTATAGCCTCTACTCATCAGAATGATCGTTGGAGTCGAAATCCCCAAAAACAGGGATACGGTACTACCATCATGTAGTGGCCCATACTACCATACCTACTGTTCAACGGCTACTTAATGTCCATTAAATGTACATAAACTAGTTGTTAACTCAAATATCAGTAGTATCGCACTCATAAGGGTTGGTAGTACTGATCATGCAGTAGTACCTCATCTCAGTTGTGGTAGTACCGATTTTCAGAGGAGAGAAAATACTTCAAAATGCACATCTCTAGAAGTTATCTACTACCAACTAATATGCTTCATACCATACTCCGGTAGTACCGGTCTCACTGTGCGGTCATACCGCCCAACGGTACTACCGTGCACCAAAAGTGGCCATACCGCTCTACGGTACTACCGCGCAACACATATGGTAGTACCGCTTTTGGTAAAGATTAGAAAAACACTTCTCTGGAAATGAACTACTGGGTACCAATGCAGCAGTACTACAATCAATATGCCTATGGTCGTATCGGTTTTTAAAGGAAGATTTAGATAGGGTTCCAAATAAAGTTTCAAATACATGTATGAACCATAATTGATCAAAATGGCACAAAATTAACTTCAAGCTACTATCCATGACCCATCTTTATAGTACGATATCTATTCTACAAATTCGGTCTTTTCATCTAAACACTGAGACCGGTAAAAACTATAAAGAGGATTTTAGACTGCAAGATACCTTTGCCTTGAGCTATGTCTTGATCCATATCAATCTTTGATCACCTTTTCATGTCATTTCCATGACGTCAACATAATTCAGGAGATTTTTAAATTCTTTTGGCTAAATCATAATTTTAGCAAGTATGAACTTAACTAAAATTGTTTTGCACAATCAAGGCCTAAATTCTCTAGGTTTCATTAAAGCACCACAACTCCAAGTCTATACTAGATACAATTCTAGCTACACAAGATACTTCAATAATTAATAGAAATATACATGCAAAAATAAAGATAAGAGAGATAAACCACAATAAAGACACATGATGTTTTTCTATGGTCTCGAAGACTTGCCGGTCTTCCCTAATCCATGTTGAGGTAAGCCCAAATGGATTGGGCCGGCTCCATGAATTAAGTCTAACCACCTCAAGCCCACTATAGTTGCTCTTCCTCCACTCCAGAGAAGGCGATCACCACACTACTCACAAATATGCTGGGTCTCTTCACAATCTTCTTTGAAGAGATCACCACATAAACTCCTACAAGCCGTTTAGGTGTTAGCAACAACCAAATGTAACAAGCCAATGACTCTTGTTTGAAAGTTTTCAAGTGCCACAAAGATCAACTCATGATACAATGCATTTGAATGCTCTCAACAACCACAAAATATGAAAATAGAGCAAATGAGTTGAAGAGAGTAATAAAGGCTCGATGGTATTCAATGTGGTCCAAAAGGAAGCCTTTGCTTCTGGTGAAGAGGTATTTATAGTCTCCATCCACCAAAATGACTGTTGGGGGTCAAAATACCAAAAAATCAAGGGATGTGGTATTACCGCCATATAGTGGCCGGTACCATGATGCCTACTATTCAATGACTACTTAAGGTTCATTAAATGTATATAAACTAGCTGTTAACTTAAATATCAGTAGTACCGCACTCACAAGGGTCGGTAGTACCGATTATGTGGTAGTACCGCACCGCATCTATGGTAGTACTGATTTTCAGAGGAGAAAAAACACTCTAATATTCACCTATTTGGAAATTATTTATCGCCAACTAATATGCGATCATACCGCACTTGGTAGTACCAATCTCACTGTACAGTCATACTGCCCAGCGATACTAACGTGCACCAAAAGCGGTCATACCACTCTGCGATACTACCATGCAACACATGCGGTAGTACCATTTCTAGCAAAGATCAGAAAAACACCTCTCTGGAAATAAGCTACCGGCATGTAACAGTCGGTAGTACCGATGCAACGGTACAACTGTCAATATGTTGTGATCAAACTGGTTTTTAAATGCATGTATGAACCATAATTGATCAAAGTGG
The DNA here is from genome assembly GCA_017311315.1 of Dendrocalamus latiflorus. NCBI lineage: Eukaryota > Viridiplantae > Streptophyta > Magnoliopsida > Poales > Poaceae > Dendrocalamus > Dendrocalamus latiflorus. The sequence goes on along the minus strand of CM029652.1, from coordinate 14,757,598 downwards.
CATAGGATTAACTTCAAACTACTAGCCATTACTCATCTTTATAGTACGATATCTATTATATAAATTCGGTATTTTCAACTAAACACCAAGACCGGTAAAAACTATAAAGTGGTTCTTAGACTACAATATACCTTTGCCTTGGGCTATGTCTTGATCCATATCGATCTTTGATCATCCTTGCATGCCATTTCCATGACGCCAACATAATCCGAGACTAAACCTTTCAATCATCTTAATAAATAAGTTAGTCCCTTTAATCATTGTTGTCATTAATTGCCAAAATCATTTTAGGGGCCTAGATGATTCACCATCTCACGTGGCTCCTCTAGGGAAATGAGCACTAATATATGGTCCCCATCGTTAGGCTCCCTCCTTCCCCGAATTGCTCCATCCCCACGTTTTCCATCTCTAGCCCTACGTCTCCCACCTTCTCGCTTCCACACATCACCAAGTGAAGCCAGAACGGGGGCCCCTTCTCCCCTCCCCTCCCGCCCTCACCCCTCCATGGTCTCCTCCCCCTCTCCCTTTTGTCACCACCGTAGTTTTTGATGCACGTCCAAAAAGAGCCCGCTGCTACTATTGTTGTTGATCCCCTAACTTCCCTTCATCCTCTGCTGCTTCCATTCTCTCCCCATCATGCCCCTCCCTCTCCTCCACTACTTCTTCGAGCCATGGGCGCCTACATTTGGGTTGTGTGTGTAGGCCCTAAATGGTAGCAGCAGTAGGGAGTGGGGAGGGTGAGTGACGCTAAGGCTTTGATGGCCATGGTGGTGGATGACCAGGGACTTGATGTGATGTGTTGGTGTCGACGGCTCAACCCCTCTGATCTAAGCCAGCCCTATAACCGTTTCAGGCTGCGAGAGCCTGGCGTCGCTGTCTTAACTATGAGGACACTTAATCTAGTTGACATCGAACCAGCACTAGCGTGGGCGCGTGAGGATGATAGATCTGGTTGCCAATCGCTACCCTTCGCTGGTGGCTATCTATGGTCAGACATCTCCATCCACACCAATGATGCCAAAGATGTGGGTGCCATCATTGGTCATGACCATTCTGAAGTCTGAAGGGCCTTAGGCTTCTCTACTGTTGTTGTTTGATTCCCAGGTTGGTGCGATTCCCTTTCCTTATATGCATTGCTCCTGTCCCATGTTCCCCATCTTCCATGTTGTTTTTTTCTCCTGTTGCATCATGTCATTAGGATCAGAAAATCACTGTTGTTAATTGTTTGTGCGCTAGATGTGCAAAGGTGGTGTTCAATGAGACCAAAGGTGATGTTTGGTGAACTAATGGTCACTGATTAAAACTGGTTGACTTGGGCATCAGTCCCCTGCTTTGCATAGGTCAGTCAGCTAGGCTGGCTCTATTGGGTCGCCATCGCAGATGGCCGCTTCCCCTGCATGTGGTGAGATTTCCCCCTTTTCAGCTTGCCCCATCTTTCTTCTAGCCTTTGGGTGCTCTTCACCATCTCCTTGCCATAAGGACACGGCATCAAGATGGTGTGTGTGTGCCTAGCCTAGCTTGGGCTCAGTAGAGAAATAATCACCGTGTCCGCAAGAAAAGCCTCGATCTTTATTAGTTTGGGTTCTTGTTCCATAGGTAGTTTGTGGCTTATTGGAACGATCATCTTCACTGATACAGCATAATCTTCTAGCTTGTGCACTAAATTATTGTCATGCCATTAGGATTTGAGGGTGATGTTGCTGGTATATTTGATGTTTCATTTAACTAGCATGTTACAAAGGGTTTTGCTTGCTAGACAATAGCATTTTACAAAGGATTTTACAGTTAATGCAGTTAGCAAAATAATTGATGTATTGTTCAGATGTTGTTGTTTTAAAAATAAATTAAGACTCTTTAGTCAAACTACTTAAGATTTTGTCATTGTTTTTTGTGATTTCTTATAGGTTACCAAAAGCCTAGCATGTTAGGACGTCCAAAAGAATGGCCAGATTTACAGCTTCATCTATGGGAGTCATCATACTCATAAAAAAAGTGTTCTTTGCCTAAGAGATATTTCTGCACCATAGATGAGTGACCCAATTATTGGGCATATAGGATGTATGGATCAATAGTGAAATACTTGTTGCTAATTTTTCATCCAAGCAACCATGTGGATCAAGCACAAATGATTATTGAGAGATGAAAGGTGCCCAAATAGGAACTAATTTTTCCAACATCATCTCTCTATCCAATCTTTCTATTGGATTTATTCTTTTAATTAACAAACCATCAAAACCCATTAACTAAAAGTTAGCCTTGTCAATACCGTGAGCATGGAGTTTTTTAATAACCTTAGAACCAGTATGTCTTATTTTCATAGAAGGACCTGATTACACAACATTCTATAAGGATAGAAGTTTGTGAGAGTAAGAAGGCAACATATTGAAATTTACATATTTTAGGACGAGAAGTTATCTATGAATTATCCTTTTGTGGTCTCTAAAGATATCCTATGATGTAGAGAAATTCAAGTTTTTTTACTTGGTTGGATACATCCTTGTGATGGGGCATCACATGATTTGTAGGAATAGACTGTTAAATTTGGTGATGTTATGTCTTTTGAGATAATACAATGAGGCTTTAGAACCTATTGGTCACAACCAAGACTCAAGTTTCTCAAGTTGTGGTTAGATTTCCTGATTTCCAAATACCTTTCCTTTCCACTGTCATTAAGTTCTACCCTTAGCATCCACATTGATTTCATAACTTTCTTGCAATGATAATTAAAGACAATTGGATTTGGTATGAGATATTCTGCTTACTATTAACTAAATCCAATCATAGAATAGGAGTTATTATCCAAAGAATCCATGTTTCAATATAGCCTTGTGCTTTTGTATTTTTTAAACTCTCATCTTACCAGTTACTTCTACCAGTAACATTATGGTTTGTGGAATTTTTGGGGCACAGAACATGACAAGATACTTTGTAGTCAGCCCTAATAGAACTGATGTGCGAGATCGAGTGCAACTTGTATTGTTCAAGCAGCAAGCATGAATTCCACATCATACCGTCGGTGTAACACCCTAAGACCCACATTACCCTAGGATGCCACTAAAACCACTCCACATCTAGCCAAAATACAAGATAAAATAAACTGGCAATAATTCCTAAAACATGATAAGCTAAGCGGAAGCATAATCAACTAAGGGAACAAGATAATGATAACAATTCAATAATTAAAATCACTTCCAACATTTTAACCAAAAGAATAGTTCACAAATTTAACATTATTAAGTTAAAGTAAACATCGACGAGATAGCTAGGCAAATGGCTTGAATCCCTTCGACTTTATTATAGCATAAATCAATGAACCAAGTGCATTAATGTGGTGCCGCTCTACCCTTCCCATGCATGCTCAAGGATCACCTGCAGGGGGGAAAACAAGGGTGAGATAAAACCTCAGCAAGCAAATTGTTTAACAGGCTATTCAAACTACAAACAATTATACAACAACATTTATGTTATCACACAACCACAACCACAATTCACGTCCACATTCATTTAATCACCACAGACTCCCACGAATCATGCCTCATAAGTTTTTAATCGGTTGGCATATGAATGCAGTTATTTCATCCACACTTATATGCATATGCATGCTATGATCCACTACACCCTTACCCAACAAGGTAAGAGTGTGCATCATACTACGGCAATGAATGATGCGGTACCAGTACGGTCGTGGCTATAAGCGGCGACATCTACAACGCAAATGCCATGACATATTATGAATGATATGATAATCATAAACCACAAGAATTCTGACCTCAAATGGGCATTAACATGATCATCATGGATTTAACCTCAAGGAAATATCAACATATCCACCACGTATTTATTTTCATATTCCGCATTTGGCACATTAAACAAATTACCACATGACTACAAGCAACTTATCTAAATCATATCAATTGATTATTATTTTGCTACCATAACCTCATTTAGAAAAGATGCAACCATAGCATAACATTTCAAATTACGAGAATCATGTAGATTACAAGTAGTAAGAATAACGAGTTAAACGGTAGCACATCCGCTACATTTACTTGCCTCTACCGGCGAAGCGAAGCAATCACACACGATCGGGAGCGTAGCCACCTGTCCAAAAGTACCTCTCAGCACAATACTACAGCAAGAAAATCGCGTCTTAAGAAATAAAGATGTCGCTAAACCCCATACCCACACATAACCCTCTCCACTTAACGGTCCTACACTCGGCGGCTGTAGCAGCTCTGCTTAAAATTTTTGTATCTTTAACACTATTAAACCATTTACAGAAAATGATATATTTCTGGAAACTACACTGAAATATCTTCAACTTTCAAGTAGACCACTAAATTTTATTTTACTGCTAACATGGTGTAATTTAGCGCACAAAACAGAGGACATGCCCTGTTTCTGCAATCAGGCCAGTCAACTTCTAACGCACAAAACCTTCTGTACAAAGCTCTAAAATTTATGATTTTTATATAGTAGTTATACTACTGAATTTCCTACAATTTTCATAACTATAGGTAAAATCATAAAAATCATCTACTACTCTGAAACTACACCCGAACGTCAATCTGTCTCAGTCTGCACCTCTGCCAAACAGCAAAGTTCCCGACTCTGCTGCGCCCAACTCCCGTGGCCTAAAATTCTGGAAAATTATAGAAAATAGACCTCGTCGTCCTCTACAATTTTCCTTTTGTCAGACCTGCAGGAAAAATCATTTCGATGCCCTAATCTATGCAAATAGTCGCGCTGCACAAATCTAACTACGCACAGACAGCAGAAAATCACTAATCGGATAATCAATTTGCTAATCCCCTTCTAATCCCATGCCAAGAACCCTAATTATTCTAAAACAGAATGATTTGGGATTGGAAAAATTTACCTAGGGGATCCCTTGGGATCACCCCTCTTCTTTCCTCCTCTTCTTCTCTTCCCTCTCTTCTTCTTCCTTTCTTCTCACTTCCTCCTTTGCACCAATGGACAACAGCAAGGGAGAGGAGATGGAGGCACAATTAGGAGGGGAGGGTGGCGGCCAGGGGTGGAAAAAGGGGGGTGGCGGCCAATAGATTAAATAGGGGGGGTGCGGCCACCCCTTGGGCCGGATGGCCTACAATTTTTATTTTCCCTTCCCGCGATTTGCCGAAAATCCGGGCGACTCCACGATTACTTTAAAGCCGACGCCAAAACGACGTTCAGGGTATTACAATCTGGGACTGTGTGGATGCAATGCTTGATAATATGTATCACCCTCTTGAGACCCTGTTGCAACGAACGTACACTCTACTAGTTGCTATAAGATGTCACTGAAGAACATGTATCCTAAAAAACCTGAAGAACAGGTATGGTCTCCCTAGTTAGTAAAACTGAAGCAAATGATATTGTCAAACCAACCATTAGATCATAAAACCCCTATTTTAAACCGGTACAGGGGGCATCTTAACCTGTCTAACATGTGTCTGACAGAAGAACACAAACATATTATTACTTACTACAATTAAGCTCTTCAACCCTGCACATAGTGGTAACCTGGTAGGTATACCCTTTTTATTTGGGAAACACTTCCACCCTGACATTCGAGAATTCCAAACATAAACATGGCTCGTTTTTATCCACATCACCGTATCCAACCAACTCCACATGCACTCACTCCCAATGATCCCCATCTACTCACTCAGCCATTCCTAAATCCCCCATCTCTTCCTCCTTCAAATTCTAATCCACAGGAAACACAACACCACCACATGACGAGAGCAACCTAGCACACATGAATGCGTCGCCTGCACATCCATCTCAGCCTCTGCCAACGCCTCCTCCTCCATGGCGCCATCTCCACAAAGCGTCATGTTCCACTCCCTATTGTAGCATCTTCCTCCTCGTCCTCACACCAGTTGGTATTATTAAATTTCGTCAACAAATTTTTGTAACTCTTGTGTACTTTTACATTTACATGATTATTTTATCGTGTTAGGTTATGACCACTGCCGGTGTCATCATTAGGCCCTGATCAATATGGCTTCAGCTTATTTTTGCACTATTCATAAATTTCGTCTTTTTCTGAACTTTTGGCTTTTTTTGAGTTTTTTTACCGGTTCTTTTTTTCCTCGTATTTGTTTACATTATACGTGATGGGCTAATATGTTTTTTCTATTTTTAAATTTTTTAAATTTAATTATGGTAAATAAGCATCTGTCAGCTACAGTGCTTTTTTCAGCCAGCTACAGTGTTTTCAGCCATAAGCCATGAGGCTTTCAGCCGAACCGATCACCACCTTAGGTCCTGATCAATATGGCTTCAGCTTATTTTTGCACTATTCATAAATTTCGTCTTTTTCTGAACTTTTGGCTTTTTTTTGAGTTTTTTTACCGGTTCTTTTTTTCCTCGTATTTGTTTACATTATACGTGATGGGCTATATGTTTTTTCTATTTTTAAATTTTTTTAAAATTTAATTATGGTAAATAAACCTCTGTCAGCTACAGTGTTTTTTTCAGCCAGTTACAGTGTTTTCAGCCATAAGCCATGAGGCTTTCAGCCGAACCGATCACCACCTTAGTCTCCTTACACGACAATGCACGTGCTTGAAGCCTAGATACTGCAGATGAAAACCCACCAAACGAGCTCGTACAAATTACAAACAGTATCAGCAAAAAGATAGCTAGGAAGAGATGGCCTGAAACAGGTGCAGATTATCGTACAAACCTAACATGACTACGTTACATAATTGCTGACGCTGAAACGATAGCCAGGCGTGCATGCTGATTACAGGTGGGATGTTTAAAGCTTCCGTTTTTTTCAAAAGGTGGTGTCTACTTCACTGCTTTCCCTAGCCTGAAGAAATGGCTTTTTTTTATAATTTGCGCACGATTGCGATGTGCCAACAGCCTGAAGAAATGGCTTAATGAATGTTTCAGGGACCACCATGAACAGGGCTACATAGGTTTGTGTGTTTCTGAAGCATTTTTGTACAATTGTCCCAAGAATGAAGAGTTTCTCGTTTGCAAATTGTATAAACCCTTGGTAACTTCTGAAGAAGCAGAGAGCACAAAGTGTATTTTCAGTGCTAAGTGAACTTTTTAACTTGCCTCTTGCCTTCTATTCATTTCAGTCTCGAGAGACACTTCAAGGGGTGTTATGTAATCACACCCTCTTGAAACAAAAAGAAGAGATTATACATATATCACAGTTTTTAAAGAATAGTGAAAAAAATGTACATTATGATGATATCGCCTGGGGGGAGACGGATTGATCCATCCCCTGGAAAGAAAATCAAAATTTTTTCTTCTTTGCAGCTAGTGGGAAAATCAACAACTTGCTGGTGTGATCATGCATGTACAATGTACACCTCTCCTTCGGTTCATCCAGTCTCGTCTATAACTCACCCTTCTATGTTCTCTTATTCTCCAGAGACGGTTGCGAAGAAGAGGGCGCCATCTTGTCGTAATGCCATACCATGACCTCTGAACAATCGGAAGGAATGCCCCTCACTTTGCTGTAATCTTCCAACACCACTTGTTGCACGAACTTCATCGAGTCCTGAGAAGCAATAACATCCAAAACACTTCAGGGCAGTGGTATATTACCATGTAGTGCCAAATTAAACTTGGATATTACAAGCAAGCAAATCACAACTTTGGGCATTACAGGAGCAATGAGCACTGCAGAGAAATTAAAGAAGCTCTAAGCCTCCAATAACCTTGCATGATTGATCATAAGCAAAAGGGATGCTTTAGTGGTTAGATTCAAGAAAGATGAACACCCAATTGTACACCTAAAAGAAGCTCTGGTTTTTTTAAAGAAGGGCCAAGGTACTACTGCTGCTGCTGCTAACCACCAACTGGCTTGCCTTGCACTGAACTCATCATGGCTGTACCAATCCTACCCAGGCATGGGACCCCCCCCCCCACCAAAGTAGCCCAACTTAGAGCAAGTTTAATAAGGCTGACTGTGCTAGCTATAAGAGAATCCATGTCAGCATAGTCCTATGTGGAGGGGAGAGAAAAGGAGAGGGAGAGCCAAGCCGGCTCTCATGCAAGAGTCAGGCTATAGCACAGAAAAAGAGGCGTTATCCATGCATGTACCAATAGAACTAACTGCTATACCTATGCATGTATTAAATGACCAATACCCATGTATGTATTAAATGATTGAGAGCTCTTGTAGAGACAACTTATAGCCAGCTTATTGTATGAGTTGGTTGTATCTTACATTTTGATGACATGGAAATATATTGGAGGTAGCAGCTATCTATACTATTAAACTTGCTCTTAACCGCACCGGATTAAAATAACCCCGTGATTTCGCATTTCCAATGCCAATCCTGATCCTGTCGGATTCGATCCGTTTTGTCGATTTGCTGCAACCGCAGTGTACCGACACCCACACACCATTTTGCAAGGTGAAATTAACAATTTGCTGCTGAAATGAGCACCGAACAGTGCCATTGATCTTTACGCAGAAATGAGGGGAGTTTGTGACGGGTGACAAGGATTTGACCGGGAAAGTTGGGACAGATGGGCCATGAGACACGGCCTTTTCTCCTCCCTCCCTCCCCTACCTGTACCACATGGACGCATGAACAACCACGCGCTAACTGACGGGGCAAAACGCCACTTTCATGGCGGAAATGCCTCTTTTAATCTAACCAAAAACCACGCGTTTGCAAGCGCGACGTTTGCTGTGCCGTGCAAAAGACGAGATAAATGCTTGCTGTTCCGGTGTTGACAATGGCGATGCTTGTGTAGTACTGCGACATAGTTGGTAATTGGTATGCATGAAAGCTGATTGTTGACTCACCTGGGACTTGTCGGGCTCGGAGGTCGGGTACCGGCCCCACCGCTCGGGGTCCCAGAGCACCGAGCTGTTGAACGCGAAGCCCCGGACGTCGAGCTCGGGCCTCGCCGTGCCGGCGGCGGCGGGCGAGGTGCCGTTGCTGTAGTCCCTGAAGAACCAGCCGGTGACCCTGGACGAGCTGCACGCAGGGCCCTCGACGACGACCTTCCTCTCGTTCCGCGACATTGTTGCCACCGGCCACGCGCCGAATGTGCTGAAAATTTTCGGGGAGAGCAATAAGATTCTCGCGTTAGAAAGCAGTAGAAATCAGCATGGATGTGGCTAAAATGTTGCTAACTGGAGCGTCTATGTCACCTTGGCGTTTCGAAAAATTGCAGGTCCTACAATTAAACTACTATAGAGATGGCAGATTCTACAAACTAAAATAGAATCAGAAGCAAGACATTCTTTTTTTCCTGGGATTGTCATATGTTGATTTCAAGCTGCATTTGCAAAGAAATTGCAATGCAAACTGAACATTTTTTTTGTGAACGGCATTAACTGATTAGCATGATAGCACCTACTAGGTGGTTTACGCTAATGAAAAGTTCCACAAAAAGAAACTAATATGCGACTTTGAAGGGTTTCACTAATGAAACGAACTTAAAAGATGAGTGAATTTTGATTGATGAAACTACTAACAAGAATCAAACCATCAGCTTCTTTTCCCACGGCAAATTGAATAAGAACCATATGCGGATATGCCAGCCATGTAAGGATATAACCAAAGCTAGGGAGCAGCCGTTGCAACTTGCAACACGTCGACTTCATGCAACTTGCAACGGCACTGGCACGAGCTCAATTTGCAGGCCGGCTCATGCAACAACCCGTGCAACGATCGGCACGAGCGCTGCTATGCCCCTGTTCTTTTTAGAAGCCGCTTTTCGATTTTTCAACAGTAACTACCTTTTAAACGGAGTATTTTTTAAGATAGAGTTTACTAGTTAATTATAGTACATGCTTTACTGACTTCACTTATATCAGTAAAAATCGCACGCGAGTTTCTGTTACTCTATAATCTCTAATACAAACAGCTTAAAAATCACAAGTCGTAGTCAAAAAGAACAGACCGTACGCTTTGACGTCCGCGGCTGCTATCCGTTCTCTCTTTCCAGTTTCCCCTATCAGATTCAGACGAGGATCGGGCCCTAAGAAAGGACAGCACGTCCCGTACCCCCCCCCCCCCGGCGCGGCGCTAGTTGAGGGGTGGCAATCATTTTGCCGACACATTTGGGCATCTCGTACGCTACATGCACACACCAACACACCACCCCCCGTGATGCCATTGGCAGCCAATTAAGGTACCAAACAAGATCGTTACAGAGTACATAGTGGCAGTAAAATATAACTAACATGACGCAACAAAACAAAGCAAAGAACTGCACAAATGCAGCAGCTGCTTGCTCTGCTCCAGCCTGCCTTTCGTCCTCAAGATCTGAGGACTGAAGTTACAGTACAGCACAGGCCACAGGGGCAGAGAAAAGAACGGAACTGGAAAGGTAAAAAGGACCCTTGAATGGCGGATGGGGGCGATGGGGGAGGGGCGACCTCCTCACATGGCTCCGATTCTCCCCGCCGATTAAACTAGAACGGCGCAGAGGTCACCAGGTGGTGCGTGAGCTGTAGCTAGCGCTCGGTGCAACCTGACAAAGTTGCTCGCAACTAGCCCAGCTAGTGTGCTTTGGGCGCTTGTGTAGTTTACTGGTGTCGTGGTGTGTTGATGCCGTGCGTGCGTGGTTGCTCGCATCAAGAAAGGAAGATTAAATGTGAAAGCTTTGTTTTGTTTTACGGCGTGAAAGATCGTTAGTGGAATATTTTTTTTTTTACTTTGCTAAGATGAATGCAAGAAAGAACGTTGGGGTTTCTGTGGCTGCTGGTACCTGATCTGCCGGAGCTGGACGAAGAAGCGGAGGTCGAACACGTCGCCGAGCCCGGCGAAGAGGACGACGCCTGCGAGGCGGTGGTGTTCGATGTGGTAGAGGGCGGCGTTGCGCTGGTGGTGGCGCTCCTTGCCCGCGACGGCCTCGGCGGCCGTGAAGTTCTCCTTGTACGTCAGGTGCCGGTACATGAGCCCCGTGGCGCGCAGCAGCCGCGCCGTCGCCGGCACGTCCGGGGAGGCCTCCACCACCACCCACAGCAGCGGCGGCGGCACCAGCCGCAGCGTGTGTGCCATCCTCGTCAGCGCCGCCGCCCTCTCCCCGGTCGCCGAGGGCGTGGACTCCGTCGTCGTCACCACCACCAGCAGCGGCCGAGGGCCCGCCACCGCGCCTCCCCCGACCGCGTCCTGCGCCAGCAGGCTCCGGTTCACGGCCCCACCCGCAGCGGCCGTGTGCAGCACCCTGCCGTCGTGGCTGCTCCCCACCCCGCCCGCCGCGACGGCCGCGGACGTCCAGTCAGACACGGACGACGGCGCGAACCCCGTGAAGAAGCCCATGACGAAGCAGAGGCAGGAATGCAGCAGCGCCTTCTTCCACAGCTGCGACCCCGACCCCTTCTTGGGCCTCCCGCCGGCGCCGCCGTGATCCGCGGACGACCCCATCTAACCAAGAACTACTAAACCAACGCCTCCCTCCCTAGCTAGCTAGCCCTCCTTGGATTCTCGGGAGCCACGCTTCGCGTCGCACCGTAGCAAGCTAGCTGAGCTCAGCTGGCTATCTAATTCGCGTGTCCTACCTAGGCAGCGGCAGTGGTGGGGAGGCGAATTTCGGAGCGGTGGTGGTTTAAAAAGGGCGGGAGGTGGCTAGAAGAAGCGGCACGCGCGTACACGAGGAGCGGAGAGGAGAAGCGAGCGAGCGAGCGAGAGAGACGACGGCGTCTTGTTGGTGTCACGTTTTTCCTTTTTCCGGGACGCAGCAACCATTAGGTGGCGTGCGCGTTAGTGACGCACTAATGCATCGCATATACACTGCCCCAACCATACCAAACCAAGCGTCGTACTATCTGTCTAGCTAGTATAAGCAGCAGTATCGATCGTAGTATTAGTGTACACAAGCGATTCATCTGAAGATATGCGTGACCGCTCGATCGTAGCAACTCCATACGACATACGATGAATCTGTTGCAGCGTGTGTGTTTCCAGTGTTAGTTGCCCATATGTACGCATGAACTCGAGCACACTGATTTATCTTGTTCGCCGACGTACCCGTTTTGCCTGCATGCGTGTGCTATGTGTTTCGTGTTGGTGGCGGTGACGAGGGGTGAAATCATGGGCAGCAGCGGCATCCGACCGATCGATCAGCTGCCGGCCGGCCGGTTCGGTGGGGAAGTAGAATCGAGAAGCACTAGCGACCTCTCTCTCTCTCTCTCCTCCCGGTGGCCCGGTGGTTGTGGTGATGTGTGGTTGTGGCACCCTTTTTCCGGTGATGGGTTACAGTTGGTGCCCGATGCGTGTCATCATTTGACCGCCCCCCGCCCCGCGCGGTCGATCGATGAACAACACGCCACAATCTGAGCGTGTGCGTTTTCTGTGCGTGAGCTGGGCTCTTCTTGTTCGATCTGCGATCAGTGCTGAACTCGGTTAAGATTTGTTTATCAATTTATTAAATACCGAGTTATTGGTCTGCAGTAATCTGTCGTATTGCCTGTCAGGAAAAACTATTTCGTTTTGTAATTTTTTTAGGGTAACGAAAGAGGTGAAATGACCAAAATTTTGGTATTTCGGTGAAAATTTTGGTCAAACGATTTGAATTAAATTTAAATTTCAAACTTTAAATCTGAGGATAAAAGATATGTAAAGTACTACTTTAACGTGTGTAGTTGTGACGACCCGCATTATTACCGTGGGGTAATAACGCTAGTCAACGAATTATTATTCGTTTTAGCCGATAAAACATCGCTCTAACGAATAATAAGCCCTCAGAGTGATGCAGCAGAACAATAATTAGAGACAAAACACGAGATTACAAAATTATCGCCACGCAGGGCTAAAATTTATTACAAAGCCTCAAAGGCTTGAATATTACAATCTTTAGCCAAAATATTCTAACTACTTCCTATTCACACAACTCCACACGAAGTGTCCACCTTGTACCCACTATATTCCGAGTCCATGGCATTTCATCCAGGTAGCTTCCTCTTGATCTCTGCCCTCCCCTGAATTGACATGCCCTAAGCAAAGGGGGAGATAATAGCAACGGTGAGTACAGACGTACTCAGCAAGCGTTATAATACAAAATGCATAAAATGCCCATCATTTACACGTGTAGGAATCTCAATTCCTCTCTTCAGTCTCGTGTTCATTCTTAACACTCTTTTTCATCATCCCTGTCATTTCCATGACTTATAGAAAATAAGGTTTGTTGGTTTTGAAAGAAGTCCAATTTATTAATTTAGAAAACTACTGAACATACGCATGAACAGCAAAAACCCTCATAAGTTTCCGTAATTCTCCTTTCCCGGAGACAGGCATGAATTCATGATTTGGATAGCATTGCGCAAACTTGTATCACTTTACCCATCATCACTCTGATCGTGTTGGCTCTTGGGTTAATCCGCAATTCCTTTGAAGCGGCGCCCAGACCAGAGTACAGTACAATTTTCTCTAGTTCAGTAATTATATCTCCACCCGGTTATTCACAATCAGCAGTCTGGAGCCACGCAGACCCACTGAAGACGACATAACCGTTGGCTGGTAGGGTATCCAACCTTTCCCCAGCCCCCTTCTCGCGTATATAACGCCAATGCGTAACCCGCCTGTGGGTTTTTACGCTCCGGTCTCATACCGGTTTCTTTGGGCCTATTCCCTAAATAAATCACTCCTGTGGAGAACATAACACCTCACTAGAGTACCGACTGCCCGTGAAAACGGAACGATGGTTGATACGGTTGGTACGGTCTGTTCATACAAATGAAGTTTGTAGTCCCTTATATTCTATTTTTATGCAGAGGTCCCTCCCTTGCCCACTCACTGCCTCCCCTGGCAACCTCTGCCCACCTTTTTACTTAACTTTAGTGGCCAACTGCTCCATCAGTTGCCATCTAACCCTTTTCATTCACATATAGCCATTGCTTGATTTAAAACCCTTTTTATTTCTTTCATGCAAGTGATACTAGATTAATACAAAATACTTGTTTTACGAATATACTCCGCAGAGGTGTTCAAAGGAATGCTTGCCTGGATTTCAACCATAGAAGCGGGTTCAAGTAGGACCAAGTGAAATCACTCCCGTGGCTTGGATTGTCGTCTGCAGTTAAATACATTGACTATGACTTACTATATGAAATTATAATAGGAATCATGAGATATCGATGTGCTTGTGCTCCTAAGGTAGGACTTAGCTCACTTAACCTGATCATGGTTAGCCTTAAATAACTCGTATTCTATACTCATCACCTGACGTTATTTTCTTAGCATGAAGCTGGGTTATGTACTTTAAAGGTTGAACTCAAGTCTGTTATTATATACCCGCTTAATCGGTGGGCACAACTTTTAAATCATGACTTACTATTTTAATTTGGTACAGGTTATTCTAGTCGTCATGACCAGTTCTAAATCTTCTAACGGCTACTAATTTATTCTAATACTTCAGAATAGTTATTAGTGGATTTCCACAGTTTATATTCAATTAACAAAATTAGCCGGGCATTTAAATGTGCAATAGAATGATCTAACCAACATTATGATTATTTACTTCGTAGGCATGCAATTTCCAGCCTACGACATCCTATAGTTTATATTTTAGTATCCAATAATATTTATTAAAAAGTTCTATGACTTAATACTATCCAAGCTAATGAAGTATTTAGCTATAATCTTGAATGATTTAATTAACAATGCATCATTTAAATTGGTACATGCTACGACTTTATTTTACAGATGGCAATACATTTATTCTAACCATTGTAAATATAGATTAGTAGTCTTCTACTATTTAATTTAGATGGACTTAATCAAATTATTTGGGTATTTAAATCCACAACAAAATAGTCTTAGACTACAGTCCTTTAATTCAATCCTTACGCGTACAAGTTAATCATCATGTATATATTTAAATTATCGGAGCCAATTACTTTGTTCTAATGACCAAGAATAATCAAGGGTGAATTTTTATAATCTAAATGCTACTAACCAAATTGTCTGAGTATTTAAATATACCATGGAATGGTCTAAACGACGATGTACAATTTTTTATACACTTGCGTACCAGTTTAATCCACTAACGGTATTACATTTAGTACAAGACTTGAGAAATATTCTGGGTTGTTGACGTAATCTATGGTGTCGAAGAGATAACAGGCCTACTTACTTGAGCGAATCCTACCACGCATGCTTGCGGGGGTTTCCAGCTTCTCGCTTCGCTTATAATCCGCTCAACGTTGCGTATATGCCTAACAATCTAAGGTACTACACTAACATCGAAGGTCATATTAATTCTCAGTTTGTTTTTAACTGATGTCTATTATTCGGGTGAAATTAATATGCAGAGTACAGTTTATAATATCCGCAATCTTCATTCAATTATTTGGGCAATTTTGCAATATTAGATTTGCTATGAAGCATGCTTATAAGTATTTCCAGATTGTAGCAAATTAACATGAAGCTCATTTATTTACCTACTTATTTTCTTTACTAATTCCTCTCTTCTTTTCTCTTTTTATTTCTTCTCTTCTGTTCTACCGCCGACGCCTCTTCACCGTCGGTCCCCACCGACGCCCTCTCATTTCCACCTCTGCCGACGCCCCTCTCTCCTTCTTTTTCACCCACCGGTGCCTCCTTCTCATCTCTCAGCTCACTCTCTCTCTTTCTTCCCGTTCGCGCCTCCCCTCTGACGCCTCTTCTTCCGCGCGCCGCCGCTCGGCTTCGCACGGTTGTGGCCGCCGGATTCGGGGCCTAGAGCCCGGATCCGGTGCTTCTTCCTCAGATCTATCCCAATCTCTTACTGATTTGGTTTCTATTTCTTTTGATTTCTACTAATTTTTATGTTTGGACGCGAGGTTAGGGACGTGTGTGCCGCCCCGAATAGTCACGGTCGGCTTGGGCCGCCGCACGCCGGGGGAGTGCGCCGTGGCCGCCGACTGTGGCTGCGCCGGAGGTAGCGCGCCACCGCCTCCATCTACGGTGAGCTCCCTTTTTCACTCTCCTTCCTCTCTCTAACTAACCGGTTCGGTGTGTTTCCTTAGTGCTTGATGGTTTGATGTTCTTGATGTATATACTGAATGTTAATGGATGTACACGATGGTTGGGGATTACCTCCACCGGTGTTGGTTGAGGTTGGGATGGGGAAGGGTTTGGGATGGCTGGGTTGCTGTCGCTTGTGCTTGGGGTGGCTTGGCGGTGGTCTTCTCGGTTGCCTTCATTGCTTGCGGCTCTGCCCCTTGCCGCTGCGGTGGTCGACACCCCTCCTGATTGGCCCTCACCGCTCCTAGTTGGCTCCTGGTCTTCGCCGCTTTGACCCGCTACCGTCACTCGCAGTGTTGCTAGGGTTAAGGAATGTGGCAGTGAATGCTATGTGATGCCCTGTCGTAGGGATGGCCCCCACCTAAACCCAGCAGGCCTGGTAGGAGATTATAAGGCCCAGAATAGGCCATGTGTAATGACATAACTGCCCCCAGAGGGGATAACCAGATGTAAGGGTATAACTGTAAAAGCACCCCTCATGTGTATATATATATGAGTACAAGCCATGGGGAGGACCCAGGCCATTACATTCATCTTCATCACTCTCCACTACCATCTCTCTCTCTCTGTTTGGTCTGTAGCCACAACAGTTGGCGCCGTCCGTGGGGAGGACAAGGACAAGCCTGAAGACCGAAGAAGAAGGATGGCACCGAAAAAAGCTTCTTCAGCGGCGGCGAAGGGAAAGAAGGCGGCCGGGCCGGAGCGTCGTATGAGTACCAGGGCTTCGGCATCGGCAGCGGCGGGCGCGGGTGGCGACGCAGTCGCGGTGGCCGAAGACGTCGACGTTCGCGCGGTGACGACCAACCTCGTCACCGGCACCGCGACGACCAACCCCGTCACCGGCACCGCGACGACCAACCCCGTCACCGGCACCGCGACGGCCCGCCCCGTCACCGGCGCTGCGGGGACGGACCCCGCGGTCGAAGACGTCGACGCGGGTGCGGCGACAACCGACCCCGCCGACGCAACGACAGCCGACCTCGCCGCCCCCACTGCAACCCTCGCCGGCGGCGCGGACCGGGCGGTTCGAGGTAGCCACGACGGAGCGACCGGCAGCTCGGGACCTCGCGACGCGGTCGTCCCCGCGCCGATCTGCCCGTTGGGAGCACCGGCGACCCCGCCCGCACAGGCGGTGGAAAGCGCCCTACTGGCGGCCCTCAACGCGTTCCAGCGGGAGCTAGGGGACCTTCGCGGAGCCGTCCGAGATATGCAAGAGGCTCGGAGCCAGCAGGCCGCGCCGGCAATCGTGACCGAGCCCACGCCGGAGAGGGCGGACAGTCACGAAGCCCCCACGTCTAGCCGCGTGCCGCTGCGTCGCGTAGATCCGGAGTCCCCGCTTTCGGCGGGGCTGCAGCAGGCGGCATGGCTCGAAGACTTCAAGTTCCCTAGCGCCGTCGACTCGTACAAAGGCAACACGGACCCCCGTGAGTTCGTGTGCATGTACGAAACCGCGATCGAAGCCGCGGGCGGAGACGACACCACGAAGGCGAAGGGACTCCCCCTCGCGCTGCAAGGAGTGGCGCTCTCTTGGTTCTTTACCATAGAGCCGGGCTCCATCTACGCGTGGGAGCAGCTTCGCGTCCGCCTTCACAACAACTTCCAAGGAAACTACGTCGACCGAGTCGACGCGGACCAACTCTTTGCTGTGAAGCAAAAACCCTCGGAGAAGCTCCGGGACTACTTCAAACGCTTCGCCAAGATTCGATGCCAAGTGAAAGATGTTAACGAAACCACCATTGTTAATGCAGCCATACAGGGCCTTCGCCCGGGCCCGATGGCCGAGTACAACGCGCGAAAGCCAATCAAGACGGTGGCGAAGCTCTTTGACAAAATGGAAGAATATACCAGGGTGGAGGAAGACGCGCGGCGAAGGCAAGGTGACGACTCCGACACCAACCAGGCCGGAGCCTCGGCAAAAGCCGAAGATCCGCCGAAGGGCGGTTCTTCGAAGGAAAAACGTAAGCAGGAGTCGTCCAGGGACGCGCCCGACCGCAGGGACGCCTCGCATAAGGAGTCGTCCGATCAGCCCAAGCGCGACCAGCAGAGGTCGAGGCGAAACCGGTACGTCCTCGACATCGAAGGCGGGTCCGACGAGGGTGCTCCCGCGGGCCGAGGCGGTCGGGGGCGCCGTGGCCGGGGGCGCGGCCGTGGCAGGGGCCGCGACGATAAGGGTCGTGGAGATTACGACGACCAGCATCAGGGACTGTGGTGCGTAGTCCACAGCCGCGGCAATCATGATACCCGCGCCTGCACCTCCATCGCGGCGCTCCGCGACAGCATCGCTAGGGACAGGAACCCGGAGGCGCGCCCGCCTGCGGTGGCCCACGTCCAATTCCCATACGAGGCCCCCGTGCAGGTACAGGCGCAAGGGATGCAACCCCAGGAAGGCACCTTACGGATCCAAGCTCACGTACAGCAGCCTCGGGAGGGCCTCCTGTCGCTGCAGGCCCCGGACGCAACCTACCGCACGGTCATTAACGTCATATCCGGAGGCTCTGCGCTGGAATTCGCCTCGGCACGGCAGCAGAAGGCCTATGCGCGAAGATTACATCACGTGGCGGCATACCCAGCGCAAGCACCGCCGGATTGGGCGCAGCACGAAGTTACATTCACACCCGACGACGCCCAGGGTGTGGATTTCCCTCATCAGGACCCCCTGGTCATCCGGGTCACCATCGCGGGATGCGACGTGGGGTGCGCCTTGGTGGACGGTGGTAGCTCCGCGAACGTATTGTTTGCGGCGGCCTTCGACCAGATGGGGATACCTCGAAGCCGCCTAGGGCCCTCGGGAATCCCACTGCAGGGCTTCGGGGGACAGCCCCTGCGGGCGCTGGGCCAAATCGGTCTTCAAGTCTCCTTCGGCCGAGATGACAATGTGCGGACCGAAGATGCCACCTTCGACGTGGTCGACCTTCCGTACCCCTACAATGCCATACTAGGGCGCCCAATCCTCAACTCCTTCGGCGCGGTACCACATCACGGCTATCTATGCATGAAGATCCCGGGTCCCCGGACCATCATCACCGTCCGAGGCGACCAGGATATGGCCCGGCGCATCGAGCCAGGCACCAGGTGCCCGCGTCGCGAAGCCCAACGGCGCTCCTAGAGCTGGCGTCACCGCACGGAGGTCCGCGGGGCCATTCACAGGCGCCTTGGCCGGCCCTGCAGATGTCTAGCGACTAGAGGCTTCGGCCGCACCAAGGGCAAACGGTTAGTATATCCATCCTTTGTAGTTGCTCACCCGCGCAAACGGGGATGTAATGAAGATCGCCGTTTGTCGCTAATCTTTTTTTATCACGCGCAAATACGCGGTGAAGGCGCGCGCAGGCTCAGCCAACGCGCGCGTTCCCGCGGTATAAAACAAAGACGCACGTTCGCGTGTGCACTCGCCGTAGCCAGGGGTACGGGACTGAGTATAAATCGAAGTCGCACGTTCGCGTGTGCACTCGCCGTAGCCAGAGGTACGGGATTGAGTATAAAACAAAGACGCACGTTCGCGTGTGCACTCGCCGTAGCCAAAAGGTGACGGGCCTGAGTATAAACAAAGACGCACGTTCGCGTGTGCACTCGCCGTAGCCAGGGGTACGGGACTGAGTATAAATCGAAGCCGCACGTTCGCGTGTGCACTCGCCGTAGCCAAAAGGTGACGGGCCTGAGTATAAACAAAGACGCACGTTCGCGTGTGCACTCGCCGTAGCCAGGGGTACGGGACTGAGTATAAATCGAAGCCGCACGTTCGCGTGTGCACTCGCCGTAGCCAAAAGGTGACGGGCCTGAGTATAAACAAAAGACGCACCGGGGGGACGCCCTCGCGCGCACTAGTCTACGGACTTTAAATAAGACGTAGCGTCGAGGCCCGCCTCCGCACGCACCAGTCTACGGACTTTAAATAAGACGTAGCGTCGAGGTCCGCCTCCGCACGCACCAGTCTACGGACTTTAAATAAGACGTAGCGTTGAGGTCCGCCTCCGCACGCACCAGTCTACGGACTTTAAATAAGACGTAGCGTCGAAGTCCGCCTCCGCACGCACCAGTCTACGGACTTTAAATAAGACGTAGCGTCGAGGTCCGCCTCCGCACGCATCAGTCTACGGACTTTAAATAAGACGTAGCGTCGAGGTTCGCCTCCGCACGCGCGAGTCTCCGGACTATATAGGAAGTCGTAGCGTCGAGGTCCGCCTCCGCGCGCACTAGTCCACGGACTCTAAATAAGACGTAGAGTCGAGGTCCGCCTCCGCACGCGCGAGTCTCCGGACTATATAGGAAGTCGTAGCGTCGAGGTCCGCCTCCGCGCGCACTAGTCCACGGACTCTAAATAAGACGTAGCGTCGAGATCCGCCTCCGCACGCGCGAGTCTCCGGACTATAAAGGAAGTCGTAGCGTCGAGGTCCGCCTCCGCACGCACTAATCCACGGACTCTAAATAAGACGTAGCGTCGAGGTCCGCCTCCGCACGCGCGAGTCTCCGGACTATAAAGGAAGTCGAAGCGTCGAGGTCCGCCTCCGCACGCACTAGTCCACGGACTCTAAATAAGATGTAGCGTCGAGGTCCGCCTCCGCACGCGCGAGTCTCCGGACTATAAAGGAAGTCGTAGCGTCGAGGTCCGCCTCCGCACGCACTAGTCCACGGACTCTAAATAAGACGTAGCGTCGAGGTCCGCCTCCGCACGCGCGAGTCTCCGAACTATAAAGGAAGTCGTAGCGTCGAGGTTCGCCTCCGCACGCACTAGTCCACGGACTCTAAATAAGACGTAGCGTCGAGGTCCGCCTCCGCACGCGCGAGTCTCCGGACTATAAAGGAAGTCGTAGCGTCGAGGCCCGCCTCCGCACGCACTAGTCCACGGACTCTAAATAAGACGTAGCGTCGAGGTCCGCCCCCGCACGCGCGAGTCTCCGGACTATAAAGTAAGGCAAAGCGCGGAGGTCCGCCTCCGCATACGTCAGTCTACGGACTGTCCGTTCTAAGGAACCCTGGCGCAGCTATTTCGCCAACGGTGGCATCAACACACAGCGCATATCCTAAAATGCCAGGAAGTCTGCATACCGGAAAAATCACAAGTACAAAGGTCCGGCAACATCCCTGCCGCTCTAAGCCGCTACCCCGCGGGTTCGTCCTTAACACGCGCTAAAGCTGGGGCCTCGCTCGAAGAAGGCCGGCTCGCCCAAAAGTCCAGCGACTCTTCGGCCCTTCGCCAGCGTCGAAGGCGTCGCCGGGTTGAAAGGTCGGCCGCACGAAGCCGGCCCCAGCAAGGAAGCTGCCCAGGATATAGCCGAAAGTCAGAATGCATGCAGCAAGTGTGTACTTTATTCGCAAAGACAAGGAACAGTACAACGCACGCCTACACCTAGGCACCACGGCGTCAGACCTGCGGGTTCCCGGCGCCTTCGGAGGGCCCAGCGCCGCCATCGTCGCGTCGAGGGACCCCGTCCAGAAATTGGCCGAGGCTCCCCGTCCCGTAGAGCGACTTCTGGAGCTCGATCCGTGCAGCATCCGGCCCGGCGTAAGCCCAGATCCGGTCGAAGAAGGGCCCGAGGGCAAGGCGAGCGGAGTGGACGGCGCCGGACATTACTCCGGCCCCGCCAGGCATCTCCAGCTGGGGGTCATCCAGCGCGGCGACGTGCGTACAACCGCGGTGCTGCAGGAGCGCGCACACCAAGCATGCCGACGTGTACGCGCAGTGGGTGCCGAAGGACGTCGCCGCGTCGCGCACGACGTTGGCGGCATCCCCGACCCAGCGAAGCGTCCGAGACAACTCCTCCGGGCCGAAGGCGCGGCCCGACACCTCAGCTACCAGCCCTTGAAGATGGCTCTCCAGCGCTTGCATGACGTCCCACGCAACCACCGAGGCGTCGCCAAGCGTCTGGTTACGCTCCGCTAGAGTCAGGGCAAGCTCGCCTTTTTCCTTCTCTAGCGAGGCGACCTGCTCCAGGAGCCCGTCCCGCTCCGCCGCAAACCTCTGTTCAGCAGCTGCCGCGGCCGACTCCCGCGCCGACGGAACAAGTCCCTCGGCGTGCGCCCTAGCTTCGGCGCATTCCGCTTCCAGCTGGCGGATACGGGCGTCCTGGGCAGAGCGAGCGCCAGAGGCTTCGCGCAGCTCCTCCTCGGCGACCCGCAGCCTATCCTCGAGCGCCTTTCGGCTACGAGCGTAGGCCGTTTGCAGGGCCTGCCCCAGCACAAGTGTCTGTAGAAGGGAAAAGACTTAGCAAGCTCAGCTAAGCCCAGGCATGGTCGCATGAGTACTTACCCTCACCCAGACACCTCGAAGGCGTCCTCGAGGCGCCCCGCCCCGTAGGTCTGCAGCACTTGCAGGTCAACGCTGGTGGCCGCGTCATTCACAATCCCGCGCCACGCCCTCAGCGTCTCGGGGGGCGGCACGAAGTCCGCGGGGCTTGTGCACACGAAGGTCCCGTGTTCGGCCAAACGCTCCCCCTCCGGAATGAGCAACGTTGCAAACAGGGCTGCAGGTGAGCACCGCAAGGCATAAAGTCATACACCAGATTAAGCTGGCCACCCTACCTTCGGTAGCAGAAGGAATGGTCCCGCCGCGGGCAGAAGCCTCCGCGTTCGGGGAAGACGACGGCTGTCCCTGCGCGGCGGGCGGTGTGGCCAGAGGGGCAGAAGGCGAATAGGCCGCAGGGTCCCCGGTGCTTGCGCTGGAGTCCCACAAGCTTCTGATGCCCGTGGCCGCGACGAATCCCCGCGGTGTCCGGTGGAGCTCCGGCCGCACACACGGCCGTTTGGCCGGGGCAGCCAGCAGCGACACCGCCCCCGCAGCCGTGGTTGGGGAAGACCCCGCGGCTGCCGCGCCCGGGGGCGAAGGTTCCACGGTGGTAGTTGTCGCAGGGGGCACCTTGGTTTCTGCTGCTGGTGGTAAAGACAGCACGGCTCCGTGCGCCCCCGCGGAGGGCGCCTCCGGCACCCCAGCGGTCGCGGTCGAGGGCTCCACCTCGGCATCGCCGGTCCGCACGGGGTCCGCCTCGGTGACTTCGGCGGGCGGTGAGACTTCCCCCCTCCGGCTGCCCGCGGCAAACCCGCCGTCCGGGACGCTCGCCGAAGATACCTCGCCTTCGGCGCCTGCGCCACCCAAACCCGAATCGGCATACCTCGCCGAGTCCGACTCCGCGTCCGCCGAGCCCTCGGAAACACTAGCAGCATGCGCGGCAGGCGCCCCGCTGCGGCCCCTCTTCCGAGACGGCGCCTCCTCCTTCTTCTTCTTCTTCGCTGCACCATCGTCCGGAGCGACACAGTCCGGCACGGCAAGGCCCAGGACCTCGCACACGCGGTTTATTCGCCCCAGCCCCGCCTTGGCGATAGCAGACGCGCGCTGCTCGTGCTCCCTGGCGGTGTACGGCCCCAGGAATACGCGCGCGGCTTGCTCCGCCTCCTCCAAGGAAATCCCTGCAGCAAAGGAGAATAGCATCAGCATATAACGCATTTCACGTGAACAAAGGAGGGACGCGATCGACGCTTACGAGGACCGGGCGGCGCCGGCAACAAGCAGACCCATGGCGAAACATTGTCGTCTCGACGCCTCTCGGCGGCAAGACGCCAGTCGTAGGCAAGCGGTGCCACGCCGTACATCACGTACTCTTCGGCGAGGTCGCGCATGTTGAGGCGGGCGGCCACGCCTACGAGCCGCTTGACCCTCCGCTTGTCCTCATCATCGAGCGTTCGGCCGGGCGAGGGCTTGAACGCGATTGGTCGGCCTGTGCACTCAAGGCCGCTCCCGCTCTCCACACGGTGGTAGAACCACCGCTTCATCTAGTAAGACTCCCACTTCCCGCGAGTTGAGTTCGCAGGGAAGAGCTTCTTGCACGACGGGCGAAGAATAAAAGTGACGCTGCCGAAGCTCGACAGCGTCCCGTCCTTCCGGCCCTTGGGCTGGCATCGTGCCTCGTGCAGATAGGCGAACAGCGACGCGCTGGGCCAACACGCCCCCGAGCGCAAGGCCCAGCTGTACACCGCGAGCCGGGCCACGTCGTTCGGAGTCAGTTGCGCCAGCTCCAGCCCGAAGGTCCGCAGCACGTCGCCCACCATAGCCGCCGCTGGGATCCGGAGCCCCGCGTCGAAAAAGGCAACGAATACGACCGCCTCCGACCTCTCGGGATACGGTTCCGTCTCGTCGGCGGCAGGCAATCGTACCTCCTGGCGCCCGGACAACTTCCCCGCGCGCAGGAGCCCTTGGATCGTATTCTCGGTCACGAGCGAGGGGCCTAGCTCGCCGGAGAACGTGCCTTCCTCCTCCGCCACCAGCCGCTCCTGGTCCGCCACCGCCGGGTCGCGCTCTTGGAGCGCGTATTTCACCTTCAATAGCGAGGACCGCTGGCGAATGTCAGGGCCACCAACCGCCTGGCCGCGCTCGCTACTGGAGGCCATCGCTTCCCACGGAGAGACTGAAGCGGTGAAGATAACGCGAAGGTGTAGAAGGCGGAGCAGACAGGAAAGAGGGCGTAAAGGTGCGGGGGCGCTGTTACGGGGGGCTATTTCAAGCCACCTCGCCCATACCGCCGCTACCGAAGCGTCGCAACGATCCGCGTGCCGGGTGCAACCGCAGCGGCGTAAAGGCCCGCCCCGCACGATTCCTCATAACTGAAAGCGAAGGGTCGCAAAGGTCCGTGTACGAGGCGCGACCGCAGTCGTACAAGCGCCCGTCCAGCGCAATGCCCCACCCAACGCTGGAAGGTCACGACCACAGGCGCCAAGGACCGTCACGGCACGGCGTTACCTAGCCGCTGTTATAGGCGCACCAATGGGCCAGGGGATCACAATAGCTCCGGCGCCGTGCCATTCACCGCCCGCCCCGTGTCCCCCTTGCCTAGGGAAGAGGCGAGCGGCTGCAAGCACGCAACCGTCCATATCCCGCCGCCCACCAGTCGTAGGCCAACGCGTGCCCCGGGCGCGTCGGGTCGCACAGTACGGGAACCTAACCCTGGCAGACCAGGGGCCGGCGTGATTCCAGGAACCTTTACAGCGCAAGACCGCATCGCAAGATCCCAAGTCACCGCCCACGTGGCGGTGTTCGCGGGGCGAAGGCGCCAGCTTCGCTGCACCCGTTCGGTGGGTAGGGAACGGAGCGCGCGCGTCTACTTCGACTAGGCGCCAGCTTCGTTGCCACCCATTCGATGGGTAGGGAACGGAGCGCGCGCGTCTACTTCGACTAGGCGCCAGCTTCGCTGTCACCTGTTCGATGGGTAGGGGACGGAGCGCACGCGTTTACGTCGACTAGGCGCCAGCTTTGCTGCCACCCGTTCGATGGGTTGGGGACGGAGCGCGCGCGTCTACTTCGACTAGACGCCAGCTTCGCTGCCACCCGTTCGATGGGTAGGGAACGGAGCGCGCGCGTCTACTTCGACTAGGCGTCAGCTTGGCTGCCACCCGTTCGTGGGGTAGGGGACGGAGCGCGCGCGTCTACGTCGACTAGGCGCCAGCTTCGCTGCCACCCGTTCGATGGGTAGGGGACGGAGCGCGCGCGTCTACTTCGACTAGGCGTCAGCTTCGCTGCCACCCGTTCGAGGGGTAGGGGACGGAGCGCGCGCGTCTACGTCGACTAGGCGCCAGCTTCGCTGCCACCCGTTCGATGGGTAGGGAACGGAGCGCGCGCGTCTACTTCGACTAGGCGTCAGCTTCGCTGCCACCCGTTCGAAGGGTAGGGGACGGAGCGCGCGCGCGTCTACGTCGACTAGGCGCCAGCTTCGCTGCCACCCGTTCGATAGGTAGGGGACGGAGCGCGCGCGTCTACGTCGACTAGGCGCCAGCTTCGCTGCCACCCATTCGAAGGGTAGGGGACGGAGCGCGCCCGTCTACTCCGGCTGGGCGCCAGCTCCGCTGCCACCCGTTCGAAGGATAGGGGACGGAGCGCGCGCGTCTACTCCGGCTGGGCGCTAGCTCCGCTGCCACCCGTTCGAAGGGTAGGGGACGGAGCGCGCGCGCTTACTTCGGCTAGGCGCCAGCTCCGCTGCCACCCGTTCGAAGGGCCGGGGACGGAGCGCGCGCGTCCACTTCGGCGGGGCGCAGCAAAGGCGGGGGTCTTGTCCTGTAAAATCTACCTCGTTTTCCTTAACAGGCCTCCTACAGTGCATCAACATAAAAGGTAATGCCGGCGGGCTCCATCAGGAACACCGACTGTAGGTAGGCCTGTTAAGAAAAACTGGGCAGACCTCGCTATCGCCTACGGAAGCGTGGTGCGGGGGCAGGAAGCGCGGCTGGCTGTCGATAACCGGCCCTGATCAAGCTCCCAGGAAAAATGGACCTCCTTCTGTGCATCAACATTCCCCAAGCCGCTCAGCGTCACCCAGAAATGTTGATGCACGGCAGGGGCCCATTTTAGGGGAACAGCTTCTATCACAATATACGCAGGAGCAACGCCGCACCAGCGCCATATATATACCCCAATCAGCAGGGGAGCCAACCGGCGGAAGGCCAATTGGCAGAAGTCCAACTGCCGGAAGTCCGCCGCCATATTAATGGTCACGACGCCTCAACGCCCGCACCGCGCCAAGCACGCTGCACCACGTGGACGGCCGGAAGCCCGAGCGTCGCAGCAGCGCGCGCGTCTGCTTCGGCTACAGCGCAGCCCCGGAAGTTTGGAAAAGTTCACAGGCCGCGGGGACGGAGGGGGCCAAAGGACTCGGCAACATGGCTTCGGCCTTGTGAAGCCCTTTACCATGAGAGGCTCCTGTCGTAGGGATGGCCCCCACCTAAACCCAGCAGGCCTGGTAGGAGATTATAAGGTCCAGAATAGGCCATGTGTAATGACATAACTGCCCCCAGAGGGGATAACCAGATGTAAGGGTATAACTGTAAAAGCACCCCTCATGTGTATATATATATGAGTACAAGCCATGGGGAGGACCCAGGCCATTACATTCATCTTCATCACTCTCCACTACCATCTCTCTCTCTGTTTGGTCTGTAGCCACAACATGCCCCTTTGCCCTTTTGTCCTGCCTCTGTGCGGTGAAGCTGAGATATTTGTGAGGGTTGTTACTACCCCGGTTGCTGCTGTCTTGGTTGTGCACTCGGCTGCTGCTTCTGTTGTGGCCGTGACTTAGTGTGGCCTTCGGCTGGCTCTGTTGTTATATCTTGGCCGGGAGGTTTTACTGGCTGGCGGTGCTATCTGGCATGCTTGCTCTGGCCGGGTGTTGTCTCGGTTGCTATTTTGCTGTGTGGTGAGGGCTTTGACAGATGCCTCTCGGTTATGGTTTGGGCTTGAAAATGGATTCTGGTATTTTGGCTTTGCCTTAACTGATCCCTATACTCAAAACAGGTTTGTATATATACATACCGTGTGATGAGCCTATGGTTGTGAGAGGTGCCGACTGGCCCCCGGACGGTTAGGTATCTCCGTGAACGGATTACCCTGCCCGAAGTTAATCCTTAGGGCTCTGACGGCAATTTCTACTTTTAATTATTTTCTTTTGTTCGGTCTTTTTCGGTATTACAGTTATTGGTTTGTTCACAATTAAAATAGTGGTGTGGTGGCAACTCAACGACATCTTCTAATGTATGAAATGGCCAGAATGTAATCTAGCTTTCTCTTAACATTGATATATACAGAATAATGTAATTTATCTAAATGTAATTTCTATTCCCAATTATTCTGGATGTAACATCTATGTATGAGATGAATCTTGGTGTAAATTAAATCATGTACCTTCTGACTGAATACCATTGTATTGCAATTACTTAGTCTTTGAGATGATTATTTAGTTGAGACATAGGATTGTATATTGGTTATAATTCAGATTGTTGCTATCATGTAATGCAATCAGTAATATTTTTATTGGACTTGATATGAGTTGTCATTATCGATCAATGTATGTTATTGATTTTACCCTACACAGATTGTAATTAACTACTGTTGTACTACGGACTGTTATATATATTTTAATTGACTTGAAAGTTTCTATTTGTCGTGCAATTGAATTTTTGTTTCTCATTTCAGTCCATATAGTTTGATATTCATCCTCGTTAATAAAATTATGAAAACAAGGTACTAGTTTATCATTCGTTGATTTCAATTTATACGGCTACGTAGAAAAGTTTAAATTTCCTCGTATTTTTATATTATCATTTATGTAATTAATTCTATTTAACGTCCTAATTCGCTAATTAGGGTTAATTAACGACGTGGCTCGTTACAGTAGTGCTCTGGTGTGGTGGATGATACTTTCTCAATCTGCAGGTCTTATGTTGGATACCCTACGGCGCAAAGTTTTTTCCTTTGTTAGAAATTATATGGGACCCATATGTAATTAGCTACTATTTTTTCTCATGCTCGAAATTCGAGCCTCGAATGAATGCCGATTGGGGGGTCTCTCCCACACTCCGTAGGGAGTGAGTACTTACCAATAGTCCATTCCTGTGTCTTGGAAACGAAGCAACACAAATTGGTTAGGATGGAACCCATCGCCTAAACAATTTTTGTTTTCAGAGAAGGAAAAGCAAACGAACATAATTCCCGGCGAATTACACACCTAGCTACCATAGCTATCTAGATGTCGTTAAGAGGCTAAGTCCATGTTTTTTTTTGTTTTTCAGTGGCTTGTGGTTTCTCTCAGCAATCATTGTTTATTAGACTAATAACTCAAAAATTAGTTGTTTTCACCTCAACTTCTAAATCCAGACAAATAATCTCCCGACCCAATTCCACCCAGGTTGGGGGTGAAAAACAATCGGTTTTCGAGTTTATGATGAAAATTTGACTTCGAGCAGAGTTCAAGGGCCAAAATGTACCTTTTCTAATAAATTGATTAAAGAATTAATTTGCTAACTGGTATCAGTTTTTCACATATGCACCTTTTGTATCATTGATCTACTCTAAATTTTTGCATTCTCCACTTCAAGACTTCACCCAGAACCAATTATTTGTATTTAAATAATATAAATATAAGTCCAACCACAAATGCCTATATGATCGATCAGTCGTAGTGCTAGGATTAGTCCCGATCACGTCCGTACCTTCCGAAATCAAAACTTTCCTTACCATTCCACTCACATCTCTCTCACAATCACATAACCCGCCGCCATCACTTCCTACTTGGCAACACCATTGCAGCTTTCACTATATAACTATCGGCTACTGTCATCCTAAAAAAAATATAGGGTTGCGTCTGGGTGAAGCCTTGAAGTGGAGAATGCAAAAAGTTTAGAGTAGATCAACGATCCAAAAGGTGCATGGATAAAAACCGGTACTCTCTTCATTCTTTTTTACTTGATGTCTTATAATCCGTTCTGTCAAACTTTCTCAAGTTTGATTGTTAATAGATTTAAAACTATCTAGATTGGCTACACAAAAATTATATCATTAGATTTATCATTAAAAATACTTTCATAATATTATAATTTTATTGGTACATCTTAGTATAAAGTTATAAAAAGTAATGGTCAAAATTGCATCTTGAAGACCGTAAAAAGTACAAAGTAAAAAAGAACGGACAGAGTACCTATTAGCAAATTAATTCTTTAATTAATTTATTGATGGTCGAAGTCCAATTTTTGCCCTAAACTCAAAAAACCAGTTGTTTTTCACTTCCAACCAGGGTGAAATTTGATGGGGGGTTATTTATCCGGATTTGAAAGTTGAGAGGTAAAAAACAGTCAATTTTCAATTTCAAGGTAAAATTTAAACTTTGACCAGAGTTTCAAGACTAAAAATAGACTTATTTCAAAGACATGAACCATAGCCTAAAACGCATAGCAGTAGCCAGCAGTCCCACTGGGCTGCCACATGTGACGTCAACTCTTATAAAGCATATGAACGCACCAACCAGTCCGTCCTTTCTCGCATGAATAATAATAATAATAATAATAATAATAATAATAATAATAATAATAATAATAATTCGGCTCCACCGGCCATGCACACGTTAAGAGAAACGTTTCTTTCGCCTGCTGCAATGCCCCCCCCCCCCCCCCCCCAATTCTGTCGGTCGCCAGCGAGGCGAACTCGCGAGTCGCGAGGCGGCGGCAGCAGCACAGAGAGCTACGATTGAATTGATGATGCCCCCTGCTTATAATTGACTCGCGATTTGTTTAATTTCTCAGAGACCTTACACAAGAACACGCCTAAGCTAACCGTGCACTGAATTCTTTATTGGATCGCAGTGCACATGTAGTAGTATAGATGAGCTGTTGTTTATGAGGTTTCGTGTTGGTTCGGCGCCTCATGGCTCATGCACCGACGCGAAGCCGGCCCGTTTGTTGGGTGGGTAACAAGTTTATTAACGATTTAAGCACACGCAAACGCCGGTGCATGCTAGGATTAAATTATAAGTGCTTTCGTCTAAGCTACTAATCAGCTAGTAGTACGTACATAACCAATTTTAACCTTTTAAGTATTCGCTTCTCCAACCACCGTACTGCACAATTCTTCCAGCTCACACGGCGTTACGTACGTGCAGAACATAGGGCTTGTTCTTAATAGCTTCTAAAAATGATTTTTAATTTTTGCTATAGTACTTAACTTTTAAATAGAGTATTTTTTTAGATAGAATCTACAAGTTAATTGTAGTACACGTTAAAAGTCTGATATCTGTATCAACCAAAATCACAAGCAAATATCTCTCTCCGTAATCTCTATCACAAACAACTAAATTTTAAAAAATTTAACTAAAAATTATAAGCTATAACTATATCAAACAGGCCGATACACGCGTCCCTCCTCTCAAGCCTCAACTTTTCTGCGCGTCACTTGCTAGTATAATGGCCAAAATTTCGCTGGCGTTGTGCGAGAAGACACAAAGATATATAGATGCATATATGGTTCATTAATTTTTCAGTAACGAGATACGTGCTGCTGCTCCATATGAATTCGATCGGCGATCTTGACTTCGGTGACGTGATTATGTGAACAGCGGCGAGGAATTTGCGCGGCAGCAGCCTTGCGGTTAGCGTCGTTGGGCTGTCAATTTGCGGGTGTTTGTCCGCATTGTGCCGTAGCGGTCGTAGTTAATAGCAAAGCTAGCTTTAGCGTTAGGTGCTGCACGCTACGCTTCACCTACTTCTATAGGTTACTGAACTGCTGGGAACGATACATCGATCGATTGACCTTGTCAACGAATCCATTTTACTTCGTCTAATCAAAACCAATAAAAGGCGTACTAACTCATAAAACTATTACTCACCTTGACATGTATGTATATGACGTTCTAACTTCTAACAAATCGAGGGGCCCTTGGAGAACCTTTGGGGAAAAAAAGATTGATTATATAAGTGCAGCGCTGATCTCATGCAGCGACAAGTTAATGTACTACCCGTGGTAATTTATTTCCATTTGCAAGGTGGGAGCGGGAGACTATTCCTCTTCACAGTGTACAAAACTACCGTACAGTGATGCATCCAGATTAAAATTTAAGGAGGTTGGTGACTTTACTGAATACAGAGTTGCCGGTCTATAGTAGCTTGCTACATTACCGGTGAGAGATAGAAAAATGCTATTATTGCTATTATGGACTATCTTGGAAACTATGATATATGTCATATTTTGCTGAAGGAGGGCATCGATGCTAACTCCACAGTGTGGAGGAGAAAACGGCGGCCATCACGTGGTCCAGATAGAAATGGACGGTGACCAACTGGAACAAGACGTTGGCCAATAATTTAAACTAATTTTTGGTAAACATATCTTAAAATAGAAAATTATTTATTGAATGATACAATTAAATATTCATTTATGCGAAAAAATCAGTTGCAAAAATATTTTCAGAAATATTACCTTTTCGCTTAACAGATTATCGTTAGTATCGCCATATAACCATTATTTAAAACTGCATTTGCTTTATTCTGCACAAAACCTGAGCTAGTATGAAATAATTGCACGTACGCCCATGGCCCATTACATAATCCATATCAATAACTACTATTATTGACTTGCAACATATGAAATGCCTCAACCATTGGGATTTCTTTATTTTTGGAGGTCAACTATCGTCCATCGATATTTGAGTATTGAGGTTGGTTGAGTCACTGAAATTAGCAGCTAGTACTCGACGCTTGTGCTCGATTCTTATAGAGTTGTAGACACTTGAGGGAGAGAGACTCCACGCCAAGAACCAAGATGTCGTTGTGGCTTGTAATCACTGCTACAAATACAATTTTCTTCATTATGTAAAGACTTTTTAAGCCTGATAAGATCATTCATATTGCCAACATGAAACTATAGGGGATAAGGGAGGTACATACACCTGGCCGATGGTGGGGGGGTGGCGCCCACCTGATCCATTGCTGAATCCGCCCCTGCTACCATACAAAGTACTTGCAAAAGGTTTGCTCCACATTTGGGCTCACGCGGGCTAGGCTTTTGGTTGTGCAAGTGAAACTTCAATTGCTGTTCCGCTGGCCTAGCTTCGCTGCTGTTGCAGTAGTATGTGGTTTCCGACGTTTCTGGACCGTATCATGTCGGAGCCGCGGTGATGTTCTCTGGAGAATAATAATGGGCTGCAGTTTTGTAAAGGGCCGAAAGAAAATGAGCAATACTTCTTCTGAAAAAAGATATTGCACACTCCACGGCCTTGTATGCCTCACACGTAGGCATTGAACTGTACTTCAGGTTTGACTTTGCACACTCTACGGCCATGAACGTAAATTAAACTAATTTTTGGTAAACATACCTTAAAATAGAAAATTATTTATTGAATGATATAGTTAAATATTCATTTCTGCGAAAAAAATCAGTTGCAAAAATGTTTTCAGAAATATTACCTTTTCGCATAACAGATTATCGTTAGTATTACCATATAACTATTATTTAAATATGCATTTGCTTTATACTGCACAAAACCTGAGCTAGTATGAAATAATTTCACATACGCCCATGGCCCATTACATAATCCATGTCGATAACTACTAGTATTGATTTGCAACATGTGAAATGTCTCAACCATGGGATTTCTTTATTTTTGGAGGTCAACTATCGTCCATCGATATTTGAGTATTGAGGTTGGTTGAGTCCCTGAAATTAGCGGCTAGTACTCGAAGCTCGTGCTCAATCCTTATAGAGTTGTAGACTTGTAGACACGAGAGGGAGAAAGACTCACACCAAGAGCCAAGATATCGTTGTGACTTGAAATCACCGCTATAAATACAATCTTTTTCATCATGCAAAGGCTTTTTAAGCCCGACAAGATTATTCATATGGCTAGCATGGAGCTGTAGGGAATGAGGGAGGTATACACACCTAGCCGGTGGTGGGGGGCTGACGCCCACCTGACCCATTGCTGAATCCGCCCCTTCTACCATACAAAGTACTTGCAAAAGGTTTGCTCCACATTTGGGCTCACGTGGGCTAGGCTTTTGGTTGTGCAAGTGAGACTTCAATTGCTGTTCCGCTGGCCTAGCTTCGCTGCTGTTGCAGCAGTATGTGGTTTCTGACGTTCTGGGCCGTATCATCTCGGAGCCGC
Organism: Dendrocalamus latiflorus; assembly: GCA_017311315.1. Classification (NCBI taxonomy): domain Eukaryota; kingdom Viridiplantae; phylum Streptophyta; class Magnoliopsida; order Poales; family Poaceae; genus Dendrocalamus; species Dendrocalamus latiflorus. The sequence continues at coordinate 14,724,258 of CM029652.1, read as the reverse complement.
GGTGATGTTCTCTGGAGAATAATAATGGGCTGCAGTTTTGTAAAGGGCCGAAAGAAAATGAGCAATAGTTCTTCTGAAAAAAGAGATTGCACACTCCACGGCCTTGTATGCCTCACACGTGCATGGTCGGCATTGAACTGTACTTCAGGTTTGACTTGGCCTTTTGCACCAAACATATCTGGCCTGTGCCAATCAACGTAGGTGGCGTCTTGCCGTCTTCTGGTTAAAAGCACATCGAGTGATCCGTCAGCTTCAATTTCAGCAAAGTGGATTCCAGCCATAGACCAGATAAACTCGATCGAGTGCTAGACAGGGAAACATCGATCAATGTACAGCTTGATGGACCACCCGTTTGACAGAAAAAAAAAACTAGTAGCCTTTACACTCCCTTTTAGTTTACCCTCCTGAATTGATCATTCTTTCAGCTGTCGAAACAACGAAAGTTCCCAGGTTCAGAGGTGTTGCCTGCACCAATGGAGAGCCACTCTCTGGGGCGCAAACTTCGTGCTGTCATGTTCAGAACAACGGCTAAAAATGGGATCTTTAAAGTGGACGCAACTCGTCCCGTGTTTGATGTTTCTGAGGTCATCTTCCATAGTGCACAGGTTGATAGAAGGCTTAGCTAGCCACGGAAGCAACCGGCAGCTAAGGAAGCCGGACCATTTTTATTTTTAGGAAGGTTTGTGAGCGTAAACTATATAATAAATATGATCTTTATCATGACCAAAGTGCGACAAGACATGCTTAGCAATGAGAAGTGTTCATCAGGTCCCGCTTTTCTCCTCCGTCCTGAGCTTAGCCATGTGGATGACTAAGCTGTCAGGTCTTCTGGATAACAGGGCAGTGATGAATATATAGATTATGTGGTGATTATATGAAGGTAGACAGAGGCCGACTCTATATGGTTTATGGGTGTTTCGTTGAACATCTAAAAATTTTGGCAAAAAATCCAATATATACTAGTTATAATATATATGTATACTCATAGTTAGGCTACATTCATCATATTTGTACCCCATCAACGTAATTTCACCCTACTTCCTAACTTCCCCTCAGCCCACCCGAGCGGCAAGCCCATCCCGCACACTCTCTAGCTAGCCTAATTCATGTTGACCCATTCGACCATCCCCAAGCCCTAAGCACCTAACCTCCCTATTCTCTCTCTAAATGTGTGGGCCGACTCACTCGACAGCTCGAGCGCTCAGCCACACGCATGGTGCACGTAGACGACAAGTGGCCAGCGGGCAAGTGACGACAGGGGCGGCCGGTGGCACGCATGTGGCAAGCAAGGGCGGCAAATGAGCGGTAAGCACCGAGCGCAAGAGAGGCAATAGCAGCTAGCAGCGTGGGCCCACACCCGGTAGACTGCAATGGCCATGCATGGCGGCAGCCTTGGCTGGGAGGTTGAAGAAGGGCCGAAGCGTGATGGGGAGGGAGCACGACAGCACATGCAAGGCCAAGGCCGGCCGAGAGTCGCCGGCGATGCCAAAACCATCATAGGTGAATCCTAAATCTCTAATTTTAGATCTTAGAGTTTTGAAAAATAAAAAAATCTACTGATTTGAAAAATAAAGAAGAACCCTCAACACAATTGCAAGCAGGCAGGCGCTAGGAGCGAAGTGACTGTGCGAGACGGCATGAGCAACTATGAAGGTAGGGAGTAGCCAGCGTTGTAGCAAGGTCTCATCGTCAAACGAGTTACATTCGTTCCCCCACTCCTCTCAATCCCGAAATAGGCAAATCCTAAATAGTTGATTTAACAATTGCGTCTTTGTGAAATGTAGATTGTATAGTCTTCAAAAATGAAGAAGTTTGTATATTTAATTTTTTTTGTGAGATAATATTGGCTAGACTCACTTAATAAAGAAAATTTCCTTAAACTTTTAAAGTTTAAAGAAGTTAGCGAGGTGATCCTAAGGAACGCTGAAATGAAATAACTGTCCCTAAGATTGCATGAAGAGCTGCAGAGTTAAAATTATATTTTTCTTAATTATTTTATAATTTTTCTATATTATTTCATAAATTTTTAGTGGGAACAATTTGTGCTTCGGTTTTGCCATTGAGAGCCTTTGCTTTTTCTATTAAGCAATATTTTAACTCTAAACACCCATATTGAAATTGCTGGGACCGGCACTGAAGGTGGATGAAAGGTGTTGTAATTAATTACTGTGTTCTGGAAAAACAAATCTGACTCAATAGTTTTAGGATTGATGGGCACCGCAAAGTTTGCACGAGGTCCGCATGATAAGACTCTAAATTCACAGCTTTAGACTTAGTGGGCACCGCATGTTAGTTTGCTGCTGTAGGAAAAGCTATATAGAGTCTTAATTAACCTAAGTAATTCTTGTTGTTGCCGCAGAATGATTGTGTGAGTTGGCTTATGATGAACAGATCACGATGTTCCAATGCAATGCAATTCCGGAAAGGAGAATTGTAGCACCGAGAAAATTGTGAAGAGGTACGGTATTTCAAAAACCAGAAAAGAATCAAACCCTAATTTGCCTTCCTTTATCTGGACTTAGGGAAGAATAAATAAAAGGGAAATCCTTCTTCCGTAGCCCCATCTTTCCCATCTACAAAGGTTACCCTCACCTCTCCTTCCCCCGTTACCCATATCTCTCTCTCTCTCTCTTTCTCTGGCGGTGGCTGCATCACGGGTGACGGCTGGCGTACAGGAGGCACAACGCGTGGCTATGCGGCGCAGGCAGCCGGCGCGGGGCACATCTGAGAGGCATAGGCGTCAATGTGGTAGCGGCTTAGCGGCCGACAGCGGAGCGGCGGCGCAAGGGGCGTGCGAGCAGCGGCGCAAGCACAAGCACATGGCGACGCTGGAGGCGGCGGTGACTGGCAGCGGCGAGCGCATGGAGGCCGGGTGGCGTAGGTGGCCAGGCAGGCGGTTAGCGAGGCCGTGGAGGCAGCAGTTGGGTGCGGCTGCACACGGGAGGCACACGAGTGGCGGCTGCCATGGCAGACCGCGGCGGCAGAGGTGATCGTGCGGCTATGGCACGGTGGCCACACAACCCGGCTAGCTATAGCATGGCCGAATGTAGATTCGCATGGGAGTTTTGCTGATTCATGCAGTAGGACGCCGTTTGTTTGGCCGAAAGTGGTTCACTCGGCCGAACGACATTTCGCATGGTGAAATCCAGCAGGCGCGATTCCTTCTGACCGAACGATCTCTTCCTGTCCATCGTTGGCTTTATCTTAACCCTCGCCTTATTTGCCTCCATCTTCTCCTCGCAGGTTCACATGTGGCCTCTGAGGACTTGTTCGGACAGTTGCCCATCTCGGATCCCTCATGCAGCGTGTTCGTCGAAGGTGCTCAAGGCAAGTATCTCACGGCGTGACCTTTCCATTTCGCATATCACATGTTTCCAGGTTACTTGTCACCTTGTCATCGAGTACAATTATCATATCATTCATGCTTGCCTAGCTATTATCATATCATTAAAGTTATCCGGCTAATATCAGCCCTGTTCTTTTCAGCTTCTAAAAGCTGCTTTTCGATTTTTCTACAGTAACTAACTTTTAAACGGAATATTTTTTTTAAGATAGAGTCTACTAGTTAATTGTAGTACATACTTTACTGACTTCATTTATATCGGTAAAAATCGCACGTGAGTTTCTGTTACTCTATAATCTCTCGTACAAACAGCCCAAAAGTCACAAGCCGCAGCCAAAAGCCACAAGTCGCAGCAAAAAAGAATAGGCCAATCGTACCACCAAAGTTAACTGGCTAATATCATATCATTAAAGTTACTTGGCTAATATCGTATCACCAAAGTTAATTGGCTAATTTCATACTATTAAAGTTTCCTGGCTAATATCATATCACCAAAGTTAATTTGCTAATATCACATCATTAAAGTTACTTGACTAATATCATATCACCAAAGTTAATTGGCTAATTTTATATCACTAAAGTTACCTGGCTATTAGCATATTACTAAACCTTACGTGGTTATTATCACATCACCAATACTTACTTGATTGCTATCATATTACTAATGCTTGTTTGGTTATAGACTTCTAATATTGTTTATCTTGTTTCACGTGCTCTTAGGTTTATTAGAATGCTTAGTTAATTACATTCTAGAATTTATATTTTTAATTAGTGATTTAGAAGTAATGCTTCAATCATCAATGAGAGTAACATATGAACATGTTTAATTTAGGTTTAAAATTATTAGCACTTTTTTTTTACATTAGGGCTACTATGTTTTAGTTCCTGATATCATGATTCATTATCTGTTTGATGTTGTATGTAGGCCATGACAAATTTATATATAAGTGATACCTGTTGATCTGACTAATAATCACTTGTGACCTAATAAAATTTGGATAGATAACAACCTTTGCGTGAGTTATGTTATAATACCCCTTTTAGATTAATTCCTAAATCTCTACCATCTTATTATCATTCCATACCGCCCTCATATCAGGAGTTATGCTTTCCGTTTTCAGCCTCAACAAACCCTGCCACTTATCATAGTTTTAATCTCGCCAACTCTTAGTTTCCTTATGTTCATAGTATATAATCTGTCTATAATGTAACAGTTACTCTATCATTATATTATCATTTCACATCATCCTATTGGGTTTTAGGCATTTTATTTCCAACCCTGGCAAACCATTTCACTTCTCATAATCTTATCTTAACCTTCTCTTAGTTCCCTTAAATTCACACCATATAACATGTTATAATATAACAGTTACCTGGCCAGGGGTTACCCACATATAGAATAGATTTTCATCTACCTAGCAATGTACGGGGGGCCGTACACTTTCGTTAATTAGGATATTACACCCCGCCTGTGGTTATGCAGTCAAGGATAATGTTGTGCATGACTATTTTCATATAATCGGGTATGTGGGAAGTAATCACCGGTGCCATTGCCATAACTTACTAAATAATGATTATTCTTAATTTCTTGGTTCCTGTTACCTCTATCTCTGATCGGTATCAGTGTTCCAATAACCTAGTTTCATTGCAATTAACATGTGTCAATTACTTGCTTGCATTACTTGTCATTTAATCACCGTGTTGCGACTGTTGTTGGGTACTTGCTAAGATTTCTAAATCTTATGCTTGCCTTTTCAATTCTTAGGTAAAAGGCCAATGGAGTGATAACATCATGCATGGGTGGAAGCAGTCGAGTTTTCGGCACCGTGGTTTGCCACTATTTATGTTATTTCATTTATTCTCTTATGATTAGAAGTGGACCGGTACCATGTTTCAAACATTTATTTTTATTTCCGCTAGTCTTTAATAAAGTATTCTTAGTGGTTGTTTGGATCTCTAAAATATAAATACGTTTTAGCTAAACGAGTTTTAAATAGGTTATTAGGAAAACCAGTTTTGAGTTAGTTAGTCCGTTAGCGCGAGTTTTATTAAAAATCTGTTTGGATGACTTTGGGCTGGAAATGAGCTAGGGTAAAACCATGTTTGGTTAAAACATATTTTTATTTATCAGTATGTTCCCTTGGTCCCTCCGCAGTCTTCACTTTCCCCATTTCATACTCCCTCACTTTTCCGGCTATCACCAGCGACCAAAATAGAGTGCCGTGCCCTACTAGCCTCCGCGGCCATCGAGGCCGAGATTGGGATAAGGCTGCGCCGCGCGCTCTCTTCTCCGTCATTCTCACCACCGCCTGCCCACCATGAGTTCCTTGCTGCCGTCGCAGGTGACCGCCTCGGCGTATGGGTGCTGCCACCATCTCCTGCTCACATCGACCTAGCATCGAGGCAGGCCTGTGCGCGATGCTGCTGCAGGCGGAGAAGCGGCGCAAGGAGCCGGAGGCGGAGGATGCTGCGGGGAAGGGGGAGTACGGCGCTGTGCCCAGGGCCTCTGTTAGATCCAACGCCGACCCTAATGCGTGCAGTGAGCATTTTCCTTTTCCCTTTCGTTTCCGTCAGATTGGGAACTCGCTGAGTGTGCTGCTAATCTTTTGACCATAAAATACTTAGTTGAAGGTCGATCTGCTAAATTTTGTAGAGAATCTCACTTTGGTTTGTCGATCCGTCAATACTTGCATGCTTCTTCACCATTCAAGCTGGCACACAAATATCTAGAGCATTTGGTTATACTGAAGACCCTTTTGAAATGCATCAAGACGTTGCTGAGAAGTTTTTGCCATTGTCTATCTCATTTCTGCCGTTTCTACCAATTGATTCTACTGCAGATTGGGACAGAGCACTAAATTCATTGAGCCAAAATACAAAGGAGCTAGGGAGGAATACAAGCAATCAGGTGTATCCTTCTGCCGTTTTTTGTTTTGTTTATCTTCTATTTATGTATGAATTTGAATTGCACAAGAGTAAAATACTATGTGGATCAGGTGTGAACATAGTCTACTTCGATGGATCTGGATGCCTGATTGATTGATTGTTGACATGCCTCCCTCAAATCTTGCAAGACTGCTGCTGTTCTGGAATCACAGAATGCATATCCTGGTAAGAATGCATTAGCCAGTTACTAGCAGAACTATGATGTGTTCACTAATTTGGTTTCCTTTTCAAATGTCTTAATAATTTCTCTTAATATAATGGATTACAGCTGATAAATATTCAGCCTTCAGATTTATTTTAGAGCACATATTGTTCTCTGTCAAGGCGTGAATATATATTTCATACTTCAGATTGTGTTGCTACTACAAACTACACAATACCTTAGCAAAAATAAAGAGAGAGTCCAAGTAAAATAACTTGAACAAGATGACTGCCATTGTATTGAGCACATTCCGTGAAACTGCAGAGCCCTAGCAAACTTGAAAATTACAGAATAACAATACAAATAATAATCCATTTGAAAACGTCATAAAGAAATAATCCATTTTTGCTGATAACAAAAGTTTAAGATGATGAAAGAGTGACTACTAATCCTGACACGGATGTGTAGTACGCTGTTGATGATTACTCCACAGCTGCCGAGCAATGTTTCCACGGACACGCTCACCAGCAGCCCGTTCATCTTCTCTCATATTTGATTGACTTCTTTCTTGTTGATGACCATGGCCATCATTCTCTTGCATGCCCAAATTCTCATAAACCCCAAACAACTCATCATCCTGTGCAGCCTTCCTTATGAAGTTATGGATTATGCAGCAAGCCATTACAATTTTTACTTGAGTCTCATATGGATAAGGCATTCCTCCTTTAACTTTCAAAATTGGAAAACGGGCTTTCAAAACACCAAAAGTGCGTTCTACCACATTACGTAACTGTGCATGTCGATGGTTGAATAAATCTTTTTCATCTTTGTAGCGCCGGTTACTTCCACGGAAAGTACCAATATGATACCGATCCCCCCGATAGGGTGCAACGAATTGTGGTGTATTTGCATATCCTGAGTCGACTAGATAGTATTTACCTGCAAGGTCATTTGTCATTCAACCACTACTACATTACAAAAGATGGAAGCTCTTGGCAGTTCACAAAATTTTCCATTTACCTTCTGGAACAATAAAACCTTCGCTAGTAACAGCCCATCTAAGCACAGCTTGATCTGATGCTGAACCTTCCCATCCAGCAACCACATATGTGAATGTCATGTCAAATGACACTACTGCCATAACATTTTGAGATGGAAAACCATGTCTATTTCTATATGGAGTTTGCTCTTCAAAATTGATTTTTGCCTCAATGTGTGTGCCGTCGATTGCTCCAAGGCAGTTCTTCAAAGATATGGTTCATTAATAAAAAAATAGTAAAATAGATAGGAACTGTTGTAAACGAGAGAGAAATTTTACCTTAAAATATGGGTAATACTTTGGATTGGCTCGAATTCGCTGGGGCACTTCGTTGGGTGGGTCTTTTATGTAAATATCACGCAAACCATTTATTGCATCTAAAACATTGTTGAAGTGCCGGCTAATTGTTTCTCCTGAATGCTGAAATCTATCCTGGATGACACGATTCCTAACACTGTGACCGATAGTATGCAAGAACATCACTAGTTGTTCATCCACCGTCATTCTTAGTGTATCACGAAGCAAATTTCTGTCACACAGTTCGTCCCTTAGCAAGTTGAAAGTGTGCTTATCAACACGTAGTTGATCAAAAAATCTTATAGGATGCCCTTCAAGTAGTTGTCGTGTCCGTTCAGCACCACTTACTTCGGAAGTGTTACGGCTACTTTTGAAAAGTCTAGTGAAGAACACATCACGAAATAATGACACAACTGCTATGTTATTAATAATCAACTGCTCTGAATTAGAATTATCATCATCGACTCGTGATGAGCTCATGGTACCCTGCATAATGTATAACAATCAGTGGGTTGAAACAAAACAAATGTACATAGTGAATTGATTAAGAAACTCCAGCAAATCTCAATAACTTGGAAACCATATTTAATACATATTGTTCCAACATCAAACGAAACTAAAATGCATAGAGTCTACGTTGATAAACTATCTTAAAATAAGCTTCTAATTGATAAATCTAAAGTCCATGTATCCATAAAGTGCGCATCTCCTCATCCATCTCAACAAATACTCCCCTTTGTTCAGCATTTGTAAATGTGGTTGCAGCCTTTACTTTCTGTCTTGGATCAACATCACTCATATTCTTCAGTATTTCCATGCACACTTTCACTGAGTATGCTTCCTCCTGTAGGGCTGCTCTTTTCTTCATTTCGGCTATTTTGGAAGTTGCATTTGCAAGGCTATCTATTGCATTTACAGCATCATCAGCTGTGCGCTTTTGTCCTCTGAGATTATCTTGTGGTTTACTTCCATTTACATTAGACTTCATCTTTTTCTCTGGCGCTTTTGGATTTTGAGTGCAATTGCTTGGACAAACCACTTGACTAACATGTTTCTCAATGGATTCATTTTCCTGCACTTCAGCCTCCTCATTCAGATCAATAATTGTAGCCTTGCCAGATAGCATTGCACCTTTCCCTTTGCTTGATGTAGCACAAAACCCTTGTGCAGTTGAAGCCACACTTTATCACGATATTCTTGAACTGTATTGTCTTTCTGCAATGTGTTAGTGTTTTTATTAAATTAGTGCTAAACTTTGGAATCTAATAAAACACCAGAATAGAAAATCTTATATTACAACATACCAAAATAAGCTCCTCCCATTTTTCATTGGAAGCTTTTATCATTTTGTCATCGTCATCCCAACCAAATCCAGTGTGCTTAAGAAGTTTATTCATGGTAGCATAGCAGGTCCTGAAGTACTTGTGCCTATTTTTCAGCTGCTGCAATTCAAGTTTCTCAATTCTTTCAGCATTGAAGGAAGCTAAGATTTCACGCCATGCTGCCTTTGTGTAGGTGGTTCCTTCTTTTCCACCATTGAGGGCTTGATCCTTGAAGATGTTGAGCAGGGATTTGTCTTCGCTGGATTTCCATGTGTGCCTCTTTTATGCAAGTTTTATCCGTGTTTTCTTGCTTAATTTTTTTGTCCACATGTCCCTCCATATTTTTCTAAAAGGAACCGTTAGACCATGGTGATCAATTGTGCATATCCTATTAATCATACACACTAATATCTGTATGAGGACAATGCAATCTAGGAATCACAAATAAATATCACTGACATGTTATTAACCACCACACATGTACAGATACAACAAGGCATTGCTAGTTCATAGGCACATCTAGGTTAATATGCTGAAAATGGCGTTCTGTATATAGCATCAGCCAAGTTAAGTAATGCAATATTTGGTCGCCTGCACCTAGTACATGGCCTAACAAGTAAATGCTTGTTTGATCTTTGTGCAGGACACATGTATGATGTGCTTCTCTATCAAAGATGGTCTTATTCGATGTCTTTGAATTATTGAATTGAGGCTGTAAGAAGAGAATTTTACCTCAGATCAATGTTTCTCCTGGGCGAAGAACTGGAGTGAAGACCGATTGATGAAGGGGCACAGGGCATGCAACACAGACTCGACGGCCTTTCCGCAGGAGACTCGACGGCCAGCCGGCAGGAGACGGGCTCGGGACAACGGATGGAGACTCGCTAACCAGGAAGCGGCGGCGCACAACCTTCTCCAATCTGAGTTATTAATCACGCAATCCTTATATTGTGCTTAGGCGGCAAAAAGCGGGATTGTGAACAAAATTTCCCGCGTTGTGGTGGCTCAACCAGATCGTGGTTATTGAAAACCAGTTCTACTAAAAACGATGTGGAACCGTTTTTACTAATACGCAGTTTTCTCGTTTTGTGGAAATTGAGTTTACCTTGTACGGGAGTTTGTTGGGAGATCCAAACACAATTTTAGAGGTAGTTACGGTAAAGCTAGTTTTATGGAGGCTAGTTTTATGGAGGTTTTAATTCTTTTGAATTCCTATTGTTGCTTTCATTACTTGTTCTTT